>CM055128.1:95029233-96229233 GCA_029206835.1 Rana muscosa
GAAATATGGCTTTTTCATGCCTCAAAATACTCGCAATAAAGGTGCTAAAATAAATAATTTAAAGCGGAGCTCCACCCAAAAGGGGGAAGTTCTGCTTTAAGGACTCGTTCCCCCACTCCACTTGCACAATTGGCACTTTTGAGGAGCCGAGGGGAGCAGGTACCCAAATTTTTGACTGGTACCTGCTTCCCACTTCCATTCCAAGCGCCGCGGCATCGCATACTAGCTCATTATGAAATACTTACCTTAGATCGAAGCTGTTGCAGCGGCCTCAAACACCGCTGTGACTGGCGACATGTCTCCCGGAGTTATTTCCAGGTTTTTGGGCTTCGGCGCTGTGATTGGCCGGTACCGCGATGCCATTACTCCCGCGTATGCGTGCGGGAGCCGCCGGTCACGGCACGGCTGCTGAAGATATGGCACGAGTGGCCCATTTCTTCAGTGTGCATGTGCTGATGATGGTAAACATCCCCTGTGACAGGTACGCTTTATGGAGGGATCGGTGGTCTATAAGACCCCAAACCCCTCCTCTGCACTTGAAAGTATTCAAAGCGTCAAGATCAGCGTTTTGAAATACTTTCTTTTTTTAAAAACTGGCGCCTTTTAGGATGCCTGTAATCTGGGAAGTGATGTCATGACCCATGCTTCTGGGTTACTAGATTCAAGACTCGAAAAAAACAGATTTAGCTTTGTTCGGGTCCTTGGCCACCTGGCGGACGTGCCGGCTGGTCGTTCGGGCCTCCCGGTGGGACGAGGATAGCCGGGCAGAAGGCAGACGTCCCCTCCTGCTTCTTGTAATAACAGCCAAGTGGCCGCTGAGCCGCATTGGTTGTTATTACAAGAAAGCTGACCGCCGGCTCTGAAGAACAGTACCCGGGTGATCTATTAGGGGTGCACTGAAATTTTGGCTGCCAAATTCTCGGGCGAAAAACTGTTTTTCATTCGGCCCTGGGTGCCGCCTCTCCCTCTTCTCCTCACCGCGATCTCCATGTTTCATGGAACAGAAGTGCCCGGCGCAGTAACAATGTCCGCCTCCTGTGATAGACGGCACACAGACCCAATGGTGGGACATTGAATCAGCGTGACGTGATTACAGGAGACGGGACATGTTACTGTGGCCCGGGCAATTCAAATCCAGCTCCGTGACACACGGAGATCGCCGCTGATGCAGGCACTGGTGGGGCTGCACATGACGGGCACTGAAGAAGGCTGCATTGATCTCCTTTATCATGTCTGCAGTCTCTGACCATCTCCTGTAGTATGTCTGCAGTCTGACCATCTCCTGTAGTATGTCTGCTAGAGGTGCACCGAACGAAATGTTGCTAATACTATTGGCAGTGTGTTTAAGCTTAGGCAAGAGATTGCAGACATAATACAGGAGATGGTTAGAGACTGAGGACATAATTCGGGAGATGGTTTTGTCATTTTTCTTGACCTTTCTTGCACTAAAGGTGCCAATGGCCAACAATAAATTCCTATTAATTTAAATTGATGATCTTAATTAAAAAGTTGAATATACAAATCTATATAAAATAAAAAATTTTTTTTTTAAAACTGTCATTTTTGGCCTAGTGCATCCTTCATTTTTCGGTTTCGGCGCAAAAATTTCCATTCGGTGCACCCCTATGACCGATGCTTCAAAAAAAGTGAATATTGGCTGCACTGATAATCGGTCGACCCCTTAAACAAAAATCCATGGGTTTCCTGTAAAGAACTATGGCCTGCCATTATTTAAAAAAAATAAAAAATGCTTGCATCGCTTAATTATCAGTCCATCAGCAGTTAGTTTTCTCTTAGTCCCTCCTGCAGAGTCCTATAAATACCTGTTTCTCTTGCAAGTGAAGTCCACATTATGCTTCTTCATATGGTGGTGTGACAACAATGCTGCACTGCTCCTGAATTCAGAGCGGAGTAGCCACTCTCCTTTAGGCTGGGCCTGCTCCAGGGTGGATTTGATTTCAATCAAGTCGATTTAAATCACGATTTAAATCCTGGTTAAAATTCACTAGTAAAAGGGCTTGATTTAAATCTTAATTTTTAAAGAGCAACTGTTAGCTCTGTCCCGCAGTGGCTCCTGCTGTTGACTCACCGACCGTGCCATTCACTGTAATACAGCAGTCTCAAACCTGGGGGCCCTTCAGCTGTTGCGGAACTACAAGTCCCATCATGCCTCTGCCTATGGGAGTCATGCTTGTAACTGTCAGCCTTGCAAAAAATTGTAGTTCTGCAACAGCTGGAGGGACACCATTTTGAGACCCCTACTTTAATGGAATGGCTGGTGATGCGGCAGTGACACAACAAGGTGAGGGACGTGGCGGCAGCAGGTGAGTGGGCGCCCGTTAACGGGCACTGCCATGAAGGATCTGAAATGACAGGTGCTCTGCTCTTTTTTAAATGTAAGCACTCATTCTTGCTAGTAGTGTAAAATTGTGTGAATGCATCAATGCAGTGCATGTTCTCTCCGCTTGCAGAGCTTGGATTTATTAAATGAGTTTACCAAAAAAATTTATTATTGCAGAATATACAGCCTCATGATACATAACCAAGTTTCATTTCATGCTGAATAAACTAAATTATTAATGTATCTCAAATAGAAAACTATCTTTAGATTTTTACTCCAAAAGCAATTTATTAAAATTTGATAAAAATGTAAAAATCAATAAAAGATTTTTATCCACCCTGGCCTGCTTGCAATACAGATGTTGCAGGGGACATGGCTATCATTGTCATTGCTGATTTCACAAGCCTAAAGCTTGTCAATCGGCATCTGTCCACACCTAGTCCTGCCCACTGCTTTCTGGATTGAAATCTCTGCCTCTGTTGCTGAAATTCTCCCGCTGCCAGCTGCAGTGTCTGGGAGGGGGAGCGTGTGAGTCAGGGAAGGCAAAGGACGTTTTTTTATGAGGCGTGTGTAGCACATAAATATCACATTTGGTACGCGTTTAGGCTGTCAAATAGAAGCCCAAGACCCCATACACACTTAGATTTTCTGCAGATTTTTGTCCTTGGATTTACCAAAACCATGTAATATGAGGTCAAACCTTAAGCGTTTCAATTTGTATGCAATGTCTGATTTTCCTTTTAGATTTACCAAAACCATTTAGTTCAAGGGCCTGCCTGATTGCATTTAAATTGAAACTCTGAGGCCGCGTACACACGACCGGTTTTCTCGGCAAAAAACTACAAGAAAACTGCCGGGAGAGCTTTCTTGCCGAGAAAACCGGCTGTGTGTACGCGGGTTTCAGTTTTCTCGTCAAGAAAACTGCCCAGATTCCCAGACGAGAAAAAAGACGACCTGCAGTCTTTTTTTCTCGTCGAGAATCTCGTTGGCCTGGTTCTCAACGAGAAACCCGAGCGTGTGTACACTTACCTGTCGCCGTGGAAACCCGCGCATGCTCAAAATGACTGACACATGTGCGGTAGCTTTCTAGGCATAGGGTGTAGCAAGATGGCGGCGACGGCATCGAATGCGACGAGCGCACGCTCGTCGTCGATGACGTCACCGCGTGCGTGCCATTCAAAAGAACGGCGGTTCTTTTGAATCGTACGTGTGTACACTCGGCCGGGACAAGATTCTTGTCAAGATTCTCGTCAGGAAAAACAAAGTTTTTTTCCTGACGAGAATCTCAGCCGTGTGTACGAGGTTTGACTTAATTTTATATGGTTTTGGTAAATCTAAAGGAAAAAAATCCGTAGAAAATTGTATAGTGTGTATCCAGCTTTAATTGTGCTTTATTTTAGAGAATGTTCACACCACTAATTATCCAGAATTAGCAGCTAGTTGGCTTGATGTTTCCTTCGCCTGAAGTTTTCAGATCTTACTTGCTGTCCTGAGAAGCGGCACAAAAATAACTTGTGACACTTGATGACACACATCAAGAGGATCTAAATTTAACCTGAACTGCCAGTGAAAGATTTGGATTCTAACCGGACATTTTGACCACCTATCTTGTATTGCAGCATAACCCATCTGTAACATAAGAGCAGAAGACAATTTTTCATGGAAAAGCTTACATTTCGTGCACGCCACTACTTCTTATGCAAACTAGGGCTGCAACTAACGATTATTTTCATAATCGATTAGTTGGCCGATTGTTTCGATTAATCGGTTAATACCTTTAAAAAAAAGGTAATTTTGCAGCGATTTCCATTCTTAAATTTTTTTTTGCCCAATTTGTTGTTGGGCAGGTTAAAAAACGCATTATTACATGCTTTTCTGCAGCTTCTCCATTGAAGTATTTTGAACCAAAAAAACAAAATAGCACCGTTTTGCATTAAAAAAAAGTCCTTGCCCGTTCCAAATCATAGATGTGAACGTGTCCCATAGGAAACCATGTAAATGAACTGTAGTGTTTCTGCAAAAAGCACCAAAAAACAGAGGTGTGACCCAGGCCTGAGATGTTTAGTGACATAACGGGGTTAAAAAAAAACTAAAATTGGTACAAAAAGAGCAAATAATCGCTACTGTAAGGCTGCTTTCACACTGGGGCGCTTTGCAGGCGCTATTGCGCTAAAAACAGCGCCTGCAAAGCGCCCTCCAGTGTGTAAGTCCGAGGGTTTTCACACTGGAGCGGTGCGCTAGCAGGACGGTAAAAAAAGTCCTGCTAGCCACATCTTTGCAGCGCTGTAGGAGCAGCGTATACACCACCCCTGCCCATTGAAATCAATTGTACCGCCGGCATAGCGCTGCTTTGCGGGTGGTTTTAACCCTTTTTCGGCCACTAGCGGGGGTTAGGAGCGCCCCGCTAGCGGCCGAAAATCGCGGCAAAAACTACGGTAAACTACCGCTAAAAATAGCGGCACTTTACCGCCAACGCCCATGATGCCCCAGTGTGAAAGTACCCTATGGGGTTCATTTTTTACTGTGGGACAGTGAAAGTAATATTTACAGTAGCGATTTGCTCTTTTTGTACTATAAAGGGCTAATTTTAGTGTTTTTTTTGTTTTTTTTAACCCAATTATGTTACTGGCCGATTTTATCAATTATGAGAATAGTAATCGATTAATATCATCGATTAGTTGTTTCGGCCCTAATGCAAACCTTATTATATTACACTCTGGTTCTGATCGTCTCCTTGTAGACTATTTGTGTTCATGAATTCTGTTCTCAGTTACCATCCTCCACGATAACTCCACCCATACCCCCCAGCAATCGCATATTTGTCTACTGGCAATTAGCCACACTAATGAGGTGCGCATCAGATTGCATGGCACAATGCTACCATGTGATCCGGTTGCAGCGTGGTTCCAAAATTGGTGTATGCACACGATGTGGTGTGATTTGAGCCCATTCAAAATGAATTGGATAAATCACACAGCACTGAATTGCGTGTGAAATTCAATTAAAATTTAACGGAATGCGGTGCGGTTCCTGTGCGATTCACATGCACTTTATAGTGTGAACCACGGCTTAGTGTCCTATGCTCAACTTGACAGAAAACAAAGCCAACTCCACCCCCAAAGAATGAACCACATTTAGGGATTGCATCCTTACAAACCTATATCACAACTGTCTAAAAATCTCTAGTACTGCTAGGGAAAATAAATAAATAAATAAATAGGCCACAAACACAAGGGATCTGAATTATGGAGGCAGGCTTTCCGATCATGTGACCACTTTAATTGGTTGTCACAGAGGCCAACAACTGTAAAGAATAATCGCAAGCTTTTTTTTTTTTTTTTTAACGGGCCTTATGATTTACTAATGAACTTATTTTACGGTACATCTGTCCTTGCCCTAATAACATATACTGCAAATATATGTCTACTTGTATGATAGTGTATATGTGTGGATACATTGGTGATTAGAAGAGGTTTTGTTCCAATCTCTTCTAATCAGATTGAGCAGTGTTTGTTGTCATATATAGTATATAATATGATGCATAAAAAAAATTCTATATATTTTACATAGTAACATAGTCAATTTTTTTCTTTTCAAGGTGTTTATTTTTCATCTGTAGTAGTCGCATAAAGGGGTAGACTTTACAGTGGATATGGCTTTGAGGTTTTTTTTTGTTTGTTGTTTTTGTAGTTTTGGTAACTTTTATGGTTTTAAAAAACGTTTTATGCTTGTAATGTATGTTTATGCATTTATAAACAGGTGGCAAGGATATGCAATATTTTAGAATCGGCTAGTTAAGAGCCCTTGCACACATGCTGTCCGATCAGGTCCGCCTGTCTGTTTTTGCAGGCGGACCTGATCGGACATTCCGTGCACCTATGGAGCGATGAATTTCAGCTGTAACATGTCTGCTGATATCCGGCGCTATGCGATCCGCCAAATCCAGATACATGGAAACCCTATTTTCCATCCGTCTGGTGGATCAGATGGAATCTCCCCATAGAGGACAGTGGGACTCTGACAGGTCCGTCTCAGCATAGTGAGCGGCGATTGACCTGTCATCCGCCTGCTCAGCCGAGATCAACGGTTTCCCTGCTGAGCAAGCTGAGTCTGTCAAAACGGACAGCCCCGTGTGAAGGGCGGCCTTCAGACTCTTGTTTTAGGCTTCTCACTCTTTTACATATAGCAGAATATTGTAGGATATTATAGTGTTCAATTAATTACAATGTATTTGAAAACTGAACTCCAGGAATCCTATGTATCGCATACTGTACATACTTTGATCTGGCTTGGCTCATTGTAAGTATTCAAATTTTATACCTGATGGGCTGCTAGAAAAGCTAAAAAATCAGGGATTGCTTGTCACTGCTGCAATTAACAGAATACCTTTTTTTTCAATGAACAAGGCGTTTTCTGATTGGATGGGATGGAGGTTGTGACAGCACTGCCCATCCTCTCCATATTGTCTAATCATAAAATGCCTTTTATGCATTGAAAAAATACAGGACGTTCTTTGAATGGCAGATGACACCCCTATGGTCCATGTACAGAGAGGAAGGTGCTTGGCACAGGACAGATTGCAGCTCACACTGTAGTAGCACCGTGTACTGCAGTGATTTCCAGCTTCTTCGGTGGCCCATTAGATATGAGATATGCATATTTACATTCTGACAAGCTAAACCAATGTAAATATGCTTTACAGAATATTCCCATAGTTCAGCTTTAATACTCAAAATCTAGATAATGATTTTTTTAAATTAAGACTTGCCTAATTCAGATGTTCCCTTTTTAGTAAAAACATGTTTTTCTGTTTTCTTTTAAAGTGCCAGATCCAGTCAAGATCAGTTCCAACCAGCCCCAAACTGCCACGCCCAGTACTTCCACCAGCACTGTCCCAAATAGCAATGGCAAGCGTGCATCTGCCAATGGCCAGCAAACAGCGGCCTCCCGTTATCTGCCACGTGAGGTGCCTCCACGTTTCCGCCAGCAAGAACAGAAGCAACTTCTGAAGAGAGGACAGCCACTGCCTTCTGGGACATTGACCAGTGCTAATACAGGACAAGATACTGGGCAAACTGGGGCAAGCCCACCTCCACAGCAAGGGGCTGGTGGAGCTCACCACACCACAAAGACACACTCTGGTAAGTACAATACTTTGTTAAATGCTAGTTTGAATGTGCAACTAAATGGGAGGGGTGTGTATGTGTGTGTATATATGTGTATGTATGTATGTGTGTGTATGTGTGTATGTATATGTATATATATATATATATAATATAACCACTTGCCTACTGTGCACGAAAACCCCCTTCCTGCCCAAGCCATTTTTCAGCTTTCAGCGCTGTCACACTTTGACAATTGCGCGGTCGTGCGACATGACTCCCAAACGAAATTTGCGTCCTTTTTTTCCCACAAATAGAGCTTTCTTTTGGTGGTATTTGATCACCTCTGCGGTTTTTATTTTTTGCGCTATAAACAAAAGAAGAGCGTCCAGTTTGGGGAAAAAAAACACTATTTTTTACTTTTGCTATAATAAATACCCATTTTTTTTTTTAAATAAAATTTTCCTCAGTTTAGGCCGATACGTATTCTTCTACATATTTTTGGTAAAAAAAAAAAAAAAAACGCAAAAAGCGGGTATTGATTGGTTTGCGCAAAAGTTATAGCGTCTACAAAATAGGGGATAGATTTATAGCATTTTTTTATTTTTATTTTTTTATTAGTAATGGCGGCGATCTGCGATTTTTATTGTGACTGCGATATTGCGGCGGACACTTTTGACACATTTTTGGGACCATTCACATTTATACAGCGATCCCTGTTATAAAAATGCATTGATTACTGTATAAATGTGATTGGCAGGGAAGGGGTTAACCACTAGGGGGCGGGAAGGGGTTAAATATGTTCCCTCAATGTGTTCTTACTGTGGGGGGAGGGGACTCGCTGGGGGAGGTGACCGATGGTTGTCCCCATGTACAAGGGACACACCATCGGTCCCCTCTCCCTCACAGGACGTGGATCTCTGTGTTTACACACAGAGATCCACTTTCCTGCTTGTTTCCCGGGCAATCGCGGGTGCCCGGCGGCAATCGCGGCCGCCGGGCACGCGCATCGGGGCCTTGTGAACGCGGCGGCGCGCGCCTCCTAGCTCGTTTTAAAGGGAGGACGTCATATGACGTCCTCCCAGAACGAGAGTGTCCTCCGCCCGCCGTCAATTGACAGTGGGCGGGGGACAAGTGGATAAAATGTGTGTGTGTGTGTGTGTGTGCGCGCGCGCACACACATTATTTATTTATATATATATATATATATATATATATATATATATATATATATATAATAATATAAAATGTGTGTGTATTTCTGGCTCATCTTAACAGCCAATGGCGGGGGGGGGGGGGGGGGTGGGAGAGAGAGGTAAGGGGGCTGTTTGCATCAGCTTCCTGCTGATTGCAAAACTACATCTCTCATGGTTCAGTGCTGTCCTCTAAATCCCAGAGTTAAAGAACACACCCTTTTTTGATGTGCATATTTTAGGGAAGAAGCCGGCCAGTGGACTGTAGACTTGCAGTGGCCACCGGGAGGCCCATGCTTGTCTAAAGTGATGCTAAGTATGTGTTATTTCACTCTGGCTTATCACTTGGGTTTGGTTCACACTGCTGTGATCTGAATTTGATCCGATTTCAGTGTGATTTATGAAGATGCAACTTTGATATGGTCTGCATATTCTAAGGGACCAAAATTGCACTGCAATCGCACCACAGTAGTACAGGAACCTTTTCTAAAATTGCACTGTGCTGAGTAACATTGATGTGAATGGACACCATTGAAAACAATGTGATTTCCATTGTCATGTGGTTCTGTGCAACTCAAGGCATCTGAAATCACACTAGTGTGAACCGGGCCTTGCACTTAGTCTCGACTTTCAATGCAGCTAAATTGGTGGTTAAAAAAAAAGCTAGCGAGCAGAATGAATTGTGGACACAGGTAGGTTGTATAAAGGAAAACATGCATATGGGGATCTCTGAAATGATTCGATGGTATTTATGCGGGTTAAACGATGTGCACAAACTTTTAAACACACAGGATAAAACAATTTAAGAATTGAAAGGTGATGCCTATGTCCTATTTCTTTAGTTACTCATTAAAGTGTTACTAAACCCACCACAGTAAAATCAGTCTGTATATGCAGTAAAGCATTCTTGTACTCACTGTGGAACGTAAGGGGTTAATCCTGCTCATTGTGTAAAAAGGCTGTCTGATCTTGTCTTTTCTGATCCTCCCCTTTTTTTTTTACTGTCCCTAATCCATCTCCTGATAGTACCATGGGGGCACTCTGCACATGCTCAGTTTGGTGTGTATTGTGGGTGTGGGGTTTTTATGTTTTGGGGGAGGGTCCATGTGATCACCACAATCAGGAGTCATGAAGCCTCATAGGACAGTCAGAGGAGAATGAAAACTCCTCCTCCAAGTTTTAACCAGTGCTCGGCCATACACTGATAGAAGTCACAAGACTCGTCTACCTGCTGATGAGAAAAGGTATTTAGCAGTTTACTAAAATAATTGCATTTCCATGTGTGTACTGAGAGAGACCAGATATAGTGAATGCAGGGTCCTGGGTTTAGTGCCACTTACGTGTCGTATTATGTTAAATGTGTTTACATTGCATTAAAGCTAGTTCTATTTTCTGTAGGCTCCCGTGTTCTGCCTCAGATTAGAATTGTTTGCCTGTGCATATATAAAAAATGTTACGTTTTTCGTTTTGTTTTTGTATTTTAAATCGATTTTCAAAATGCTTCTGTGTTTTGCTGCTTTGTTAGCATTTAATTTCATCTGCTGACATGGTCATGAATTAATGCATGGTGGTTAATATGGTAGGAAGACGAGGGGAGGACTGTGCAGCTTGTATAGTCTTACTAACTGCTGATGTTGGTGAAATTGAAATCTGTAACTAGGGAAGGTTGCAGGCTTTGCCAGAATGCAGTGTGACCGTTCAGAGCGCTACAGCCTCCTGTTTGAATCTTTTGTTCACTTTAAAGTGGAAAAACTTAAAATAAAAAAATAGAATTTCTGTAACTAATACTATTAATTCTTGCTTGGTATGTTCCCAATTAATATAATACATAACCCAAGAATGTTTTCCTGGTTAATTCTGGGAAACTTGATATGTTCAGGATTATGAAGGATTATAATCTGATCTGCCTCCCGAATCTGTTTACCTACATTCCAGTCTATATTTTAAGTAAACCTAAGGCAGGTCATACATTATACAATTTTCTGTCTTTTTTCTTTACAAAAGACTGCTGGATCGCGGGGGGGGATGCCGGGCCAAAACGAGCAGGGAACCCATTCAGTGCGGGCACAGCCACACTGCATGGGGGAAAAAAATGCCCAGAGTTCTGCTTTAAAGTATACTATGGCAGGTAGATACTAGTTATCCGCGCAAACTGGAGTGCGTAGGCTGCTGCCCCCCCTGTATTGATCTGTACTAAACAAGTCAAATGAGTAATATGGGTAATTGTAGGGGTAATTGGCCTGTCCTCAGTGATGTGACCCTTAAGGGTTGAATCTCCTTAGTACAGCTAACTGAGATTGACGTTTGTACTTGGTGTTGTGAGCAGATGTGTAAAACTTGATAGCAACTAGTTTCCTATCGGGTGAGGGTTACTAAGTGTTTCACTCAACAGTGCAATATTACATGTAAATGTATAAACAGCTTGGTTCCTATCTGGTGAGAATTACTGAATATCCCAATCAACAATAAAAAATAATAAAAATGGTGAAAATATGGTAAATTATTAAATAATGGTTATGTCCTACTAAGTGATCTCTACTCCTTATTAACGTGATGGCCTCATGCATACACAATCTGTTGATATTAACCTTATATGTATCTCAACATTAAGTTACTTGTGCCATCAATGGAGTTGTGTCACTGCTCCAGGTGGGAGCTGCCACGTAACTTTTCTACTAGCAAACAATGTGACAGTGATTATTAATTCCTTACAGTGAGCAGTTGAAGGTAGTCTGAAATAGATACAGAAATGGACAAACCAAACTTATATAATGTTCATTAAGCCCGGAGGCAGTAAATGGTGAAATTGGTGAAGAGACTGTTTTTCCAATGACACAGTCTAATGTGACCGTTTAAAGTGACTCTGTGACTTCTGTGATGCCTGTTTGTCCTCAGGCAAACATATGCTGTGACTTGGTGCTCCCCTCTCCTTTAGGACCCCACTCACCAGATTGAAGCTCCCCTGCAGGGGTATAAGGCACGTCTGGTGATGTCCTCTATACGATCTGTGCACTCCTCTTTGTGGTTGTGCTGTTCCTCAGGGGTATCCGGTCGTTTGCTACTCCCCACTTCCTCCCAACTTGGGGAAAATCCGTATGGTTCCTCAGGGAAAAAAAACAGGATGGCGCTCTCATAGCGTAATTCGTTTTATTAAAAAATGTATAAAAAATGGATCAAAACAAAACTATCACTGCTCCTGTGGTTTGCAAAACTCAGGGCAGTTATGGACGTTACAAACAGGTCAGACCTTCACGGCTTAGTCACGCTGGTGGGTAGGCTTTCCACAGCCTGGGCGTGCGTTCCACTACACTAGCCCCGAAAACCGGACGTGACGCGGACGTGTCTAGAAGGTCAATCATCTAACGCGTTTCAACGTAATGTCTTTTTCAAAGGTCACCTTTGTGTATGCATGAGGCCATCACGTTAATAAGAGTAGAGATCACTTAGTAGGACATCACCGTTATTTAATATTTCACCATATTTTCACAATTTTTATTATTTTTTTATTGTTGATTGGAATATTCAGTAATTCTCACCAGATAGGAACCAAGCTGTTTATACATTTACATGTAATATTGCACTGTTGAGTGAAACACTTAGTAACCCTCACCCGATAGGAAACTAGTTGCTATCAAGTTTTACACATCTGTTCACAACACCAAGTACAAGTGACAATCTCAGTTAGCTGTACTAAGGAGATTCAACCCTTATTAAGGGTCACATCACTGAGGACAGGCCTTTGGGCCCACTAATACACTATAGCGGAGAAGCAGCGCCAATTACCCCTACAATTACCCATAATACTATGGCAGGTGTCTGCACAGAACCGACACCAAATGTCCTGCTTCCTCTTCCCAGCGTCCCTTTTTAAACCGCTAGTAACCCTCAAAAAAAAAAAAAGTTTGTCATAATGTGCTGCATCACATACTATGGGTGGGCACTTTCATCTTATTACTGATCTTCCCGATTAAGGAATTCATAGCAAAGGGGTCTTGTGTACAAGATTTGTGTGTGTTTTGTTTTTTTTTTTGTTTGTTTTTTTGTCTTTTGTGTCACAATTAAATATTTTGCATCTTCAAAGTTTGTAAGCATGTTGTGTACATTACATGGTACAGAGCCCTCAAAAATAAATTTCTCTTAAGCCCCATGCACACGAGACGCTGTTATTTGCTGTTGAACGCGCGTTCAGAGGCAGTTGGACGCTTTTCTTTTTCGTACATCACGGGACACAGAGCGACTTAGTCATTACTAATGGGTTATATAGATTACCGTCAGGTGCTGGCACTGGCCACTTCCAAACCGGAAGTACCCTCCCCTATATAAGCCCCTCCCATCCGGGAGCACCTCAGTTTTTTGCCAGTGTCTAAGGTGTTGGCCAAAGAGCAACAAACAGTGGCACACAGAGGCGGTTGATGCAGGCATCCCCATAGAAAGGCACTTTAGTGGACACCAGCTGGTATATAGCAGCAACTGTGTTAGACTATTACCAGCAAAATTGGTGTATGACGACGGGAATACCTCAGCTTTGTGCTTATAGGATATGTCGTCCAGACGCTCTGGAAATAGATCTTCCAAGAAGCGAAAGGGGTCTCCGTCGGGCTCTGAGGATTTTGGGCATGCTGTACTGCGCCAATCTCCCCTGAAATTTCAGAGGTCAGTAGCCGTAGGAACCCCGCAGGAGTACCTGGTACTGCGGCTGTCCCCAGTCCACCTGCTCCTGTATATATAACAGAGGAGGTTTTATCCTCAACTCTGGGAGGATTGGAAGAGAGATTAACAGCATTGATCGCTGCTTCCCTGTCACAGGAAAAGCGCGTCCGATCTCCGTCTCCTCCTGCAGAGTGCCGGTTAGTGGAGGAACAGTCCCAGAGATCGACCTACCTGAAGGGGATCAGGTGAGGTTGATAAAGTTATAGAGGAATCAACAGTGGAAGAACCTTTCTCAGCATCTCAGGCTGAAAGATTATGGGTTCAGTCTCTGACTAACATGGTCCGAGCAGCATTTTAAATGCCTCTGGCGGAACCATCAACCACTACTGTCTCCTCGCTGGGGTCGCTGAAAGCTCTCCAGACTGTCTGTTCCTTCCCAATCCACCCTTTATTGGAAGGGTTTATTTACCAGGATTGGGAGCATCCTGTAAAATATTTACTCCCCCCAAGAGATTTCCAGTGATCTATCCCATGGAGGATAAGTTCATAAAAAAAAAAAAAAAAAAAATGGAGGGTCCCTACAGTGGACACAGCCATCTCTTGTGTAAATAAATCACTGACATGTCCAGTAGATAATGTTCCAATGTTCAAGGACCCAATAGATAAAAAATTGGAGTCTTTACTAAAATCTGTTTTCTCTACAGCAAGCATGGTGACACAACCTGCAGTAGCAGCGATTGGAGTCTGCCAAGCAATGAAAGATCAGTTGAAACAAGTCTTAAGGGACTTACCAGATCAGCAGGCTCTTGCCCTAGCTGACCTACCTAGAGCCTTGTGTTGCGGTGGACGCCATAAAGGATACAATCCAACAGGCATCCCGCTTTATGCTGTCTGTAGACATATGCGTAGGCTTCTATGGCTCAAAAAACTGGTCTGCTGAAGCTCCCTGTAAGAAAATGCTGATTAGCTTCCCATTTCATGGAGAACGCTTATCTGGAGATGATCTGGACAAATATATCCAGAAAACTTCTGCCGGTAAAAGTACACTCTTGCCGGTTAAGAACAAAGGTAGAAGTCCTTCTTTTAAGAGGCCTACTTCTCCAGTCCCTGGCACATCGGCTGTGAAACAGTTCCGACGGCCTCCGCGGTCAAATCCAGGGGGCAGAAATCAGGGACAATCACAGGGTAACAAGAAACCCTGGGTCAAGAGAGGTACAAAACCTCCCCCCAAGTCATGAAGGGTTGCCCCCACTCAATCGGGTGAGGGGAAGACTTCAGTTGTTCACAGAGACCTGGCGGGACACCATCAGAGATGGCTGATCTCCGCAGTAAGTCTGGGATACAGGCTGGAGTTAAAAGACATTCCTCCTGCCCATTTTATAAGGTCAAACGTGCCAAGCGATCCCCAGAAGAGTGGATCCCTCCTTCTGGCACTAGAGCAACTATTGCCCCAAGGGTAATCATGAAGGTTCCCTTGGAAGAAAACGGGTTCAGGTTTTACTCGAACCTTGTCACAGTCCCCAAACTAAATGGGGACATGAGGCCCATATTAAATATCAAAGGGCTAAACAAGTTCCTACATATCAGGACTTTTTCGGATGGAGTCGATCCGATCGCTGGCCACCGCCCTACAAGGGCAGGAATGGTTAGCCTCGATCGACATAAGGGATGCTTATTTGCATATTCCCATCTGTCCGGCCCACCAGAAATTTCTACGCCTTGCAGTAGAAGGGCGCCATTTTCAGTTCAGAGCCTTACCTTTCGGTCTGGCCACAGCACCACGAGTGTTCACAAAAATCCTGGCCCTACGATTGGCCAAACTAGGAACACAAGGTGTAACGATAATGGCATGTCTAGACGACTTGTTGCTGATAGACCACTCAGTGAAAAAAACTAGAAGTGGTCGTTCACAAGATAATCAACTATCTGGAATCTCACGGTTGCATTATCAACCGAGACAAGTCAGCCCTAAAACCAGTCAAAAGCCTGGAATACTTGGGGGCTAAGACTGGATTCAAATCAGAGAAAGATTTTCTTACCTCCGGAGAAGGTGTCGTCTTTGAAAGATTTGACCCACTTAGTGGGTACAAAAAAGAAAAACCATCCATACGCCTGTGTATAAGGCTGCTGGGAAAAATGGTGGCTTCATTCGAAGCAGTACCCTACGGTCAATTCCATTCAAGGAACTTGCAGAGGGCCATACTGTCAGCCTGGAACAAAAAAGTTCAGGCTTTAGACTTACCAATGTCCCTGTCCCCTTCCGTTCGCAAGAGCCTCCATTGGTGGTTGGTACCAGAATCTGGAAAAAGGGAAACCCTTTAGTCCGGTTTCTTGGAAGGTGGTCACTACAGATGCCAGCCTCATAGGCTGGGGGGCAGTACTGGAGCAATGGTCTCTCCAGGGCAAGTGGTCAGAAGCAGAGAAGGCCCTGCCCACCAATCTCTTAGAGATACGAGCAGCCCGGTATGCCCTAGTAGCATGGACATCCAAACTCCAAGGGTCACCTGTCAGAATTCAATCAGACAATGCCACAGCAGTGGCATATATCAATCACCAGGGTGGCACCAGGAGTCGTGCAGCCCAGAGGGAAGCGAATTTCATCCTGGAATGGGCAGAAAGGTATGTCACAGCCATATCCGCGGTTTTCATCCCAGGAGTGGAAAATTGGAGAGCGGACTTTTTAAGTCGCCAGCAATTATGCCCGGGGAATGGTCTCTTCACCCCGAGGTTTTACAGGCAATATGCCAGCGGTGGGGAACACCGGATGTAGATCTGCTAGCATCCAGATTCAACGCAAAGGTGGACAGATTTGTGTCTCGCACAAAGGATCCCCTAGCTTGCGGTTCGGATGCCCTAGTGTTCCCTTGGGATCAGTTCAAGCTGATATATGCATTCCCACCGCGATTAATCCACAGAATCAGGGTAGAAAAGAAACCAGTGATTCTGGTGGCTCCAGCGTGGCCCTAAGGGCATGGTACGCGGAGATTGTAAAAATGTCAGTGGGAAGTCCTTGGACCCTCCCACATCGTCCGGACCTGCTTTCGCAAGGACCGATATAGTACCCTTCCTTACCAGCCCTAGGTTTGATGGCCTGGCTATTGAAGCCCACATTCTAAAAAAGAGAGGGCTCTCTAATCCTGTGGTATCTACCATGATCAATGCCAGGAAGCCGGTATCCAGGCAGATCTATTATAGGATCTAGAAGGCGTACATCACGTGGTGTGAGGCCAGGAAATGGCATCCACGTAAGTACGTAATAGGTAGGATTCTGGACTTCCTACAGTGGGCTGTACATAGGAAGCTTGCCTTGAGTACTATCAAGGGTCAGACGGCCTTGTCAATATTTTTTTCAAAGGCCCTTGGCTTTGCATTCATTAGTCAAAGCTTTCATACAAGGAGTGATGCGTATTAGCTCTCCGGTTAGTATTCCCATATGTCCATGGGACTTAAACCTGGTTCTGTCGGTTCTACAGAAACAACCATTTGAACCATTGCGGCACATTTCCTTGGTTCTTTTCACCAGGAAATTGATTTTCTTAGTAGCCATTTGTTCGGCTAAAAGAGTATCGGAATTGGCCGCCTTGTCCTGTAAGGAGCCATATCTGGTTATCCATAAGGACAGAGTAGTATTACGTCCTCATCCAGCCTTCTTCCTAAGGTGGTATTGAGGTTCCATTTGAACCAAGATGTGGTTCTTCCTTCTTTTTTTCCCCAAACCTAGTTCGGTAGAGGAAAAGTTATTGCATTCTTTGGATGTAGTAAGAGCAGTTAAAGCTTATCTTGAAGCCACTGCTCAGATTCGTAGAACGGATACTTTGTTTGTTCTGCCGGAAGGCCCCAGAAAGGGTCAGGCAGCATCAAAAATCTACTTTAGCCAAGTGGATTCGACAGGTCATAATACAAGCCTATGGCTTGAAAAGGAGACCGCCTCCGTTCAAAGTTAGGGCGCACTCCACAAGAGCAGTTGGAACTTCATGGGCAGTGCATCACCAAGCCTCCCTGGCTCAAGTCTGTAAGGCCACAACATGGTCCTTAGTACACACGTTTACTAGATTCTACCAGGTAGACGTCAGAAGTCAGGAGGATGTCGCCTTTGGGCGCAGTGTGTTGCAGGCCGCAAAAGAGCCTCATGCCTGATGGTGCCCAGCTTATGTATCCCTCCCCTCATTTGGCATTGCTTTAGGACATCCCATTAGTAATGACTATGTCGCTCTGTGTCCCGTGATGTACGAAAAAGAAAAAGGGATTTTTATAACAGCTTACCTGTAAAATCCTTTTCTTGGAGTACATCACGGGACACAGAGCTCCCACCCCTCTTTTTGGGACACTTATTGCTTTGCTACAAAACTGAGGTGCTCCCGGATGGGAGGGGCTTATATAGGGGAGGGTACTTCCGGTTTGGAAGTGGCCAGTGCCAGCACCTGAAGGTAATCTATATAACCCATTAGTAATGACTAAGTCGCTCTGTGTCCAGTGATGTACTCCAAGAAAAGGATTTTACAGGTAAGCTGTTATAAAAATCCCTTTTTTTTCAACTGCTCCTGAACCCATTCAATGTTATCCCATGTGTCCATGCACACACTCTCGTTTTTTGGCGTTTACAAGCAGTTGCGTTTAACCTCGTTTTTCCAGAAGCAAAAAAATGGGTTCAGACGCAAACGTTTTCCACGTTTCAGACGCTAAACGCGGTACCGGCGTTTTGCCGCGTTTGCGTTTATAAGCGTTTTTAAAGGTGACCTATTTTTTAACATTAGAAATCTCAAAAATGATGGCAAATGATGAAAAACTATTAAAAAATATAAAAGAAAACTGTAATTGCTTGCATTGCATTGTGGACAATCCACAACTTGTGGCAGGTAACGTGGCAAGTGGACAATCAACAACTTGTGTCAGGTGACGTGGCCAGGTGACGTGGCAGGTGACGTGGCCAGGTGACGTGGCAAGTGGACAATTCACAACTTGTGGCAGGTGACGTGGCACGTGATGTGGCCAGGTGACGTGGAAAGTGGACAATCCACAACTTGTGGCAGGTGACGTGGCAGGTAATGTGGGCAGGTAATATGGCTAGGTGACGTGGCCAGGTGACGTGGCAAGTGGACAATCCACAACTTGTGGCAAGTGGACAATTCACAACTTGTGGCAGGTGACGTGGCCAGCTGACGTGGCAGGTAACATGGCCAGGTGACGTGGCCAGGTAACGTGGCAAGTGGACAATCCACAACTTGTGGCACGTGATGTGGCCAGGTGACGTGGCAAGTGGACAATCCACAACTTGTGGCAGGTGACGTGGCCAGGTGATGTGGCCAGGTGACGTGGCAAGTGGACAATCCACAACTTGTGGCAGGTGACGTGGCCAGGTGATGTGGCCAGGTGACATGGCAGGTGACGTGGCAAGTGGACAATCCACAACTTGTGGCAGATGATGTGGCAAGTGATACGCTAAATACAAGTACACTGCTGCTCTCTCAGCTGCTGCTACTCACTCTGGTCTCACAAACTGGCTGAAATGGTTAAAATTTACTGTTTTTTTAGCTTGGGGAGGGTCTATGATGAAACGCTTATAAACGCGGCAAAACGCGCGTTTATAAACGCCGGTTTCAGCGTTTAAAAACATGTGTTCAGCAGAGTTTGCACCTGCGTCTCGTGTGCATGGGGCCTTACCGTCCATGGACTGACACAGCATCTTCAATCTTGACCAAGTGGGTAAGGAGATTGAAGATGCTGTGTCAGTCCATGGACGGTAAGAGAAAAGGATTTTGCGGTGAGTACAAAAAAATCCTATTTTCTCTTATCATCCGTGGACTGACACGGTGTCTCTTTACACTTTACACGTGGGTTATGTCCCTGCTTGCAGGAGAAGACCTAGGCAGAATGTGAGATGTTATACATACATTCTAAAAGCCAGAGCTGAACAGCCCCACCCAGGGGGCGGTCCCTCCGGGCATAACCCTCCCACTACAGTCAGCAGACTTCAGTTTTTTTTCTGCCTAGCAGAAGGAGAAGACGTGGCTCTCTCAGGAGCCAGTCTCCTGACCTATTTTTTATTCCTTTTCTGGAATTCTTTTTTATTTTATATTTGAGAATCTTCTATCAACTGTCGGCTGGGCAACAGGTTGGGTACAAGATATCCTCGTAGTCTTCCCTGTCCGACCATCGAGCGTGCTGATCCTCGCCTTGTGTGCGTGAGACTCAGTTCACGACAGGCCCCATGACTCCAGGGGTGGCCAGGTTTGCTTTCATGCTCCCACGGTCCTCTCAAGACTGAACAGTTCCTGACTGACTATCTTTCGTGGTGGACCGGGCCGACAGCTACTCAGTACTGCACTGTGATAGTCCTGTCAGAAACACACCAGTGGGTCCCTCAGGGGACGGGTAAGTAGTCTCTCCTGCCTGCAGGTGAGTACAAAAAGCTGTGTGTTTCTCTGTGGGGGATTTTCCCTGTCTCCCCCTGTATTTCATTGTCACTCTCTGTCACCATTGCTGGCGCTGTGCTGTGTGGGGTGCCTGGGGGTCACACTGTTCTTGGAGGGGCTCATGCTGGTCTGCAGATATGCTTGGGGCCTTTTTTTGTGAGTTTTGGGGCCTGAGCGCCGAGTGGCGCTGTGTGTGTGCTGTTGTTTCACTTTAGCTGCATCATGGCGGCCATCTTGCCGCGGATCGCCTCAGTGAAGTGCGGCGGCCATTTTCTTGTAGCCTGCGCGCTCTTCAGCACTAGTTTTGGCCTCTAGCGCTGCTGTAACGGCGCAAATCTCCTCACAGCTCACCAGCGCTGACACTGCGCGGTACAGACAGCGGAACTGAGCGGTCCCTGGTCCGGTTTGGTGAGTCCCCTGGGCGCCCCCTCCTCAGTCAGCACAGCCTGTGGGTGGACTTTTTATCTGAGGAGTCTCAGAGGGGGGCAATGTGGAGTCTCGGTCACCAGCTTCCCCTAAATGTCAGTGGACAACAGGCAGTGCTTCAGCACCTGCGGTCCCTAGGGACCAGTTGTGGGCAGTCCTGGAATCATTTCTGACCAGGATGGGAGCTGTGTGCAAGCGCAAGGGAGCAAAAAGCGCCCTCTCCCCACTTTACTACATGAGGGCAGTGCGCTGATTCAGATATGGGCCTAGCCACTACTGCTCAGGACCCTAGTTCTGAATGTATTGGATGGTTTTGAACAGGACATTCCTTATGTGGAAAACTCCAGTTCTGAGTCAGTAAATGACAGGGCGCTTGTTAGTGTACTCATGACTGCGGTGAGGTACACTCTCAGGCTAAAATGCTGCGGATGCAGAACCTCAGGCTGATACAGTCTCCTTTGGTTCTTTTAAGGCCAGGCCTTCTAAAGAGGTTTTTCCATATGTACTTTCTTTGACCAGCTCATTGATAAGGTCTGGGAAAAGCCGCAGAATAATTTTTTTATGGTCCCGCTGCGTTTGTCTATCAGATACCCCTTGAAGATGCCCTACTTAAAAAGTGGGCTTCTCCCCCAGTGGTCGACCCTCCAGTCGCCCGGTTGAACAAGGCCATCACTCTCCCGATGGAGGGGACTCCTGCATTTGAGGACCCCACTGACAGGAGGTCAGAAGTGGTGAGCAGAACCATGTTTGCCTTGTTGGGATCCGCCCTACGACCTGTGGTAGCGGCGACCCTTGTGTCTAAAACACTTACAGGTTAGGCAAAAATGTTGCACCTAGCTGTACAGGAGCATATTCTTCCTCCAGACACAGTTGCTCTGGCCCACCAACTGGTTCAGGGCCTGGTTTCTGTGTGCGACGCCACGCTGAACGCGGCCCCTTTAATATCCAGGGCCTCTGTCTCGGCGGTGGTATTGCGTCGTCTTATCTGGTTGAAATGCTGGTCTGCTGACCTAGCCTTAGGAAGCTCCTGACGGATCTACTATTTAAAGGCGGTAGACCTTTCGGTGCTGCTCTGGATGACATCGTCATGGATGTCACGGGAGCTAAACGCACTCTTCTTCCTTAGACTAGCAAGGGTGAGGAGGCCTGCCGTAAACGGGGGCCTTCCTTTCCAGCAAAACGGGGTTTTTTCGTCAGTCAGAGTCCACAGGTAGGCCCTCTCAGACTGACGGCAGTGCGGCTGGTGGGCACAAGTGCCCCTGGGTGCGTAAGCCAAACAAGCGGCTCCCAAGCCCGCCTCCGCCCGACTCTGGGGTGGGGGGGACGACTTCGCAGGTTCACGGATCGGTGGACCTCCCGAATCTCCGACTGGTGGGTGTGCGAGGTGGTCACCTCAGGATATAGGATAGTATTCCGATCCTGGCCCCCACACAGATTCTTTCCCTTGAATCTTCCTCTCCTTCCTACCTGTCGGGCAGCCCTCTTGGGGGCTGTACAGGATTTGATCAGGTCCGGAGTGATTGTGCCGGTTCCGTCACAGAAGAGTTTTCAGGGATTCTACTCGAATCTGTTTGTCGTCCCAAAAATAGGACGTGGTTCGACCTATCCTGGACCTCAAGGCCCTGAATGCCTTCGAGAAGGTGCAGAAATTCCGCATGGAATCCATTCGCACGGTGATGGCTACACTCCACCAAAGGGATTTTCTTCTGGCGTCCTTGGACTTCAAGGACGCCTACTTGCATGTTCCGATCTGCGCAAGTCACCAGAAGTTTCTGCGCCTTGCGATCAGGGAAGTCCTCTATCGATTGTGGCTCTTCCTTTCGGCCTTGCCTCGGCACCAAGGGTGTTCACCAAGGTGCTTGCTCCGATTCTAGCCTTCTGTTACAGCGAGGTATTGCTGTCGTGGGCTATCTGGACGGTCTTCTGCTATGAGCAAAAAGTGGCTCAGACTTAGAGGAAAGGTGAATATCGTCAATTAGACCCTCAGGGACTTCGGGTGGTTCCTGAACATTCAGGAGTCAGTCCTGGTCCCGACTCAGTGTCTGGAGTATCTAGTTCTGGTTCTGGACTCCTTGGAGGCAAAGGTATCCTACCTCTGGAGAAGTTGCTGACACTTCAGTCTGCGGTGCGGGTGCTGACATCCCGAAAATGGTTGTCAATCCGTTGTTTGCATGAGAGTCCCGGGACTCCTGGTGGCCTCCTTTGCGGCCATTCCGTATGCCCAATCACACACCAGGGCATTGCAGAAGGAGATCTTGTCCACCTGGGACAAATCCCCGTTGTCCTTGGATCTTCGGATCCAGGTGATTCACCTGGTCAGGGCGTCCCTGACATGGTGGTTGAGACCCTCGGCTCTTCGGTCCGGAAAGTCGTTCCCCTCCCATCCAATGGACGGTACTCACGACGGACACCAGCCTGACGGGCTGGGGTGGAGTCTGGGGAGTCCTGTCGGCTCAAGGCCTTGGACTCCGGACGAGCCCGTTTACCAATCACTGTTCTGGAAATACGGGCCATCAGACTGTGTCTCTCCTCAGGTCGGAGAGAGTACGGGGTCGCTCCATCAGGAGCCAGTCTGACAACGCCACGGCGGTGGCGTATGTAAACCATCACGGGGGGACTCGGAGCTCAGCTGCGGCTTCCGAGGTAGTCCGTATCCTGAAGTGGGCCAGAAGAAACGTGCCGGCTCTGTAGGGGCGGACTATCTGAGTCGCCAATCGCCGGACCAGGAAGAGTGGTCCTTGCATATTTCAACTCCTTTGCCGACGGTGGGGCACGCCGGATGTGGACCTGATAGCCTCTCGACTCAGTCGCAAGGGTCGAGGTTGTGGCCAGATCCAGGGATCCTTGGGTGATGCCTCGGATGCGTTGGTGGCCCCATAGGGTCCTTATCGCCTGGAAAAAACTAAAAACTAAATAAATAATCCGGTGATCCTAATTGTTCCGGATTGGCCTCAGCGTCACTGGTACGCTGATCTGGTACGTCTCGTTGCGGACGTTCCCTGGTGGTTGCCGATGAGGAAGGACCTTCAGTCTCAAGGTCCTATGTTTCATCCGGCTTACAGTCTCTGGCTTTAACGGCAGGGCTGTTTAAAAGCCAGGTGTTGAGGGACCGAGGTCTCTCGGACTCTGTCATTTTGACCATGTTAAGGACACGGAAGTCTTCCTCCAGGCAGATTTATCACCGTGCCAGGAAAGCTTAGATCGCCATATGCAAAGTGCTGGACTGGCGTCCTCGGACGTATTCCGTCCCCAGAATCCTGCGTCCTCTGCAGTGTGGAGTGACCCAAAAGCTTGCTTTGAGTACCATCAAGGATCAGATTTCGGCCTTGGCCGTCTTCTTTCAGCGACCTCTAGCGGGTCATTTCTTGGTTAGCACCTTGTGTTGGGGGTTCGCCATGTGCTCCCTCCTGTCAAGCCTTCTCTCCCACCGTGGGATCTGAATTTGGTGCTCTCGGTCCTCCAGGAACCTCCTTTTTGGGAATATCCGGGATATTCCTCTCTTGTCTTGTCTCAGAAGGTGGCCTTTTAGTGGCAATCACTTCTGTTTGACGAGTGTCTGAGTTGGCGGCTTTGTCCTGCAAGTCGACCATATTTAGTCATCCATAAGGATAAGGCGGTGTTGCATCCGCGACCTTCCTTTTTGCCAAAGGTGGTGTCTACCTTTCACCTACATGAGGACATTGTCCTCCCGTCCTTGTGTCCTCACGCATCGCATCCCAGAGAGTTTGCGCTGCACATATTGGATGTGGTACGAGCCTTACGGGTGTACCTGTCTGCTACTGCTTCTATTCGGAAGTCCGACTCACTGTTTGTGACTGTCCCTGGTCCATAACAGGGCCAAGCGGTTTCGTCTGCCATCATTTCTAGGGGAATCAGACAAACCGTCATTCAAGCC
Source organism: Rana muscosa (assembly GCA_029206835.1). NCBI lineage: Eukaryota > Metazoa > Chordata > Amphibia > Anura > Ranidae > Rana > Rana muscosa. The sequence continues at coordinate 95,053,254 of CM055128.1, forward strand.
TATGCTCTCAAAGGGCGGGCACCTCCCTTTCCGGTTACTGCGCATTCCACCAGGGCAATTGGTGCTTCCTGGGTTTTCCGACATCAAGCGTTGGTTGCACAAGTGTGCAAGGCGGCGACCTGGTCGTCTGTTCATGCCTTTTAAGTTTTTTTATAAGGTTGATGTTGATGTGGCTGCATCTTCGGATGCTTCCTTCGGCCGCAGGGTGCTGCAGGCCGCTGTTTAAAGTTCCGACTCCTCCGTTGAGGAGATCTGCCTTCTTGGAGTGAAAGTTTGGTTTTTCCATTTATACTGCTCCCATCCCTCTTGACACTGCTTTGGGACATCCCACGTGTAAAGTGACACCGTGTCAGTCCATGGATGGTAAGAGAAAATAGGATTTTTTGTACTCACCGTAAAATCCTTTTCTCTGACATCCATGGACTGACACGGCACCCACCCTTCCTTTTAAGTTTGTACTGCTTTGTTACGAACTGAAGTCTGCTGACTGTAGTGGGAGGGTTATGCCCGGAGGGACCGCCCCCTGGGTGGGGCTGTTCAGCTCTGGCTTTTAGAATGTATGCATAACATCTCACATTCTGCCTAGGTCTTCTCCTGCAAGCAGGGACATAACCCACGTGTAAAGAGACACCGTGTCAGTCCATGGATGTCAGAGAAAAGGATTTTACGGTGAGTACAAAAAATCCTATTTTTAGGCCTCATGCACACTGGACGTTTTTGCCGTCTATAATGCCTTTCTTTCTGGCAGCGGTGTTTTCACAGAAAAAAAACATTTGTGCATCAACCGCTTGGTCGTAAATTAATTTAATTGGCCAAATGCATGTAGCATTAAGGTGTGTTCACACGGTTCAAGCGTTTTTTTCTGCCAAAATGCCAGTGCTCATGGAGGCGCTGGCAGTCATGTTTTTTTTTTTTTTTTTCTGTCTGTAAATACTCCTGCATCTAAACGCCTATGTGTGCATAGGCTAACATGCAGGGGTGTTTAGGGGCAGAAAAAAAAAACTCCACATGCCCCTAGAAGCAGCATTAAAAACGTCCAGTGTACATGAGGCCTTAACCACTTAACGACTGCCCACTGTAAATATACGTCGGCAGAATGGCACCGACAGGCAGAATCACGTACATATACGTGATTGCCTTTGTATAGTTGGGGGGTCCGATCGGACCCCCCTTCTTTACAGTGGGTGGTCGTTTTACCTTCGGGAGCGATCCGGCATGAGGGGACGGCCGTTCGATTCCGGCCACCCCCTCTCGATCGCTCCCGGCGAATGAGAGAGCTTCCCCTGCCTGCCAGGAAGGAGGAAGTGATGTCATCTCTCCTGCGGCGCTCACATATACCGAGCGCCGTACAGGAGAAGATGCAGGTTAGTACACAAAACAGCACACTGACACCAGGACACATAGGCACATAAATCGCCCCCCCCCAGATCACCCCCCAGCCCCCCCCCCCCCAGCCCACAGTCAGTGTCACTGATTGCAGTGACCATTTATTTAGTGATCACTGCAATCAGTGACATTTGTGACTGTAAAAGTGTCACTACATTTAGTTTTAGGTCCAGTGTAGCCCCCTAACCCCCCCTAATAAAGGTTTAACCCCCTGATCACCCCCCAGATAACCCTTTCACCCCCTAGCACCGCCGTCGCTAAGCAATCATTTTTCTGATCGATGTCTTAGCGTCGGTGATGCTGATCAGTAGCCAGTAATTTTTTTTAGGTTCGCCGCAGGTTTTTATAGCGTCGGGTACCCCCCATATATTACCTAATGAAGGTTTAACCCCCTTGATCGCCCCCCAGGTAACCCTTTCACCCCCTATCACCACTGTCACTAAGCGATAATTTTTCTGATCGATGTCTTAGCGTCGGCGATGCTGACCGGTAGCCAGTAATTTTTTTTAGGTTCGCCGCAGGTTTTTATAGCGTCGGGTACCCCCATATATTACCTAATGAAGGTTTAACCCCCTTGATCGCCCCCCAGGTAACCCTTTCACCCCCTATCGCCACTGTCACTAAGCGATAATTTTTCTGATCGATGTCTTAGCGTCGGCGATGCTGACCGGTAGCCAGTAATTCTTTTTTAGGTTCGCCGCAGGTTTTTATAGCGTCGGGTACCCCCATATATTACCTAATAAAGGTGTAACCCCCTTGATCACCCCCCAGGTAACCCTTTCACCCCCTAGCACCGCCGTCACTATGCGATCATTTTTCTGATCGATGTCTTAGCGTCGGTGATGCTGATCGGTAGCCAGTAATTTTTTTTTTTAGGTTCGCCGCAGGTTTTTATAGCGTCAGGTACCCCCATATATTATCTAATAAAGGTTTAACCCCCTGATCGCCCCCCAGGTAACCCTTTCACCCCCTATCACCACTGTCGTTAAGCAATCGTTTTTATGATCGTTGTCTTAGTGTCGGTGATGCCGATAGGTAGCCAGTAATTTTTTTTTAGGTTCGCCGTCATGTTTTTATATAGCGTCAGGTACCCCCATATATTACCTAATAAAGGTTTTAACCCCCTAATTGCCCCTAGTTAACCCTTTCACCAGTGATCATCATATAAGTGTTACGGGTGACGCTGGTTAGTTAGTTTGCTTTTTATAGTGTCAGGGCACCCGCCGTATATAACCCAATAAAGGTTTAACCCCCTGATCGCCCGGCGGGTGATATCAGTTAGGTTTTAGCGTCAGAGAGGGCCTGCGTCAAACCCCAGGCAGCGTCAGGTTAGTGCCAGTAGCGCTAACACCCACACGTGAAGCATACACCCCCCTTAGTGGTATAGTATCTGATCAGCTCAATATCTGATCTGATCAGATCTATACTAGCGTCCCCAGCAGTTTAGGGTTCCCAAAAACGCAGTGTTAGCGGGATCAGCCCAGATACCTGCTAGCACCTGCGTTTTGCCCCTCCGTCCAGCCCAGGCCACCCAAGTGCAGTATCGATCGATCACTGTCACTTGCAAAACACAACACACATAACTGCAGCGTTCGCAAAGACAGGCCTGATCCCTGCGACTCCAGTGCTGTAGGAGGTGATTTCACCACCACAGTTAAAAAAAAAAAAGCATATATGCCGAAGCATTGGGGCAGCAGGAGCGGAGGAGCGATTTTGCTCCTAATGCCGCGTATATACGGTCGAAATTCCGACGGAGGCTTGCCCGTGGAAAAGTCTGACCATGTGTACGCGGCATAACTTTTGCGAGAAGATGCCCCCATGCTTCGGCATATATAAATGGTGCATGTATGCCCATCATTAGAAGTGGGTGGATGAAGGGCGGTATTCTAATGGTGGGCATACCCACCGATCAATCTTTTTTTTTCGTTCAGCCAACAGGCTGCATGAAAAAAAAGATTACAATACATGTCCAACAAGGACCAGCAACGTACTGGTATGTTGCTGGACTTTGAATGTTTATACCAGAATGATGCCTGCGGGTTTAGGTATCATCTTGGTATCATTCTTTTCAGCCAGCGGCCGGCTTTCATGTAAAAGCAATCCTAGTGGCTAATTAGCCTCTGGACTGCTTTTACAAGCAGTGGGAGGGAATGTCCCCCCCCCCCCCCCCCCCGGATATAAAAAGCGCCATTGGGAAATTGGGAAAGCATTTTATCACACCGATCTTGGTGTGGTCAGATGCTTTGAGGGCAGAGGAAAGATCTAGGGTCCAATAGACCCCAGTTTTTTCAAAAAAGAGTACCTGTCATTACCTATTGCTATCATGGGGGATATTTACATTCCCTGAGATAACAATAAAAGTGATAAAAATAAATAAATATGTAAGCAACAGTTTAAAAATAAAATAAAAAAGCAAAATTAATAATAAAAAAAAAAAAAAAAAAAAAGCACCCCTGTCCTGCCCTGCTCTTGCCCAATGGCGAACGCAAGCGTCGGTCTGGCTTCATATGTAAACAGCAATTGCACCATGCATGTGAGGTATCACCGCGAAGGTCAGATCGAGGGCAGTAATTTTAGCAGTAGGCCTCCTCTGTAAATCTAACGGGGTAACCTGTAAATTATTTTAAAGGCTTTTAAAAATGTATGTAGTTTGTCGCCAATGCGCGTTTGTGCGAAATTTTAAAGCATGTCGTGCTTGGTATCTATGTACTCGGCCTAAGATCATCTTTTTTATTTCATCAAACATTTGGGCAATATAGTGTGTTTTAGTGCATTAAAATTAAAAAAAGTGTATTTTTTCCCAAAAAAATGCGTTTGAAAAATCGCTGCGCAAATACTGTGTAGAAAAAAAAATGCAACACCCACCATTTTATTCTGTAGGGCCTTTGCTTTAAAAATATATATAATGTTTGGGGGTTCAACATAATTTTCTTGCAAAAAAAAAAAATGTTTTCATGTAAACAAAAAGTGTCAAAAAGGGCTTTGTCTTCAAGTGGTTAGAAGAGTGGATGTAAGCTTCCTAATGTTGTGTATAAAATGCCAGAACAGTTCAAAACCTCCCCAAATGACCCCATTTTGGAAAGTAGACACCCCAAGCTATATACTGAGAGGCATGTCGAGTCCATGGAATATTTTATATGTTGACACAAGTTGCGGAAAAAAGACAATTTTTTTTTTTTTTGCACAAAGTTGTCACTAAATGATATATTGCTCACACATGCCATGGGCATATGTGGAATTACACCCCAAAATACATTCTGTTGCTTCTCCTGAGTACGGGGATACCACATGTGTGAGACTTTTTAGGAGCCTAGCCGCGTACGGGACCCCAAAAACCAATCACCGCCTTCAGGCTTTCTAAGGGTGTCAATTTTTGATTTCACTTCTCACTGCCTATCACAGTTTCGGAGGCCATGGAATGCCCAGATGGCACAAAACCCCCCCAAATGACCCCATTTTGGAAAGTAGACACCCCAAGCTATTTGCTGAGAGGTATTGTGAGTATTTTGCAGATCTCGCTTTTTGTCACAAAGTTTTGAAAATTGAAAAAAAAAAAGAAAAAAAAAATGTCTTTCTTCATTTTCAAAAACAAATGAGAGCTGTAAAATACTCACCATGCCTCTCAGCAAACAGCTTGGGGTGTCTACTTTCCAAAATGGGGTCATTTGGGGGGGTTTTGTGCTATTTTGGCATTTTATGGCCTTCAAAACTGTGATAGGTAGTGAGGAGTGAAATCAAAAATTTGCGCCCTTAGAAATCCTGAAGGCGGTGCTTGGTTTCCGGGGTCCCGTACGTGGCTAGGCTCCTAAAAAGTCCTACACATGTGGTATCCCCGTACTCAGGAGAAGCAGCAGAATGTATTTTGGGGTGCAATTCCACATATAACCATGGCATGTGTGAGCAATATATCATTTAGTGACAACTTTTTGTAATTTTTTTTTTTTTTTGTCATTATTCAATCACTTGGGACAAAAAAAAAATATTCAATGGGCTCAACATGCCTTTCAGCAATTTCCTTGGGGTGTCTACTTTCTAAAATGGGGTCATTTGGGGGGGTTTTGTACTGCCCTGCCATTTTAGCACCTCAAGAAATGAGATAGGCGGTCATAAATTTAAAGCTGTGTAAATTCCAGAAAATGTACCCTAGTTTGTAAACGCTATAACTTTTGCGCAAACCGATAAATATACGCTTATTGACATTTTTTTTACTAAAGACATGTGGCTGAATACATTTTGGCCTAAATGTATGACTAAAATTGAGTTTATTCGATTTTTCTTATAACAAAAAGTAGAAAATATCATTTTTTTTCAAAATTTTCGGTCTTTTTCCGTTTATATCGCAAAAAATAAAAATCGCAGAGGCAATCAAATACCATTAAAAGAAAGCTCTATTTGTGGGAAGAAAAGGACGCAAATTTCGTTTGGGTACAACATTGCATGTCCGCACAATTTACAGTTAAAGCAGCGCAGTGCAAAATTCTGAATTCACCTCTGGTCCTTTAGCTACCAAATGGTCCGGGGCTTAAGTGGTTAAAGTGGAGTTCCACCCAAAAGATGAAGCTCCGCTTATTTGCCACCCCCCCCCTCTGCTGCCACATTTGGCACCTTTCAGAGAGGAAGGGGCTACCTGGTTTTAACAGGTACCCGCTTCCATTTCCGGGTGAAGTCATCAGGAGTTTCAGCCTTTCCCCTGCCGCCAGGCCATTCACAAAGCACAGCGCACTACGCGCAGTAGGGAACCGGCTGTTAAGCCGCAGGGCGTCACTGCCGGTCTCCCATACCCTAAATGGTGGCGGCAGCAGCACCCGAGAGCCAATGAAAAAATCAGCTTGGGTAAAGTCACTGCTGGATTCATGGACAGGTAAGTGTCCTAATATTAAAAGTCAGCAGCTACAGTATTTGTAGCTGCTGACTTTTAATTGTTTCTGACAGAGCCCGGAGCTTCACTTTAATTCCAGGTTGTAATGAAAAACAAACAAACCGGAAAGAACAGACGAGGGGTGAATATTTTCGCGAGGCGCTGTATGTGCAGTCATCCTGCAGTGCCTGATTAAATCTTTTGTTACACTGCAACTAGAACAAAGGAAATTCGTCTACTCCCAAGAAAAAAAGAAACATACTTCAGACTTCATTCTCCTGACTTTGGTTTGGCCAAGGGCCTAGCAGTGTAGAATACTGTAAAACCACGTCTTGCACATACACAGCTTTGCTCTACAGTCTGGTGAAAAAACCATATACTATAAATGACCGATTTTATTTAAAAATTGTAAAAGACGTGTTTTTTTTGTTTTATACTATATGTATTAAGATAAAAAAAATCTGTGTGCAGCAGCCCCCTTCAGCCCCCCCCCCCCCTAATACTTACCCAAGCCCGTGTTTATCCAGTGATGTTGCAGGAGCATCTAAGCTGCCCGGGACTTCCCCCCTCGTTGGCAGAGGCAGCAGCACGGCACGATCGGCTCACGCTGCTGTTAATCAAAATCATTAAGCCAATCAGGAGAGAGAGGGTGGGGCCGGGTCACGGCTCCATGTCTGAATGGACACAGGGAGCTGTGACTTGGCTCGGGTGCCCCATAGCAAGCTGCTTGCTGTGGGGACACTCAACAGGAGGGAGGGGCCAGGATCGCAGAAGAGGGACCCGAGAAGGAGGATCAGGGCTGCTCTGTGCAAAACCAACTGCATAGAGCAGTGGTTCTCAACTCCAGTCCTCAGGGCCCACCAACAGGCCAGGTTTGCAAGATAACTGAAATGCATCACAGGTGATATAATTTGCTGCTCAGGGATTGCAGTATTCTAGTCTGCATCTCCCCAAGGTAATACTTAAAATCTGGCCTGTTAGTGGGTCCTGAGGACTCGAGTTGAGAACCACTGGCATAGAGTAGCGAAGTATAACATGTTTGTTATTTTTTTATTTTTATTTTTTAAATCAAGACTTTACAATCACTTTAAGTATTTTATATCTACAGGACAGTGCTTAGTTGCAACAACATATTGCAAATATATTGTACGCAAAAGGTGTTTGTAATCCACCTAAAGGAAGAAGTTAAAGCGGAGTTCCACTCAAAAGTGGAACTTTTGCTTATCCGTCTCCGCCCCCCCTCCTCCTGTGCCACCTTTTCTGTTTTTAACGGGTACTGTTCCCCACTTCTGGGAGACGGGGCCACGGCCCCATCCTCTGTTGCCGGAGCAATTTAGAAAACTGAAAGGCTTCATTACCGGGTTCCCTTACTAGGAAGTGCGGTGGCTGCACCTGACGGCCGATCCAAAGATCGGCTGGGGTGCCGACATCATAGGCTCCTTGGACAGGTAAGTGTCCATATATTAAAAGTCTATGCATTAAGGTAAAACAAAAAAAAACTTTTGTACTGCAGCAAATTTTCTTACTGGAACCCAATCGTTCAAGCGATGGGAACGTGCACAGCAGCTCCAGCTGCTGTCTGGGGTCCTCATTGGATAGATTGATGGCAATTGAATCCAGTGACACGGGAGCGGGCCGAGTCCTGCTGTCTGTGTCAATGGATGCAGCAGCAGGACTCTGGAGTGTGCCCGCATGAGTGCTCCATGGAATGCGGGGGCACTCGAGAAGAGGAGGAGCCAGGAGCGCCCGGGGGCCCTTTAGAAAAGGAGGATCGGGCCACTCTGTGCAAAACCCTTGCACAGAGGAGGCAAGTATAACATGTTTGTTATTTAAAAAAAACAAAGCTTTACAATCACTAAGACTCCAAAATTAGGTTTTCTTAACCACTTAACGACTGCCCACTGTAAATATACGTCGGCAGAATGGCACCGACAGGCAGAATCACGTATATCTACGTGATCGCCTTTGTATAGTTGGGGGGGTCCCATCGGACCCCCCTTCTTTACAGTGAGCGGTGGTTAATTGTTCAGGAGCGATCCGGGATGAGGGGACGGCCGTTCGATTCCGGCCACCCCCTCGCGATCGCTCCCGGCGAATGAGAGAGCTTCCTCTGCCTGTGTAATGTAAACACAGGCAGAGGAAGTGATGTCATCTCTCCTGCGGCGCTCACATATACCGAGCGCCGCACAAGAGAAGATGCCAGGTTAGTGCACAAAACACTACACTGACACCAGGACACATAGGCACATAAATCGCCCCCCCAGACACCCCCAGTCACAGTGTCACTGATTGCAGTGACCATTTATTTACTGATCACTGCAATCAGTGACATTTTTGACTGTAAAAGTGTCACTAAAGTTAGTTTTAGGTCCAGTGTAGCCCCCTAACCCCCCCTAATAAAGGTTTAACCCCCTTGATCGCCCCCCAGGTAACCCTTTCACCCCCTTTCACCCCCTATCACCACTGTCGCTAAGCGATCGTTTTTCTGATCGCTGTCTTAGTGTTGGTGATGCCGATCGGTAGCCAGTAATTTTTTTTAGGTTCCCCGTCAGGTTTTTATATAGCGTCAGGTACCCCCATATATTACCTAATAAAGGTTTTAACCCCCTAATTTCCCCTAGTTAACCCTTTCACCAGTGATCACCATATAAGTGTTACGGGTGACGCTGGTTAGTTAGTTTGCTTTTTATAGTGTCAGGGCACCCGCCGTATATAACCCAATAAAGGTTTAACCCCCTGATCGCCCGGCGGGTGATATCAATTAGGTTTTAGCGTCAGAGGGTCTGCGTCACACCCCAGGCAGCGTAAGGTTAGTGCCAGTAACGCCAACACCCACGCGTGAAGCATACACCTCCCTTAGCGGTATAGTATCTGAACAGATCAATATCTGATCTGATCAGATCTATACTAGCGTCCCCAGCAGTTTAGGGTTCCCAAAAACGCAGTGTTAGCGGGATCAGCCCAGATACCTGCTAGCACCTGCGTTTCGCCCTTCCGTTCAGCTCAGGCCACCCAAGTGCAGTATCGATCGATCACTGTCACTTACAAAACACAACACAGACAGGCCTGATCCCTGCGACTCCAGTGCTGTAGGAGGTGATTTCACCACCACAGTTAAAAAAAAAAAAAAAAAGCATATATGCCGAAGCATTGGGGCAGCAGGGGCGGAGGAGCGATTTTGCTCCTAATGCCGCGTACATACGGTCGAAATTCCGACGGAGGCTTGCCCGTGAAAAAGTCAGACTATGTGTGTGCGGCATAACTTTTTTGCGGGAGGATGCCCCCATGCTTCGGCATATATAAATGGTGCGTGTATGCCCATCATTAGAAGTGGGTGGATGAAGGGCGGTATTCTAATGGTGGGCATACCCACCGATCAATCTCTTTTTTCGTTCAGCCAACAGGCTGCATGAAAAAAAAAGATTACAATACATGTCCAACGACCAGCAACGTACTGGTATGTTGCTGGACTTTGAATGTTTATACCAGAATGATGCCTGCGGGTTTAGGTATCATCTTGGTATCATTCTTTTCAGCCAGCGGCCGGCTTTCATGTAAAAGCAATCCTAGTGGCTAATTAGCCTCTGGACTGCTTTTACAAGCAGTCGGAGGGAATGTCCCCCCCCCCCCCCCCCGGATATAAAAAGCGCCATTGGGAAAGCATTTTATCACACCGATCTTGGTGTGGTCAGATGCTTTGAGGGCAGAGGAAAGATCTAGGGTCTAGAAGACCCCAGTTTTTTCAAAAGAGTACCGGTCACTACCTATTGCTATCATAGGGGATATTTACATTCCCTGAGATAACAATAAAAATTATAAAAAAAAATGGAAGGAACAGTTTAAAAATAAAATAAAAAAGCAAAATTAATAATAAAAAATAAAAAAAAAAATAAAAAAGCACCCCTGTCCTGCCCTGCTCTTGCCCAATGGCGAACGCAAGCGTCGGTCTGGCGTCATATGTAAACAGCAATTGCACCATGCATGTGAGGTATCACCGCGAAGGTCAGATCGAGGGCAGTAATTTTAGCAGTAGACCTCCTCTGTAAATCTAACGGGGTAACCTGTAAAGGCTTTTAAAGGCTTTTAAAAATGTATGTAGTTTGACGCCAATGCGCGTTTGTGCGAAATTTTAAAGCATGTCGTGTTTTGGTATCTATGTACTCGACCTAAGATCATCTTTTTTATTTCATCCAACATTTGGGCAATATAGTGTGTTTTAGTGCATTAAAATAAAAAAAAGTGTATTTTTCCCCCAAAAAATGCGTTTGAAAAATCGCTGCGCAAATACCGTGTAGAAAAAAAGTGCAACACCCACCATTTTAATCTGTAGGATCTTTGCTTTAAAAATATATATATAATGTTTGGGGGTTCAACATAATTTTCTTGCAAAAAAAAAAATAATGTTTTCATGTAAACAAAAAGTGTCAAAAAGGGCTTTGTCTTCAAGTGGTTAGAAGAGTGGATGTAAGCTTCCTAATGTTGTGTATAAAATGCCAGAACAGTTCAAAACCCCCCCAAATGACCCCATTTTGGAAAGTCGACACCCCAAGCTATATACTGAGAGGTATGTCGAGTCCATGGAATATTTTATATGTTGACACAAGTTGTGGAAAAAAGACAATTTATTTTTATTTTTTTTGCACAAAGTTGTCACTAAATGATATATTGCTCAAACATGCCATGGGCATATGTGGAATTACACCCCAAAATACATTCTGTTGCTTCTCCTGAGTATGGGGATACCACATGTGTGAGACTTTTTGGGAGCCTAGCCGGGTACGGGACCCCAAAACCAATCACCGCCTTCAGGCTTTCTAAGGGTGTACATTTTTGATTTCACTTCTCACTGCCTATCACAGTTTCGGAGGCCATGGAATGCCCAGATGGCACAAAACCCCCCCAAATGACCTCATTTTGGAAAGTAGACACCCCAAGCTATTTGCTGAGAGGTATTGTGAGTATTTTGCAGATCTCGCTTTTTGTCACACAGTTTTTTGAAAATTGAAATATATATATATATATATATATATATATATATATATATATATATATATATATATATTTTTTTTTTTTTTTTTCTTTCTTCATTTTCAAAAACAAATGAGAGCTGTAAAATACTCACCATGCCTCTCAGCAAATAGCTTGGGGTGTCTACTTTCCAAAATGGGGTCATTTGGGGGGGTTTTGTGCTATTTTGGCATTTTATGGCCTTCGAAACTGTGATAGGTAGTGAGGAGTGAAATCAAAAATTTGCGCCCTTAGAAATCCTGAAGGCGGTGCTTGGTTTTCGGGGCCCCGTACGTGGCTAGGCTCCTAAAAAGTCCCACACATGTGGTATCCCCGTACTCAGGAGAAGCAGCAAAATGTATTTTGGGGTGCAATTCCACATATAACCATGGCATGTGTGAGCAATATATCATTTAGTGACAACTTTTTGTAATTTTTTTATTTTATTTTTTTTGTCATTTTTCAATCACTTGAGACAAAAAAAAAATATTCAATGGGCTCAACATGCCTCTCAGCAATTTCCTTGGGATGTCTACTTTCCAAAATGGGGTCATTTGGGGGGGTTTTGTACTGCCCTGCCATTTTAGCACCTCAAGAAATGAGATAGGCAGTCATAAATTAAAAGCTGTGTAAATTCCAGAAAATGTACCCTAGTTTGTAGACGCTATAACTTTTGCGCAAACCAATAAATATACGCTTATTGACATTTTTTTTTTACTAAAGACATGTGGCTGAATACATTTTGGCCGAAATGTATGACTAAAATTGAGTTTAATCGATTTTTCTTATAACAAAAAGTAGAAAATATCATTTTTTTTTCAAAATTTTCTGTCTTTTTCCGTTTATATCGCAAAAAATAAAAATCGCAGAGGCAATCAAATACCATTAAAAGAAAGCTCTATTTGTGGGAAGAAAAGGACGCACATTTCGTTTGGGTACAACATTGCATGTCCGCACAATTTACAGTTAAAGCAGCGCAGTGCAAAATTCTGAAAACCGCTCTGGTCCTTTAGCTACCAAATGGTCCGGGGCTTAAGTGGTTAAAGGGTAACTCCACTTTCGTGAGAAAATTGGCAATTTTTTTTTTTTTCTGTAAAATGCAATATTGCTATCTGGAGGCTTCCAGATAGCGTATGGAACACCCCCTAAAAATATAATTTCCTGCTTGTGTGATTGGCCTACTAATTTAAACAGGAGTCTGCACTAAGATGCAACTCCAATTTTTTATTTTTTTGGGCATCCCCTGCAACATTATACTTCCAAAGTGAAATCGCACTTGCCACTTCCCTTATTAGAACGCTGCATGTGCAGCAGTTGATTGATGATTACAAAACCACTCCCATACAGATCCACTTAGCACATGGGCACAGACAAATGGCTATTTCTTCAGAATAACAAAAGGTAGGATTCTGCAACAAATCTTTGCAATGTACATAGATCACCCAGAGGGGAATGTTTTTTTTTTTTTTTTTTTTCCCAACAAAAATGGGGTTACTTTGCAATGGTGCTACTGAAGCATGACATGGTCCATGAAAGTCTGGCCTTCTTTTGAGGCCCAGGAACAGCTTGGGGCACTTCATAGGACCCATCATTTTTTATTTTCATTGACAATAGTTAGGCCCATTTGTTATTTGAAGCCAGTATTTGCTGCGTCTTGAATGGATTATTACAACCAGGTAACACTGGTTAGCACTGGAACTACTTTGGAACTCCTACAAGTCAGTGGGATCACAGTAGCCGCATGAAGCCGGTTGATGCAGCTTAGGAGGTCAGGTAGCAGTCAGAAGTTCAGCTCTAGGTCAGATGTACCTATCAATGTACTCAGAATGGTCTCAAGTGTCTCAAACTAATGACAAATGCAAACAGAATACATCTGGAAGCATTCTGCATGCGAGGGACAGCTGGGCATCCCTGTGTGGGCAAACGATGCCCTCACGTGTGTAGCTGTAATATGCCAGTGTGAATGAGGCCTAATGCTTATTGACCACATGCCTTATAAACCTGAAATACATCTTGAGTGGAGCGGCCACAGACAAAGAGAAACATGTAGGCCCCATTCACACCTCAGCGTTTTGGAGCTTGAAGCTTCAAAACGCTGGAGGGGAAAAAAATCTATTATTCTTATGGAGATGGTTCACATCTCCACTCCAAAACGCCTGAAGCGCAAACCAGTTCTGGAGCTTTTTTTTTTTGTCGCAGACTTGGACGTTTTTTGGAGTGTTTGTATTCCCATAGAAATTAATGGAAACGCACCATTTGCGCATTTCTGCACAATTTTCTGCTCAAATGTAAAAAATAAAATAGTAATACATAAATAAATGTAAAATAAATACACAAATAACTAAAAATCATCATAAATAAGTAAAATAATTAATGTATTTTTTTTATATTACCCTTGCCCCTTAAATAAAATAAATAACTAAATGCCCTAACCCAAAAAAAAAATTATATTAATTTTATTAACAATAATAATATAGCACCCAAACCAAAAAAATACATTATTAATAATAATGATATTTTTTTTTTGGGGGGGTGGGGGGGGGGTTAGGGTGTTTTAGTAGTAGTAGTAGTTGTTGTTGTTGTTGTTGTTATTACTATTAAATTTTTTAAGGGTTAGGCCTCATGCCCACGGACGTTTTTACAGCCACGTTTTTGAGCGTTTTTTACAGCTTAAAAACGCCTGTCCATGTTAGTCTATAGCTTCATGCCCACCTAGACGTTTTTGAGCTGCAAATAGCATAGGCGTTTTTAAGCTGTAAAAAAAAACCAGGACCAGTGCGTTCCTCTGCGTTAGGCATAAAAAAACATGAAGCGTTAAACGCGCAAAACGCGGCGATTGCGTTTTTGCACTCCGATGAAAAATAAGGTCAAAAAATGTATACAATAACATGGACAGGCGTTTTTAAGCTGTAAAAAATGCGGCTGTAAAAACGTCCGTGGGCATGAGGCCTTAAAGTTAAGGGTCAATTTATTTATTGTTACTTGGTATTTGTTTGGTGTATTTATTTTACATTTATTCATTTATTATTTGTATAATATTTATTAAATAAATATAATAACCCCAACTCCTAATCCTAACCGTAAACTGAACTCGAACCCTTACCTTAAGTGCCGGTTCACACTACAGCGACTTGGGATCCGATTTGTCAGACCTCAAGTTGCCCCAAGTCGCTGGACATAAGAAATTCAATTGAAGTGAGTGAGAGCCGTCTTAATGCACACTACTGAAGTTGCTCCGACTTCAGAAAAGGTTCCTGTACGACTTCAAGGTGACTTCTAGGCAACTTGTACCCATTGATTTCAATGGAAGTCGCCTCCAAAGTCTGATCTCCATCTTAACTGAAGCAACTTTACAGGAAAAGAAAATAGTCTACCCAGGCAAACCCCTCCCTCCCACAGAGCGGATTATTCAGTGATTGGCCACAGCCAAAGTTGCCTGTCCTGGAGGCAACTTTAGGTCGCATTGTAAGTTGCTCAAAGTCACGCTGAAGTCGCCTCCAAATCTACTTGCAAAGTCGCGCTGTAAGTCGGGTTGCCCCTGTGTGAACCGGTACTTACGAAAAAACATTATGAAAAATGGAAAAGCTAAAAAAAAAGCTGAAATACATGGCAACAAATGATGCAACAGATAATAATAGTTTTCTATATTGGCTAATAAAAAAACGCAAAAGCCCAAAAACGCTGCATGAAAAAACGCACCAAAGAGCATGAAAAACTCTGGAAAAGTGCTGAAAGACGCTACACTCAGTTGTGAATGCAGCCGTAAACTTTACGCATTTCCTGACTGTCATAGAGACCCCATGAAAAGCAAATTCGATTACAGAAAAGGTTGAAAAGATTTGAATTATTCAACAATTATTAGAATGTTATGTGGTCATTTTTTAGATGCAAGCTAAGCATAGTGTTTTTTTTTTTTTTTTCTTTCCTTCTTTGTCGTAAGACTGGGGGGAAGGGAAGCGTTTGTGATTTTCAGTTTTTTGTATTTGGCACCAAACTTGCTACGTTGGTCCTAGTCACAAGGCTTTTATTATTGAAGGAAATAGTTGACTTTCCCACTTCTTCTGAAGAGGCAGAGAAAAGATGGAAATTTTGACAAGACTGCAAATAAAAAGGCCAAGGCAGACAATATAGACTACAGCAGTGGCTTTTCTTAGAAGGATTCAGAGCTTGGTCTGCTTCATGTATTGCCAATGGATCTTCTCACTGATCATAAATTTGGATTGCGCTTTCTACAGGCAGTAGTCTTTGTGTGCGCTGCTGAAGTAATCTGAAATATTGACTTTGTACTTGTCTTGTGTAGCGATTGACTTTATTAAAGGTGAACACTGGCCTTACATTTTTTATTTTCTAATAAGTTTAACACTGCCTCTGACTTTCACAGAGATGAGTTTAAATATCCTCTCTGCTGTCTTTAAAGGAAAAAATATATATATATATATATATATATATATATATATATATATATATATTACAGGTTGTCTCTCTGGCGCCCCCTGCACTTCATGCCCGAGCGGCTCAATGTGAGATGAATTTCACTCCACTTTGAAGTTGCGCCCTTAGTTCACCTCCTTTAAAGCTAATTGGGTCTCCAATTGGCCAGTCATTTCCTGTAGAATGAGTTTGGTGGGTGTGATAATTTTTTCTGCATCATTTGTGGGCGTTTCTTTTTTCCTCCTATTAGTGGGCATTACCTTTTGTGGTACAGGACTGTATGCAGGATCTATTAGTCTGGGAACGTCTCCCTCCTAGGTCCCTCTCCTTTCATCGTAAGGTGTAGTGTACACTAGTGTTGCTTTCTGAAGAGTGACTTGCTTTAGGATTGCTCTTCAAAGAGCATTTGATGGGCGATGAGGAGGCATTGTATCACCACCTCACTGCCAGCTTGAATCCCAAACTAGCGCACCACAAACTGGCATCACATTCAGTGGGTGGTACTGCCTACTGAATGCGGCTGTGATGCTTTTGCATATGTATACAACCCTCCAGTACCTTCCAGCATAAGAGGAGCAGCTGCGGGGGTGTTCAGTAAAACCACAGCTCAATGGTATGGTTTTACTGCCCCACACCTCTAGTGTAAATGAGCCCTCAGTGGTATTTTACAATGTGGGTTTCAAAACCCTCTTCAGTGCCCCCCCCCTTTTTTTTTTTGTGCTTTGCAATGTGCATTGCATTTCACCTGAGCACGTATCAACACCTGTTTTACGTGTTGATGTGCTCTGATGCCTTTCTGTTTTTTTTTAAATCGCATGAAAAAAACAGATGGGTGTGGTTCCAGACTTTTTGGGTGGAGTTGGGAATGCCTGACTTGGATCCACAAGCTAGGGCAGTGTTTCTAAACTCCAGTCCTCAAGGTGCCCCAACAGGTCATGTTTTCAGGATTTCCCTCAGATGAAACAGCTGTGGGAATTACTAAAGCAGTTAAACTGATCAAATAACCCGTGCAAAACAATGGAGAGCCTGAAAACATGACCTGTTGGGGCGCCTTGAGGACTGGAGTTGAGAAACACTGAGCTAGGGATTAGGTGTTCCCAGATAAACAGATTACCGGTAATAATGGCAATAGGTTTTATTCAAAAGCCTATTAGTAACTTTATATGTCTTTATGCCTAAATTCTGCCATTGTACAAAATACAGCAATCATGTTTCAAAAAGGTGTTGGGCTCCAATTAGGTGACTTGGTTCCCTGGACACCCACTCTCAGAAGAACCATTGAGAATTGCTTTCTCGGTCTCCTTTCCCAAGGGACTACTTTGAGTTTGTCAGCAATCAACAGCAGCTTGTTTTTAGATGCACGCGACTTGCAGTTGACATCGGTTTGAGATGCTTCTGAAATTAACAGTTCAGTGACAGGTGCAGTTTACCACATTCTGACCTTTCATTTGACCACCTAAGCTTCATCGACTTGCTCTGAGCTGTTTTTCAGTTCCGTAAACTTGCCTGGGGAGAGAGAGGCCTGATGCAAACAAAAGGAAGTTCAAAAGCTATAATTGGACTGGTTAGCGGCTATGGATCCGCCCACTCCTATGTGCTGTCGATCAGAAGTGAAGCAAACCTCATGGGTAATTAGCCTTTCAGTTCCCCATCGGGCTCCACCCACCGCTAGTATAAAACTCCTTGGCCATGCTCCAGTCAGTGTGATGGGCAAGGTGGCTGAGGAGGGCAAGAGTGCACTTGAAGGAATGTCTGGTGTTCGACATACAAATTAATGTATCTGTCCGTGACAGGTACTTAAATAGGGCGCAAGCGCTGACATTTTTGGTGTTGTACCACGACAGAGTTCACACCCTTTTATGAATTCTCTGGACTGTATGGCAGAAGGTCCTTATTATCTTGTTACCTGACCTGGTTAATTTTACCTTTTTTCAAATTTTTTGTTCAAAATTTGGAAATAATTTTAATTTTTTTTCAGCAAGTATCCATGTATGACTGAAAACAAGCTTTAGTGTTATAAAAGGCAAAAGTCCGGGGTCATTTTATCTAAAATGTGCAGGCCATCAAGCTCCTGGCTGAAGAAAAAAACATTGTGAACTATTTGTTTGGCCATCTTGGTTCGAAGAGTAACGGATTATCCAGGGATAATCCAGGAGCCTCTGATACCCTTTTACCTTGAAAAGTTTTTAAAAATAGATTTTATACTCCAATTTTTTTAGTCTGTTTCACAATTGTGTGTCCTTAATATCTCCATCTGGCCTTTTAGAGACCCCAGTACTCCTACATTGGTCAGCCTGCATTTAGGAGTCTATCACATCCTTGGTTGAGATGGCTCCAGCTAGGCTGTCAGGTGCCCTAATATATTAAGGCCTCATGCCCACTGACGTTTTTACAGCTGCGTTTTTTAGAGCTTAAAAACGCCTGTCCATGTTATTGTAAATAATAAAAAAAAACAAAAAACGTCGGAGCTAAAAACGTGACCGCGCGTTAGTGCGCGTTTTTGTGCGTTTTTTGACGCTCGCTGTTTTTTCTGCCTAATTCTGACGCTGAGGAACGCACTGGTCCTGGGTTTTTTTTTACAGCTTAAAAACGTCTATGCTATTTGCAGCTCAAAAACGTCTAGGTGGGCATGAAGCTATAGACTAACATGGACAGGCGTTTTTAAGCTGTAAAAAACGCTCAAAAACGCGGCTGTAAAAACGTCCGTGGGCATGAGGCCTAACAGTGAGCAAACCATGTTTAGTTTTCACTTTTACGTCCCAGTTTTTGATTTATTCATTAGTGTGGTCTGAGGACTTTATCGAAATATTTTGTGGAGTTGAACCTAGTATGTAACTGTACAGCTCTTTCCTGAGCCCGTGGCAGTCACCTTTTTTCCTGAGCCCGTGGCAGTCACCTTTTTTCCTGAGCCCGTGGCAGTCGCCTTTTTTCCTGAGCCCGTGGCAGTCGCCTTTTTTCCTGAGCCTGTGGCAGTCGCTTTTCCACATCAGTTGGCAACAGATGTAAAATTTTGTCCCATTATTGTAGAAATGTTTCCTGGCACATCCTAAGCCAGTTTTGAGGTATCTTGGATTATTAGCCATTTGGGATGCAGACGAGCATGTGGTGGAGTGGGTAGAGGCAGATTCTTCTAGTGTCAATTCTAGCTTTAGAAACTAAATTATGTATAGCTAGCAGTAGTTGGTCACAGTCAACTGGCCTTGTTCTGTACCGGTGACAATGTTTTGTAGTTTATCCAAGTCAGTTTTTCAGTTTTAACAAGTGTAATAAAGATACCCAGCACTTATATTTAAACCTGTAGCACCTAAATTCAGTCACCAGTACAATCATTTTAACATCTCTACTTCAGCGTTTTGACAAAAATTTTACATCTTCAGCCATTCATCCATATAAGTCAAAGGTTTGACACCAAATGTGGATTTCTGCCACCAATGATGAGCTTATGTAACTAGAACAGGGAGGTTGCACAATTTTCACAGCTCCCATTTGCCTTTCCATGGCGATTGGATTAACCACTTGTCTAATCGGGGAATTTTTTAATTCTTTGTACGCATTAAAAACTATTTTTTTTTGCTAGAAATTATTGTAAGCCCCCATAATATATTTTCTGAAAGCAAAGGCCCTAGAGAATATAGTGGCTGTAGTTGCACTTTTTGATATTGCACGATATTTGCGCAGTTATTTATCAAACGCATGTTTTTAGGGGGAAGAAAAAAAAAACTAAAATGAATTTTGGTGCAAATACCCAGTTTTTTGGTAAAATATAAAAAAGGGGTTCAACTAAGTAAATACATACTGAACATGTCAAGTCTTAAAAATTTTAAATGTAAAATTGTGCATGACCTTGGCATTGCAAAAAATGGCACCCAAAATCCTCCATAAGTGATGCTTTTTAAAAGCCTTTGCAGGTCATCAATTTAGAGTTTACTGTTAATGCTGACCCTGGAATGATTGCTCACTCCGACATTCACTATGATACCTCACGTGTGGTGCAATTGACGTGTCTTTTGGACACAGCTGATCACAGGGCCAGTCACTGCAGCCTTTACCATGTGATCAGCTGTGTCTAATGACAGCTGATCACATGTAAACAGACTTGCCAGTTATCAACATTCCTTTCCTCAGAGGCCGTCTCTGTGTGAGGAAAGGAGAGCCAAAAAATCGGCAAGGCTGACGGGTCACAGTGAGTACATTGTTTACACCGATAATCGGGGCACTGATCATCAGTACAGCCTCATCAGTGATAAATTACTTTTTTTGCTAAATTTTATAACGGAAACAGTTTTTGTTTTGTTTTTCTTAAAAATGTTTGGTCTTTATTTTAGTAAATGGCACCAAAAGTAAGCTCTATCTGTCTTTAAAAAAAAAAAATATCATTTATTTGGGTACAGTGTTGCATGACCATGCAGTTGTCACTCACATTGTGACCTTGCTGAAATCTGAAAATTGGCCTGGGCAGGAAGGGGGGTAAAATTGTCCGGTATTGAAGTGGTTAAGGTGTTGGTGCTACCAGTGTGGATATAAATTCTGGGGATAGTTTTGGGCACCCATCAGAATTGAAGAAGTGGCTTGTATAAGCCATGAACTGTCTTTGGCATTACAGAGGAAGCCCCAGTTGAATATGACTAAATGTGACAAACTACTGTTCGCTATGTTGTGACCTGGATAAATGAGAACCTTCACCCATACATTTTTTTTTTTTTATTATTATTTTTTTTTTATTATGGAGAATATAAAAGTTTCTCAGTAAAGTAACATTTTTAAGTGATGAATATTTGAAATGGTTTCTTGCTGTGTAAATCTTGTTCTGTTTTATATAGTATACCCATCACTCAAACCACTTCATTGTCTAAATTACACAGCAAAAAAAAAAATCAATCATGTGTGTATGTGTGTAAATTGTGAAATACTGCGCTAGTCCCAATAGTGTGTAATGTATTGCTGCAACTTTATATGTGAGACACACACAGTATAACGAAATTTCGAAATCAATAAGCTGCGCATATACCTGAATTATTCTCTTTAAATTGTGTATGCATACAAATGGGGATGTGACCCCTCTGCATACAATAAATAATAAAAAAAAAGAGACAAAACCGTAATGAAACGTGATTGTTCAACTTCAAACAAGATGATTTAAAGTGACCTAATGCATTCTTATATAGCAAAGTCTCTTTCCCAAATGCCAAAATGGTGAACAAAAACAATAAAATGCTAATAATTAATAATAAAGTCTCTTCTCCCAAATTTCTGTAGTGATGGTTGATGAACACCCAAAGAGAGAAAAAGTGATGGTAGTATGGCAAAAAGAATCCTCCACCGATAATGTGCTGCCGCTTACCAGAAAGTAAGATCTCTTTTTAGGGAGATCATACACACTTGGGGCTATTTCCCCAGCCCTAGGTCTTTATATTCTGGTGCCAAAAACCCTTCAGTGATGATAAACACCAAAAAAGTGATGGTATTGTGACCAAAAAGAATCCTCCACCAACGATATGCTGCTGCTTACCAGAAGATGAGATCTCTTTTTAGGGAGATCGTATGCGCTTGAGGCTATTTCCCCAGCCCTGGGTCTGTACACTCTGGCGATGTCAATATGTTCATTCAATAGAGACACAGCTCTTCCATTTTGGGCGTTCCACAAAGGTCCGCATAGGCCCTCCAAAGCATGGAGGAGTCCCAGAGTATTGGACTCAAATAAGGATGCCAAACCAAAAAGTCTCCACCGATCAATAACCCCAAACTGGGGAAGAGAGAAGAAGGAACTACAGGAAGGACCTGAGATAGAAAATCCAAAAGGCCAGCCGGGAAAAACGCCCCATAGTCTCAATGGGAAAGTCAGGCTGGTAGAACAAACTCCTCGGGAGGTGAGAGAGGCAAAGTCTCATTGGGTAACATCCACAGGAACGTCCGGAGGGAACTGGCATGAGACTTTGCCTCTCTCACCTCCCGAGGAGTTTGTTCTACCAGCCTGACTTTCCCATTGAGACTTTGGGGCGTTTTTCCCTGCTGGCCTTTTGGATTTTCTATCTCAGGTCCTTCCTGTAGTTCCTTCTTCTCTCCTCCCCAATTTGGGGTTGGGGTATTGATCGGTGGAGACTTTTTGGTTTGGCATCCTTATTTGAGTCCAATACTCTGGGACTCCTCCATGCTTTGGAGGGCCTATGCGGACCTTTGTGGAATGCCCAAAATTGAGGAGCTGTGTCTCTATTGGGAAAGAGACTTTGGTATATAAGCATGCTAATCATCTTGTTTGAAGTTGAACAATCACGTTTCATCTCACCTTTATTTTTCTTTTATTTATTGTATGCAGAGGGGTCGCATCCCCATTTGTATGCACACACTTTTTGAAGAGAATAATTCAGGTATATGCGCAGCTTAAAAAAAAAAAAAAAAATGTGTGTGTGTATATATATGTGTGTGTGTGTATATGTATGTATATATATATATATATATATATATATATATATATATATATTGTGAGGGGGCTAGCTCGGCAGCGGGTATGTGTGACCCCCGGGATGGGCTCCCCACCCAAAAACAGGCCCAGCAGACGGAGGTTGTGGTTTTCAAAATCAAAAAGGTGCGGTTTATTTTCTATTTACAGTGACAAAAACACAGCAAGGCAAAAAAAAACAAACACAAAATAAATCCTGGTCAACTTGACCTCTGACTAAACTTACAGGTTTCCTAACTAACGACTGGGATCAGCCTAGTGCTGTCCTAGTCCCTGGTTTTAAATGTCCAAGCAAAATATAGCCACACAGGCTTTCTCTCACCGCACAGGGGTTCACTCTCCCTAGACAGTCCACACAGGTCTGGTTCCAGGCATGAGCTAACATCTAATGAATCTGGGAGTTTTTATAGAGGCCTTAAACGAACTGACAGGCTTCAGCTGGCCTCATCAACTCCCTGCCTGCACGACGCCCAGCCCTCTCCCTAGAGGTATGAGTCATCAATGAGCCCACTAGTCTCAGCTGGGCTTATACAACTCTCCACCTAGCTGTATAAATCGGCGTAAAGCCTGAATCTGGGCGAAATATATCTACCCCCCTGGATGCAACCAGGTGACTTTACCTTCCTGCTGTCACATACCCCCCCCTCTTGTTTTAACCTCGGGGTTGGAACACCAGCAATCAGGCATTCATGTACTCGAGACAAAGCATCCACATTCCCCATTTGAACGCCAGGGCGATGCTTTACTGTGAAGTTGAATTCCTGGAGGGCCAGGAACCACCTATTCACTCTTCTATTTGTTTCCTTGTTTTGAGCCATCCACTTTAACGGAGCGTGATCCGTAACCATGTCAAAGTGCCTACCTAGCAGGTAGTACCGAAGGGAATCTAGAGCCCACTTCACCGCTAAACACTCCTTTTCAACGGTGGCGTAATTTACCTCATGGGACTTCAACTTCCTGCTGAGGTAAATGACTGGGTGCTCTTCCCCGTTCCAGACCTGGGACAATACTGCTCCTAACCCCACATCTGACGCATCACTTTGTACGACAAAGTCTTTAGAGAAGTCGGGTGAGTACAACACTGGCTGGCTACATAAGGCTTGTTTCAAGAATTGGAATGCTGCCTCAGCCTCGGGGGTCCATTTAATCATGACCGACCCTTTCCCCTTCGTCAGGTTGGTTAGGGGCACAGCCTTAGAAGCAAAGTGGGGAATGAATCGCCGATAATACCCAGCGATTCCCAGAAAGGCTCGTACCTGCTTCTTGCTGTTGGGACGTGGCCAACTCTGGATGGCCTCGACTTTGTTGAGTTGGGGTTTTATTACTCCCCTCCCAATGGTGTACCCAAGATATTTGGCCTCCTCCTGCCCAATGGTACACTTCTTGGGGTTAGCCGTAAACCCTGCTTCCCGAACAGAGTCCAGGACTGCTTGCACTTTTGGCAGATGTGAGGCCCAATCTGTGCTATGGACAATTACGTCATCCAGGTAAGCCGCAGCATACTTCCGATGGGGCCTCAGCATCTGGTCCATTTTCCGCTGGAATGTGGCCGGCGCATTCTGTAACCCGAACGGCATTCTTTTATATTGGAACGCCCCGTCTGGGGTTACAAATGCGGTTTTCTCTTTGGCTGACTTGGCCAGGGGGATTTGCCAATACCCTTTTGTGAGGTCAAGAGTCGTCATGTATCGGGCTGTTCCCAGCCGGTCGATCAACTCATCTATACGTGGCATGGGGTAGGTGTCAAATTTTGTAACTTTGTTCAACTGACGAAAATCGTTACAAAATCGCCAGCTCCCATCCGGTTTAGGCACCAACACAATGGGACTAGACCAATCACTTTGGGACTCCTCTATCACCCCTAAGTTCAGCATTTTCTGTACTTCCTCCCGTATTGCCTCCCGTCGGGCCTCTGGGATCCGATAGGGTTTTAACTTCACCCTTTCACCGGGCGGGGTAATAATGTCATGCTCTACCCCAGATGTTTGTCCCGGCAGCTCAGAGAATACCTCCTTGTTGCGAAGCACAAACTCCTTAACCTCCTGTTGTTGGGGTTGTGACAAGGTGGCTGCGATTCCAACCTCAGGAATCACGCAACCAGTTTGAGCTGGTGACCAAGTGTCTGCGACTAGGGACTCTCTATCCCTCCAGGCTTTCAACAGATTAACGTGATAGATCTGTTCGGGCTTTCGCCTTCCTGGTTGTCTGACCTTGTAATTCACTTCGCTCACTTTTTCCATTATCTCGTAGGGGCCTTGCCATTTGGCAAGGAATTTACTTTCAACCGTAGGGACAAGTACCAATATCCTATCCCCTGGGGAAAAGGTACGGGTCTTGGCTCCACGGTTGTACACTCTCTGCTGTGCCAACTGCGCTTGGGCCAAATGTTCCTTCACGATGGGCATTACCTGTGCAATTCGATCTTGCATCAGGGCGACATGCTCAATCACACTCCTGTGGGGAGAACTCTCACTTTCCCAAGTTTCCTTGGCAATATCCAACAGCCCTCTTGGGTGTCTCCCATACAGTAACTCAAAGGGGGAGAATCCCGTAGAGGATTGGGGCACCTCCCTAATAGCAAACATCAAATAAGGAAGTAGACAGTCCCAATCCTTTCCATCCCTATCCACCACTTTCTTCAACATTTGTTTTAGGGTTTTGTTGAATCTTTCAACCAGCCCATCGGTTTGGGGGTGATACACAGATGTACGTAATTGCGTCACTTTGAACAATTTACACAGCTCCTTCATAACCCGGGACATAAAGGGTGTACCTTGGTCCGTAAGCAGTTCTTTACAAATACCCACCCGGCTAAAAACAAGAGATAGCTCTTTGGCTATGGTTTTGGCCGAGGTATTTCTGAGAGGGATCGCTTCTGGATAACGGGTGGCATAGTCCATTATAACCAATATGTACTGGTGCCCCCTAGCGGACTTGATTATAGGACCTACCAAATCCATTGCGATTCTCTCAAACGGGACCTCAATGATGGGTAGAGGGACCAGCGGGCTACGGAAGTGTGGCATCGGGGCCGACCTCTGACACACAGGGCAGGAGGAACAATAATTTTCTATGTCCTTCATCACCCCAGGCCAATAGAATCTCTGTAATACCCTCTCTCGGGTTTTCTCTGTCCCCAGATGACCTCCAAGAATGTGCCCATGGGCCAACTCCAACACCAACTTCCTGTAAGGTTTGGGCACCACCAGCTGCTCAACGGTTTCTTCTGCCCTTTTTGCCACCCGATACAGTAGGTCCTTCTCTACGCTGAAGTATGGGTAAGTGCAGGTATTATCTGGGTTCACTAACTCGCCATCTATTTTCACTACGTTTTCCCGTGCCTTTATTAGGGCGGGGTCTTTCAACTGTTCTGTGGCAAAGTTTTCCCTGTGAACCTCAAGATCAGAAAACTCCACAGACGGTAGGTTTTCGTCTGAGGAGGTGGGCTCCTCTCCAGTTTCTTGAGTCTCCCCTGCCAATACTGACAAGGGAAATTCGGGAGAGTCCTCACCACTCTCAGAGGAGTTCTGGCTATCATATTCCTGGTACATAGGGGCACCAGTGGGGGGCTCATGATCATCCCACAGTTCCCAGAACTTCGGAAAATCCCTTCCCACAATGGCGTCATGCGGTAACTGAGACACTAAGCCCACTGGATGAGAAAGGGTACCTTTGGGGGTCTCGAAACACACTGTAGTCACTGGATACTCTCGGGTGTCCCCATGCACACAAATAACGGCTACCTTGCTATTCCCAGAGACCTCTGTTTTAACTAACTCAGCCTTTATCAGGGTCACAAGGCTACCTGAATCCAGCAATACCACAACATTTCTACCATTAATACACATTTTGCATAAATGTTTCTCAGTTCCCCGAATGGCAGTGCATGCGACTGTCGCACACAGCGACTGACGTCTGCCCGTCAGAAAGTCACACTGCATGGGTTCCTCCAAAACCGGGCAATTTGCTGCAATATGTCCCGCTTGCCGGCAGCGGTAGCAAATGATCCTTCTTGCCGCCTCTTGAGCCGCTGATTTCCCAGGCTGTTCTCGCCAAACTTGGGGTAGAGCTCCCACCCTCTCACTCTCTCCACCCTTACCCCTTGGAATCATCTTATCCGCCCCTGGGGATGGTCTGGTCTTAGGGTGGAAAGTCCGAGTGTCTCTGGAAGAGGCCGTCAGGTTCTCTGTAGCCAAGTATTTCTCCACACGATCCACAAGACCATCGGCCGTCTCTGGGTCTCCATGGCTTACCCACTTTTGGATGGCAGTAGGAAGAGCTCTCAAAAACCGATCCATTACAACACGTTCCACAATCTTTGGTGCGGACAAAGTCTCTGGCTGTAGCCACTTTCTGCTCAGGTGAATGAGATCATACATTTGAGACCTGGGGGGTTTTCCAAGCTGGAAAGTCCAGTTATGCACACGCTGAGCCCGGACAGCCAGGGTGACACCCAGCCTTGCCAATATTTCAGCTTTTAGCATCACATAGTCTTTTGCTTGGTCAGGCTCTAGGTCATAGTAAGCTTTCTGCGATTCACCCGTTAACAGAGGAGCCACCAGTCCAGCCCACTGCTCCTCAGGCCACTTTTCTCTTTCAGCGGTCCTTTCAAATGTGGTCAAAAATACCTCTGGATCATCCTCTCCAGTCATTTTTGTCAATAAACGACTCACCCCAAAGGACGCGGTATTAGTGGGACGGCTTTCCTCACCGGTCTGCGGACGTTGCTGCATTACTGCTTCCATCTGTTGTTGTAGTCTCTGCTCTTGCTTCTGCAACAGGTCTATGAAGCGGGCCTCAGATTGCTGTTGGGCTTGTTGCTGAGCCTCCAGACTCTGTTGTAAAGTTGCAAGGCTCTGTTGATGAGCTTGCTGCTGGGCTGCAAGGCTCCTTTGCAAACCTGCATTTGTCTGCTGTTGATTGGCATTTGCTAGAGCCAGCTGTTTCAGTATCTCCTCCATGCTGGCTTAAAAAAAAACTGCCACTGGTTCTCCACCAACTGTGAGGGGGCTAGCTCGGCAGCGGGTATGTGTGACCCCCGGGATGGGCTCCCCACCCAAAAACAGGCCCAGCAGACGGAGGTTGTGGTTTTCAAAATCAAAAAGGTGCGGTTTATTTTCTATTTATAGTGACAAAAACACAGCAAGGCAAAAAAAAACAAACACAAAATAAATCCTGGTCAACTTGACCTCTGACTAAACTTACAGGTTTCCTAACTAACGACTGGGATCAGCCTAGTGCTGTCCTAGTCCCTGGTTTTAAATGTCCAAGCAAAATATAGCCACACAGGCTTTCTCTCACCGCACAGGGGTTCACTCTCCCTAGACAGTCCACACAGGTCTGGTTCCAGGCATGAGCTAACATCTAATGAATCTGGGAGTTTTTATAGAGGCCTTAAACGAACTGACAGGCTTCAGCTGGCCTCATCAACTCCCTGCCTGCACGACGCCCAGCCCTCTCCCTAGAGGTATGAGTCATCAATGAGCCCACTAGTCTCAGCTGGGCTTATACAACTCTCCACCTAGCTGTATAAATCGGCGTAAAGCCTGAATCTGGGCGAAATATATCTACCCCCCTGGATGCAACCAGGTGACTTTACCTTCCTGCTGTCACAATATATATATTTTATCTTTTTCTGTTCGAGAGTCGTGGATGTACTGTTTATATCTTAAAGCCATTTTTTGTTTTTGTTTTTTACAATAGTTTGTAACACATTGCAGTCAGATGCATTTGTTGCCTAGACTCTGTTGTATTGTTTTTTTTGTATTCTCTTGTGCACATGTATAAACAACCCTGGCTTTGATTAATGTTCTTGTGTATGGTTCCGAGATGGAGGATGGGAAGTAATTAAGTGGTTGGCGGACAGCCAGTGTGCGTATACATGTGGGCCTTGTTCTGAATGTTAAAGCTACGTACGGTTGGTATGTCTGACTCTGGGGCTGTTTGTGAAAGGAAGCATATGAAGAAGGGGGGGGGGGGGATAGGGGACTGTAGAGGGGGGAGATGAAGCTGAGCAAGAAAAAAAACGTTTGCATGTAGCCGATCGTCAGTCTGCCTCTGTTGTTTTGGCTGACTTTCAAAACAGGGAAGAAAAGAAGCTCTGGAGTTAATTGTAACAGGGTCTTCAAGTGAGAATGTTTTGTGACAGTTGAAAGAATTTAAAAGGAAGGAAGATCGGTTTAGTGTCAGATGCAATTACATAATCAAAGCCTAAAGAGTCTGAGGCTGTTGATACCTTCACCCAATCTGGGGGGGGGGAGGAGGGACTGTCTAAGAGAGAGCAAGGGGGAGACGAGGGGGGGATCCTCCCTGTGCTGTAAGGGCATTTCCAAATCCAGTGCAGCAAAAGGCCCAAATGAGCTTGCAGGTTGTCCGGTCAGCGTCTTGCATAGAGGTTTTCTTGGCAGAGCTACAGGATGAGACGTACGCTTTGCACAAACAACATTCTGAAGCTGAAAGCCTAGATGCAGAGAGAGGCAGCTCTGCGCACAATGTAGCGTTTCCTAGGATGGTTGGGCGTCACCTTTTCTCAGGTATTTTTTACTCCCCTGTCAGCCCTCCCCAGCTCTCCTCCCTTCCTTTCTCCTGAGGCCAAAAAAATGATTGTTAGCAAATCGCTTTAGCTTTGCTTTAAATCTTATTATTGCATAATGTCTCTCAGGCAGTGCATTCAGAGCTTTTTTTGGCTCCAGTTCAGGCTTTAGAAAATGGCGTCCTCACAGCCTGAGCTCCTCTCCGCTCAGGCGCAGGGAAAACGAGAAATAAAACCCAGAGATTTGTTCTCTGCAGGAGCTTGTTATGATCTTTCCCATGCAAATCACATGGGCTACAGTCTGCCGTTTTATCTCAATTTACTGCTGAACACGACTTTAATTTCCCATACTATGTGATCAAAACTTCAGCGTAACTAAACGTCTTATCCACATACTTTATATTTGAGGTCATATGAGAGTGTGGAGAAAAGATTACATTTTAATTCCTCCCCCTTTTTTTTTTTCATTGCCTTTTTATAGTGGCCTTCAAAGTTTTTGCAGATGTCACTTAAGTTTTTTTTTATTGTTTTGTTGAAGCTTTACTGCTTACATTGCAGCATTGGCAGCAAAACGTTGCTTACATCACTTATGCTGGTATTTAGACTGTACGGGATATGTTGATTTTTACATACAAAAAAAAAACATCACTTCAGTAGAAAGTTAGACTTTTGCCCATAGTATACTGTTAAACTTATAGCCACTTTTTGTTTTAAGAGAACACAATCAAAACAACTGTAAAGAGATGCATTTGCAGGTGTTGAACATATATGCATTTTTACTTGTAGAGTTTAAAGAGATGTTGTGTGCTTTTCACCATTTTCTTGTGTCTGCAAAAGAAACATTTTCCTGCAATGTAGTCTGATGGTGGGTGGGAGTATTTGTAAATCAAATGTCAGTTCGAGGGCGCATACACAGCTAATTTTGTGTAGATGGATTTAAATGTAGAGCATTAGATATGCTGTGCCATGCATTTTTTATTTTTTTTTGTCTCGTGTCAATAATTAAACGGTAAATACTATTGGCAGTGTAAGGAAACCATACACTTGTTCTGTTCGTGTGTGTGTGTGTGTGTGTGTGCGCGCGCGCGCGCGTATACAATCAATGCGTGTAAATTCACTTAATCTGCTAACATATGTTGAAGGAAATAACACTGTTCCAAGCTGCATGTTTGCTCATCGCTTTATATAGTGAAACTAAAAGCATCACAGGGAGAGGGGCGGTGGGCATGCTGGTATCCTTGATTAACTTTGGAGTTTGTATTCAAGTTCCTGTTTGTATAGGCGTGCTTATGCATGTACCCTGGGCTAGACTACATGTAAATCATGTGTAATATATTTGTGTGACTTCTTCATTTGCTCGTCTTCTTCTCTTTTGACATGCAAGTATGAGCCACCTGATAATGTTACTTCAAGAATTTGTAGTTTTTATATGATGGATCTCTGTAGGTTTATTTGAAAGTTTTAATATCGATATTTGGAAGTCGGTGAACAGGGCATTTCTGAGGTTTTTATGACATTTGCCTCCAGCCAAAGAGAGATTGATGATCAACTGCAGTTTCTTGCATTTTTGGCCAGTATATTATTGCATTAAATCTTGCAACCTATATATCTACTGTGAAAACTCTTGTTATAAACACTTCTGTAGCATCCTGAGATTTTCCATTTGAAATATCTTTATATGACTACTGAATCATATCCTGATGTTCAAAAATTGCATAGGTAAGTAATACAGATTTAGCCCAGGTTCACACTGGGCTGCGGGAGTGAAGCCATGGGAGTTCAGCTGAACTCGCACGATTTCACTCCCGCTGGTCAGTCCCGATTTCGGCCGCGATTTCAGAGACATCTGTGCAGGTCTCTGCACAGATGTCGATGTAAATCGTGGGCCGAAATCGCAAAAAGTAGTACAGAAACTACTCTTTGAAATCGGTGCGGCGTCGCACCGATTAGGACGGTGCAAGTGCCGCTGATTTGACAGGGCTTAAAGTGGTTGTAAACCTCAGACATGAAATATGAACAAAGCATATCTCTCTATAGTGTGTACCTGTCTCCATTAAAAGTGCCAAGTATGATTTCTGCTTTGTTCCTCTGCCATCAACATGAATCACTTCTGACAGGTTTTCCTGACACCAAGAGAAAAATGGTGACGGGAGGAACCTCCAGGTGATTGACGGCCTCAACTCTGTTCCTGTCAGCTGTGTGAAGGGTTGTGTGTCCGTTCCCTCCAATCAGCTCTCACAGCTCTCCTCACTGAGCTGTGTAGAGTAACTTCAGCTCTCCGTCCCCTCTTTTTCAGAACTCTTGGACAAGCTTTATGAGTTCTTAGACTTTGAACGCATGTGGAGAAGACTGCAGATAGACAGATGCAACTTGTATAGGAGGGTTTGTTTCATCTGTGTATCACCTGAGGATAGTCCCATTGACTGGGTATATGGAATGGTTTACAACCACTTTAAGCACTTTTAGCACAGTATACTATTGAAACAGGAGCTTGGAGAACACAAATGTACAGGAAGGTGTATAGACTGTTATAAATACTTTAGGGATTGTATTTGATGTTGATTTTCTCATAGAAATTTGTACATTGTTACTTTTCCTTAGTTGGGTTTCTCTTCTAAGTATAACATTTTTCTATTTATTTATTTTTTCCCCACTTTTAGATCTTGGTTTTAGTGGTCTCGGCGACCATTATGAAAATTCCTATTGGGGGCCGCAGCCTACTATCAGAGGTGAAACCAGTTATAGCTGGGATAAAGTGATAATAGACAGGACTGACAAGGAAGCGTGGCCTTCCATTACGGGAACTGAGACTGAATCTGCCTCAGAATGTACTACAGACACTGATTCCGCCTCCAACTGTGGCTCAGAGAAAAGTAGCATGGCTACAACGAGTGCCCAAGGCACGTTCACTGGACATACAAAGAAATCGAATGGCAATAATGGCACCAATGGAGCACTCGTCCAAAGCACTTCTAACCAGAGTGCCCTTGGAGCTGGAGGAGCAAATGGGAATGGAAACTTATCCAGAGTTTGGGGTGCACCTTCAGGCTCCAACTCTGGCACTGCTCACTGCTCCTCCAGTAGTGGTGATGGAAAGGTGGACAGTATGATTGGAGAGAGTAGGAGTCAGAACTGCTGGGGTGCTTCCAACACAAATGCCGGCATTAATCTTAACCCTAATGCCAACCCAGCTGCCTGGCCTGTCCTTGGACATGAAGGAACTTTGAATGGAGGTAATCCTTCCAACATTTGCTGTCCACCCAGTGCCATAGGCCAGAATATCGGCAACCAGAATGGAAATGCTGCAGGTACCTTAGGTGCTTGGAGAAGTTTGCAGTCACAAGAGAGCACAGAACCACAAACGTCCACTTCTCAGAATGTGTCTTTCAGCATACAACCTCAGAACCTTAACACTGATGGACCAAATAACACTAACCCCATGAATTCTTCACCAAACCCCATTAATGCAATGCAGGCAAATGGACTGCCCAACTGGGGAATGGCTGTTGGAATGGGGAGCATCATCCCGCCCCACTTGCAAAGCCTTCCTGGTGCTAATGGTTCAGTTTCTCAAGTCGGTGGGGTTGGTGACAGCATGGGCAGTTCAGTGTGGGGTTTATCACCTGGTGGCCCTGCTCCTGGAAACAGCAGTTCTGGGTTCAGTCATGAAACTGGAGATCCTTCTAATACAGCTGTAAGTGCTAAACAAAATGGAGGACAAAAAGATGGAACTGTAGTGAATGCATGGGATTCAGGACCACCTACCAGTCCAGGGGTCTTAGCTTGGGGAAGGGGTAGAGGTAATGGTGGAAATATGCATTCTGGACCTTGGGGTCAGCCGAGTCGTGGCACAAACAGCATGAATGGTGACTGGGGAAAGTCTCAAAACCAGCATTCCAGTAATGACATCAGTGGAAAAGGGTCAACAGGGTGGGACAGTTCTAGTATTAACATTCAGAATTCTCCACAGCAGGGAAGTGATCAAATGAATTCTAGGGCCAAATCTGCATCATCTAATGACAGAGGTAATGACAATGCTGGAAATCCAAATGAAGGAAGAGGGGGAGAAAGTCAGCGTGGGGACAAGGGAATGGCAGATCAGGGGCAGATGCAATTGCCAAGACAAGACCTTGATCCAAGGGTCCTCTCCAACACAGGTTGGGGACAGGTTCCAGTTAAACAAAATATAGCATGGGAATTTGATGAATTTCAGAGGCCTGAAAGAAAAAATATTGGAACAGAAGCTTGGGGATCTACAAACACGCAGCCTTCAAACTCAGGGGGGAAGAGTGAAGGGTCCATCATGAACAGTACAAATACCTCTACAGTATCATCAGGATGGGTCAATTCCTCCCAACCTTTATCTGCTTCTGTTAATGCAGGCTGGGTGGAAAGCAAAGCGCCAAATGGTCCAGGGGGGTGGGGAGATCCTGCAAGCTCTACTGTTGTCAATGCTGCTGCCAAAAGTGGTCACGCTTGGAGCGGGTCTGCTAATCAGGAGGAGAAATCTCCTACATGGAGTGAGTCTCATAAATCCAAACCCCAAGGCTGGGTAGAAGGACAGAAACCGAATAATGGCTGGACAGCAGGTGGTGGAGACTGGAATGATATGCCACCCGTTCCAGCACATATTTCTGATGGAAAGAAAAATGGAACTGGGTGGGACACAGATGGAAAGACTGCAACAGGGTGGAATGATAATACACGGCCTGGGACCAGTGGGTGGGGCAATGGCACAAGCACCAAGCCCAATTCGGGTACAGGTTGGGGGGAACCTTTAAAATCTCCTCAGCAGAACTGGGCCAGCAAACCCCAGGATGTGAGTGGTTGGGGAGGAGCTGCATCTGTAAAACAGACTGGATCGGGGTGGGGTGGAGGACAAGTGCCAGCACCTCCACCAGCTAAACAGAAAGACATAAACTCTGAGTCCAGTGGTTGGCAAGAACCTTCACCACCTTCCATTCGCCGAAAAATGGAAATTGATGATGGTACCTCAGCTTGGGGAGACCCAAGCAAATACAGCAGTAAAACTGTAAACCTGTGGGATAGGAACAACACAGTAGTTCCAACTGTTCCCTCAGCTAACAGCAACACCACCCCAATTACTCCCTCAAATGCCAGTTTGGTTGAACCTCAGCCACCTCATCAGTCAAGTGCCCAGCAGAATCGGTCCCCACTAATTGGTCCAGGTAAATCTGTTTTTAATCTGTACTGTATTTATTACTATATTAGTTTTTTACTACATTAGTTTTATTTCCTGCCACAATTTCTTAAAACTTTGTTTAAAATCTAAAATGACATTGGATAACTTATGTTAAAATCACATTCCTACTCTTATATATTACTTCTGTCAGAGCGGATATGCTAATACATCCAAATATACTATATTGGTACTAGCAGGTGGGCGACATTTGTGATGAATTTTTAGGACGTTGCTTTTACATAACCAAAATATATCTCTTTGTGGTGATATGTACATGTTTGTTAATGTCAGTAAATTTGTATATCACCAAGCAGATTTGATTGATTTTAAATTGTTGGTTCCAAAGGTAACTTCCTGCTTGCAAGCTAAAAACAGGTCGTATAGCTGAATTCTAATTCTAGGCAAAAAGTGTTAGAGAAAAATGATCAAGTCAGAACTTAACTTATTTTTTTTTTTTCTCCTCTGTTACTGTACATGTATTTCTGGGCTATCTTCATAACACATACCTGTACAGTGAATCCAGGGGCATTGTCACACTGCAATCTGCTGTTCAGTTGACCTAGACTGAGCCCTCACCACCATCTTGGTCCTCTAAAGCTGGCTGACTCTTTTGGGCTCAGACAGCCAGCTGCTGACACCCATGACCCTGCCTCTGGCCTGTGTGCCTGGTGCTTCAGCCCCTTGGCAGTTTTGACATTCGTATCCCAGGAGGCTGCAGGACTAAGGACATGTCGGCAGGGGTGGGGCCGGAAGCAAAATAAAACACTGGAAAAGAAAAAAGAATCGTCTCTTGAAAACGTCAGGGGATTTAAATGGAATGAATTCCCTTTTGAGCGTTAGGTCTCAATCACATTGACATATTTAAATGTACACTTGTGTGAGGGCTGTGTTTTGCCTGCATAGGATTCACAGGATTCAATGCATAAAGGTAAAAAAACCTTCTTTGTTAGACAAATGTGTGTTCAGTGACTCAAACAGCTGCTCTAATACTTACCAGAGCTCCATTTCAATAAGCGATGTGCACGAGAGCAGTGGCTCTTCTGGGTATCTTACTCTTCATTGACTGAGACGGAGCCGTTGACTCCCGCTACTGTCAATCACAGCCAGTGAGCCAATGAGGAGCCACGCTGAGTGTTTGAATGGACACGGAGCAGCGGCTTCTTGGTGTGGTGGGCACTCGGCAGGAAGGAGGGGCTAGGAGCGCCGGCGGGGGACCCGAGAAGAGGAGAATCAGGCCTGCTCTGTTCAAAACCACTACACAGAGCAGTTAAGTATGACATGTATGTTATTCTTTAAAATACATAAATCTGCCTTTTTAATATCACTTTAAGTACCATTTTGTGAACCTTGTGTGGCCTAAGGATCGACGTTGAAGATGAACTTCAGATATTATCTTGCTGTCTGTAGACTGAACAGAGAGGATCATTCGAGCAGCATCCCCACCATTCAGACCATCTTGTATTTTGTTCAATGAATACAAGGTGTTTCTCTGATTGGAAGAGATTTAAAGGAAGGGCAGATGATGGAAATATAAACTTATGGTGAAGCCAAACTGTACCTTCTTAAAGGGGTTGTAAAGGTTCGTTTTTTATTTTCTAAATAGGTTCCTTTAAGCTAGTGCATTGTTGCTTCACTTACCTTTTCCTTTGATTTACCTTCTAAATGTTTGTTTTCTTTGTCTGAATTTCTCACTTCCTGTTTCTCCTCACTGAACTCCACACCATCATCCGAGTGGTGTGGAGTCATCCAGAACAGCTTACTGAACAGCTTACTGAGGATAAACAGGAAGTGAGAAATTCAGACAAAGAAAACAACAAAGAAAAAAAATATTTAGAAGGGAAATCTAAGGAAAAGGTAAGTGAACCAACAATGCACTAGCTTAACCACTTCAGCCCTGGAAGAATTTACCCCCTTCCTGACCAGAGCACTTTTTGCGATGCAGCACTGCGTCGCTTTAACTGACAATTGCGCGGTCGTGCGACGTTGAACCTAACCAAAATTGACGTCCTTTTTCCCTCACAAATAGAGCTTTCTTTTGGTGGTATTTGATCACCTCTGCGGTTTTTATTTTTTGTGCTATAAACAAAAGAAGAGCGACATATTTGAAAAAAAATGCAATATTTTTTACTTTTGGATTTAATAAATATCACAATTTTTTTTTTTAAAACAATTTTTTTTCTAAGTTTAGACCGATACGTATTCTACATATTTTTGGTATTTTTTTTTTTGCAATAAGCGTATATTGATTGGTTTGCGCAAAAGTTATAACGTCTACATAATAGGGGATAGATTTATGGCATTTTTATTTTTTTTATTTTTTTTACTAGTAATAGCGGCGATCTGCGATTTTTATTGTGACCGTGACATTGTGGCAGACACATCGGACACTATTGGCGCGTTTTTGGGACCATTCACATTTATACAGCGATTAGTGCTATAAAACTGCACTAATTACTGTGTAAATGTGACTGGCAGGGAAAGGGTTAACACTAGGGGGCGATCAAGGGGTTAATATGTTCCCTATTGAGTGATTGTAACTGTAGGGGGAGGGGACTCACAAGGGGAGGAGACCGATCTGTGTTCCTCTGTACTGGGAACACACATCGGTCTCCTCACCTCTGACAGGAGGTGGATCTGTGTGTTTACACACACAGATCCACACTTCTGCCGTGATCGTGGGCAATCGCGGGTGCCCAGCGGACATCGCGACCGCCGGGCACACTCACCGGGTCACGAGCGTTGCCGCGGCGCGCGCACGCCCCATAGACGGCCGGGAAAAAAGGACGTCATATGACGTCCGCCCGGAGGGAGGGAGGGTTCCTGCCGGCGTCATATGTCTATGACCCGGTAGGAAGTGGTTAAAGGAACCTATTTAGAAAATAAAAAACGAACCTTTACAACCCCTTTAATGTCTCACCAGAAGAAAAGCCTATGCCACTGTAGTAGGCTGCAGATAGACTGTTCTGTGGAAAATTGTCGATCTAGCTGCTGTGGTCTGACACACTTCCCTGCCTAAGGCTGCATTCACACCTGAGTGTTTCGTTTTCAGGCAGAAAGTCGTGCGTTTTTGCCGCGATTTTGCACATGTCAAAAGGTCCACAATGTAAAAAGCTGAACGCCTGTAGTCTGCCCAAAAAAAAGCTCATGTACTTTTTTGAACTTCAGGCGTTTTGCTTCAGGATACAAAATGCTCAGATGTGAATAGGGGCTATTTAAATGAATGGGACTTTGCTTGTTGGGCGTTTTTTTTCGGGCAATTTACGAGTGTTTTACGAGCTGAAAACGCTCAGGTGCGAATGCAGCCGTAGATCTACACAGGTTTGCACTCCACACGTCCTGCTCTGGAGCATTGCTGGCACTAGAGGTCGGCCGATATTTGGCCTTTTTTAAGAAATTGGCATTGCCCGATTATTATGTAAGTTAGGCCGATTAACACTGATGGCACCGTGCCTGTTCCTCCTCCCTTCCCCACACTCCATTGGCAGAGCAGCTTGACGCTTCCCAGAGCCGCTGAGTGTGTCCCGCCCACCCCTGACATCACCGCTGAATTTTGACAGCTGGTCTCTCTCTGCATTCAGTTACATATGTCAGTTTCACACATAGTTGCACTATATGGGCTCAGTGTGAAACCTGCCAGTGCCACCTGCCAGTGCCAATCAGTGCTTACAATCGGTGCCAGTCAGTGCTAATCTGTGTTTTCAATCAGTGCCACCTGTCAGTGCATTATTTAAAGCTACTTTTTACTTTGCCCATCATATATAGTCCCTGCGTTCCGGTGCTACACAGTGGTTGTGCTTTTCAGTTGCTTCTCGCAGCCCAAGACTTTATGGGCTGGTTTGTTGAAAACGCAGCTTTCTGTGTGGCTGATAGCTTAACTCAATAGTTGGATGGATGAATATAGCAGGGATAAAGCAGACTTTCACCCAAAAATCAGTCTCGGCATCATTCTCATTCCCCCCCCCCTCCCCCAGCCTGTTACACAATCACAGGTGTTTATTTTTAAGAAATATTATTATTTTCTTTGGTAATGCCCACTCTCACTTCCTCTTTCCTCGGCTAGGTGGAGGCGAGTTGGCCCTCAGCCCAGTTGCAGCCTCTTTTTATAAGCATCACACATCCCAGGAGGCTTCGGGACAGTTTCCCTGAAATCCATCATCCTTGCGCATGTGGGTGGGGATGTCTGAGTGATCGGGAAGTGGCAGCTCCAATTCAAGTCCAAGATGATGGCACAGGAAAAGAAAAGACCTGTGAAGACACTAGATGCAAGGAAAACCACACTGGATTTTGTAGTCTGTTTTCCTATAGCTGTTGGCTTTTACTTTATGATGGTCAGCTGAAATTCTTCTTTAAATAGAGATACGGATTTCCTCTAGTTAGTAATCTACAAATCTAAATTTAAAACCATCACAAAAATATATTAATAATTTAAATATGTGAACCCCCACATCAAGATTACATTGGAGTAAGCGCTGAAATTTAAATATACCGGTACTTTCTCATTAAGTAAAAGTGTCCCTTTTTTAGCCCAAAATAATTTTAGCCTTTTAAGCCACCAGCTGCCAGGTGAGCATGGTATGAATGTCACCTACATGGTGACAGACACCGGAACTGGTAGGATTAAAGAAAGGTAGATCTGCTTATAAAGATGCTACCTCTTTATTCTTAGTCAGCTTAAGTGTCCTTCCAAAGCTTTCTAAAATGGGAATTGTATTATAAATATGGTTTCAGCCCGTGTGCATGTCCTATCACGTTTTCATATAGCTTGAAGTACCTTCCAGTCTGCAGTGTTGGATTGTCACTTTTCTGTCCCACATATAACCTCTTCCTGGCTAGTTTATTAATGCAAAGACTAGTAATACAATGGAAGCCATTGATCAATAATCTTTGATATTCCCCCAATCTGATCAAAGGTGAATGCTGATTGGTTGTCATAGGTTATTGCACTGCACACAGCATTTCTGTTCTTTGCTGAATTAACTAAATTAGTGGTGGCCCTTGGTTTTTCTTTTTCTGAAACTTTATATATTATTGCTTGTCTGTACCTGTGACTTAAACGCAATAGTATAATCTGTCAGCACATGCATTATGTTTTATGAAACATGTATAACATCATAAAAAAAAACTAAAGTTCAAACAAAATAGAATATGCCTACCTATTTATTTAATAATGCTAGCAGCATAAGGAAATGATAATTATGCGAGTTTATTTCTTTGTTATAAAAGAACTCGCGCAATTAAGTCACCATTTAAAATCTGTTGCCTTACAATGGGTGAAGTCCAGCGGAGTGCATGCCACCTCATGGACTTATTTCCTTTATTTACAATTTAAATTTTTTACTGAGCTTTTGGACTACAACTATTGCTATACTTCACTGAGGACACTGGACCTTTTGGGTTTTAGATCCTGCAGCTGCAGAGTGGACAGCAACCCCTCTGCACACCCCTCCTAATTTTGCCCAGTCATTGAAAGTTTTGTATTATATGAGCCCTAAAATACAAATCCTTCTGTGAATAGACAGCAGAGATGAGGAGCGGGCAGTCAAACAGCAGTCGCATCTCTCCTGTCAGATTGCAGAGAATATGAATGATCACACAAACTTTTCTTTCACTCATGGTTAGTGTTTGGCTGAAGCCATTTATTATCAATCAACTGTGTTTACTCCTTTTTAAATCATAATGGCAAGAGAAACTACCAAAACGACCCTGATCAAAAGTTTACATACCCCAGTCCTTAATACTGTGTATTGCCCCCTTTAACATCAATGACAGCTTGAAGTCTTTTGTGGTATTTGTGGGTGAGGCTCTTTATCTTCTCAAATGGTAAACCTGCCCATTCCTCTTGGCAAAACACCTCCAGTTCCTGTAAATTCTTGGGCTGTCTTGCATGAACTGCACGTTTTGAGATCTCCCCAAAGTGGCTCAATGATATTGAGGTCAGGAGAGGGAGATGGCCACTCCAGAACCTTCACTTTATTTTGCTGTAGCCAATGACAGGTTGACTTGGCCTTGTGTTTTTGGATCATTGTCATGTTGGAATGTCAAAGTACGTCCCATGCGCAGCTTCCTGGCTGATGAATACAAATGTTCCTCCAGTACTTTTTGATAACATACTGCATTCATCTTGCCATCAATTTTGACCAAATTTCCTGTGCCTTTGTAGCTCACACATCCCCAAAACATCAGCGATCCACCTCCGTGTTTTACAGTAGGAATGGTGTACCTTTTCATCATAGGCTTGTTGACTCCTCTCCAAATGTAGCGTTTATGGTTGTGGCCATAAAGCTAAATTTAGGTCTCATCACTCCAAATTACTTTGTGCCAGAAGGTTTGAGGCTTGTCTCTGTGCTGTTTGGCGTATTGCAAGCGGGATACTTTGTGGCATTTGTGTAGTATTGGCTTTCTTCTGGCGACTCGACCATGCAGCCCATCTTTCTTCAAGTGCCTCCTTATGCATCTTGAAACAGCCACACCATATGTTTTCAGAGTCCTATATTTCACCTGAAGTTATTTGTGGGTTTTTCTTTGCATCACGAATAATTTTCCTGGCAGTTGTGGCTCAAATTTTAGTTGGTCTACCTGACCGTGGTTTGGTTTCAACAGAACCCCTCATTTTCCACTTCTTTATTAGTTTGAACACTGCTGATTGGCATTCTTAATTCCTTGGATATCTTTTTATATCCCTTTCCTGTTTTATACAGTTCAACTACCTTTTCCTGCAGATCCTTTTGACAATTCTTTTGCTTTCCCCATGACTCAGAATCCAGAAACGTCAGTGCAGCACTGGATGAAAGATGCAAGGGTCTGTCAGGAGTCCAGAAACTTGTTGACCTTGTATACACACACACTAATTACAAGCAAACAGATCACAGATGAGGATGGTTCAATTTTAATATCCAATCAAACCCCTTTGTGTCAACTTGTGTGCATGTTATCAGGCCAAAATCACCAGGGTAGGTAAACTTTTGATCAGGGTCATTTGGGTAGTTTCTGTTGTGATTTATGTTTTTAAGAGTAAACACAGTTGATTGATGATAAATGGCTACAGCCAAACGCTAAACATGAGTAAAAGAAAACTTTGTGTTTTATCATTCATATTCTCTGAAAAATGGCCAAGAAATCATAAAGTCTGCCAGGGTATGTAAACTTATGAGCACAACTGTATATGCAGGTGAAACTACTCAAAAACCAAGGACCACATTGCCCAAGGTAGATGCACAAATTGCAATTAACACGCTGCGATACTCTTTAGAATTCCAACGTGCCTCCATGTGACGTCAGTGCGGGTGGATGATTCATTTACCTTTTTTGTAGAACGGTTCATGAGTCTGGAGCACACACTGTGTATGTAAGCGCATTAGGGTTGGAGTATCCATACAGACAGCCTCCATGCAGCTGCACTACCTCTCAGGCAGTGCAGAGGCGGGGAGATTAAGGCTTAATGAGGACTCAGAGATGCTCGTTCCCCATTAGGTCTGCTCCCCTTGTGATCAACAGCAGGCACTGAGTGGATCCTTAGGCAGTTGACATGCCTGTAGAACCCACCCATTGCCTGTCATAAATTATAAGGTGGGAGAGGACCTGGTGGGATCTAGTCTCTCAGCTTTGCCATCAGGCTCCTCCCCCCTGTGGCATGCTAGGAGGCTGTCTGCTGCAGCTAACAGCCAGTGGCAGGGAGACGTTAGCGGCGACCAATATGCCACTCTGCTGCACTATGTACAGGGACAGGCACCAGTTAGAAAAGTTCTTGATTGGCTCCAGTTTTATTTTCTACAAGCTGGAAGTAATATTAAAATGTTGTGCATTAATAGCGGCACTTTGTAAGAGAGGCGATATTGGGAACTACCTAAATCTGCCGCATGTGTTGCTCAAGCTACCAAAACTAGTGGTAGGGATTTGTTGAATCTGGCACAGGTAATTTTAAAAGGCCATAACACCAGAAAAACTTGACTGTCTGTAACCAAACACTAATGCCGCGTACACACGATCGGACATTCGGACAAAAAAAAATTGTTGTTTTTTTTCCGACGGATGTTGGCTCAAACTTGTTTTGGATACACACGGTCACATAAATGTTTTTTGGAAATTCTGATGATCAAGAACGCGGAGACGTATAACACTACGACGAGCCGAGAAAAATGAAGTACAATGATTCCGAGCATGCGCAGCACTTTTGTGCGTCGGAAATGGCTACACACGGTCGGAATTTCTGTCAAGAACTTGTCGGAAAAATTGAGAACCTGCTCTCAAACATTTGTTGTCGGAAATTCCGACAGCAAATGTCCGATGGAGCCTACACACGGTCGGAATATCCGACCAAAAGCTCACATCGAACATTTGTCAGAAATTCCGATCGTGTGTACGTGGCATTTGAGTTATCCAATTTGAAAATAGATTTGCAGTTTATGGTATTGGATGATGTCCTTTAAAAGCCAGAGGGGAGAGGATAGAATATTAAATCGTAAGAAAAGAAGTATGGAGGATAAACAGATTATCTTCCTTAGGTCCACAAGGATAAAACTAAGATTTTGAGTTTGTGTTGTTGGTTTCAAGTTAAAATCATTATTTTTTGCTTAAAAAATTGGAACCCCCAAACATTATTTTTTTTTTTTTTTAGCAGAGACCCTAGAGAATAAATTGGAGGTTGTTACAACACATACATACACAATCCTGCAAAACATCATGATTTATTGGAAAATGCTACGTTGTTCCATTGCTCTGTGGTCCAGTTCCAATACTCGCATTGCCCATTGTAGGCGCTTTTGGCCCCTTTCACATTAGCGGGCCAATCGGGTCCACCAGTCTTTTTTTTAAGACGTACCCATTCAGACCCTCCATTCTCCCCTATGGAGCGGCGGGTCTAAACAGACCTGTGTCCATTTACACCCGCTTACATCCATCCAATCTGCTAAAAACAGACGGATGGGGATTTGTTCCCCTCCATCTGGATTGACGGGCGGTCCGTTTGCATCCGGCCGCCCATAGAGAACGGGTTGTGCCCGCGTCTGCACTGCTCAGTGGGGATCAGTGGGCAGATTCCCCACTGAGAAAGTGGAGTCTGCCCCATGTGAAAAAGGCCTTTTGGCTGTGGAGTCACCATGGGCACACTGACCAGTCAGTGGCTATTCAGCCCCATACGCAACAAACTGCAATGCCCTTTTTTTTTTTTTCCTGCTTTCAACCCATCAAATAGGAACAACATGTTAACCCGCTGTCAGTTCATAATATGATGAGGCTCAGGCAGTCAGTTCAGATGTTATTGACAAAACTGCTTTTTTTTTTTTTTTTACACGTGTAATTTAATTTTATATAGCCTAAGCTGTTGTGAATCAACAAATTTATATTGAGTCAAAAATGCATTCAGAAGAAATGCTTTATTGAAACCTCCTTGTTGCAGTGTGTGTATATTGAAGTGCAGAAGAGATCACACAGTTAAAAATGTGAGCCTGCCACTTCCAGGAACATGTAAAACCCTGTGCCTATGTCAGCCAAGGAACATAATGTGCCACTTGTACTACACTGCAAACTTTGTCATCTCTGTCCTTTTTTATACCAATATTTTGGTTTCTAGTGTTTGCACACATTAGTATTCACTTTGTCCCTGGACATGTTGTAGATTATAAAGTATAAAAATGTATATTTATATACAGTGTACACTTGTAAAATGTTTACTTGGCAGTATTTGTCAAAAGAATATCAGCTACAGCTACATATTCTTTACACCTCCTACATACAGCAACGAGCTCAGTAAGGCCTCTTGCACACTGCAGCTTGAAAAAGCTCCGTACAGCTTTTTTTTTTTTTTTTTACTGAGCTAAAATGCAGCCCATAAATTTGTGATGTGCCTATCTATACACACAAGCTCATAAACAACGTGCATCCTTCAGTTAAAAAAGAAAAATATGCTTTTTTTTTTTGGTCAGTACTTTACGCCCCCTTAACAACTTTATAGGAAAAGCTTCAAACTTGGGCCTGTAATGCTTGTTTAACCACTTAAGTCCCGGAAGGTTTTACCCCCTTCATGACCAGAGCACTTTTTGCAATTTGGCACTGCACTGCTTTTATTGGTAAATGCGCGGTCATGCAATGCTGTACCCAAATAAATTGCATCCCCCCCCCCCCCACGAATAGA
The DNA here is from genome assembly GCA_029206835.1 of Rana muscosa. Classification (NCBI taxonomy): domain Eukaryota; kingdom Metazoa; phylum Chordata; class Amphibia; order Anura; family Ranidae; genus Rana; species Rana muscosa. The sequence goes on from CM055128.1 coordinate 95,097,257, forward strand.
GCTTTCTTTTGGTGGTATTTGATCACCTCTGGGATTATTATTTTTTTACGATGTATAAACGAAAAAAGACAGAATTTTGAAAACAAAAGAGATTTTCTACTTTTGTTATTAAAAAAAAATCCAATAAACTCAATTTTAGTTTTACATTTAGGCCAAAATGTATTCAGCCACATGTCTTTGGTAAAAAATAAAAAATTTCAATAGGCGGATTTCTTTTTCGTACATCACGGGACACAGAGCGACTTAGTCATTACTAATGGGTTATATAGTTTACCTTCAGGTGTTGACACTGGCCAATTCCAAACCGGAAGTACCCTCCCCTATATAAGCCCCTCCCATCCGGGAGCACCTCAGTTTTTTGCCAGTGTCTAAGGTGTTGGCCAAAGAGTAACATGTGTTTTCACTGGGCTTGCGTACAGGTTCTTTTACGGGCCTTAGTAAGCTGTTCCGGATCCCACCAAAAAAGCTTCATAGCTAAACGGTCGGTACCCGGGCCTTGCAGCAGAAGAGCAAGGTTTTGCCTGTAATGCTTCTCTTAGGAGGGCTGGACCCTGGGATCCAGAGCTCTGGTCATACCCACGACCAAGATGTTGTCTGTGCAGGGTGCTATACAGGTCCAGGGGAGTGGAATCCTTGGGAACCCGGTCCCTGAAGGTTTAATTACAATGCCTGCCGTGATAGGTGAAGTTTGGACTTCTGTGGACCAAACAAAGTCCTGCGGCGGGGATCAGGTAAGTGGGGGCCCCCAGGAACTTGGTTCTATTGGGGGACCCCCAAGCCTAATTTGTCTTTCTGTCTGTTACCTAACGGTATTCCCGCTAAATATCTGTGTTTGCCTGTAACTACTGAAAATGTAAAATTTTAATAGTAGTCAAGAAAAAAAAAAAGGGGACCGCGGTACCTGTGTTAAACCACTAGAGGCCGCTGTAGTCCATTTTTCTTGTCATGTGGATCTTTGGTTTTCTCAAGTCAAAAGATCCAGGCAGCTGGTAAGTTTCTCTGTGGGAATCCACTTCCTCTGCCCTGTTGCTGCGCTCATCCACCGCACAGGCCCTCCGGCAAAAAGGGCCCTGGCTCCTAGTCCCCTGTTTGATTTCGAAAAGGGCGCCAATGGCGCACGCGCGGGCGCGTGCACGCGCCTCCTATGAAAAAGCGGGGCGGGTGGATGACGCTTGATGCGCGCCGCGGCGCTTCTGCGCATGTGCGGGCGTCCCAGCATGGTTAAAAGACACAGTACAAGTGTCAGCTGGATGCAAACAGAGCTAGCAACAAACAGTGGCACACAGAGGCGGTTGATGCAGGCATCCCCATAGAAAGGCACTTTCTTTATCGTACACCACGGGACACAGAGCTAGTCATTACATAATGGGTTAAGGGTCACCAGCGGTGATTGGACACTGGCACAACCAATGGAAGACAGTTCCCCTCCATATAACCCCTCCCATCAGGGAAGTACCTCAGTTTTTTCGCCAGTGTCGAAAGGTGTTGGACGCGTTAGGAGGTGCTAAAGGAAAGCTCTACCAAAGAGACCCTCTGGGGGTAAAAGAGCTATGCTTTCGGATCCATCCAAGACGCCTACAAATGAGCTGAATCTGGATGGGATCCGGGCCTCATCCATGAGGCGTCGCCTGTAATGTCTCTCTTCGGAGGACTGGGCTCTAAGATCCAGCACTTTCGCTATTTCGCTATAAAGTCCTGGTAAGAGTCTTGTACAAGGCCCAGGGGAGAGGTATCCTTTAAATAGGAACCCATATCCCTGAAGGTTGGCACACATAGCCCACCGTGAAGGGTGAAGTTTGGTATCTGTCTGAAATCTTTCAGCAGAAAAACCTGCGGCGTGGATAAGGTGAGATTAGAAGGTCCATAACTAGGTTGGGACCTTTTTCAAAAAATGGATGTCTTCTTTTTTTCCACCACTGGGGGGAGTAAAGAGCTGAATATACTCACCTCACTCTGTTCAGTGTCGGCTTCGGCGAAGTACACTGCTCGTCACCTCCGCTGCTGAGCTTGCTGGGGCACCCCGATCCTCCTTTCGGTGGCCGACCAGACACCTGCAGATGCAGGTAAGTGGGAACAAGGGCTGATGAGAGTCCTCTCTCACTATGGCCACCGCCATAGCGCTAAGGGCCGCGCGCGCGCGCTTTATCGGAGGGGGGGGGGGCGAAGGCGTGCGCGGGCACGTGGCGCGCAGGCACAGAAACGGCGCCAAATTTAAAAGACTGTCAGTGTGAGCACTGCAGCAGCAAGCAAGCTCGTTAGTTCTCTTGTTCCTGGCAGAGAAACACAGCAGCTATACAGGGACGTAAGACTCCATGTGGTTGGATTGGGTACTTCCTAGAAGACATCCATGTTATGCATAGTTATGTGTTAAAAGTTGCATACTTAATGTATTTGCTAAACTGAACACGGTAGTATATGCATTTAGGTACCTTGTATTTTGTCTAAACAGAAGCCTTCCAGGGGAAGTAATACGGACAAAAAGAGATAAGAAAGCACCACCGCCTGAGAGGAGGCTCTAACTGTGCTGACTCGGTACCTTTCTCTCCTGTGTTGCTAAATGCACCTGTTCAGGATGAGCCATTACCTCTGTCAGGTATGGCGGCTTCCCCAGTGAAGCCTGGGCCTGTATATGTCACTGAGGACACTATCAGCTGCCCTAAACAATCTGGAGGAAAAAATTGCTACCTTAATCGCTAAGTCCTCTAAAAAGGGACAATAAGCAAAGCAGGTCTCTTCCAGTATTGGACCTCCCTTCAGAAGTACCTGAGGGAGGAGGATGAGGAGGAGGAGGCTACATCAGCAGAGGATGAGGAGCCAGATTTTAAGGTCACAGGTACAATGCTATAGCAGTGCATTTAAGTTAACCTCTGCGGAGGTAACGGAATTACCTGTCTCCTCCCTAGGGTCATTAAGATCCCTGCAAGGTGCATGCTCCTTCCCGGTTCATCCGTTACTAGAGGATCTAATATACGCAAACTGGCAACATCCAGATAAGCGTTTCTCACCTCCAAAAAGGTTTAACATTCTTTATCCTATGGGGGAAAATATTTTTTTTTTAAAGAAATGGAGCCTGCCTGCGGTAGATGCGGCTATTTCTTGTGTAAATAAAAACCTGACATGTCCGGTGGATAATGTACAAGGGTTTAAAAGATCCTTCTGAGAGGAAGTTGAAATCCTCCTTCCTTTTGGCCGGCTCAATTACCCAACCTGCAGTAGCAGCAGTCGGTATGGGTCAGGTCATCAGCCAACAGGTAAAGCAGGGGCTGAAGGAACTGCCTTCAGAGCAGGCTAGAAATTGGGAAAATTTGCCTAAAGCCTTATGCTTCACAGTGGATGCCATGAGAGATTCTATCATACAGGCATCACGCCTTACACTCCAGCTGGTACAGATGCGCAGAGTACTTTGGCTTAAGCATTGGTCAGCGGAGACCCCATGCAAAAAGCTGTTGGCAAGTTCCCGTTCCATGGCGAACGCCTATTTGGGGAAGATTTAGAAAAATAGATACAGAAGATATCAAGTGGTAAAACGACTTTTACCTGAGAGAAAGAAAAACAAGAGATCTTGTTTTAAACGTTCTCTCCCCAGCTCCCGGGAAATCTGACTCCAACCAGTGGCGGCGGCCTGTTTTAGCCGCCCACAAAAGCCAAGGGGCAAACTCAGAAGAACAAGAAGCCGTGGGGTGCAAGAGCTAATAAGCAAGCCCCCAAAGCCTCTCAGTGAAGGGGCGCCCCCGCTCGGCCGAGTGGGAGGAAGGCTTTGTCAGTTCTGAGCAACTTTGGTGGTCAGAAATCCAAGACAATTGGGTAGTATCCACAATATCCTCAGGGTACAAACTGGAATTTCGAGAGATCCCATCTTCTCAATTCCGAGGTTCAAGACTCTCCAAGGATCCACAAAAAAGAGAATCCTTCTTCAAAGGTTTGAATCACTTAATGGCTCAAGGGGTAGTTACAGACGTACCCCAAAAAGAGCGAGGTTCAGGTTTTTACTCAAACCTCTTTGTGATTCCAAAGCCAAATGGAGATGTCAGACCCATCCTGGATCTAAAATCCCTAAATCGATTCCTGAACGATCGCCATTTTCGAATGGAAACAATCCGATCCGTGGCCGCCACTTTAAAGGGCGGAAAATTCATGGCGCCCATAGATATCAAGGACGCACATTTACACATACCCATCCTCCCCGCTCACCAAAGATTCCTAAGGTTTGCGGTAGAAGATCGCCACTTTCAATTTGTGGCTCTGCCGTTTGGTGTAGCCACCGCGCCCATAGTATTCACAAAGGTGCTAGCTCCTCTGTTAGCAAACCTAAGAACACGGGGCATTGCGGTAACAGCCTATCTGGACGATCTACTAGTAATAGATCAGTCAAAGGACGGATTGGGTCACGCTGTACACACTACAGTAGGATACCTGGAGCATTTAGGATGGATTATAAATTTACAAAAATCCTCTCTCCAGGCCCAAAGAAGGATAGGGTACCTGGGCATGATCATAGATACAGCCCAAAACGGGGTATACCTGCCAGAACCGAAGATACAGTCTCTGAAAGACCTGATCCACAAGGTCAAAGCAAACAAGAGGCCATCTATTCGCCTTTGCATGAGACTATTGGGAAAGATGGTAGCCTCCTTCGAGGCGGTCCCTTACGCCCAGTTTCATTCGAGACTACTTCAAGGCAATATTTTAGCTTCCTGGAACAGGAAGAGCCAAGCTCTGGATATACCCATGCGCCTGTCCTCACAAGTACGCCACAGCTTCGATTGGTGGCTAGAAGCCAGGAATTTACGGAAGGGAAAGTCCTTCCTCCCAGTGGCCTGGAAGGTGGTATCTACGGATGCCAGCCTATCGGGCTGGGGTGCAGTATTCGAGGAGGCTTCTACCCAGGGAACCTGGGTCAAGACTCAGGGGATCCTGCCCATCAATGTGCTAGAGATCCGGGCGGTATATCTAGCCCTCAAAACCTGGACATACAGGTTACAGGGCTACCCAGTTCGGGTTCAATCCGACAATGCTACTGCAGTAGCTTACATCAATCACCAAGGAGGCACCCGCAGTCGGGCAGCCCAAAGAGAGGTGAACCGGATCCTGGCATGGGCAGAAGAGCAGGTACCTTGCCTTTCTGCAATCTTCATTCCAGGGATGGAAAATTGGCAAGCAGACTACCTGAGTCGTCAGCAGCTGCTACCAGGAGAGTGGTCTCTTCACCCCGAGATCTTTCAGGCCATATGTCTGAGATGGGGAAACCCAGATGTAGACCTGCTAGCTGCCAGGTTCAACAAGAAATTGGACAACTTTGTGTCCAGAACGAGAGATCCTCTAGCCTACGGGACAGACGCTCTAATAATACAGACGCTCTAATAACTCCATGGAATCAGTTCTCACTGATCTAGGCATTCCCTCCGATCCCTCTTCTACAAAGACTGCTTCGCAGGATCAAGGAGGAGGGAATACCAGTAATCCTAGTGGCCCCAAACTGGCCCAGGAGGCCTTGGTACGCCGAGATTGTAAAAACAGCGATAGGAAGGCCCTGGAAGTTTCCACTCCGACATGACCTGCTGTCACAGGGTCCAGTATTCCACCCTTCCTTACAAAGGCTAAAGTTGACGGCCGGGCTGCTGAGACCCACATTTTTAAAAAGAGAGGGGTCTCTGGTCCGGCTCTTTCTACGCTCATGAATGCTAGAAAGCCAGCCTCCAGACTCATCTATCAGAGAGTCTGGAGAGCATACGTTTCCTGGTGTGAATCCAGATGTTGGAATCCTCAGAAGTATGAAATAAGTAGGATTCTTGCTTTTTGCCAGTTAGGAGTGGATATGAGTTTAGCCCTTAGCACCATCAAAGGGCAAATATCGGCTCTATCAGTCTTCTTTCAGAGACCATTGGCATCTCACTCCCTAGTTCGGACATTCATTCAGGGGGTACTGAGGATAAATCCTCCAGTTAGGACTCCCTTGTGTCCATGGGATTTGAATTTGGTATTGTCAGTGTTGCAAAAGCAACCTTTTGAACCTATTCGCCATATTCCTTTAATTATATTGAGTAGGAAGTTGGCCTTTCTGATTGCTATAGCTTCTGCTAGGAGAGTATCAGAGCTAGCAGCTCTTTCTTGTAAAGAGCCTTATCTAATTTGTCACAAGGACAAAATCGTACTACGACCCCATCCGGCTTTTCTGCCTAAGGTGGTGTCGGCTTTTCACTTGAATCAAGACATTGTTCTGCCTTCCTTTTTTCCAAACCCGCGGACGGCGGGGGAAAAATTATTACACTCTCTAGATCTAGTGAGAGCGGTAAAGGTGTATCTGCAAGCAACCGCTCAGATACGTAAAACAGATGTTTTGTTTATTTTACCAGATGGGCCCAAGAAGGGCCAAGCGGTATCAAAATCCACCATTTCCAGGTGGATTAGACAAGTAATTATTCAAGCTTATGGTTTAAAGAACAGGACTCCTCCTTTTCCTGTTAAGGCGCACTCTACCAGGGCGATAGGTGCTTCATGGGCAGTGCACCACCAGGCTTCGATGGCTCAGATCTGTAAAGCTGCAACTTGGTCTTCAGTCCATACATTTTCCAAATTCTATCAAATAGATGTGAAAGGACATGAGGATTCTGCCTTTGGGCGAAGTGTGCTGCAGGCAGCAGTATAGGGCTTCTGGTCCGCAAGCGGCCTGTTTTGATCTGTGTCTCCCCCCCTTCATATGAGCATTGCTCTGGGACGTCCCATTATGTAATGACTAGCTCTGTGTCCCGTGGTGTACGATAAAGAAAATAGGATTTTTATAACAGCTTACCTGTAAAATCCTTTTCTTGGAGTACACCACGGGACACAGAGGTCCCCCCCTTCTTATGGGAACCTTACTGCTTTGCTACAAAACTGAGGTACTTCCCTGATGGGAGGGGTTATATGGAGGGGAACTGTCTTCCATTGGTTGTGCCAGTGTCCAATCACCGCTGGTGACCCTTAACCCATTATGTAATGACTAGCTCTGTGTCCCGTGGTGTACTCCAAGAAAAGGATTTTACAGGTAAGCTGTTATAAAAATCCTATTTTAGTGGACACCAGCTGGTATATAGCAGCAACTTTGTTAGACTATTACCAGCAAAATTGGTGTATGACGACGGGAATACCTCAGCTTTGTGCTTAAAGGATATGTCGTCCAGATGCTCCGGAAATAGATCTTCCAGGAAGCCAAAGGGGTCTCCATCGGGCTCTGAGGATATTGGGCATGCTTGTACTGCACCAATCTCCCCTGAGAATTCAGAGGTCAGTAGCCGTAGAAACCCCGCAGGAATGCCTGGTGCTGCGGCTGTCCCCAGTCCACCTGCTCCTGTATATATAACAGAGGAGGTTTTATCCTCAACTCTGGGAGGATTGGAAGAGAGATTAACAGCATTGATCGCTGCTTCCCTGTCACAGGAAAAGCGTGTCCGATCTCCGTCTCCTCCTTCAGAGTGCCTGTTAGTGGAGGAACAGCCCCACACAGAGATCGACCTACCTGAAGGGGATCAGGATGAGGTTGATTCAGTTATGGAGGAATCAACAGTGGAAGAACCTTTCTCAGCATCTCAGGCTGAAAGATTATGGGTTCAGTCTCTGACTAATATGGTCCGATCAGCATTTAAAATGCCTCTGGCGGAACCACCATCCACTACGGTTTCCTCGCTGGGGTCGCTAAAAGCTCCCCAGGCTGTCTGTTCCTTCCCAATCCACCCTTTATTAGAAGGGCTTATTTACCAGGATTGGGAGCATCCTGATAAAATATTTGCTCCCCCCAAGAGATTTCCGGTGATCTATCCCATGGAGGATAAGTTCATAAAAAAATGGAGGGTCCCTACAGTGGACGCAGCCATCTCTTCTGTTAACAAATCACTGACATGTCCAGTAGATAATGTTCCAATGTTCAAAGACCCAATAGATAAAAAATTGGAGTCTTTACTAAAATCTGCTTTCTCTACAGCAAGCATGGTGACACAACCTGCGGTAGCAGCGATTGGAGTCTGCCAAGCAGTGAAAGATCAGTTGAAACAGGTCTTAAGGGACTTACCAGATCAGCAGGCTCTTGCCCTAGCTGACCTGCCTAGAGCCTTGTGTTTTGCGGTGGACGCCATAAAGGATACAATCCAACAGGCCTCCCGCTTTACGCTGTCTATAGTACATATGCGTAGGCTTCTGTGGCTCAAAAACTGGTCTGCTGAAGCTCCCTGTAAAAAACTGCTGGTTAGCTTCCCATTTCATGGAGAACGCTTATTTGGAGAAGATCTGGACAAATATATCCAGAAAATTTCTGCCGGTAAAAGTTCACTCTTACCGGTTAAGAACAAGGGTAGAAGTCCTTCTTTTAAGAGGTCTACTTCTCCAGTCCCGGGCACATCGGCTGTGAAGCAGTTCCGACGGCCTCCGCGGTCAAATTCAGGGGGCAGAAATCAGGGACAATCACAGGGTAACAAGAAGCCCTGGATCAAGAGAGGTACAAAACCTCCCCCCAAGGCATGAAGCGTTGCCCCCACTCAATCGGGTGGGGGGAAGACTTCAGTTGTTCACAGAGACCTGGCGGGACACCATCAGAGACAGATGGGTGCTCTCCGCAGTAAGTCTGGGATACAAGCTGGAGTTAAAAGGCACTCCTCCTGCCCAATTTATGAGGTCAAACGTGCCAAGAGATCCCCAAAAGAGAGGATCCCTCCTTCTGGCACTAGAACAACTATTGCTCCAAGGTGTAATCATGAAGGTTCCCCTGGAAGAAATCGGATTCGGGTTTTACTCGAACCTTTTCACAGTCCCCAAACCAAATGGGGACGTGAGGCCCATATTAAATCTAAAAGGGCTAAACAAGTTCCTAAATATCAGGACTTTTCGGATGGAGTCGATCCGATCGGTGGCCACCGCCCTACAAGGGCAGGAATGGTTAGCCTCGATCGACATAAAGGATGCTTATCTGCATATTCCCATCTTTCCGGCCCACCAGAAATTTCTACGCTTTGCAGTAGAAGGGCGCCATTTTCAGTTCAGAGCCTTACCTTTCGGTCTGGCCACAGCACCACGAGTGTTCACAAAAATTCTGGCCCCATTATTGGCCAATCTAAGAACACAGGGTGTAACGATAATGGCATATCTAGACGACCTGCTACTAATAGACCACTCAGTGGAAAAGCTGGAAGTAGCTATTCACAAGACAATCAAGTATCTGGAATATCACGGTTGGATTATCAACCGGGACAAGTCAGCTCTAAGACCAGTCAAAAGTCTGGAATACTTAGGGCTAAGGCTGGATTCAAATCAGAGAAAGATTTTCTTACCTCCAGAGAAGGTGTCGTCTTTAAAAGATTTGACCCACTTAGTGGGTACAAAAAGAAAACCATCCATACGCCTCTGCATGAGGCTGCTGGGAAAAATGGTGGCTTCATTCGAAGCGGTACCCTACGGTCAATTCCATTCAAGGAATTTGCAAAGGGCCATACTGTCAGCCTGGAACAAAAAAGTTCAGGCTTTAGACTTACCAATGTCCCTGTCCCCTTCCGTTCACAAGAGCCTCCATTGGTGGTTGGTGCCCCAGAATCTGGAAAAAGGGAAACCCTTCAGTCCGGTTTCTTGGAAGGTAGTCACTACAGATGCCAGCCTCATAGGCTGGGGGGCAGTACTGGAGCAATGGTCTCTCCAGGGCAAGTGGTCAGAAGCAGAAAAGGCCCTGCCCATCAATCTCTTAGAGATACGAGCAGCCCGGTATGCCCTAGTAGCATGGACATCCAAACTCCAAGGGTCCCCTGTCAGAATTCAATCAGACAATGCCACAGCAGTGGCATATATCAATCACCAGGGTGGCACCAGGAGTCGTGCAGCCCAGAGGGAAGCAAATTGCATCCTGGAGTGGGCAGAAAAATATGTCCCAGCCATATCCGCGGTTTTCATCCCAGGAGTGGAAAATTGGAGAGCGGACTTTTTAAGTCGCCAACAATTATGCCCGGGGGAATGGTCTCTTCACCCCGAGGTTTTCCAGGCAATATGCCAGCGGTGGGGAACACCGGATGTAGATCTGCTAGCATCCAGATTCAACGCAAAGGTGGACAGATTTGTGTCTCGCACAAGGGATCCTCTAGCTTGTGGCTCGGATGCCCTAGTGTTCCCTTGGGATCAGTTCAAGCTGATATATGCATTCCCACCGCCACAATTGTTACCGCGATTACTCCGCAGAATCAGGGTAGAAAAGAAACCAGTGATTCTGGTAGCTCCAGCGTGGCCCCGAAGGGCATGGTACGCGATGATTGTAAAAATGTCAGTGAGGAGTCCTTGGACCCTCCCACATCGTCCGGACCTGCTGTCGCAGGGACCGATATACCACCCTTCCTTACCAGCCCTAGGTTTGACGGCCTGGCTATTGAAGCCCACATTCTGAAAAAGAGAGGGCTCTCTAATTCTGTGGTATCTATCATGATCAATGCCAGGAAGCCGGTATCCAGGCAGATCTATTATAGGATCTGGAAAGCGTACATTACGTGGTGTGAGGCCAAGAAATGGCATCCACGTAAGTACGTGATAGGGAGGATTTTGGACTTCCTACAGTGGGCTGTAGATAGGAAGCTGGCCTTGAGTACTATCAAGGGTCAGATTTCGGCCTTGTCAATATTTTTTCAAAGGCCCTTGGCTTCGCATTCACTAGTCAAAGCTTTCATACAAGGAGTGATGCGTATTAGCCCTCCGGTTAGTATTCCCATATGTCCTTGGGACTTAAACCTGGTTCTGTCAGTTCTACAGAAACAACCGTTTGAACCATTGCAACACATTTCCTTGGTTCTTCTCACCAGGAAATTGATTTTCTTAGTAGCCGTTTGTTCGGCTAAAAGAGTATCGGAATTAGCCGCCTTGTCCTGTAAGGAGCCATATCTGGTTGTCCATAAGGACAGAGTAGTATTACGTCCTCATCCAGCCTTTCTTCCCAAGGTGGTATCGAGGTTTCATTTGAACCAAGATGTGGTTCTTCCTTCTTTTTTCCCCAAACCTAGCTCGGTAGAGGAAAAGTTATTACATTCTTTGGATGTAGTAAGAGCAGTTAAAGCTTATCTAAAAGCCACTGCTCAGATTCGCAGAACGGATACTTTGTTTATTCTGCCGGAAGGCCCTAAAAAGGGTCAGGCAGCATCAAAATCCACTTTAGCCAAGTGGATTCGACAGGTCATAATACAAGCCTATGGCTTAAGAAAGAGACCGCCTCCGTTCAAAGTTAGGGCGCACTCCACAAGAGCAGTTGGAACTTCATGGGCAGTGCATCACCAGGCCTCCCTGGCTCAAGTATGTAAGGCCGCAACATGGTCTTCGGTACACACGTTTACTAGATTCTACCAGGTAGACGTTAGAAGTCAGGAGGATGTCGCCTTTGGGCGCAGTGTGTTGCAGGCCGCAAAAGATCCTCATGCCTGATGGCGCCCAGCTTATGTATTCCTCCCCTCATTTGGCATTGCTTTGGGACGTCCCATTAGTAATGACTAAGTCGCTCTGTGTCCCGTGATGTACGAAAAAGAAAAAGGGATTTTTATAACCGCTTACCTGTAAAATCCTTTTCATGGAGTACATCACGGGACACAGAGCTCCCACCCCTCTTTTTGGGACACTTATTGCTTGGCTACAAAACTGAGGTGCTCCCGGATGGGAGGGGCTTATATAGGGGAGGGTACTTCCGGTTTGGAATTGGCCAGTGTCAACACCTGAAGGTAAACTATATAACCCATTAGTAATGACTAAGTCGCTCTGTGTCCCGTGATGTACTCCAAGAAAAGGATTTTACAGGTAAGCTGTTATAAAAATCCCTTTATTTATTGGTTTGAGGCAAAAGTTATAGCGTCCTACAAACTGGTGCATTTTCTGTAATTTACAGAGCTTTTAGTTTGACTGCCTATCTCATTTCTTGAGGTGCTAAAATGGCAGGGCAGTACAACTCCCCCCTTCCCCCAAATGACACCTTTTTGGAAAGTAGACACCCCAAGGAAATTGCTGAGAGGCATGTTGAGCCCATTGAATATTTTTTATTTTTTTTTGTCACAAGTGATTGAAAATTGACAAAAAAAAAAAAGTTGTCTCTGACATGATATATTGCTCACACATGCCATGGGTATATGTGGAATTGCATCCCAAAATACATGTGGGACTTTTTGGGAACCTAACCGCGTACAGGACCCCGATAACCAATAACCGCCTTCAGGCTTTCTAACTGCGTATATTTTTGATTTCACTCCTCACTACCCATCCGTTTCGGAGGCCATGAAATGGCACACCCCACCCCCCCTTCCCAAATGACCCCATTTTCAGAAGTAGACACCCCAAGCTATTTGTTGAGGCATGTTGAGTATTTAGCAGATTTCGCTTTTTGTCAGTTTTGAAAATGTAAATTCGGAACAAAATACATTTGTTTTGAAAAAAAAAAAAAAATGTGAGCTGCAAAATGCTCACCATGCCTCTTAGCAAATACCTTGGGGTGTCTACTTTCTGAAAAGGGGTTATTTGGGGGTGTTTTGTGCTATCTTGACATTACAGGGCCTCCGAAACTGTGATGGGTAGTGAGGAGTAAAATCACCATTTTACGCCTTTAGAAATCTTGAAGGCAGTGATTGGTTTTCGGGGTCCTGTACGTGGTTAGGCCCCCAAAAAGTCTCACACGTGGTGTCCCAGTACTCGAGAGAAGCAGCAGAAAGTATTTTGGGGTGTAATTCCACATATGCCCATGCCATGTGTGAGCAATATATCATATAGTGACAATTTTGTGTAAAAAAAAAAATACATTTTGTAATTTTCACAAAACTTGTGGCAAAATAAAAAAAATTCCATGGACTCAACATGCCTCTCAGCAAATGGCTTGGGGTATCTACTTTCCAAAATGGGATCATTTGGGGGGGGGGGGGGTTTGAACTGACCTGGCATTTTATGCCCAACATTAGAAGCTTATGCCACACATCACCAACTCTTCTAACTACATGAAGACAAAGCCCTTTCTAACACTTTGTTTACATGAACAAAAAAAAAATAATTGTGCTAGAAAATTAATTTGAACCCCCAAACATTATATATTTTTTAAAGCAGATGCCCTACAGATTAAAATGATGGGTGTTGCAATTTTTTTTGTCTCAAAGTATTTGCGCAGCTATTTTTCAAACACAATTTTTTTGGGGGAAAAACACTTTTCTTTTTTGCCTTACACCCGTGCAACAGCGACAAACTACATAAATTTATTTTTTAAAGTCTTTAGAGGTTACCACTTTAGATTTAGAGGAAGTCTACTGCTAGTATTACTGCCCTCGATCTGACATTCGCGGTGATACCTCACATGCATGGTGCAATTGCTGTTTTCATAGGACACAACACCGATGCTTGCATTTACAGGCATCATTCCGATATGTGAAAATTTCAAAGAATTACGGATTTCTATTAAAATTTGCTTTTAACCCTTGCGGATAAAAACAGAAAAATCGGTCCATATGAATGAATAAATATTAATCATGAAAGTTGAAAATAGTTCAAGGTGAGATTGGAACTATGCTTGACTTCTTCTTCTATAGAGGTAGACCACCATCTAATAGGAAATCACTTCATAGTGTGCATCCACCACCAACCAGGGAGAATAAATACTCTTATCGGACTGAATGGACCCTATGCCAGCGGCAAAGAGTCAAACGAGCATGAGAACTGGGAAGTAAATCACTCGCAGGGGACACCATAGAGGGTCAGCTTCCACACCATTTTGTCAGCCGGTAGGACTTTGAATTCAGCCATTCATGAAAGAAAAATGCTGCCACATAGTGTAAAACCATAGAGTATGGGTTAATTATAAAAGGTAGAACACTTAAATTAATGGTAATTCAGGCACAGAATCGCATTCAATGTGATCACAATTGAATCTAGGGAGCGCAATGACATGGAGCTAGCTTAATATGATCCAACGTGTTTCGTTCACTAGGACATCATCTGGGGTCAGCTGGTGGAACCACCGGCTGCATTCTCAGGTTCCTCAGTGGGATAGGAGAGCCATGGAAAATGGAGGGAGGATGGGGGGGAGCGTTCCCTCCCACTGTTTGTTTGTAAAAGCAGTCTAGTGGCTAATTAGCTGCTAAGATTGCATTTACATAAAAGCCGACTGCCGGCTGAAAAAAACGATGCCAAGATGATGCCTAAACCTGCAGGCATCATTCCGGTATAACCACTCAAAGTCCAGCAACATACTACTACGTCGCTGGTCCTTGTTGGACATACTGTATATTGTAATGTTGTTTTTTTTGGGGTTTTCTCATGCAGCCTGTGGGCTGAACGAAAAGAGAACCTAACAGATTTCTCCATTCACATGCCCACCATTAGAACACCACCCTGCATCCACATACAATATAAAAATATATGCCGAAGCATACGGGCGATCCGCCCCATGTCCACTCCTGCCCCTATACTTAGGCATATATACTTTTTTTTGTTTTTTAACTATGGTGGTGAAATCACTTCCTACAGCGATGGAGTCATGGATTTGCGTATCATGAGAGCAAACCCTGTTGCTGTCAAAATAAATAAATCCGTGCTGCTGGTAACAATAAATCACAGTATCACTAAAATGTTAACTCGATAAAAAAACTTTATTTTTTATTTTTATTGCATTAATTGCCAAAAAAAGAGTAAAAAATATATGCCGAAGCATAGGGGCAATTCACCCCTAATGTCCACACCTTCCCCCATGCTTCGGCATATATGCTCTTCTTCTTTTTTTTTTTTTTTTAATGTGCTGGTGAAATCCCCTACAGCGCTGGAGTCACGGCGTATCATGAGAGCAAACCCTGTTGTCAAAATAAACCCATGCTGCAGCTGAATGGCGTACCCGCAAAGCAAGTAATAGTTAACCACTTAAGCCCCGGACCATTTGGTAGCTAAAGGACCAGAGGTGAATTCAGAATTTTGCACTGCGCTGCTTTAACTGTAAATTGTGCGGACATGCAATGTTGTACCCAAACGAAATTTGCATCCTTTTCTTCCCACAAATAGAGCTTTCTTTTAATGGTATTTGGTTGCCTCTGCGATTTTTATTTTTTGCGATATAAACGGAAAAAGACCGAAAATTTTGAAAAAAAATGATATTTTCTACTTTTTGTTATAAGAAAATCGAATAAACTCAATTTTAGTCATACATTTAGGCCAAAATGTATTCAGCCACATGTCTTTAGTAAAAAAAATGTCAAGCGTATATTTATCGGTTTGCGCAAACGTTATAGCGTTTACAAACTAGGGTACATTTTCTGGAATTTACACAGCTTTAAATTTATGACTGCCTATCTCATTTCTTGAGGTGCTAAAATGGCAGGGCAGTACAAAACCCCCCCAAATGACCCCATTTTAGAAAGTAGACACCCCAAGGAAATTGCTGAGAGGCATGTTGAGCCCATTGAATGTTTTTTTTTTTGTCCCAAGTGATTGAATAATGACAAAAAATAAATAATTTTTTTTTTTAAAAAGTTGTCACTAAATGATATATTGCTCACACATGCCATGGTTATATGTAGAATTGCACCCCAAAATACATTCTGCTGCTTCTCCTGAGTACAGGGATACCACATGTGTGGGACTTTTTAGGAGCCTAGCCACGTACGGGACCCCGGAAACCAAGCACCGCCTTCAGGATTTCTAAGGGTGTAAATTTTTGATTTCACTCCTCACTACCTATCACAGTTTTGAAGGCCATAAAATGCCAAAATAGCACAAAACCCCCCCCCCCAAATGACCCCATTTTAGAAAGTAGACACACCAAGGAAATTGCTGAGAGGCCTGTTGAGCCCATTGAATATTTTTTATTTGTCCCAAGTGATTGAATAATGACAAAAAAAAATAAAAAATTACAAAAAGTTGTCACTAAATGATAAATTGCTCACACATGCCATGGTTATATGTGGAATTGCACCCCAAAATACATTCTGCTGCTTCTCCTGAGTACGGGGATACCACATGTGTGGGACTTTTTAGGAGCCTAGCCGCGTACGGGACCCCGAAAACCAATCGCCGCCTTCAGGATTTCTAGGCACAAATTTTTGATTTGACTCCTTACTACCTATCACAGTTTCGAAGGCCATAAAATGCCAAAATAGCACAAAACCCCCCCAAATGACCCCATTTTGGAAAGTAGACACCCCAAGCTGTTTGCTGAGAGGCATGGTGAGTATTTTACAGCTCATTTGTTTTAGAAAATGAAGAAAGAACATTTTTTTCTTTTTTTTTTTCAATTTTCAAAACTTTGTGACAAAAAGCGAGATCTGCAAAATACTCACAATACCTCTCAGCAAATAGCTTGGGGTGTCTACTTTCCAAAATGGGGTCATTTGGGGGGGTTTTGTGCCATCTGGGCATTCCATGGCCTCCGAAACTGTGATAGGCAGTGAGAAGTGAAATCAAAAATTTACACCCTTTTAGAAAGCCTGAAGGCGGTGATTGGTTTTTGGGGTCCCGTACGCGGCTAGGCTCCCAAAAAGTCTCACACATGTGGTATCCCCGTACTCAGGAGAAGCAACAGAATGTATTTTGGGGTGTAATTCCACATATGCCCATGGCATGTTTGAGCAATATATCATTTAGTGACAACTTTGTGCAAAAAAAAAATAAAAAAAATTTTTTCCGCAACTTGTGTCAACATATAAAATATTCCATGGACTCGACATGCCTCTCAGTATATAGCTTGGGGTGTCTACTTTCCAAAATGGGGTCATTTGGGGGGTTTTTGAACTGTTCTGGCATTTTATACACAACATTAGGAAGCTTACATCCACTCTTCTAACCACTTGAAGACAAAGCCCTTTTTGACACTTTTTGTTTACATGAAAACATTTTTTTTGCAAGAAAATTATGTTGAACCCCCAAACATTATATATATTTTTAAAGCAAAGGCCCTACAGGATAAAATGGTGGGTGTTGCATTTTTTTTTTCTACACAGTATTTGCGCAGCGATTTTTCAAACGCATTTTTTGGGGAAAAAAATACACTTTTTTTTAAATTTTAATGCACTAAAACACACTATATTGCCCAAATGTTTGATGAAATAAAAAAGATGATCTTAGGCCGAGTACATAGATACCAAACACGACATGCTTTAAAATTTCGCACAAACGCGCATTGGCGACAAACTACATACATTTTTAAAAGCCTTTACAGGTTACCTCGTTAGATTTACAGAGGAGGTCTACTGCTAAAATTACTGCCCTCGATCTGACCTTCGCGGTGATACCTCACATGCATGGTGCAATTGCTGTTTACATATGACGCCAGACCGACGCTTGCGTTCGCCATTGGGCAAGAGCAGGGCAGGACAAGGGTGCTTTTTTTTATTTTATTTTTTTTTATTATTAATTTTGCTTTTTTATTTTATTTTTAAACTGTTGCTTCCAGATTTATTTATTTTTTATCATTTTTATTGTTATCTCAGGGAATGTAAATATCCCCTATGATAGCAATAGGTAATGACAGGTACTCTTTTTTGAAAAAACTGGGGTCTATTGGACCCTAGATCTTTCCTCTGCCCTCAAAGCATCTGACCACACCAAGATCGGTGTGATAAAATGCTTTCCCAATTTCCCAATGGCGCTTTTTATATCCGGGGGGGGTCATTCCCTCCCACTGCTTGTAAAAGCAGTCCAGAGGCTAATTAGCCACTAGGATTGCTTTTACATGAAAGCCGGCCGCTGGCTGAAAAGAATGATACCAAGATGATACCTAAACCCGCAGGCATCATTCTGGTATAAACATTCAAAGTCCAGCAACATACCAGTACGTTGCTGGTCCTTGTTGGACATGTATTGTAATCTTTTTTTTCATGCAGCCTGTTGGCTGAACGAAAAAAAAAGATTGATCGGTGGGTATGCCCACCATTAGAATACCGCCCTTCATCCACCCACTTCTAATGATGGGCATACATGCACCATTTATATATGCCGAAGCATGGGGGCATCTTCCCGCAAAAGTTATGCCGCGTACACATGGTCAGACTTTTCCACGGGCAAGCCTCCGTCGGAATTTCGACTGTTTGTACGCGGCATTAGGAGCAAAATCGCTCCTCCGCCCCTGCTGCCCCAATGCTTCGGCATATATGCTTTTTTTTTTTTTAACTGTGGTGGCGAAATCACCTCCTACAGCACTGGAGTCGCAGGGATCAGGCCTGTCTCTGCGAACGCTGCAGTTATGTGTGTTGTGTTTTGCAAGTGACAGTGATCGATCGATACTGCACTTGGGTGGCCTGGGCTGGACGGAGGGGCAAAACGCAGGTGCTAGCAGGTATCTGGGCTGATTCCGCTAACTGCGTTTTTGGGAACCCTAAACTGCTGGGGACGCTAGTATAGATCTGATCAGATCAGATATTGATCTGTTCAGATACTATACCACTAAGGGGGGTGTATGCTTCACGCGTGGGTGTTAGCGTTACTGGCACTAACCTGACGCTGCCTGGGGTGTGACGCAGACCCTCTCTGACGCTAAAACCTAATTGATATCACCCGCCGGGCGATCAGGGGGTTAAACCTTTATTGGGTTATATACGGCGGGTGCCCTGACACTATAAAAAGCAAACTAACTAACCAGCGTCACCCGTAACACTTATATGGTGATTACTGGTGAAAGGGTTAACTAGGGGCAATTAGGGGGTTAAAACCTTTATTAGGTAATATATGGTGGTACCTGATGCTATATAAAAACCTGACGGCGAACCTAAAAAAAAATTACTGGCTACCGATCTGCATCACCGACACTAAGACAACGATCATAAAAACGATCGCTTAGCGACAGTGGTGATAGGGGGTGAAAGGGTTACCTGGGGGGCGATCAAGGGGGTTAAACCTTTATTAGGTAATATATTGGGGTACCTGACGCTATAAAAAACCTGCGGCGAACCTAAAAAAAATTACTGGCTACCGATCTGCATCACCGACGCTAAGACAGCGATCAGAAAAATTATCGCTTAGTGACAGTGGTGATAGGGGGTGAAAGGGTTACCTGGGGGGCGATCAAGGGGGTTAAACCTTTATTAGGTAATATATGGGGGTACCCGACGCTATAAAAACCTTTGGCGAACCTAAAAAAAATTACTGGCTACCGATCAGCATCACCGACGCTAAGACATCGATCAGAAAAATGATCGCTTAGTGACGGCGGTGCTAGGGGGTGAAAGGGTTACCTGGGGGGTGATCAAGGGGGTTAAACCTTTATTAGGTAATATATGGGGGTACCCGATGCTATAAAAACCTGCGGCGAACCTAAAAAGAATTACTGGCTACCGATCAGCATCGCCGACGCTAAAACATCGATCAGAAAAATTATCGCTTAGTGACCGTGGTGATAGGGGGTGAAAGGGTTACCTGGGGGGCGATCAAGGGGGTTAAACCTTTATTAGGTAATATATGGGGGTACCCGACGCTATAAAAACCTGCGGCGAACCTAAAAAAATTTACTGGCTACCGATCAGCATCACCGACGCTAAGACATCGATCAGAAAAATGATCGCTTAGCGACGGCGGTACTAGGGGGTGAAAGGGTTATCTGGGGGGTGATCAGGGGGTTAAACCTTTATTAGGGGGGTTAGGGGGCTACACTGGACCTAAAACTAAATGTACTGACACTTTTACAGTCACAAATGTCACTGATTGCAGTGATCACTAAATAAATGGTCACTGCAATCAGTGACACTGTGACTGGGGGCTGGGGGGCGATTTATGTACCTATGTGTCCTGGTGTCAGTGTAGTGTTTTGTGCACTAACCTGCATCTTCTCCTGTACGGCGCTCGGTATATGTGAGCGCCGCAGGAGAGATGACATCACTTCCTCCAGCCTGTGTAAACAAGCACACAGGCAGGGGAAGCTCTCATTCGCCGGGAGCGATCGAGAGGGGGTGGCCGGAATCGAACGGCCGTCCCCTCATGCCGGATCGCTCCCGAAGGTAAAACGACCGCTCACTGTAAAGAAGGGGGGTCCGATCGGACCCCCCAACTATACAAAGGCAATCACGTACATATACGGGATTCTGCCTGTCGGTGCCATTCTGCCGACGTATATTTACAGTGGGCGGTCGTTAAGTGGTTAACAATAAAACATAGTAACGGTACAGTATAACAGTAGGACATACCTGCAGAGCAAACATAATAAAACACAGTAACAATAAAACATTACATTATAGCATAAATCACAGTAACAGAAGAATATGACATACCTGCAAAGCAAACACAGACAGTAAAGATAAAACATTACAGTATAGCATAAAATACAGTAAAAAAAAAGCAGAACAATGGAGAGAGAGAGAGAGAGAATAATAAAAAAACAACTATTCACTGATTTCATAGCGGCTTATGACTTCATTTAACAGCAGTCTATGCAAGTCGCAATGAAAATCGTTAAAAAGTAGTGCAGGAATCTCTTTTATAATTGCTGCGACATGAGTCATGGCGTTATGAACAGTTCCATTGCCAGCAATGGGGTGCGACTTGTCATGCATTTTGGAACTGTCAAATCGCATTTAACAGAAGTCTATGCAAGTCAGGGTTGTGGGGAAGAGGCCCTTATCCTCATCAACCTAGGGACAAGGTGCTTTCCCAGGCGGCCCCTGTCCCCTATCCAGAAAAACAAAATGTGTGAATTCTACTTTAGGCCTGATTCACACCTATGCATTTTACAGATTTGCACTACAGAACGTGTTCCACAGGAAACCATGGTAAATGGACTGTAGTGCAAATCTGCAAAATACAAAAAACACTATAAAAATGCATAGGTGTCAATCAGGCCCAAGTTATATCAGTGAGGCAGCTTCCACTTTTGCTTATGGAATATGTAGACTATAGAAGGTGTTCACATGACTACTGAACACTATTGAATAGTTGTGGTAAATCAATTCAGTGCTACATATGGTTTTTTAATCCACCACTTGTAGAGCTTTCCTAACGTGTATTCGTGAATGTTTGGATATTCAATCTTCATAAGCTAAGCCTATTTGACATGAATGACTAATGCCTTGTACACATAATAGGAATTTCCGATGGAAAAAGTCAGACGGACTTTTTCCATCGGAAATTCCTATTGTGTGTGCCCCATCGGAGAAATTCCGATGAATTCCATCAGAGTTTAAATATAGAACATGTTCTATTTTACTCCGATGGAATTCTGTGCTTTTGGCCGGAGAATAGTCCGACCGACCGTGTGTACGGGGCATTAGGTGGTGTTTGATATGTTGCAGAACTCCAGAGACACTACAGATATGTAACGGATATCATCTGTTAAGTTCAGTAGAACAGACAGACAACCCCCTCAGAGGGCTCTGTTAGTCTCACTGAGTTTGTTGAAGAATAGGAATGGGCAAACCTAAATCTGGGTTTTTTATTTGTGAACCTGGTTTGTTCAGTGACCAAGTAGTCCACCCCTGTCTATGCAACAGAAGATCATTAATTGTGCTGGCTGACCACATTTGCAGATCTGGAAATAAACCTAGTGTCAGATTTTCAGATATACAAAGTCTACCTGTGCACAGGACAGACTGAAAGCAGTGGGAGTCATTAGCTCCTGCTGCTGTCGGTCATTTCTTGTGAGTAGGGAGGCTGCATGGCCAAGCTGTGCTGTGTGTGTCCATAGGCGCAAACAGCCCGGTTTGGGATCACACCCGCACTGGTGCCCCCATAGTACACAGCTTTCTATGGGGGCACATGCAGACAGCGCCGGCAGGGGACTGCTAGTGAAAAATATTGTTGCATAGAGCAGGTAAGTATAAACCTGTCTGTCTTTTCTCTTTTTATTTATTTTTATTTTTTTCTTTCCCTTTAGAACCACTTTAACTGCTCCCCTGCCGCGGAACCCGCAGACTCGATGTCCGCCGGTGTACCGCGATCGTGTCACGGAGAGGTAGAACGAGGAGATGCCTATGTAAACAAGGCATTTCCCTGTTCTGCTTAATGACAGGACAGTGATTTACTGCTCCCTGTCATCGGGAGCAGTGATCACTGTCGTGTCACTCGTAGCCCAGCCCCCACACAGAATCACTGCCTAGGACACACTTAACCCCTTCCTTGCCCCCTAGTGGTTAACCCCTTCCCTGCCAGTGTCATTTACACAGTAATCATTGCATTTTTATAGCACTGATCGCTGTATAAATGACAATGGTCCCAAAATAGTGCCAAAAGTGTCCGATGTGTTGCAGTCACGATTAGAAATCGCTGATCGCTGCCATTACCAATAAAAAAAAAAATTATAAATAAAAAAAATGCCATAAAACTATCCCCTATTTTGTAGACGCTATAACTTTTGCGAAAACCAATCAATATACGCTTATTGTGATTTTATTAATTTTTTTACCAAAAATGTGTAGAATACATATCGGCCTAAACTGAGACAGAATTTTTTTTTTTTATATATATATTTTTGGGGGATATTATAGCAAAAAGTAAAAAAAAAGTTTTTTTTTCAGAATTCTCGCTCTTTTTTTGTTTATAGCACAAAAAATAAAAACCGCAGAGGTGATCAAATGGCACCAAAAGAAAGCTCTATTTGTGGGTTAAAAAGGGCGTCAATTTTGTTTGCGTGCAATGTCGCACGACCGCGTAATTGTCAGTTAAAGCGACGCAGTGCCGAATCGCAAAAAGTGCTCTGGTCAGGAAGGGGGTAAATTTTTCCGGGGCTTAAGTGGTTAAAGGTGTAGCAAGCATAATGGTTAAAAGCAAAACCCATTTGGTTTTTCATGATAATCCATGTATTCTATCCTTATTGTCCAACAATCAGTAGGCAAAGTGGAGAAAATATTGCAAGATCTCTAAAAACATTAAAGCCATGTACACCTTCAGTTAATATTTTGTACTTGTGTGATGGCTTAACTTTTTAAAACTTTTGTTCTTGAAAGCTCATCTGTATTCTGTTGATGTATCCTCCATGCTCTTGTTGAACAGTATTGTGAGCCACAGCTGCCGTCGGTACAAGTTGTAATGTATCTCACAAGTAGACTGCAGCTTCACCCATCCCACATTGCTGGTTCTCCTCATTGGGCACGACTGTACTACAGAAGCCCAGCCATTAAATGTAAAAAATATAAGAACACATAAGCCACCATTTTTGAATTTTTTTGTTAAATAGGTGCTCTTTAAATGAATTGGTTACTATATGTAAGATGAACATTGATGTTCTATTGTGTAAATTTATTTTATGTACTTTTATGCAGGCTGGGGAGATATGCCTCCTGTCCACTCTAAGGCCGAAAACCCTTGGGGGGAGCCCCCATCTCCGTCTGTTTCAGTTGACAATGGCACTTCTGCATGGGGAAAGCCCTCCAATAGTGGTTCAGGATGGGTGGACGGTGCTGCAGAATCATCTGGAAATTATGGCAGGACAAATGCTCCAGCTGCTGCCCCTTCGCTGTGCAAACCAGGTTTGTAAATAAGAACATTATCTTACGCTATTAATGACATTTGGGGAGGTTATCTTTTTTTCTCTAAAGCTGGCTATACACCTAGATTTCATTCAGGCTGCGGACTGAAAATGAAATCTAACAAATTACTCCATACACGTTACCAGTGCAGATGGATGAACTCTGATTAAAGGAAAAGCTATTTTGGCTATACTTCTGGGAATCACAGGAGTCCAGTTCGTTCTGCATTCCTGTGACCCATTTTCAGCCGACGTCACCGAGCCGGTCCAGGCCCTGAAAAGATCCCGACTATATGGACCGGCAGCTGGCTCAGCCTCTCGGCAAGCCTGAGCGAACCTGAGCCAGCCGCTCCTATCCCCTCCACAGTCCAGCCCTGGAGGGGCAGAGCAGAGAGCCAGTGACTGACAGTCATCGGCTCTCTGCAGCCTGAAGACCAAGTTGCTGAGCAATCAGTGCTGTTTATAACAAAAATAAGAAAAGAAGTATTGATTGCAATTGGTGTCATAAACTAACAATCGTATGAAACCAATTGCATCAACTAAGATTGTGACAGAAGCACCCACTAAACTCCCACATACAGATAAATACAATAAACAAAATAATTTTGCTGCGCTACCAAAGTGCTAATGCATTAATATTACAACCCATAAGCATAGGGATATTGCATAAAAATCATCAGGTGAAAATCAATTCATCAAAAAGTGTCCAAAGATAATTCATTAAAAAGAGCACGGTGCAAAATCAGTCAAAATAAGAAGTGAACAGTGCCAGAAAATTCTTAAAGTAAATGTGTATATCGCCCCAATCTTCTTATGTAACCATATACCACTCAACACCCAGGTGCGCACCCAACTCACAAACTGCTTACTGACATGTAAGACCTCAGATATGGAGGCCTGGCTGTACTTTTTAGGAGAGATCTGTGCTGGGATAGATGGATGGCACACTTCAGGACACAGAATAAGGGCTCCCAGAACACTCTGCAGAAGAAGTTCAGGGGAATTCAGAGATGAGGAGTTTGTCTTCCATCCATCCCAGCAGGGATCTTTCCTAAAAAGTGCAGCGAGGCCTCCAAATCTGAGGTCTTGCCCGTCGGTAAGCAGTTTGTGAGTTGCGTGCGCACCTGGGTGTGGAGTGGCATGTGGCATTTTTCACTCTGCAACTTCTGTAAAAGTCGCCTGTAAAAAGGGAGCTCTCAAATTTAGTATCAGAAAAGATGTCTCCATTGAAAGACGTTCCCTATATTCTTCTGTTTGAAAGCTGTAAAACTTTATATTTCCGGTCATTTTGTCACATTGGCAAGGTTCACCAGAACAAAAGGGAGTGTGAATCAAGGACACCGACCATAATAAAACCTGCTGAAAGTACTAACCCTTCTCCATTTGAAACCAACGACAGATTTAGTTGACGTTCCACTTTGATTTCCTTTTTCTCTTACAGACCCTGACCTTCCCTATTCAGAGCAACAGGGACTCTTTCAAACCCACCCCAACCATACTTCCCTTTACATCTCATGAATCGCTCCTCCCTCTGTTACAGCAAAATACCTGGTGCTTCTGGATATGGGAGAACATGTGACCTCCTCCCATGATGCAATGCTCAGGCCTAGCTGCCAAGATGGTCAGGTGCCAGCAGTGGGTGACAATCCTTAGGGTTTCAGGTGTCAGGAAAAAAACTGCTGAGTAAAAGTAAACCCATCACAAATGTCAATAAAAATTCACAGTAACTACTTTGCATTTGTTTTCTCCCTTGTGAAGACTGGGAGACGTAATATTTTTCCAACCCCTTAATTAAGCTACATTTTTATTTATTTTTAGCTCAAAAATCTATGCAAGAAGGCTGGAGTAGTGGAGGAGAAGAAGTTGGCCTCAGCCAGTGGGATGATGAAGAAAGTGATATGTGGAATAATGCTGCTTCCCAAGATAGTAATTCTTGGGGCAATGGCCCCAAGAAAGGACTTTCCAAGGTATCCATATTTAATGAACCTATTGCATACAAACAATACAATAATGCTTGACTCTAGACAGAAAATGCATCCTTTTTATGTAGCTACAAAGTTATTAAAACTCATTACTTGAACAGTATGTTTATATACAGCTGGTATAAGTACCTAAGCTTGATATTTAGATTGGCTTCTTGTAATACTTGCATAGCAGCAGTGTGGGAAAGGGAGGGTCAGAAATGTCAGCCAATCAGACTGGATTAGAAAAGTGCTGTTAGTCAGAGGAAGAGCTGTTGGTTACCTAATTAGTACTGTGCTGCTGCTTCATTGTTTCAATGGGAAGTGATATCACTGCATTCCTTACATGGAATCTGATGTCACTCAACTATTTAATTTTTTTTAAATATTTTTTACCTTTTTACTGTTTTTGCAAGTGAAACAATTCGCATTCATGTATTTCAGATTTGTATTTAGCTGTTTGGCTATATGCATATTTAAATCTCTTGAGAGAATGTAACTTGTGAAGGTTCTTTCTTTATATATATATATATATATATATATATATATATATATATATATATATATATACATATATATACACACATACACACACACACACACACACGGTACGGAAAGTATTCAGACCCCCTTAAATTTTTCACTCTGTTATATTGCAGCCATTTGCTAAAATCATTTAAGTTCATTTTTTTTCCTCAGTGTACACACAGCACCCCATATTGACAGAAAAACACAGAATTGTTGTCATTTTTGCAGTTTTATAAAAATAAAAAATAAACTGAAATATCACATGGTCCTAAGTACCGTATTTATCGGCGTATAACACGCACCCCAAGTTTAGGAGGGAATTTTAAGGAAAAAAACTTTTAGGAGGGAAATTCAAGGAAAAAAAAATTACATTTAAATGCAGCATGCAGCCTTGCCCAGTGTCCATCTGTCCATCTGCAGCCTTGCCCAGTGTCCATCTGTCCATCTGCAGCCGTGCCCAGTGTCCATCTGTCCATCTGCAGCCGTGCCCAGTGTCCATCTGTCCATCTGCAGCCGTGCCCAGTGTCCATCTGTCCATCTGCAGCCTTGCCCAGTGTCCATCTGTCCATCTGCAGCCTTGCCCAGTGCCTTTGCGATCGTGTCAGTCCCGGCGTTTTTTAAAATTTGGCGCCGATTTCTGTGGAGAGGAGCGAGCGGGGCCGAGTGTACTTCGGCTAGACTTGGCTCCTCTCGCAGTCCCGCCCATCTCCACTGACTGCGCGCTGACTGAGAAAGCCGAGTGTACTTCGGCTAGACTCGGCTCTGCTCACAGTCACAGGCAGGACTGCGAGAGGAGCCGAGACTAGCCGAAGTACACTCGGCTTTCTCTATGTCAGCGGTGCAGTCAGAGATGGGCGGGACTGCGAGAGGAGCCGAGTAAAGCCGATTGTACTTCGGCTTCGGCTCCGCTCGCTCCTCTCGCTCGTTTTCAGCAGGGGAATTCGACGGAGTATCGGCGTATAACACGCACCCACGATTTTCCCCTGATTTTAAGGGGAAAAAAGTGCGTGTTATACGCCGATAAATACGGTATTCAGACCCTTTGCTGTGACACTCATATATTTAACTCAGGTGCTGTCCATTTCTTCTGATCCTCCTTGAGATGGTTCTACACCTTCATTTGAGTCCAGCTGTGTTTGATTATACTGATTGGACTTGATTAGGAAAGCCACACACCTGTCTATATAAGACCTTACAGCTCACAGTGCATGTCAGAGCAAATGAGAATCATGAGGTCAAAGGATCTGCCTGAAGAGCTCAGACAGAATTGTGGCAAGGCACAGATCTGGCCAAGGTTACAAAAAAAATTCTGCTGCACTTAAGGTTCCCAAGAGCACAGTGGCCTCCATAATCCTTAAATGGAAGACGTTTGGGACGACCAGAACCCTTCCTAGAGCTGGCCGTCTGGTCAAACTGAGCTATCGGGGGAGAAGAGCCTTGGTGAGAGAGGTAAAGAAGAACCCAAAGATCACTATTGCTGAGCTCCAGAGATGCAGTCGGGAGATGGGAGAAAGTTTTAGAAAGTCGACCATCACTGCAGCCCTCCACCAGTCGGGGCTTTATGGCAGAGTGGCCCGACGGAAGCCTCTCCTCAGTGCATGACACATGAAAGCCTGCATGGAGTTTGCTAAACACCTGAAGGACTCCAAGATGGTGAGAAATAAGATTCTCTGGTCTGATGAGACCAAGATAGAACTTTTTGGCCTTTATTCTAAGCGGTATGTGTGGAGAAAACCAGGCACTGCTCATCACCTGTCCAATACAGTCCCAACAGTGAAGCATGGTGGTGGCAGCATCATGCTGTGGGGGTGTTTTTCAGCTGCAGGGACAGGACGACTGGTTGCAATCGAGGGAAAGATGAATGCAGCCAAGTACAGGGATATCCTGGACGAAAACCTTCTCCAGTGTGCTCAGTACCTCAGACTGGGCCGAAGGTTTACCTTCCAACAAGACAATGACCCTAAGCACACAGCTAAAATAATGGAGTGGCTTCACAACAACTCTGTGACTGTTCTTGAATGGCCCAGCCAGAGCCCTGACTTAAACCCAATTGAGCATCTCTGGAGAGACCTAAAAATGTCTGTCCACCAACGTTTACCATCCAACCTGACAGAACTGGAGAGGATCTGTAAGGAGGAATGGAAGAGGATCCCCAAATCCAGGTGTGAAAAACTTGTTGCATCTTTCCCAAAAATACTCATGGCTGTATTAGATCAAAAGGGTGCTTCTACTAAATACTGAGCAAAGGGTCTGAATACTTAGGACCATGTGATATTTAAATTTTTCTTTTTTAATAAATCTGCAAAAAAGTCAAAAATTCTGTGTTCTTCTGTCAATATGGGGTGCTGTGTGTACATTAACCACTTCAATACAGGGCTTTTTGTACCTATTCAATACCGGGCCTATTTTGGCACTTCTCTCCTACATGTACAAATCATCATTCTTTTGCTAGAAAATTACTCAGAACCCCCAAACATTATATATGTTTTTTAGCAGACACCCTAGGAAATAAAATGACGGTCATTGCAAAAAAAAATTCTTGCACAATATTTGCGCAATAATTTTTCAAACGCCTTTTTAAAAAAAAAAAAAATGGTTTCATGAATTAAAAAATAACAAAACAGTAAAGTTAGCCCAATTTTTTGGGAACATATGAAAGATAATGTTACGCCGAGTAAATAGATACCTAACATGTCACGCTTTAAAATTGCGCACACTCATGGAATGGCGCCAAACTTCGGTACTTAAAAATCTCCATAGGCGACGCTTTAATTTTTTTTACAGGTTACCAGGTTAGAATTACAGAGGAGGTCTAGTGCTAGAATTGTTGCACGCGCTCTAACGCACGCGGCGATACCTCACATGCGTGGTTTGAACGGCGTTTACATATGTGGGTGACTTACGTGTGCATTCGCTTCTGATTGCGAGCTACCGGGGACAGGGGCGTTTTTTTTTTTTTTTTTTTTTTTTTTTTATTTATTTATTTTACTTATTTATTTATTTTTTTACAATGATTTTACTTTTTTTTTTTTTTTTGATCACTTTTATTCCTATTACAAGGAATGTAAACATCCCTTGTAATAGGAATGTGTGTGACAGGTTCTCTTTATTGAGAGATGCGGGGTCAATAAGACCCCACATCTCTCCTCCAGGCTGGAAAGCATGAGATCAGTGAAAATTTTTTCACTGATTTCATACTTACAGCCGCAATGGCGGCTTTGTTTACATTTGAGGACCCGGGCGTGACGTCATCACATCGCGCCCGGGCCTCCGACGATCATAGAGATGACTGGTGACCATCTGGTCACCAGTCATCTCTATGCTCATCACGTGACTCCACCAACGATGCCGGAAGATTCGCTCCGGGTCCCCGATCGCACGGGGGAGCCCGGAGAAGCACCGGATGGCGGCGGGAGGGGGGGGGTGTCCCCTCCCGCCGCCTATAAGAACGATCAAGTGGCGGAACCGCCGCTATGATCGTTCTTATGGTGCACAGAATCGCCGGCACTTTAAAAGGATATCTGAATGATGCCTCTAGCTGCAGGCATCATTCAGATATCCCCTTACAAAGCCGAGGACGTCATATGACGTCCACCCAGGATGGGAGATCCCATCTGTGCACGTCATTTGTCTATGGCTGGGTAGGGAAGTGGTTAATGAGGAAAAAAAATGAACTTAAATGATTTTAGCAAATGGCTGCAATATAACAGAGTGAAAAATTTAAGGGGGGTCTGAATACTTTCCGTACCCACTGTGTGTGTGTGTGTGTGTGTGTGTGTGTGTGTGATATATATATATATATATATATATATATATATATATATATATATAATGTCGGGTCCATAAATATTGGGACATTGACACAATTTTAATCTTTTTGGCTCTACACCACCACAATGGATTTGAAATGAAACGAACGACATGTGCTTTAACTGCAGCTTTAATTTGTGAAGTCTTCTCTTGATTGTTGACTTTGACACACATACACCTACCTCCTGGAGAGTGTTCTTGATCTGGCCAACTGTTGTGAAGGGTGTTTTCTTCACCAGGGAAAGAATTCTTCGGTCATCCACCACAGTTGTTTTCGGTGGTCTTCCGGGTCTTTTGGTATTGCTGAGCTCCCCGGTGCGTTCTTTCTTTTTAAGGGTGTTCCAAACAGTTGATATTGGCCACACCTAATGTTTTTGCTATCTCTCTGATGGGTTTGTTGTTTTTGTTTTTTTCAGCCTAATGATGGCTTGCTTCACTGATAGTGACAGCTCTTTGGATCTCATATTGAGAGTTGACAGCAACAGATTCCAAATGCAAATAGCACACTTGAAATTAATTCTGGACCTTTTATCTGCTCCTTGTAAATGGGATAATGAGGGAATAACACACGCCTGGCCATGGAACAGCTGAGCAGCCAATTGTCCAATTACTTTTGGTCCCTTTTTAAAAAGTGGGAGGCACATATACAAACTGTTGTAATTCCTACACCGTAGACCTGATTTGGATGTAAATACCCTCAAATTAAAGCTGAAAGTCTGCAGTTAAAGCACATCTTGTTAGTTTAATTTCAAATCCATTGTGGTGGTGTATAGAGCCAAAAAAGATTAGAATTGTGTCGATGTCCCAATATTTATGGATCTGACTGTGTGTATGTATATGTGTGTATGTGTATATGTATGTATGTGTGTGTATATGTGTACATGTATGATATATATATATGTGTGTGTGTGTGTGTGTGTGTGTGTGTGTGTGTGTGTGTGTGTGTGTGTATGTATATATATATATATATATATATATATATATATATATATATATATTATATTATATTATATTCTCTATTATATCTTGAGACAAGAACAAGGTTTGCTTTTGTGTTCTACAGTGGTACATTTAAATAAGAATTTGTGTCCAATAATAGCAAATCGCATATAGAAATTCAACCAAACACTGTTCTGTTCTGTTGCAGATATTGCTAACTACAAAGTACAATGGTGTAGTAAACTGTCAAGCATGTCATAGCTGGAAAAAGATTCAGAATCTCCATCTTCTGCTTATGTCAATTGCTTATTTTTTTATTTATTTTTTGATCTGTTTGAGTGTGCGATCTTATGAGTAGCATGGGTATCCATGAAACCCTTTGCATAAGTATTCTGTAGCTCACCCAGTATCTTTAGCTATGCATGCTAAGATTGCAAATAAAGACTCCTAAATGATTGTAGATGGCCAATTGCGTCTCCAGCCAATTTCATGCAATGACGGATATATGAAATTAATTTTATTGCTGATTGTTGAGCGAGTGAGTAACTTGTATAGCGCTGCAATTGCGAACTAAATCGCCTCAAGGCGCTTTGCATCCAGTGTCGTTGAGATCGTTAGAAGAGATGGGTCTTTAGTATTTTCCGGAAGGCCCGATGGTTTTCTTCCATGCGGATATTCGTGGGTAGCGCATTCCATAGCCTTGGTCCTTGGACAGCAAACCTTCGTTCTCCCTTGGCTTTGTAGCGGGTCTTGGGGATGTGGAGGAGGTTTTGGTTAGTTGATCGAAGGTCACGAGTAGTGGTGTAGTGTTTTATTTTCTCGCATAAGTATTCAGGAGCGTTTCCTTGTGCGCATTTGTGGGTGAGGCAGAGGGTCTTGAATGTGATCCGATCCTTTACGGCTAGCCAATGGAGGCTTTTCAGGGATGGTGCGATTGATTCCCAGGGTTTTTTCCCTGTTACCAGTCTGGCCGCTGTGTTTTGGACGACTTGTAGACGTGCAACTTGGTATTTGGGTAGTCCTAGGTAAAGTGAGTTAGCGTAGTCAAGCCGTGAATTGATAATGGTTCCGACTACTACTGCTCTGTCTTTTTCCGGGATGAACGGGATGAGTCTTCGTAGCAGGCGGAGAAGGTGGTGGGATCCACTGACTACTGATCCTATTTGTGCATCCATAGTCATGTCTGAGTCAAAGATAACTCCCAGGCTTTTAACTTTGGTGCTTGGGGTTATGTTTTGTCCCAGGATGGTGGGTGGCGTCCATGTGGTCCTGGCGTTTTTCTTTCGGTTAGCATGGAAAATGAGCAGTTCTGTTTTGGATCCATTAAGCTTGAGGGAGCTCTCTGTCATCCAATTGTTGATCAATGTAAGGCATTTTTCCAGTCCGTAATGTTGATCTTTTTTGTTGTTGATGCCAAAGTATAGTTGAGTGTCATCTGCATAGGAGTGATAACGCATGTCCTGTTCTCTGATGATTTTGAGGAGTGGCCGAAGGTAGATGTTGAAGAGTACCGGTGACAGGGGTGATCCTTGAGGGACTCCGCATGTATTTGTGCGTGGTGCCGAGGTAAAGGCTCCCAGTTTCACTGTCTGGGATCCGTTTTCTAAGAAGGATGCGAACCATGGTAGGTCCGTGTCTGCGACTCCTGCTACTTCGGTGAGACGCGTAAGTAGGATTTTGTGATCTACTGTGTCAAAGGCTGCACTGAGGTCCAGCAGCACCAGGAGACATGATTCTCCGTCATCTGCTGCTTCTAGTACGTCGTCCCATATTTTGAGAAGTGCCGTTTCCGTCCCATGGCCTGGGCGGAACCCCGATTTGAAGTGGGTCCAGGAGATTGTGGGTATCCAAATGAAGTTGTAGCTGTTGTGTTACAACTTTCTCGATAATCTTGGAGATGGTGGTCAGGCTTGTTACCGGTCTTCTAAAATTTGGGTCATTCGGGTCGAGGTTGGGTTTCTTTAATAGGGGTTTGATTATTCCTTGTTTAAGGGAAGTCGGCACAATACCTTCTTTGAACGATTGGTTGATGAAGTGTGTTATGTGGGGTGCCAAGATGTCGGTACATTCTTTCAGCAGTTTTGCCGGAATGATGTCGTTCGGTGAAGTGCTATCTCGGAGGCTTCTGATGATGTTTTTAGTAGTGTCGATTGTAATTGGGACCAGAGTAAATTTCTTTGATTGCAGAATATTTATCTGGTTCTTTTCTTCCTTTGGCTGTACTGGGGCTTTGTTATGAATTTAGTAATTTTGTTCAATTTTAAAAGTTAGAAGCCTATTTTATGTCAATGAACTTGCTATATCCACTGTTTTTCTTATGAAAATTTATGCATTGCCTTTTAATATGCATTTTGGACATTGTTGTGTTTTCCCATAACAGGGCATGAAGACTCCAAACAAGTCTGATGAGGCCTGGATCGTGAATCGACTGACTAAACAGCTCACTGACATGGGCTTCCCGGTGAGTTTGTCTGACTTTATTTTTTATTTTTGGCCTCCTTTTACATGACCTAAATCTGCCATGGGTGCAGCAAGTATACTGCGGCTCCCTGCAGCCAGGAACCCAGGTGTCCAGACCAGCGGTAGGCACCCAGGCTGCACAGATTTAATGATGGGTTCAAAGGAGCCAGGGATGTCTGCGGCTGTAAGCATATATTTGCAGATCCAGCCGTTACCTGTGGTTAGGGACAGATATCCATCCCTGGACACAATCTGGATCTGTGGCTACTTACATATAGCTTCGGACAGCCATGGCTTCAGCCTGCCTATGACTTCCGTTCAGTCCAGAAAACCATAAAATATCACCGCCCACTACTACTGTTGATTTTGCAAAATTTATAGCATAGCTAAGCACAACAATTTCAAACGTATCTTATTTTGACATTCTTAACTGATTACCCAATAGCAAGACAGTTGTTACAAACATAGACTTTTTAATGTTTCATGAACAGAAATATAAAAAAGTAACTTGGATTCCCAAGTTCTTACATCCTAGTTGCATACCAGACACCCATAACCTCCGTTGGGACTTCAGTGGTACCAAACAATCAAAACATATAACATATTGTACTTTCACAACCACATAAAATGTAGTTATTTTTTTAATATATCTTAAATGATAAAATGTGAGAAAACCCAGATACATGTTAAAATGTAATATACAAAACTGTGAATTTGAAAAAAAAACTTGGTAACTTGCGTTTCTAGCAGCGTTTCGTTTACAGACCTTCATTTAAAAAAAAAAGATATTTATATTATCACTTTTTTTTTTTTTTTAGGCGCAAACGCGGCATGTAAACGCGGCTAAACAGACATTTTTAGACGTCGGGTTCTAGCTGTCAAGTTAAATCGTTCAGGAGAGGTTAAACAATGTCCTGTGTACATGAAGCCTAAGTGTCAAAGTCAGCAGCTACAGTAATTGTAGCTGCTGACTTTTAACCTTTCCAGAACCGACTGTAGCTGCTCTTTAAAAAAAATTAAAAATAAAAACCTTTCTTTTATTACAGAAAGAGCCTGCTGAAGAGGCCTTGAAAAGTAACAATTTGAATATGGACCAGGCCATGAGTAAGTGTTAAAAAAAAAATTGTAACAAATACCAGCAGCTATTTGGAATTAAAATGTAATTATGCAATTTCAATTTTTTTCCTTACACTGTAAATCTTCACAAGCTTAGCGGAATACACAAGCAGTGTTATGCTACAAGGCATGCCCTTATATCTAGATGAGATATGAAGTAGTATTATAAATTATAGTGTTTGATAAAAGAGAACTTTTTTTACAAGATGTTGGAATAGCAAATTGTCTGGCTAAAATGACATTATTGTCACTCCCTGGTTAAAGCTGAACTCCGGGGAAAGGAAAGAATACCCTTTGCATTGAGGCTCCCTTGGCAATGCAAAGGTTAAAAGCTTGTGTATGCCTAGGGTACCAGTACTTTTTCTTGCCTGTCCCTTGCCAGTATTTAACCTTTATCCCTGAAGCTCTGGCTTGTTGGTGGTTCCTTGGTGTGCTCAAATACATTGCAAAGCTGTTTGCCTGAATTGTACTTGATGTCAAAGTCTTCATTCGCTGGATCGCCTTGGCGCTCTCTTTTTCGATTGCTCTTTATTGAAACATGTTACAATGACAGCAAATATCAAGTCAGTACGCAGCATCACAATTAGATTCAGGTACGTTAAACATAGGCTACAAAAAATTTAAAACATAGGCTACAAATAATGTAAAACTGGCTTGCATAGCATACAAGGTACATAAGTAAAGCAGAAAACATAATAAAAAGGCAACCAGGAGACCAGTACTTTTTACTTGCCTTATTCCTCGCTCCCACAGCACTCCTCCCCCTATCTTATAGCATGGAGTGAGCCTGCGGAAGCTAGGGACAAGGTAAGTAAAAGTATTTTTTACTGGTACTGTAGGCATAAATGAGCATTTAACGCTTGCAGTTCAAGGGGACTCCTACTACGCGTTATTTTTTTGTTTTCCTCAGAGTTCAGCTTTCAAGACTTCATGTCTGTACCCGGATATGACTGTCACTAAATGTCCTTTTTGTTAGTACTGCCATTGTGGTCTAATGTATCATGGAAATTGCAGTTACATGCCTCCCCTGTAAAATTTTTGGCTTTCTAAATATTCATGTAGCTTTCTGTAATCGCTGACAAATAATCCATGTTTGAAATGTTTCTTAGTGTCTGTTCTATACTGTGTAGGTGCTCTACTGGAAAAGAAGGTGGAATTGGACAAGCGTGGATTGGGAATGGTGGACTACAATGCAGTTGTCGCCAAGCCCTTGAGCTGCCGCCCACCACCGATCTCCAAAGAGTCTTCCATGGACCGCCCCACTTTCTTAGACAAGGTAATAAGGATTATTTGACTCTTCATTTGTATATACATTGCATCATTTATTATGTCGAAGGGTAAATGCAGCCATTTTTCAGGTTTTGCTAGCGCTTTAGAATTGGTCATAAAATAACAGGGTTATTTTAATTTAACACTCTGAATTTCCAGATGCCAGTGAAAATGCATGTGGCAGGTGCGAAAATGTTGATTGCACTACATGTGTTTTGCATATAGCCACGAACACTGGAGTGAGAGCAATATTTCCAGGGCCATCATTCACGGTTATCTCTAAACTGATCACCTATAAAGGTTTTTAAAGCCACATCTAGGGAAAAAAAATTGTATTTTGTCACAGGTTCCTAGGCATGCGCAGTTGTTAAGTGATTGTAAAGTGTCTGTTTAAAAAAAAAGGGTTATACTTACCTGCTCTGTTGCAGTGGGTTTGCACAGAGCAGCCTGGATCCTCCTCTTTTCGGGTACCTCTTTGGAGCTCCTGGCTCTTCCATCCTGTCAAGTACCCCCACAGCAAGCAGCTTGCTATGGGAGCAGCCGAGCCGCAGCTGTGTGTCCATTCAGATACAAAGCTACCATTCAGCCCCGCCCAATCTCTCTCCCGATAGGCTAACTGACTTTGACAGCCGCATGAGCAAATGGCGTCGCTGCTGTGTCTCAGCCAATCAGGAGGGAGAGACTCGGATGGTCGAGGGACTTGTGGATATCGCTGGACAGAGATGGGGCTCAGGTAAATATTAGGGGGTGCTGGGGAGGCTGCTGCACACAGAAGGCTTTTTTTTCTTAATGAATAGAATGCAAAAAAAACTTCTGCCTTTACAACTCCTTTAAGGCTGGTTGGGTATCTATTTGCTGGTTACAACCTCATCTTTTATGATCTACAAAAAATTGAGTGTGTGTGTATTATAGTTAACGTTGGTGTATTTTCTATGTAGCACCCTCCCATGTTTTAGAAGTGTAAATACGTTTTTTTTGTACAGTGTAGGTAAATTGTCAGGCTTGGCTGGCAGCCAAGCCTGTGTTTTTATCTAGGTCAGGTGAGTGGACTCGGAGGCTGGTATGACTCGGGCAGCATCTTTAAGACCTCCCCCTACTTCTAGAAACTGGTGGAAGACTCTATAAGAATGGGAGAGGAGGGGCTGCCTGGAGTATTCATGAGGGCACTGACCAATCCCCAACAGATGAGTTGGCAGGGGGCAGGCCCCCCTCAAATACTCAGGGTCAGCCCAGCTGGGGCAGTGGAGTTTGGGTGGAAAATGGAGTGTTATGCTGTCAGTGGCCCTTGAGGGAGCCCCTAGTCTGGGGGGTGACCTTTGTGCCTGAGCTCGGGTGCGGAAAGGACCCTCTTCAATAAACACAGAGGTGTCCTGACCAGGCGGCACGGGAGCAAGGAGCGGACAGCAGGAGAACATTGCCGGGCAAATCTCCAGGAAAAAAGACAGCCAGGAGAGCCTGTGAGTGTAGAGAGGACTGGTTGCATGCAGTCTGGGATGGATGCAGAGTCAGTCTGGGAGTACTGTGGGGGTCTGAGCCAGGAGGGCTAGTGAAGGGGGCAGCTGCAGCCAGACGGGCTGGGAGTGCCTGAAGAGGTGGTGCTGGGATCAGTACCCACAGGAGTAGGACAGCTGAGCTCTGGGACGACTTTATGTCACAATACCAAAGGGGCCCATGGTCCCTGCCTGCAAAAGGCATTTGCTTTGGTCTGATTGTGCTCTTGTCAGACCATCATTGCAGTACCAGCTGCTCCTGGAAGTTGTTCTACAAGCAAGATTGTGCTGGAGGTAGGAGAAGTGTATATACAGGCTGTATATAGCAAAATAGAGGACAGGTTGTGGCCTATTAACATTCAAACACAGCAGAGGCACGTCTCCATCCCTAAAATTATGTGAAAACCAGGAAGAAAAAGGTACGGGACTTTAAATGAGGCGTGTCCCTGTTGATGAAAAATAGATGAATAAATTATTTGATTATGATTGTGTATACAGTGTGTGTGTGTGTGTGTGTGTGTATGTATGTATGTATGTATGTGTGTGTGTGTGTATATATATATATATATATATATATATATATATATATATATATATATATATATATATATGATTTATGACCCTGGCGGGCAGTCCACATAGTTGAACTTGATTGATTTTGAGAAATTTTGATAAACAAATATAATATATTGTGCATATTATAAAAATATATAATGCATAAGGTTTACAAAGAAAACCGTAGTTGATAAAAATAACATATTTAACCACTTCCCGCCCAGTCAATAGCGAATTGACGTCCGGGAAGTGGTTGCAATATCGATACTGGACGTCATATGACGTCCTGCAGGATATTGCCTTGCGCGCGCCCGCGGGGGCGCGCAGCGCGGTGATCGGGGACGGCATGTGTCCCTCGGACACAGCGCTACCCCGATCACGGTAAACAGCCAATTTCATTGGCTGTTTACCATGTGATCGGCTGTGTCAAAGTCACAGCCGATCACCTGTCAAAACAAACTCGGCGGCGCGCTCCGTGCGCGCCGCCACAGGCTTGCAGAGCGGGGATCGGGGAAGGCGAGTGTCCCTTGGACACAGCGCGTCCCCGATCAGAGTAAACAGCCAATGAATTGGCTGTTTACCACGTGACCGGCTGTGTCCAATCACAGCCGGTCACAAATGTAAACAAACTCCACAGGAGTTACTACCTGATCCCTGCTCTCTCCTCACACACCGATCTGTGAGGAGAGAGAAGAGATCAGTAAGTTAGCTCAGTGTAGTTTGTCTACATAAGTTTACAGTGCACAACACGCCCCCCCCCCCCCCCCCCCATAAAGAGGACCTGTCACACAGCCCAGCACATCAATCAGCCCATCTGTCAATCAGCCCATCTGTCAATCAGCCCATCTGTCAATCAGCCCATCTGTCAATCAGCCCATCTGTCAATCAGCCCATCTGTCAATCAGCCCATCTGTCAATCAGCCCATCTGTCAATCAGCCCATCTGTCAATCAGCCCATCTGTCAATCAGCCCATCTGTCAATCAGCCCACCTGTCAATCAGCCCACCTGTCAATCAGCCCACCTGTCAATCAGCCCACCTGTCAATCAGCCCACCTGTCAATCAGCCCACCTGTCAATCAGCCCACCTGTCAATCAATCAATCAGCCCACCTGTCAATCAATCAATCAGCCCATCTGTCAATCAGTCAATCAGCCCATCTGTCAATCATCTGTCACAGGCCCACCTCCATTGGCACTGCCACACAGGCTACCAGTACCGCCATCGGTACCAGTACCACCACCAGTACCGCCACCAGGCCCAGCATCTATACTGCCACACAGGCCCGCTACCAGTATCACCACTAGTGCCGCCATCGGTACCACCACCAGTACCACCACCCGTACCACCGTCGGTAGTGCCACCACCACCTGTACCGCCATTGGTACCATCACCACCCGTACCACCACCACCCGTACCGCCATCGGTACCACCACCACCCATACCGCCATCGGTACCACCACCACCCATACCGCCATCGCTACCACCACCACCCGTACCGCCACCGGTACCACCACCCGTACCGCCATCGGTACCACCACCACCTGTACCGCCATTGGTACCACCACACAGGCCCACCACTAATAACTCCATCGGTACTACCACACAGACCGCCACCACTACCACCAGCAGTACCATTACACAGGCCCACCAATAAGCACTGCCATAATGTCCCAAAGGGTTTACACACCTGAGGAGGCATATGCCATTCTTGCCATGTCGGATGATGAGAGCAGCGGGGAGCTCCCATTATCCGATTCTCGTTCGGAATACGAGCCAGTGGAGGATAGTGGCTCAGAGTCCGAGTCCCCGGAGGAAACCGTCCCTCCCAAAAGAATGCGATCGGCACCAAGATCAGGAGAACTGCCCACCACCAGCAGCGCCATACCCCAGGAAGAGGAGCCCAGTACAAGCAATGGAAATGCACGCCCAACCCGAAGAATCCAGCCCCAATCCTACCTTCCCGATGCCCTGGCAAACCCCTTATGGTTGCCTGCCAACTCAGGATCCGCTATCATCCCCCCTTTCACCGCACAGCCAGGTGTGCAGCCCGACACTACAAATTTTTCTAAATTTGATTATTTTTGTTTATTTTTCCCACAAGATTTGCTGCAGAATATAGTGGATCAAACGAATCTGTATGCATCCCAATTTATTGCTGCCAACCCCAATTCTTCCTACGCCCGCATGTTCCAGTGGCGGCGTCTAACATTGGAGGAATTTAAATTATTTTTGGGCCTTATGTTCAATATGGGGCTTACAAAAAAGAACGAAGTCCATTCATATTGATCCAAACGCCCCATCCAACACATGCCCATATATTCCGCTGTCATGTCCAGGAAAAGATACGACATGATTATGCGCTTTCTCCACTTCAATGACAATTCACAGTGCCCTCCCCGAGATCATCCCAACTACGACAAATTGTACAAGATACGCCCCCTAATCAATGCCTTTTCCCAGCGATTTGAAGACTTTTTCATCCCAGACCAAAAAATTTGTGTGGACGAGTCCCTCGTACATTTCACCGGCCGACTGCAGTTCAAGCAGTACATACCAAGCAAGAGAGCCAGGTATGGGTTAAAATTAAATAAATGATGTGATCGAGCCACTGGATACGTCTGCAAATTCAGGATCTACGAAGGCAAAGACTCCCAGCTCCAGCCCCGTGATTGCCCCACATATATTGGAACCAGTGGGAAAATTGTCTGGGAGTTGGCATACCCCCTGTTCGGAAAAGGTTACCATTTATATGTTGATAATTATTATACCAGCCTGCCCCTTTTTCGCCACCTTTACAGTAAACAAACCCCGGCCTGCGGTACCTTCAAAAAAAAACGGAAGGGATTCCCACAAAATTTATTGACAAAAAAATTGCGACCTGGAGAATCGGCATCCATGAGGAATGAGGAGGTGTTGGCCATGAAGTGGAGGGACAAGAAAGATGTCCACATCCTCTCTACGATCCACAATGACACCATGGTGGAGATCCCAAGAAGACGCGGCTCCATTGTAAAGCCTGAATGTGTCCACGACTACAATTTGTACATGGGGGGGGGTGGATTTAAACGACCAGATGCTACAGCCCTACTTATCAACCAGAAAGTCCCATTATTGGCACAAAAAAGTTGCGTTTCACCTGTTTCACATGGCCCTTTTTAATTTGTTTGTCTGCTACCAAAAAGCAACTCAAAATCACCGACTCCACTACCTCCAATATATCGAAGATATCATCGATAGGATAGGATAGGACACCTCTGCCTGCTACCTGGACCTGTGCTTTGGCTGTGCTCTGGCTGTGCTGACAGTATCTCTGCCTGTGCGAACTATGGACAGTAGTTCCTGCTGCCTGGATGATTGCTTTTGCTGTCGCTGACCTCATCCCTGCCTGCTGCCTGGACCGATGCTCTCCTCTGTGGACCACTGCACTTCTAAAACCACAGGTAATCTTTTGTTATTTGGTATGTACCTGCTATGTGTTAGATATATGAAGGGCCTTCAAAAATGTGATCGGTAGTCAGAAAATGATATGTGCAATTAATGCTGCTAGAATGCCTGGAGGTGCTACTTGGATGTTGGGCCTCTGTATGTGGCCAGGCTGTGTAAAAGTCTCAAACATGTGGTATCGCCATACTCAGGAGGAGTAGCAAAATGCATTTTTGGGTGTAATTTTTGCTATGTACATATTATGTGTTAGAAATATCTTATAAATTGACAACTTTGTGTAAAAAAAATGCATTTTCATTTTTTCTCCACATTTTCCAAAACCTTCTGGAAAAAAATGAACCGTTCAAAAGACTCATAATGCTTCATAGATTATACGTTGGGGTGTGTGCTTTCCAAAATGGGGTCATTTTGTGGAAAATTCCATTGTCCTGGTGCTCCAGGGCCTTCAAAAGTGTAATAGGTGGTTGAGAAAGGATATGTGCGATTTATGCTTGTAGAACGCCTGAAAGTGCTACTTCAATGTTGGGCCTCTGTATGTGGCCAGGCTGTGTAAAAGTCTCACACATGTGGTATCGCTACACTCAGGAGGAGTAGCAGAATGTATTTTGGGGTGTAGTTGCAATTATGCATATGCTGTGTGAGAGAAAAAAACTGTTAATATGACCAGTTTGTGTAAAAAAAAAAATTTTTAATTTTCCCAAGAATTGTGGGAAAAAAATACAACTTCAAAAAACTCACCACGCCTCTTAGTAAATACCTTGGACTGTCTACTTTCCAAAAAGGGGTAATTTTGGGGTATTTGTAGTTTCCTCGCTTGTTAGTGTCTCAAGAAATGAGATATCCCTTCAGTACATCAGGCGTGATCAGATGTGATAAATTTTCAGTGATTGCCACCATAGTTTGTAGACTCTATAACTTTCACAAAGACCAAATAATATACACTAATTTGGGTTCATTTTACCAAAGATATGTAGCAGTATACATTTTGGCACAAATTTATGAAGAAAAATTACTTATTTGCAAAATTTTACAATAGAAACTAAAAAAAAGTGTTTTTTTTTTTTTTTTTTAAATTGCTGTTTTTTTTCTTATATCGCAAAAAATAAAAAACCCAGTGGCGATTAAATACCACCAAAAGAAAGCTCTATTTGTGAGAAGAAAATGATAAAAAATTTGTTTGGATACAGTGTAGCATGACTAAGTAATTGTCATTCAAAGTGTGAGAGTACTGAAAGCTGAAAATTGGTCTGGGCGGGAAGGTGCATAAGTGCATGGTATTGAAGTGGTTAATCATAAATGGACATGATTGGTACAGAAGACAATAATGAATATAAGAAACATATGAATCAGTTATACATGATTGTCATAATAAATCAAAACAATACATGATATAAAGATTACAAATATATATAAAATTTGATTCATGGTAAATGGATGAGCTATAAAATTTTATTTACTTTATAGCAATCCTACTCCTGATGATTGGCTTTAAACGTCATGAAACGCGTTGAGTCCTCACTCAAGGGTGCCCAGCTATAGCTCATCCATTTACCATGAATCAAATTTTATATATATTTTTAATCTTTTTATATCATGTATTGTTTTGATTTATTATGACAATCATGTATAACTGATTCATATGTTTCTTATATTCATCATTGTATTCTGTACCAATCATGTCCATTTATGATTAAATATGTTATTTTTTATCAATTATGGTTTTCTTTGTAAACCTTATGCACTATATATTATATTTGTTTATATAAATTTCTCAATCAAATTTAAGGATGTGGACTGCCCACCAGGGATTGGGTTCATAAATATATATTACTCTTTCGTCCATGGACCGACACAGCTTCTCTATTGACAAAGTGGGTATTATCCGTTAATTAGGAGTGACTAGGCAGAAAAACTTGTAAAAAGTGTTTCATCACACCTTCTATAATACCGCCCAGGGGGCGGACCCTCTGGTATAACCTCTCAGTCTGCATCTCGCAGATCAGTTTTTTTCTGTCTAGCAAGGAGTAGGACATGGCTCCCTTCGGGCCCATTGGTCCG
The DNA here is from genome assembly GCA_029206835.1 of Rana muscosa. Classification (NCBI taxonomy): domain Eukaryota; kingdom Metazoa; phylum Chordata; class Amphibia; order Anura; family Ranidae; genus Rana; species Rana muscosa. The sequence goes on from CM055128.1 coordinate 95,140,271, forward strand.
GGGGAAAAAAAAGATATATATATTTTTTTCTACATTTGTTGTTTCCTGCGATCTTCGATCAACTGCCGACTGGGTGACAGGCTGGATCCTCGATCCTTGTAGTCTCCCCAGTTTCGGCCATCGAGCGTGTGCCGACCCTAGCTACACGCTGGGTTTTCCACGACATGCCCGTCGCTCCACGGGTGGCCGGTGAGCCTACGCTCCAGGGCCTGCATCGGACCGCTCAGCTTCGGCTGACCTTACGGCCGAGTCGCAGCAGCCTGGCCGGTGAGCTTGCGCTCCAAGGCTTGCATTGGACCGCTCAGCTTCGGCTGACCTTACGGCCGAGTCGCAGCAGCCTGTCCGGTGAGCGTCACGCTCCAAGGCATACATATGATCGTCCCTTTTGGGTCCAATCACAGCATGCCTGGCCAACAGTCACCTTCCGTGCGTGGACGATGATCTGTTTGGAATGTCTCCCAGCATAAGACATGCAGGATAGGCAAGTAAAACTCCCCTGCCTCGGCTAGGTGATTTAGCTGGACATTCCTGGAGAGATCAAGTAAGTGGTTGTGGCCCCTTAATTCCCTCTCTCCCTGCCTTTCCCTCCTCCCTGGGCTTCTAGCTAAAGGTTGCTGGGTGCTGGGGGTCACCTAAGGGGTTCCACTGGAGCGGGGCTGGATGTAACTAACATTTAAAAGAAATGTCATTTCTGCTTCCCTGTATGTGCTTCCTCCTCCATGCTGTCGGCGGCCATTTTGGGGTGGTCCATGCCGAGTTCGGCCTCTTGTGACTGCCCGGCGGCCATCTTCCTGTGGTTCGGCCACACCCACTGGCCCCTATCAGCTGATCGGCGGCCATGTTTGTCCACCCTGTATGTATGTATATATTGCTGTTCGGCGGCCATCTTTTTGTGGGCTACAGCTGCTTGACCTCTATCTTCGGCTCGGCGGCCATTTTCTTAGAGCCCACATTATCTTCCATACAGACGTTTTTGGCAACCATTTTGCGAGAGCCTCCGGCCTCTTGGGTGCATTACACTGGCGCGAAAATTCACACAGGAAGTGCTGATAAAAGAAGCAGACTGACACAGCAGCAGTGGGACAGCATCATAGGCGCAGCACACGGCAGCATAGCAGTACCGGTCCAGGGTGGTCAGTCCTCTGGGTGACCCAGCATCTCTGCAGCGCGGGAGGGTGGCCTATTGATATCTTGCCTGGAGCCCTGTGGGTGTCAGCATGTGGTCAGCATGGCATCTGAGCCAGATGTCTTCTCCCCTGAAACACCAGATTTAGCAACTGGTGCCCCTGAGGTGTCTATGAACGTTATGACGGCAATCCTAGAGGCGTTTGCTGCCAGGGTGGAAGCAGCACACAGGAATACAGGGGGTAGTAAACGCCCCGTCCCCTGCAAGCTTCTTTGGATAATTCTGATGCAGAACCAGGTCCAGCTACGGCTCAGGGCCCAGATTCTGACGCATCAGAGACTGCAGACCGTGACCGGACAGTGAGGGTGACTCCAAGTCCAGGTCAGTACGTGAGACGGCATTGGTATCTGACCTTATTACTGCAGTGCGGGATACGCTAAAGTTGGAAAATACTGCAGAAGCAGCAGAGACTCCGGTCCACTTGGGTTTCATAGACCTGCCCGCACTGCTAAGGTGTTCCCTTGTGTGTCTCTTGATAAACTCTTATACAAGGAATGGGAGAACCCACTGAGGGTCTTTACAGCCCCAAAGAGGTTTGCGGTATGGTACCCGTTTGAGGAGAGTTTTCTGAAGAAATGGACCTCTCCCCCTATAGTGGACCCTCCGGTGTCCAGACTTAATAGAGCCACCACAATTCCTGTAGAAGGGGTTCCTGTTTTCAAGGACCCTGTGGATAAGAAGGCTGAAGCACTTGCTTGCTACCTATACTCAGTGGTAGGCTCGGCAGTACGCCCGGCATTTGGCAGGGGCCCTAGTGTCTCAGACACTTACTGAATGGGCAAGATTGCTACTCCAGGGGTTAAGGAGCGAGATGCTCCTCCTGATGAGATAACATTGGCCGACCAGTTGGTCCAGGGCCTTAGGTTTGTCTGCGAGTCAGACATGGATACTATTCCCCTGCTGTCTAAAGCTTTGGTTCATGCAGTAGCAATACGCCGCCTAATCTGGCTAAAAGGCTGGTCTGCGGACCAGACTTCCAAGAAAGCCCTGTTGGATCTGCCTTTTAAGGGCGACAGACTTTTTGGGGCTTCTCTGGATGACATCATCAAGGATGCCACAGGAGGTAAAAGCACTTTGCTTCCCCAAATTAGCAAGGGTAAGGGGCCACGCCAAGGGCAAGGGCCCTCCTTTACTGCACGCAAGCGTTTTTTTCGTCCCCCTAGGGCGACAGGGAAAAGACCCCTGCCCAAGGACAAGAACGTCCTTGGTCCCGCAAACCCATCAAGCCTGCGGACAAATCTGCATCCGCATGAAGGTCCGCCCCCACCCAGCTCTCGGGTGGGGGGACGTCTTCGCAAATTCGCGACTCAGTGGACAGCTCTAGTCTCCGACAGGTGGGTTTGCGAAGTAATCTCCTCAGGCTACAAGATAGAATTTCTCTCTTGTCCACCAGACAGATTCATCACCTCCAATCTCCAGCTACTACCGACCCGTCGGGAGGCCCTGTATGGGGCGGTCCAGGGTCTACTGGAACGCGAGGTAGTTATTCCAGTTCCAGAACAGGAACGGGGTCAGGGTTTTTACTCAAATCTGTTTATTGTGCCGAAGAAGGAGGGGGTTCGTCCAATCTTGGATCTCAGAGCCCTCAATTGCTTTGTGAAAGTGCAAAGATTTTGGATGGAGTCGGTTCGATCTGTAGTCACGGCTCTCCATCCGGGGGACTTTCTGGCCTCCTTGGACATCAAGGACGCATACCTGCATGTCCCCATATACTCCAGACACCAGAAGTCTCTGTGATTTGCTGTCTGGAAGAACCACTACCAGTTTGTGGCCCTCCCGTTTGGCCTTGCCTCAGCACCCAGGATGTTCACCAAGGTGCTCGCTCCGATTCTGGCACTTCTAAGACAGCAGGCTACTTGGACGACCTTCTGCTGAAGGCCCCTTCAAGCTCAGAATTAGAGGTAAGCGTGTCCATTACCTGTCAGACTCTTCGAGACTGTGGTTGGATACTAAACTGAGAGACCGGTGCCTGTCAGATTCAGTAATCTCTACTATGAGAAGTGCTCAAACTGTCCTCTAGGAAGGTTTATCACCGCACTTGGAAGGCCTACATCTCCATGTGTGAGGAGATGAAATGGCGTCTGCGTACCTATTTGGTTTCCAGAATCCTGCTGTTTTTACAGCATGGGGTGGACCAAAGGCTTACCCTAAGTACGATTTTAAGGGACAGATATCTGCCCTGGCTGTCTTTTTTTCAGCGACCCCTGGCGACTCACTCTCTCGTGAGTACATTTGTGCAGGGGGGTTCGACATGTGGCCCCTCCGGTCTGTCCCCCGTCACCTCTGTGGGACTTGAACCTGGTCCTCTCGGTGCTTCAGAAGGCACCGTTTGAGAATATTAGAGATATTCCCCTGTTGACACTTTCTCAGAAAGTGGTCTTTTTGGTGGCTGTTACGTTAGTTAGACAAGTCTCTGAGCTGGCAACCTTGTCCTGCAAGGCTCCCTATTTGGTTTTCCACAAGGATAAGGTGGTGCTGCGGCCGCAGCCTTCATTTCTTCCGAAAGTCGTTTCGGCTTTTCATCTCAATGAAGACATTGTACTTCCATCCTTGTGTCCTCATCCGTCGAATCCTAAGGAGTTGGCGTTGCATTCCTTGGACGTTGTCCGAGCTTTGAGAGTATACCTATCTGCTACTTCCCTGTTCCGGAAGTCAGACTCACTGTTTGTTTCGGTGGCTGGTCCCAAGAAGGGCCAAACGGTCTCGTCGGCCACCATCTCTAGGTGGATCCGACAGATAGTAATCCAGGCTTACGCCTTAAAGGGTCAAGCGCCCCTCTTTCCTGTCACGGCGCATTCGACCAGGGCAATAGGTGCCTCTTGGGCTTTCCGACATCAAGCGTCTGTTTCCCAATTATGTAAAGCGGCGACTTGGTCGTCCGCTCACACTTTCTCAAAATTCTACAAAGTTGATGTAGGTGCATCTTCGGATGCCTCTTTCGGCCGCAAGGTTTTGCAAGCGGCTGTTTAGAGTTGCAGCTCCTCCATTGGAGGAGTGCTGTTTTGTGTTTTGGGGTGAAGTTTATTTTTATGCTGTTACCACCCCTCGTTTTTTCTCTGACACTGCTTTGGGACGTCCCACTTTGTCAATAGAGAAGCTGTGTCGGTCCATGGACGAAAGAGTAAATAGGATTTTTTACTCACCGTAAAATCCTTTTCTCTGAGTCCATGGACTGACACAGCACCCACCCCTCCTTTTTAAGTTTGTACTGCTTTTTGACGAACTGATCTGCGAGATGCAGACTGAGAGGTTATACCAGAGGGTCCGCCCCCTGGGCGGTACTATAGAAGGTGTGATGCAACACTTTTTACAAGTTTTTCTGCCTAGTCACTCCTAATTAACGGATAATACCCACTTTGTCAATAGAGAAGCTGTGTCGGTCCATGGACTCAGAGAAAAGGATTTTACGGTGAGTAAAAAATCCTATATATATATATATATATATATATATGTATATATGTATGTATGTATGTATGTATGTATGTGTGTGTGTGTGTGTGTGTGTATATGTATATATATATGTGTGTGTATATGTGTATATATATATATATATATATATATATATATATATATATATATATATATATACATACACATACACATACACATACACATAATCAAATAATTTATTTGTCTATTTCTTTTTCGTACATCACGGGACACAGAGCGACTTAGTCATTACTAATGGGTTATATAGTTTACCTTCAGGTGCTGGCACTGGCAACTTCCAAACCGGAAGTACCCTCCCCTATATAAGCCCCTCCCATCCGGGAGCACCTCAGTTTTTTGCCAGTGTCTAAGGTGTTGGCCAAAGAGTAACATGTGTTTTCCTGGGCTTGCGTACAGGTTCTTTTACGGGCCTTAGTAAGCTGTTCCGGATCCCACCAAAAAAGCTTCATAGCTAAACGGTCGGTACCCGGGCCTTGCAACAAAAGAGCAAGGTTTTGCCTGTAATGCCTCTCTTAGGAGGGCTGGACCCTGGGATCCAGAGCTCTGGTCATACCCACGACCAAGATGTTTTCTGTGCAGGGTGCTATACAGGTCCAGGGGAGTGGAATCCTTGGGAACCCGGTCCCTGAAGGTTTAATTACAATGCCTGCCGTGATAGGTGAAGTTTGGGCTTCTGTGGACCAAACAGAGTCCTGCGGCGGGGAACAGGTAAGTGGGGGCCCCCAGGAACTTGGTTCTATTGGGGGACCCCCAAGCCTAATTTGTCTTTCTGTCTGTTACCTAACGGTATTCCCGCTAATATCTGTGTATGCCTGTAACTACTGAAAAATGTAAAATTTTAATAGTAGTCAAGAAAAAAAAAAAAAAAGAGGACCGCGGTACCTGTGTTAAACCACTAGAGGCCGCTGTGGTCCATTTTTTCTTGTCATGTGGATCTTTGGTTTTCTCAAGTCAAAAGATCCAGGCAGTTGGTAAGTTCTCTGTGGGAATCCACTTCCTCTGCCCTGTTGCTGCGCTCATCCACCGCACAGGCCCTCCGGCAAAAAGGGCCCTGGCTCCTAGTCCCTGCTTGGTTTTCGAAAAGGGCGCCAATGGTGCACGGGCGCGTGCACGCGCCTCCTATGAAAAAAAAAGGGGCGGGGCGGGTGGATGACGCTCGATGCGCGCCGCGGCGCTTCTGCGCATGTGCAGGCGTCCCAGCATGTATAAAAGACACAGTACAAGTGTCAGCTGGATGCAAACAGAGCTAGCAACAAACAGTGGCACACAGAGGCGGTTGATGCAGGCATCCCCATAGAAAGGCACTTTAGTGGACACCAGCTGGTATATAGCAGCAACTGTGTTAGACTATTACCAGCAAAATTGGTGTATGACGACGGGAATACCTCAGCTTTGTGCTTAAAGGATATGTCGTCCAGACGCTCCGGAAATAAGTCTTCCAGGAAGCCAAAGGGGTCTCCATCGGGCTCTGAGGATATTGGGCATGCTTGTACTGCACCAATCTCCCCTGAGAATTCAGAGGTCAGTAGCCGTAGGAACCCCGCAGGAGTGCCTGGTGCTGCGGCTGTCCCCAGTCCACCTGCTCCTGTATATATAACAGAGGAGGTTTTATCCTCAACTCTGGGAGGATTGGAAGAGAGATTAACAGCATTGATCGCTGCTTCCCTGTCACAGGGAAAGCGCGTCCGATCTCCGTCTCCTCCTTCAGAGTGCCTGTTAGTGGAGGAACAGCCCCACACAGAGATCGACCTACCTGAAGGGGATCAGGATGAGGTTGATTCAGTTATGGAGGAATCAACAGTGGAAGAACCTTTCTCAGCATCTCAGGCTGAAAGATTATGGGTTCAGTCTCTGACTAACATGGTCCGATCAGCATTTAAAATGCCTCTGGCGGAACCATCAACCACTACGGTTTCCTCGCTGGGGTCGCTGAAAGCTCCCCAGGCTGTCTGTTCCTTCCCAATCCACCCTTTATTGGAAGGGCTTATTTACCAGGATTGGGAGCATCCTGATAAAATATTTACTCCCCCCCCCCCCCCCCAAGAGATTTCCGGTGATCTATCCCATGGAGGATAAGTTCATAAAAAAATGGAGGGTCCCTACAGTGGACGCAGCCATCTCTTCTGTGAACAAATCACTGACATGTCCAGTAGATAATGTTCCAATGTTCAAAGACCCAATAGATAAAAGATTGGAGTCTTTACTAAAATCTGCTTTCTCTACAGCAAGCATGGTGACACAACCTGCGGTAGCAGCGATTGGAGTCTGCCAAGCGGTGAAAGATCAGTTGAAACAAGTCTTAAGGGACTTACCAGATCAGCAGGCTCTTGCCCTAGCTGACCTACCTAGAGCCTTGTGTTTTGCGGTGGACGCCATAAAGGATACAATCCAACAGGCCTCCCGCTTTACGCTGTCTGTAGTACATATGCGTAGGCTTCTATGGCTCAAAAACTGGTCTGCTGAAGCTCCCTGTAAGAAATTGCTGGTTAGCTTCCCATTTCATGGAGAACGCTTATTTGGAGAAGATCTGGACAAATATATCCAGAAAATTTCTGCCGGTAAAAGTTCACTCTTACCGGTTAAGAAGTCCTTCTTTTAAGAGGCCTACTTCTCCAGTCCCTGGTACATCGGCTGTGAAACAGTTCCGACGGCCTCCGCGGTCAAATTCAGGGGGCAGAAATCAGGGACAATCACAGGGTAACAAGAAACCCTGGGTCAAGAGAGGTACAAAACCTCCCCCCAAGTCATGAAGGGTTGCCCCCACTCAATCGGGTGGGGGGAAGACTTCAGTTGTTCACAGAGACCTGGCGGGACACCATCAGAGACAGATGGGTGCTCTCCGCAGTAAGTCTGGGATACAAGCTGGAGTTAAAAGACACTCCTCCTGCCCAATTTATGAGGTCAAACGTGCCAAGCGATCCCCAGAAGAGAGGATCCCTCCTTCTGGCACTAGAACAACTATTGCTCCAAGGTGTAATCATGAAGGTTCCCCTGGAAGAAAGTGGGTTCGGGTTTTACTCTAACCTTTTCACAGTCCCCAAACCAAATGGGGACGTGAGGCCCATATTAAATCTAAAAGGGCTAAACAAGTTCCTAAATATCAGGACTTTTCGGATGGAGTCGATCCGATCGGTGGCCACCGCCCTACAAGGGCAGGAATGGTTAGCCTCGATCGACATAAGGGATGCTTATCTGCATATTCCCATCTTTCCGGCCCACCAGAAATTTCTACGCTTTGCAGTAGAAGGGCGCCATTTTCAGTTCAGAGCCTTACCTTTCGGTCTGGCCACAGCACCACGAGTGTTCACAAAAATTCTGGCCCCACTATTGGCCAATCTAAGAACACAAGGTGTAACGATAATGGCATATCTAGACGACCTGCTACTAATAGACCACTCAGTGGAAAAGCTGGAAGTAGCTATTCACAAGACAATCAAGTATCTGGAATATCACGGTTGGATTATCAACCGGGACAAGTCAGCTCTAAGTCCAGTCAGAAGTCTGGAATACTTAGGGCTAAGGCTGGATTCAAATCAGAGAAAGATTTTCTTACCTCCAGAAAAGGTGTCGTCTTTAAAAGATTTGACCCACTTAGTGGGTACAAAAAGAAAACCATCCATACGCCTGTGCATGAGGCTGCTGGGAAAAATGGTGGCTTCATTCGAAGCAGTACCCTATGGTCAATTCCATTCAAGGAACTTGCAGAGGGGCCATACTGTCAGCCTGGAACAAAAAAGTTCAGGCTTTAGACTTACCAATGTCCCTGTCCCCTTCCGTTCGCAAGAGCCTCCATTGGTGGTTGGTGCCCCAGAATCTGGAAAAAGGGAAACCCTTCAGTCCGGTTTCTTGGAAGGTGGTCACTACAGATGCCAGCCTCATAGGCTGGGGGGCAGTACTGGAGCAATGGTCTCTCCAGGGCAAGTGGTCAGAAGCAGAGAAGGCCCTGCCCATCAATCTCTTAGAGATACGAGCAGCCCGGTATGCCCTAGTAGCATGGCCATCCAAACTCCAAGGGTCCCCTTTCAGAATTCAATCAGACAATGCCACAGCAGTGGCATATATCAATCACCAGGGTGGCACCAGGAGTCGTGCAGCCCAGAGGGAAGCGAATTGCATCCTGGAATGGGCAGAAAGATATGTCCCAGCCATATCCGCGGTTTTCATCCCAGGAGTGGAAAATTGGAAAGCGGACTTTTTAAGTCGCCAGCAATTATGCCCGGGGGAATGGTCTCTTCACCCCGAGGTTTTCCAGGCAATATGCCAGCGGTGGGGAACACCGGATGTAGATCTGCTAGCATCCAGATTCAACGCAAAGGTGGACAGGTTTGTCTCTCGGACAAGGGATCCCCTAGCTTGCGGCTCGGATGCCCTAGTGTTCCCTTGGGATCAGTTCAAGCTGATATATGCATTCCCACCGCCACAATTGTTACCGCGATTAATCCGCAGAATCAGGGTAGAAAAGAAACCAGTGATTCTGGTGGCTCCAGCGTGGCCCCGAAGGGCATGGTACGCGGAGATTGTAAAAATGTCAGTGAGGAGTCCTTGGACCCTCCCACATCGTCCGGACCTGCTGTCGCAAGGACCGATATACCACCCTTCCTTACCAGCCCTAGGTTTGACGGCCTGGCTATTGAAGCCCACATTCTGAAAAAGAGAGGGCTCTCTAATCCTGTGGTATCTACCATGATCAATGCCAGGAAGCCGGTATCCAGGCAGATCTATTATAGGATCTGGAAGGCGTACATTACATGGTGTGAGGCCAAGAAATGGCATCCACGTAAGTACGTAATAGGTAGGATTTTGGACTTCCTACAGTGGGCTGTAGATAGGAAGCTGGCCTTGAGTACTATCAAGGGTCAGATTTCGGCCTTGTCAATATTTTTTCAAAGGCCCTTGGCTTCGCATTCACTAGTCAAAGCTTTCATACAAGGAGTGATGCGTATTAGCCCTCTGGTTAGTATTCCCATATGTCCATGGGACTTAAACCTGGTTCTGTCGGTTCTACAGAAACAACCGTTTGAACCATTGCAACACATTTCCTTGGTTCTTCTCACCAGGAAATTGATTTTCTTAGTAGCCATTTGTTCGGCTAAAAGAGTATCGGAATTAGCCGCCTTGTCCTGTAAGGAGCCATATCTGGTTGTCCATAAGGACAGAGTAGTATTACGTCCTCATCCAGCCTTTCTTCCTAAGGTGGTATCGAGGTTTCATTTGAACCAAGATGTGGTTCTTCCTTCTTTTTTCCCCAAACCTAGCTCGGTAGAGGAAAAGTTATTGCATTCTTTGGATGTAGTAAGAGCAGTTAAGGCTTATCTAAAAGCCACTGCTCAGATTCGCAGAACGGATACTTTGTTTATTCTGCCGGAAGGCCCCAGAAAGGGTCAGGCAGCATCAAAATCTACTTTAGCCAAGTGGATTCGACAGGTCATAATACAAGCCTATGGCTTGAGAAAGAGACCGCCTCCATTCAAAGTTAGGGCGCACTCCACAAGAGCAGTTGGAACTTCATGGGCAGTGCATCACCAGGCCTCCCTGGCTCAAGTCTGTAAGGCCGCAACATGGTCTTCAGTACACACGTTTACTAGGTTCTACCAGGTAGACGTTAGAAGTCAGGAGGATGTCGCCTTTGGGTGCAGTGTGTTGCAGGCCGCAAAAGATCCTCATGCCTGATGGCGCCCAGCTTATGTATAGTGTATCCCTCCCCTCATTTGGCATTGCTTTGGGACGTCCCATTAGTAATGACTAAGCCGCTCTGTGTCCCGTGATGTACGAAAAAGAAAAAGGGATTTTTATAACAGCTTACCTGTAAAATCCTTTTCTTGGAGTACATCACGGGACACAGAGCTCCCACCCCTCTTTTTGGGACACTTATTGCTTTGCTACAAAACTGAGGTGCTCCCGGATGGGAGGGGCTTATATAGGGGAGGGTACTTCCGGTTTGGAAGTTGCCAGTGCCAGCACCTGAAGGTAAACTATATAACCCATTAGTAATGACTAAGTCGCTCTGTGTCCCGTGATGTACTCCAAGAAAAGGATTTTACAGGTAAGCCGTTATAAAAATCCCTTTTTTTCATCAACAGAGACGCCTCATATAAAGTCCTGCACCTTTTTTCTTCCTTGTTTTTACAGGCTGTATAGTGTCTGTCCCTGCTTGATCAAGTTGGCATCCCATAATACCCTCAACCCTATCCAAGTTCAATGCCCCTAATAAAACACAAAAACAAAGCAGCAAGGACTGATTATTGTCTCCATCGTGTGGCAGAAAATTCTGTGTGCCTGGCTGTTCAGGGTGGGAAATACCAACATTTACCAGTGGCTTCTGTGGGGGTAGCGCTACATTTACAAAACAAATTTGTGTTGATTCAATATATATATTTGGGGGAGGGGAGGGTAGGGTGTTAACTAATCTTCAAAATGGGGGGGGGGGTGGTGGCTTTGGCAGATAAGAGGTTTAAGCTCTCCATCTCTCTATCTATAAACCTTGATGATAAATTTCAGTTCACAACACAGGCAGTGAATTTTTGGCTTTGGCTTTTTCTGAAGGCGCATTCACACTACTGTGGTGCATTAAGGCAGCTGGTTTGATTGCGTAGACTGTCTAAGGTACCAAATTGCAAACCGAATGTAGCATTTGCAGCAACACAGGGCAACGCATTTCGCCTCGAGGTGACCTGTACTAACAGCGCAAGTGCTTTCAGAAGGTACATTGGGGTACCATTCAGGGTAAATTTTTCGCAACACAATAGAATGCAAGGGCCCTGAAAACAGATTCTGGCAAGCTGCCAGCCCTCTAATCTAAATAATTAGAAGGCGTATCTATGCTATTAAAACGCACTGAAATCCCGACTTCAGAGTCTTTGTTGTGATCATTGAGAATAAGTAACTTCACATTTTGTTCTCATTCACACTGGCAATAACATATACTGTATGCTTTTATAGGACATTTCCTAATGCATATAAATGTGTGTATTGCTTTTAAATGGTAGAATTTACACACTGTGTTTAACTGCATAAAGCCTCGTACACACTAGTAGTTTTTTTCTTTTTCCATTCAATCCACTGGGCTGAACGAAAAAAACTGGACAGCTTAGGCCAGAGGAAAGACAGGTGTATAGGCACTACAACCTTCCCACATAGCGGCTCAGGCCAGAGACTCTGTACTAACTTCAGATCTCCCCATCTGTTCTGTTGAGTTCAGACAGGGCCACAACGGGGCCATTGGCTGAGAGTGCTGATTGGGAGCCGGTTGGCAGACATTTTTCAGTCTTGCCCCTTTCGAACCTGTCGATGCCGCCGGACATTCGGCGTGTGTGTACGGGGCTTTATTTTTTATTTTTTTAATTCTTTATTTTATTTTCTTAAAACAGGATATACAAATATAACATTGCAAAGTAGAAAAAGAAAACAAAGCGGGTACTTCGCCATACTTTAATAAATTAAGAAAGCCTTATTTAAACCATATTATCTCACTTTTGTTATTTTACTATTTCCCCCCTCTTCTCTCCCCTCTACATCTCCTTCTTCCTTAATCCCCATTTTCCCTTACCTATATCCCTTATCCTCCCCCCATCTCCTCCCTTTGACCCCAGTTTCTTCCTTCCCTTACTCCTGCTTGCGCAGGGGAACATTAAACCAAAACAAAAACAAAACAGAGCAAAAAAAATTAAAAATACGGGGCTTTAAGGTATCTTCAATTCAATAACTGCATTTGGAGAAAATAGATTTTGCAGAAGCAGATTAGATAATCTCAACTTGTTTTATGGTGTGTAAATTCACTTAATACAAGTACATTTAAGTGCATGAGAACTTGATCTGGGAAGTATCACATTTATATAGCCCATGGTCACACCGGTGCACCTTGTCATGTGATTTGACTGTTTCAAATCGCATGATAAGTCGCACCCTATTTAGTCTGTCTGTGTCCCACCGATTTTGAAAGTATTTCCTGCACTACTTTTTGGAAGTTCAGGTGCGACTTACATTGACATTCTGTGCATTAAGTCTGTTCAGATGTCTTCCAAGTGGCACCAGTAGTAGCACTGAAATGCTACTTTGAAATTGTGCTACTTCAAGTGAATTAGCACGATTTTAATGTCGCGATCAGTGTGACGGTTATGCTTACCAATGAATTAACCAAATGCAGAAGGTTGGTGTGCTTGTAGCCTAAAAAGACCCATTTTAAAGCTTCTTTATTGTTTATGAACATTAAACTATTTAAATAATATTAACAGTGTGGGCACAGGTACACTTAAATTGTAAGGATGTGATGATTAAACCGGAACTAAACCCTCCTATCCTTTACAGCCAAGGAAGCTGCCATCTTGGCCTCAGTTTTGCAGTTACCATAGTGCTGCGCTTGTGAGCAATTGCTACAACAGCCATTTGCTGGCTTGATAGTTCAGTTGACCGCACAACAACTTTGACAGTGATCATTTGCGGTATACCTTCAATATAACTGTTTTGGGAAAATAGACTTACTTCTGTTTGCTGGGATGCACAGTTGTTGCATTCCCATGTCAGCATCCCATTCATTTATATTGGGACACACGCTGCACTGGCACAGCTGCTGTGGCCTAGTGTAACATGCAGGTGGGTGCAGGTCTCTGAGTGCACCTTGCATGCATTAGGGGAACCGCGCCTGCAGACACCCGCATGTTGTATTGGGTCACAGCGGCTGTGCCCTTGCAGCGTGTCCCAGTAGAAGCGAATGGGGGGATGTGCATCCCTATGCTGGGAAAACACAGCCCTGCGTGGAAGAAGCTTGTCTGTGTGAATGGGCCTTAACACATAGGTAGAAAAATGACTAGGCAAAATTAGAAAATCTCTGTAAGGCTTAATGTACATGGGACGTTTTACAACCTCCTCTGAATAATTTAACTTGACAGATAGTAACCGACGTTTAAAAACGTTTGTTTAGCCGCGTTTTGCATTTTTAGAAGCGTATTTTTTAAATAGTCAAAACATTTAAAAAGTTAAATGCCTCTGAACATCCATCCTGAACGAATTTTTTTGCTTTCCAAAAAATGCTTCTAAACTCAACTGCCTAGAAACGACTATAAACGACCCCGTGTTATATGATAACATAGAGGAGAGTTCAGGGGCAGCTGAAAAAAAACGCCCAACTGCTCCTAAACGTCTGTTTACCAGCAGCAGTGTACATGAGGCCTTAAGACTGAATTCATGTTTTCTTTTAACACTTGCTAGATATGGGTGCAGTGGCAGTTTGTGAATTTAATGTGGGGATGTTGTTGCCAGTTCTGTTTTGTACGTTTTAGCTGTGTTTCAGCTACTTGACTTTCTTTACAGTCTGATAAGACTTGATGTCTGCTGTCCAGCAGAATCTAGGTTGTGGGGGTGAAGTAGAAGGATTAATGTTCTCCAGAATGAACAGCTGAGCTATAGAGAGACAGACTTCTGGCCATGTGCTTGTCTTCTCCTAAATGTCAGCAAAACTATTAGGTCATGAGAAATCCTTACCATCAGGACTCTGTCTGACTTCCCAGTTTAAAATAACCCTTTGCTGTCCTCAGCCAGCACTGTATCATATTTGAAGACACATTTTAATTTAGTGTGGAAAATTCAGCATGTAATCGTTTACATGGGGACGCAGCCAAGCTGGCCAGTGCTGTCACGTATATGTATGAGGCCATTCTACTTTCTCAAATGATGTGCTCCTGAAACCAGCTAGGGATTCTCATACACCCAGTCACAGATAAAACAGGTGGCTTTCCCATATATGCTGGTTCAGTAGCACAATTCATTATTTAATCGTTCATAAAATAATTTACATTTCTTCAATGTAAGATGATTATTGAAAAATAATGTTTTGGATATAGATACACTTTAAAGCATAGCCAAGCCAATTAATTTAACAATTTCCTAAGAGTTTTTTTTTACATTTAAGGCATGCTGTGAATGATAGCGGAATTGCTTGTGCGGCACCATGGCAACTGCAGATCAGACAGAGGTTAAGATGGCAGCTTCCTTGGCAGTAAATGATTAGAGAGTTTAGTTCCACTTTAATTTGTTACATGATTATTCTTTATACTTGTTTATGTACTGTATAATAGGGGAGTAACATTTCAGACTTCAATTTGTAAAAAGGTCTGGGCCTTAAAGGGCAGCATTTTAGTCTTTTTTTTATTTTCTTACATCTTTCTACAACATCCACAGGACCATCATTACATATTGTATATGCCCTGCTCCACCAGAAATATGGTTTCAACTATCCTTAGTGAGTTTTCAAGTCTGTAACACGCATTTGAAAAAAATGGCAAAACTGGTTTGGTAATTTTAAGATGCAAAATGGAAAGTAGGGTCCAGCAGCAGAAGAGTTGAGATAGCTTGTAGATACAAATTAAACAATTCTGTCATGAGAAAAATCTGTAGGCCACCATTGTCAACTCTCTCCCAAAATTCCTGATCCTACTAACTTGTTCAAGATCAGCGACACAAAGTGAAGCCTGTGAATCCTTCTAATAGATGGGCAAGTAGAATTTTCAGAAAGGCATCATAATGACAGCCTGTAAATATTTAATGGCAGATATTCTTTAAGATATATTTATCTTGCTACATTCATTGGCTTGCTTTTTTGCCTCCTGCCTCTTTTTAATGTGCTGACCACAGCTCACGCTCTTTTTTTCAATCAGGATGGCGGCCTAGTGGAAGAGCCCACTACTTCACCATTTTTGCCTTCACCAAGCCTGAAGCTCCCCCATCCCAACAGTGCACTCCCTAATCAAGCCCTTGGTGGCATGACACCAGGCCTAAACATGCAGAACTTGAATTCCTCTAGACAGGTAAGAGATTAGGAGAAATGCTTGTGAAAGTCCAATAAGCAAAACACCCGTTCTCCAGCATGTTTATTATTTGAATGGCCTTTTTGTACAATAAGGGCACTTATACACTGCCTTGCTGAGGTTTAGCCGCAGTATACCTGTGGTTTCCCAAAGACTTCTATTATGTCCCACATTCTTTGTTCGGTTTCTGGAAGCGAACCAATGATGCAGCATGCAGGACTTTGGTGTGCTTTCAGAAAGTGCACTAAAAACATGGGACATACTATAAGTCTATAGGAAATCATGGGTAACCCGCATGAAAAACGTGGGTAAATTGTACTGCGGTTTTGCTGCAGCAGGGCAGTGTGAATTATTACATTTTACAGAAATAACTAAGATTAACTTCTAGGGAGACTTATCGGGTTAAAAAATGTTTAGCCACTTATCTGCGGTTTAGCAATAGTTTAGTTCTAATCGTTGCAACAGAAATCGCAGACCAACATTCAGACTTAGATTTGTGCAAAGTCCTGGTCCTCACAGGCTGGCCCTTGAGCCTTTTTTTTTTTTTCTTACATCTTTATTTTGTATGTATTCAGGGAGAAAAATATATGTGGGGACGTAAGCTTTTAGGGCAGAAGAATGTCTAGGGTGATGCATAATAGAAATCCAGACTTGATAACAATATCCCCTTCACACAGATGCAGAGTGGCAATCTGGGTATGTTTGGCAATAGTGGAGCAGCACAAGCCAGGTCCATGCAACAGCCACAGCAGCCACCAGTGCAACCTCTCAACTCATCCCAGCCTAGTCTTCGTGCTCAAGTGCCTCAGTTTTTATCCCCTCAGGTAGGCCTCTGGATCTGTTATATCCTAAATGGTTTGGTATGTTTACAATGAAAAGGTATGAAGTCTGTAACGCAGAATTCTAGAATTTGCTGGAGTCCACTATATACCCGTAGGAAGACTTTATGAATTGTTGTAAGGACGAAAAATAACTCTCTCCAAAATGGAGGATTCACGGGCAATTCCATTTTACCTGGCAGTCTTGTGCAATAATTCCACCAAGGGATCCATCTAGTTCCTAAAAAATGAAAACATTTGGCGAAAATGAAATGAAAAGTTCTAGTGAACAATAAAAGCTGAACACAATAGAAACCGTTAAAGAGGAAATAAACTCTCCCACTCTGCTTATTTTTCATTTAGTCCATTATATTAAGTAATTATCAAACTATAGCCACTGTAATCCAGCCCAAATCGCATATTACTTACTGTTTAAAGAAACTTAAAAAAAAAATTGTTTCCAGGGGTAAGGCAGTGCCATCTTAAGTATTGTTTTCTGAGTCCACATAGTGTATTTCTGCCCTTACATTGAGCACTTCCTGTACTGTTTAACCAAGCCTCCTTCTCAATCCAACGTTTCTATGGCAACCCTGCTTCCATGCTCATATCCAACTTGTTTTATTTCATAGTATTTACTTGTGCCGATTATCTAGTGTTTGCCTATGTCAGTCTTATTAGCTTCAGCTGATAAGACTTTAGTAATTCAGTCCGATGCCCATAGTTACACTTATGTGATGTCACATGGTCACATGGGGTGTAGGAGGAAACTCTGAGTGATTATGCAGTCTCATGGGATTTCAGTGTTGTGCCATAGGAAGTCCTGATAATAAACAGACAAGCAAGCAGAGTGTGCCGTAAATCAGGGGAGATCTGGGCATGCTCCAGTGATGTCATTCCAAAGAACAAAAAGGATTACAACAATACCAAGCAAGTAATGAGATATCTACAAGCAGTGTTCAATAGGGTTTTTTATGCGGATTTGCATGGGATAAAGTTGTGGGGGAGAGTTTACAACCACTTTAACAACACATATGAGAGCTGTTATACCTGACAAAGGACTCATACTATTGTTTTTCCAGTCCTAAGATTTACACCACTGAAACACAACCCTATCTTACATAGTTATATAGTTATAACCTGGTTGAGAAAAGACACACGTCCATCTAATTCAACCATTAGTAGGGGGAAAAAAATGAAGAAACCGAAGACCTGTTTTTTCGTTTTTTTTTGTTTTTTTTTTTCTTTCTGTTGCAGTTAATAGGTTTTTAGGTCAGATCTATATTTAGCCAAATATGAGGGGAAAAAAACGTTTTTACTACATTTCCATTGATATACTGTATATGTGCAAGTAGACCGCCTAAAGATGTCAAACGTTTTTAGGTATTCATTTATATGGCCGTAGTAAAATGCTATAGATGGTAACCAGCTACTGGCTGCATGTACTGCTACTATACACATAGATGCTAACCACCAGCTTCTGCAATAAATTGTAACAGGTGGACAGCCAACTCAAAGCAAGGCAGGTGGATGTTTATTTTCTCTTTTCATTCATTGAAGTACACTGCAGATCCTCATGACGAATGTGTTTTAAGACGCTGCTTGCAGGATGCCAGGTGCAACTAAAACTAAAAGTGGGCTAACCCCCTATCTGCAACACATCTCAGTTTTGTACCTGGAGTAAGGATTTTTGTCTCTTAAAGGGGAGTTCCAGCCTTTTTTTATGTTTATTGAAAGACAGCAGCTACAAAAAGTGTAGCTGCTGGCTTTTAATAAACATACACTTACCTGTTCCACTGTCCAGCGACGCCCGGAGCTTGGCTTCTCTCCCCCCTTCTCCGCCGGCGCCTCCATTCATAGTGTGGGCACCCGGCCGTGACAGCTTTCGGCTTCACGGTCGGGCACTCGCTGCGCATGCGCGAATGGCGCAGCACTCTGAGTGGACAGGCGATCGCCTGGGACCTGTCACATCCCAGGTGATTGCCTACAGGGAGGGGCCGCCAAAAGGCGATATGACGTGTCGCCTAGGCGACCCAGGGCAGAAGGAGGAAGTGGGACAGGAAGTCCCACTCCTACCGAAGCCCCCACTCCCCCCCCCCCCCCCCCCCAAAAAAATTACATGCCAAATGTGGCATGTAAGGGGGCGAGGAGTGGATTAAGCGGAAGTTCAAAAGTTGGGTGGAACTTCGCTTTTACGTTTTCAGGTTTTTTGTCCTGTCGGTGGATTTTTATTTTATTTCCAGTAGATGATTTCTTGTCATAAATCAACTGCAGTACTGGGTGACAGACCGGATAATATAGATTCCGGTAGTCTTCCAGTACTGCCATCGAGAACATGCAGTTCCCTGCTATAGTGGGGTCGGCTGTGACATCTCTGCTCTTTGCAGAGTGCCTGCGGGGTCTTGGCATGCCTTAGGATGCCTTAGGGGTCTAGGTGTCCCTGGTCAGCCCTCCCCTGCCTACTTGTATAGTTTTTCCGCAATGGTATAAGTGGGGTATGCGTGTCATTGTGGGGGCAGGGGAGCTTGTGACAACTTCTGAGAAACAGACTCAGAGCTCCCTCTTGTACTGCAGGTGGACTGTCTAGTGATCTTGCAGCCACCAATTTAACTGTGGGCATATGCCCTTTGTAATTTTTCCTTTGGTAATGGTATGTCCTAGAACTGGCAAGAGTGGTCCTTATCCCTCCAACCAGTGTAAGGGGCTGGGCGCGGCTGGCTGGAACATGTGGTGGTGCATTTATCCTTTGAGGAGCAGACCCAGTCCCTGGGTTGCAGTGCTGAGTGCTCTGGTTACTGAATGCACCCGCCCAGTCTTTTTTTTCTATCTCAGTGTTGTCCTATTACTGCTGGCTACCAACTGAGCTTTGTGTTACAGATGAGGGATTTGGCTACCTTTTTTTTGGGCGTACTTTTAGTTGCACCTAGCGTCCTGCTCCTGCAGGTGGTGTCAAAAACTCAACAGTCATGAAGATCTGCAGTGTCCTTCAATGAATGCAGAAAAGGAGAGAGTATGATGCGTACAAAAATCTTTTTAAACTACTTTCCTTTCACCTTTTTGTAGTGCTTTTTGTGTTAATTAAAGGCTATTTTAACCACAGTTTTACTTTGCTGGGGAGAAGTTGGAACAAGGTTTTTTTAACAAAATTTTAAACTGTGGTTTACGCTGCACCTTGCTATTTTAAGCTCTAACCACCAAGGTGCCATGCAGAACCACAAAAAGAGCAACAGATATTAAGAACTTGTACTGTGCTGGTGATCCTCTTTATAGCTAGCTTTAATCTCTTCAGCCCCAGCCAAATAACACAGCTGCTGTTCAGCAGGCGCCATACTGCTACCTGCAAACAAGCACCTTTCTAAGTCTACAGCTAAAAATTCTGAGAGCAAGAACTTGAAAGATAAGTTCACTTTAAAAAAAATGCATTTTTTTTTTTGCAGTTAAAAAAACAATGAACAGATCGATGGTGCCATGCAGGTTGCCTGCAGATCTGTCATTGTATCTGCTTGCTTGTACCTCATACAAGGAATCCGATACATTCTGACAGGAAGACTCAATTAAACTACCACAGCGCCATGGTAGTTCATTAAAAACTACAAGCCAATGGCCGCCGGACCTTGGAGATTTCCATTCACAGAGGGCTGTGAATGAGTGACGCGGCTGGGGCATTGCATGCCGCGTCACTCGCACGTGAAAATGTCTGTAAATAAGTTGTTTAGGCACCAAGCGGTGCATAAAACGTTCTTCACCCTTGCAATGACATACATGTGTTTTGTATGTGCAATATAGTACATTTTTAAATGCATATAAATACATAAATTGATTTTTAAATTGTATAATTCACGCTACATTTAAAGCGGAGTTCCACCCAAAAATGGAACTTCCGCTTTAAGGGAAGGTGACCCCCTGACATGCCACATTTGGCATGTCATTTTTGGGGGGGGGGGGCCTCTTTTTGGAGGGTTCCAGCTCCCACTTCCTACTGGTGCACCACAACGCCAGAAGGAAGTTTACCTATTTCCCCCCCCCCCCCTCCCTCTCGGCAATCATTTGGGACATGTCACAGGTCCCAGATGATTGCCTGGCCAGTCAGTGCGCAGTGCGGCTCGCGCTTGCGTAGTGCATGCCCAGCTGTGAAGCCGCAGCCGGGCACCCACAGTGACAATGCCGGCGCCGGGCGCCACGCAGAGGAGGGGGAGACGAGCGGGGCTTCGTTCCCCTGCATCGCTGGACCCTGGGACAGGTGAGTGCCTGATTATTAAAAGTCAGCAGCTGCAGTATTTGTAGCTGCTGACTTTTAATATATTTTTTTATAGTCCGAACTCTGCTTTAAGTGCATTCAGTTTAGCTGCATTTTATATAAAATGGAATTCTGTGGGTCCATATTCAGATTAGATGCGTTGAACGTGTCTAAACGCATGTGTATGCAAGTACATCTAAACGCAGAAGAACGTAACCTGGGAAACCATTTTATACTTCCTGGATAATTTCTCATTTCTTTTAAATCAACTGGAGGAGGCTAATGTGAATGTAGCCTTATGGAAGGTTGAGGGGAGAGTGAGCATCTCTGCTACATACCCAAAACCTTGTATGTATAGGTACTGTAATATCGGCCCTTTTACCCACAAAATATGGTAACGTGTTACATGTCTAACAGACCTCAACACACATTTAAAATAACAAACTTTTGTTGCCCAGTGTACTGAGTGGAGGACAGGATTATAAAATGTAAAGCAGTGTCTATAGTGCAGGGTTTAGGAGTGCACAGAGTGCAGGGTCCAGGACTGCATATCACAGAGGGTGCAACAGAGACTAAAGCCCTGTACACACGATCGGTTTGACTGATGAAAACCGTCCAATGGATGGTTTTCATCAGACCAACCGATCGTGTCTTTTTTTCATCGGTTTTAAAAAATAGAACTCTGATCGTCTATGGGCAAGTCCATCGGATCAAAAACCCACGTATGCTCAGAATCAAGTTGACGCATGCTCAGAAGCATTAAACTTCATGTTTCTCGGCTCATCGGAGTGTTTTACGTCACCGCGTTTGGAACGGTCGGTTTTTTGACTGATGGTGTGTGGGCAAGACTGATGAAAAACAGTTTCATCGGATTTCCGATGGACAAATCCATCGGACGAAAATCCATAGGTTATCCGATCGTGTGTACAGGGCTTAAATGTTGAAGTCAGAGTGAAGAAGACACTTGCCCCCTGTGTTGCAATGGCCTCCGCGGCAGCCGTGGACTTTTTTTTTCCAAGTCTGCTGCTGGCCTGGGGGCTGGGGCTGCTCAACTCTGTTTTTCCGACTACACATCCGATCCGTCCCTGGTCCCTCCCTCCTCACCCCCGGCCCGAGCATCGGATTGGCTCTGCCGACTGTCGCTCGGGCCTCTGCTTAACATCACCTGTTCCGTGATTGGCTGCTGCCTCTGCCTGTGTAAATGGACTTGTGCCTATGCCGATCCGGCCGGCGCCAGCTCCTCCCACACGTCACGTGAGTGGCGTGCAGTGGCCGAGACAAGAGAATACGCTGCCTGGCCAGTGCCTGCCCTGGGGAACTACAGGTAAAGGACTGTTCTGCAATTGACCTTATGCAAGGTCAAAGAGATATACTGGGAAGCCGGCCTGTTTCCTTCCTCCTCTCTGTTTCTAGCACCAGTTTACAACTAGTTAAATTTCCTTTATTTGTTTAAAATGCAGCAATAGGCCCCCCTGCTTGTTTGTACTGACGATATGGAGATAGGACTGCATAACAAACAACGCAAAAAAGAAAGTTCGGGGGTTCTTGGGAGCGTAGAGCAAATAAATAAATAAATAAAAGTAAAAGATTGTTAATTCAGGGTTTTAGAAATGTGTGACTTAAGTGTTTTCTTTACAAAAAGGTTCATTAGGGTCAAGAATGTCATCATTAGTGGCTGTTACAGGTGTAAATATAAAGAAAAAACACTTACATTTCCCATACAGGCTAACAAGGTACATGTACAGGGCACCATGATAAATTGGGCACAATTATTTCACCTACTTTTTTTTTTTTTTTTAATTAACCCAGGCCTGATTTTTAACCAGCCCCAACCCCCCCCCCCCCTCCCTCCCAACGCAAATATGACTAAGCCCCTCCCCTTAATGACATTGTGAAAAAGGGACCGAGCATGGATGACCTTAAACTGATGCCCCCCCTGGAAAAATTTCAGCGGACGCCTATGCTCTGGGGTGCATATTGCAGAGAGTGCAAAGATATGGGGTGCAAAGTGCAGTGGTCAGGAGTGCATATTGCGCAGGGTCCAGGACTGCATATCGCAGACAGTGCAAAGAACTAGGGTGCATAATGCAGAGGTCAGGAGTGCATACTATAGAGCACATGGTGCAGGACTGCATATCACTGCTCTGGGGTGCATGATGCAGAGATCAGGAGTGCATATTGCACAGAGTGCAGGGGTCAGCCATCCATAATGCTAAAACCACTTTACAGAGTAGATCTTAAAAATTTCCCGCTTTTCCCAGTACAAACTCCTCAAAAGCCCATATGCCCCACAGTACAGATGTCCCTCAACATCCTCTTCCCACACTTACAGCACAGTTCCTTCAGTCCTCAGTGCAAACGCCCCCTTTCCCCCAGCAGACATACCCCCTTCCCCCAAGTACAGACCTCTCAGTGCAGTCTCTCCTCCCTCACCAGACCAGATGCAGTGGCATTCCTCTCCTGGTCTCTATCATATGACCAGAGCAGGAGGAAGGAAGGATTCCCGTGGCTACAAACTGCCTCTGTCGAGAGCAGTGGGTGGCAACTCTCTGGGGGTACTGTGGCTGCCATAGTAACCCTAGAGAGTCAGCTTTTGGTGTGAACCGCACCCCCCTCAGTACGCCACCTAATTTAATAACCTGGTCAGCATGTGGTTATGTGAGGTCTTTCATCAAGTCCCTTTAATATAACCAATTGACATTTTGATGATGTTTGGACGGTCACGTAATACACTTCTGGTTTCTTGCTCTATTGTAGGTTCAAGCACAGCTTTTGCAGTTTGCAGCAAAAAACATTGGTCTCAACCCTGCACTATTAACCTCGCCAATTAATCCTCAGCATATGACCATGTTGAACCAGCTCTATCAGCTGCAGTTGGTAAGTAGCAACTATCATAATCTTTAAGTAGACCTTTACTACAACCGGTCTGTTGCCCATGGTCAGATTATAGCTGTATTTAGAATATGCATGTGAAGGTCTGATAATATACACAGCAGACATGGGGATTGATTTACTAAAGCTGAAGAGTGCAAAATCTGGTGCAGCTGTACATGGTAGCCAATCGGCTTCTAACTTTAGTTTGTTCAATTAAGCGTTGACAAAAAACCTGAACGCTGATTGGTTTCTATGCAGAGCTTCACTATATTGTGCACGCTCCAGTTTTAGTAAATCAACCCCAATCTTTCCTTTTTCCCAGTTTGTATAAAGTTGAGCTTATAATCTGTATTACAATTCCTCTTTGAGTAGCCTTAAGGCAATACCTAAAATGATGCTTCAGATAAAGCTGAAATGTTATGAAAACTAATGAAATTGTGTGGTTGTGTTGACCGCAGATTCTCTTCTCGCATTAAGTCATATCAATTGATGAGCCTCTGTAGCCTTCCAGGTACAGCTAAACTGAAATGCATGGTTACCATTATTGCAATTACATGCCTAAAAAAAATAAAAATGTATTTTAGGTAAACCATTTTAAGCAATGATATTAATGTTAAATGGCCAGTTAGATGTTTTCATTGCTCAGTTTATCACTTGTTACATATTGGTGCAGTCTCGTTTAATGGTTTCATTGTCTTCAGTGTGTCTGACCCACTTCTACTCACACCTGCAGGCGTATCAGCGTTTACAACTCCAGCAGCAGATGTTACAGGCTCAGCGTAATGTTTCCGGACCCATGAGGCAACAGGAGCAGCAAGTAGGTCAAACCTGCTTATCTGGCATACACAGCTCTGTCCATACTTAAGTGTTAATGTAGATTGCCTTCTGTACTGTGTTGTAGGCCATGTATAATGTGTTGATAGCCTGGCAAATGCACTTACTCTGTATATGAAATGTCTTGTATACCCTTATGTAATATAAAAATTGGGTATCTAAATATATGAGCACATAAAAAGAATGTATGACTTTTCTGTGATATTTTCCTGTTTTTTTTAAATGTCAAATTGGATTATTTATTTTTTTATTCTGGTACAGTGCACATTTTTTTGGGTGGATTGTTTGACAGTTTACAATAAGTAGTTATATCTGTAAGAAAGCAGAGAAAGCAATCTGTAGAAGACGATAAAATTAACATTGGTTTTTAGGCACACATATCTATATATTTTTTTTCATTCTGCCTTTTAGAAATTCCAGAATCTATTACTCCAGACATTTGCTGTTTATAATTATATACCTATAGGGGTTTTTTTTCCGAACACCAGGCAGATGTTTAAAACTTTTACTTTATCTAGTCATTAAAAAAATCACTGCATTTTATTTTTAAATAGTTATCAGCTTCCTGTAGTTCGCTGTATAGCAGCACAGAGTGAAAGAGAGGGGGGTCAGCATTCTGATTCTGGCAGGGCTATATTTCAGAAGGCACACGTACAGGAGGAGACCACATCAGTGTGCTACTGATTCCTAATTGGCTAGTGCCAGGCTGAGGTCGGTCTGTATTGCTTAATTTCAGTTCAGTCTTTAGGGAGGTTCAGGATTTGAATTTACTGTCTGACAGGGGTGACCGCTCCTTAAAGTGGTCTGAACAAAACTAACAAGTCCTTCAATTACATACTTGTATTTTAAGTTAATTTAGTTTAGCTTTTTGCTTGGTGTTCAGCTTCAAATATTTCTTGACAAATAAAAAAATAACATGTAATATCATATAAGTGAATTATTTTGTAAGCAGCATGCCTTTAAATATTTTCATTGCCACATATCCTTATTTTCTTCTTAAAGCGGAACTTCACCCAAAAGGAGAAGTTCCATTTGTTTACATCTCCCCCCCCCCCTCCTCCATTGCCACATTGGCAATATTTGGAGGGAGGAGCGGATATCTGGTTTTGACAGGTACCCACTCCCACGTCCAGTAAGATCGCCATGGCAATCTGTGAGGAAATTTGACTCCTCCCCCCACAGCCTCCTGGGACACATCACATGTCCCAGAAGACTGTAGGACCATTCACAAAGCACAGCACGGCTCACGCATGCGCAGTAGGAAACCGGCTGTGAAGCCGAAAGACTTCACTGCTGGTTTCGCTGACTTAAGATGCCGAGCCTGCACTCGGAACCGATTGAAGAATCGCCTTCGAGTGAGGACATCACTGGACCCCTGGACATGTAAGTGTCCTTATATTAAAAGTCGGCAGCTAAAGTATTTGTAGCTGCTGACTTTTCTTTCTCGTACATCACGGGACACAGAGCGGCATAGTCATTACTATGTGGGTTATATAGTTTACCTTCAGGTGCTGGCACTGGCAACTTCCAAACCGGAAGTACCCTCCCCTATATAAGCCCCTCCCATCCGGGAGCACCTCAGTTTTTTGCCAGTGTCTAAGGTGTTGGCCAAGAAGTAACATGTGTTTTTCACTGAGCTTGCGTACAGGTTCTTTTGGGCCTCAGTAAGCTATTCCGGATCCAACCAAAAAAGCTTCATAGCTAAACGGTCGGTACCCGGGCCTTGCAGAGAAGAGCAAGGTTTTGCCTGTAATGCTTCTCTTAGGAGAGCTGGACCCTGGGATCCAGAGCTCTGGTCATACCCACGACCAAGATGTTTTCTGTGCAGGGTGCTATACAGGTCCAGGGGAGTGGAATCCTTGGGAACCCGGTCCCTGAAGGTTTAATTACAATGCCTGCCGTGATAGGTGAAGTTTGGGCTTCTGTGGACCAAACAGAGTCCTGCGGCGGGGAAAAGGTAAGTGGGGGCCCCTCAGGAACTTGGTTCTATTGAGGGGACCCCCAAGCCTAATATGTCTTTCTGCCTGTTACCTAACGGTATTCCCGCTAAATATCTATGCATGCCTGTAACTACTAAAAAATGTAATATTTTTAATAGTGGTCAAGAAAAAAAAAATATATATATATAGACTGCGGTACCTGTGTTAATCCACTAGAGGCCGCTGTGGAACGTTTCTTGTCATGTGGACTGGTTTCTTTTCATCAGAGCAAGTCCAGGCAGATGGTGAGTTCTCTTGTGGGAAACTGCTTCCTCTGCCATGTTGCAATGCTCGTCCATCCCCCGGCCTGCGGCAAAGGGCCCTGTCTCCTGTCCCTAGTTTCCCTTTTCAAAAAAGAGCGCCGAAGGCGCACGTGCACGCGCCTCTATATATAGAGGTTAGCTGGGAAAGGGGGCGGAGCTTGGGGGATGACGCTCTGTGCGCGCCGCAGCGCTTCTGCGCATGTGCGGGCGTCCCAGCATGTTAAAAGGCACAATTATGTGTTGTGAGCTGGCTATGGAGTGCAGAGACAGAGCTGGCAACATTTAAAAAAGGCATACAGCAAGCGGTTGATGCAGGCATCCCCATAGAAAGGCACATTAGTAGACGCCAACTGTTTTTATAGCAGCAATTGTGCTAGACTATTGTCAGTAAGTGGTGTATTTCGGCTGGAATACCTCAGCTTTGGGCTTAGGAATATGCCGTCTAAAAACTCCGGGACTAAAAATCCCAGGAAGCATAGGGGGTCTCAATCGGGCTCTGAGGATCTTGGGCATGCTTCGGCTGCACCAATCTCCCCGGAAGAATCAGAGGTTAGTGACCGTAGAGCACCCTCAGGAGTACCTGGTACTGTGGCTGTCCTCAGTTCACCTGCTCCTGTGTATGTAATAGAGGAGGTTTTTTCCTCAGCTCTGGGAGGGCTGGAAGAGAGATTGTCAACATTGATCGCTGCTTCCCTGTCACAGGGAAAGAGCGCTCGATCTCCGTCTCCTCCCTTAGAGTACCTGTTAGCAGAGCAACAGTCCCATACAGGGATCGACCTACCTGAAGGGGATCAGGATGAGGTCGATTCTGTTGTAGAGGAATCAACAGTGGAAGAGCCATTCTCAGCATCACATGCTGAAAGATTATGGGTTCAGTCCCTGACTAACATGGTCCGATCAGCATTTAAAATGCCCCTTGCGGAGCCATCATCCACTTCGGTCTCCTCATTGGGGTCGCTAAAAGCTCCCCAGACTGTTTGTTCCTTTCCAATCCATCCTTTACTGGAAGGGCTCATTTACCAGGATTGGGAGCATCCTGATAAAATATTTACTCCTCCCAAGAGATTTCAGGTGGTCTATCCCATGGAGGATAAGTTCATCAAAAAATGGAGGGTCCCTACAGTGGACGCAGCCATCTCTTGTGTGAATAAATCACTGACATGTCCAGTGGATAATGTCCAAATGTTCAAGGACCCAATAGATAAAAAATTGGAGTCCTTATTAAAATCTGCTTTTGCTACAGCAGGCTTGGTGACACAACCAGCAGTGGCAGCTATTGGGGTCTGCCAAGCAGTGAAGGATCAGTTGAAACAGGTCTTAAGGGACTTGCCAGATCAGCAGGCTCTTGCCCTAGCTGATCTACCTAGAGCCTTATGCTTTGCGGTTGACGCTATAAAGGATTCAATCCATCAGGCCTCCCGCCTTACGCTGTCTGTAGTACATATGCGCAGGCTTCTGTGGCTCAAAAACTGGTCTGCTGAAGCTCCCTGTAAAAAATTGCTGGTCGGCTTCCCATTTCATGGTGAACGCTTATTCGGGGAAGACCTGGACAAATATATCCAGAAAATTTCCAGCGGTAAAAGTACTCTTTTGCCGGTTAAAAACAGAGTTAGAGGTCCCTCTTTTAAGAGGCCTGCTTCTCCAGTCCCTAGGACATCGGCTGTGAAACAGTTCCGACGGCCTCCTCGGTCAAATCCCGGGGGTAAAAATCAGGGACAATTGCAGGGTAACAAGAAACCCTGGATCAGGAGAGGTACAAAACCTCCCCCAAAGTCAAATGCATGAAGGGTTGCCCCCACTCAATCGGGTGGGGGGAAGACTTCAGTTGTTCGCAGAGACCTGGCGGGACACGATCAGAGACAGATGGGTGCTCTCCGCAGTAAGTCTGGGATACAAATTGGAGTTAAAAGACTCCCCTCCTTCCCATTTTATAAGGTCAAACGTGCCAAGGGATCCCCAGAAGAGAGGATCCCTCCTGTTGGCACTAGAACAATTATTGCTCCAAGCAGTAATTATAGAGGTTCCCCTGGAAGAATGGGGGTTCGGGTTTTACTCAAACCTCTTTACAGTCCCGAAGCCAAACAGGGACGTGAGGCCCATATTAAATCTAAAAGGGCTAAACAAATTCCTACATATCAGGACTTTCCGGATGGAGGCGATCCGATCGGTGGCCACTGCCCTACAAGGGGAGGAATGGTTAGCCTCGATCGACATCAAAGATGCTTATTTGCACATTCCCATCTTTCCAGTCCACCAAAAATTTCTACGCTTTGCGGTAGAAGGGCGCCATTTTCAGTTCAGAGCCTTACCCTTCGGTCTGGCCACAGCACCACGAGTGTTCACAAAAATTCTGGCCCCATTATTGGCCAATCTAAGAACACGAGGTGTAACGATAATGGCATATCTAGACGACTTGTTGCTGATAGACCACTCAGTGGAAAAACTAGAAGTGGTTGTTCACGAGACAATCGAGTATCTGGAATATCACGGTTAGATTATCAACCGAGACAAGTCAGCCCTAAAACCAGTCAAAAGTCTGGAATACTTGGGGCTAAGGCTGGATTCAGACCAGAGAAAATTTTTCTTGCCTCTAGAAAAGGTGTCGTCTTTGAGAGATTTGATCCACCTAGTGGGTACAAAAAGACAGCCATCCATACGCCTGTGCATGAGGCTGCTGGGAAAAATGGTGGCCTCATTCGAAGCAGTACCCTACGGTCAATTCCATTCAAGGAATTTGCAAAGGGCTATACTGTCAGCCTGGAACAAAAGAGTTCAGGCCCTAGACTTACCAATGTCCTTGTCCCCTTCCGTTCGCAAAAGCCTCCGTTGGTGGTTGGTTCCCCAGAATCTGGGAAAAGGGAAATCCTTCAGTCCGATTTCTTGGAAGGTGGTCACTACAGATGCCAGCCTTATAGGCTGGGGAGCAGTACTGGAGCAATGGTCTCTCCAGGGCAGATGGTCGGATGCAGAAAAGGCCCTGCCCATCAATCTCTTAGAGATACGAGCAGCCCGGTATGCCCTAGTAGCATGGACATCCAAACTCCTAGGGTCCCCTGTCAGAATTCAATCGGACAATGCCACGGCAGTGGCATATATCAATCATCAGGGTGGCACCAGGAGTCGTGCAGCCCAGAGGGAAGTAAATTGCATCCTGAAATGGGCAGAAAGATATGTCCCAGCCATATCTGCGGTATTCATTCCAGGAGTGGAGAATTGGAAGGCGGACTTTCTAAGTCGCCAACAATTATGCCCAGGGGAATGGTCCCTTCACCCCGAGGTTTTCCGGACAATATGTCAGCGGTGGGGAACACCGGATGTAGATCTGCTAGCATCCAGATTCAACGCAAAAGTGGACAGGTTTGTCTCTTTGACAAGGGATCCCCTAGCTTGCGGCTCGGATGCCCTAGTGTTCCCTTGGGATCAGTTCAAGCTGATATATGCATTCCCACCGCCACAATTGTTACCTCGATTACTCCGCAGAATCAGGGTAGAAAAGAAACCAGTGATTCTGGTGGCTCCAGCGTGGCCCCGAAGAGCATGGTACGCGGAGATTGTAAAAATGTCTGGGGGGAGTCCTTGGACCCTCCCACATCGTCCGGACCTGCTTTCGCAAGGACCGATATACCACCCTTCCTTACCAGCCCTAGGTTTGACGGCCTGGCTATTGAAGCCCACATTCTAAAAAAGAGAGGTCTCTCTAATCCTGTGGTATCTACCATGATCAATGCCAGGAAGCCGGTATCCAGGCAGATCTACTATAGAATCTAGGAGGCGTACATCGCCTGGTGTGAAGCCAAGAAATGGCATCCACGTAAGTACGTAATAGGTAGGATTCTGGACTTCCTACAGTGGGCTGTAGATAGGAAGCTTGCCTTGAGTACTATCAAGGGTCAGATTTCGGCCTTGTCAATATTTTTTCAGAGGCCCTTGGCTTCGCATTCACTAGTCAAAACCTTTATACAAGGAGTGATGCGTATTAGCCCTCCGGTTAATATTCCCATATGTCCATGGGACTTAAACCTGGTTCTGTCGGTTCTACAGAAACAACCATTTGAACCATTACAGCATATTTCCCTGGTTCTTCTCACCAGGTAATTGATTTTTCTAGTAGCCATTTGTTCGGCTAAAAGAGTGTCGGAATTAGCCGCTATGTCCTGTAGGGAGCCATATCTGGTTATCCATAAGGACAGAGTAGTGTTACGTCCTCATCCAGCCTTTCTTCCTAAGGTGGTATCGAGGTTTCATTTGAACCAAGATGTGGTTCTTCCTTCTTTTTTCCCCAAGCCTAGTTCAGTAGAGGAAAAATTATTACATTCTTTGGATGTAGTAAGAGCAGTTAAAGCTTATCTAAAAGCCACTGCTCAGATTCGCAGAACGGATACTTTGTTTATTCTGCCGGAAGGCCCCAGAAAGGGTCAGGCAGCGTCAAAATCTACTTTAGCCAAGTGGATTCGACAGGTCATTATGCAAGCCTATGGCTTGAGAAGGAGACCGCCTCCGTTCAAAGTTAGGGCGCACTCCACGAGAGCAGTTGGAACTTCATGGGCAGTGCATCACCAGGCCTCCCTGGCTCAAATCTGTAAGGCCGCAACATGGTCTTCAGTACACACGTTTACTAGGTTCTACCAGGTGGACGTTAGAAGTCAGGAGGATGTCGCCTTTGGGCGCAGTGTGTTGCAGGCCGCAAAAGATCCTCATGTCTGATAGCGCTCAGCTTATGTATGGTGTACCCCCCCTCATTGGGCATTGCTTTAGGACATCCCACATAGTAATGACTATGCCGCTCTGTGTCCCGTGATGTACGAGAAAGAAAATAGGATTTTTATAACAGCTTACCTGTAAAATCCTTTTCTTGGAGTACATCACGGGACACAGAGCTCCCACCCCTCTTTTGGGGACACTTATTGCTTTGCTACAAAACTGAGGTGCTCCCGGATGGGAGGGGCTTATATAGGGGAGGGTACTTCCGGTTTGGAAGTTGCCAGTGCCAGCACCTGAAGGTAAACTATATAACCCACATAGTAATGACTATGCCGCTCTGTGTCCCGTGATGTACTCCAAGAAAAGGATTTTACAGGTAAGCTGTTATAAAAATCCTATTTTTTAATTCTTTGGGGGAGACTGGAGCTCCTCTTTAAGACCGCACTTAAGGCAAACCATTAAATGGATAAAATACCTATTTTTGGGCTGTCTTAACCTGCCAAAAGGTTTGTATTTCTGCTCATCCAGTTCTGAACTTTGCACAGCCCAGTCTTGTAGGACAAGAGACTTTTGTGTTTTTTCTTTGCTGCTACCTCTTACAAAAGATGTCCCTACCAGCCTATGAATTTGCAGCAAATGGAAAAGTGGCATACGAATGCTAATCTCTCTGTGTCACTTGTGCTGCTTTTTGCCTCTCCTATCTGGGCCCTGCTGTATAGGGGATTGCAGAAGACTAGTAACAGGTCAAATTCAGATACAGTGCTCACACTAAAGAAAAAATGTAGTGATGTATTCATATCAGAGATGCAATAATTTCTGTCTATTATATTTGCCTGAAGTTCAGTCCTAAATTACCCTTAAAACAGTCTGTCAGAATTCCAACATTTCGTTTTTTGTTTTGTTTTTTCCCTCCTCTCTGCAGGTTGCACGTACAATCAATAACATGCAGCAGCAGATACAGCAACATCAGCGCCAGCTGGCCCAGGCTCTGCTTTTGAAGCAACAGACTGCCCCTCAACATCAACCATTGCATCCTCCTGCAGGCAAGTCAGCTCTGGACAGCTTCTCACCCCATAACCCAGGTCCAAGCCTGACTGACCTGCACACCAAAGAACAGCAGTCTTCTTCAAATACTTACTCTCCTTACCCAATTGGTATGTTCTAAGCTGTCTAGTAAAACTTGCTTTTAATGATAACCGTGGTATTTTTAATAAACTACTGTAGTATAGCGATATAAATACCTCCTGGAATCTGGTTGCTATGGCCAGCGCAATTATTATTTTTCTACATTTTTTTATTTTTATTTGCTTCGGCATAGATCTAAAGCTTTGAGCTTGATATGACTTTTTTTTGTCTGTATTCAATTTTTAAACCAGAATATAAATCGAACATAAATTGTATAAATCTGTAACATAAACATGATTAGTGAGTAAGCCCACGTTCACACTGGGGCTGCGGGAGAGAAGCCTGCGAGTTCAGCTGAACTCGCACGATTTCACTCCCGCTGGCAGTCCTGATTTCAGCCACGATTTCAAAGACATCTGACACATGTCCATGTAAATCGCGGCTGAAATCGCAAAAAGTAGTACAGAAACTACTTTTTGTAATCGGTGCAGCGCCGCAGATGCGGCGTCGCATCGATTAGGACGGTGCCATTGCCCGCAAATTTCGCCGATTTGACATGCGATTTGATGTCAAATCGCACCAGTGTGAACCAGGGCTTAAGTCCAATTTTTTAAAAAAAGTGTCCATTTAAAGAGTCTTCAGTAAAATAAATAATTTACAAAAGGAAAAACAAGTAATAGTAACTTTTATAATTCCCCGCAGTAAAAACACACCTCCAGAAACAGTTTATCTTCTGTTCTCCAAGGCAAAATAAAACACTGTGCAACCAGTGCCTTCCACACGGTATGTGCCAAAATAACCCACCAGAAGTATATAACTTTAAGCATAATCAAGTCTCAAATGGCATTTCCTTTTCCAAGCAAACCTTCCAAATATCTCTCCACACATTACTCCATATTCTCCAGGTTAAAAAAAGATAAAAGAAAACTCCCAATAGTGTGTTATAGTTTAAGACATTTATTAAAAGGTTAAAAACAACCAAATTGCACTCAAACGCATAAATTAATGTCCATACTCCACCAAATCGCTCTTAGCTAGTGTGCTCTTAAGCCTCATTCCGCTCTATGCTGTCTGCATTTGTGTGCACATGTCTATGTGGCTAATAAGAAGGCTGCTCCAAGATCCAGTACAACTCAGCCCCAAGGTGATAAGCAGCGAAGGGGCACCCACACTTATGCAAGTTGGGGGACGTCAATTGACCTTTTTCCGGCCATCTGGGCTCAGGGCATTTTGAATCTTCAGTCCGGGACATGGTGTCTCAGGAATATATATAGGTTTAAATTTTTGATAAAAAAATCTATTTCAGGCATTTTATTTTAAAACAGTTAACCTTCAGGTCTAGGGTGGGGTGATTGTAATCAACCTTCTTGCAGGTCCAAAATATTCATCTGGAATTTACCCATCTGTAATTGCAACAATGAGAATTTCTTTCATCAATAGATATCAAAGATGCGTATTGTGCGTTTACATTTTTCACCAACATTTGTTTTTCCTGCAATTGCCAGTAGAACTTCAAGTTTATGGCCTGTCCACGGCCCACCAAGTCTTCACCAAGGTGCTTTCGCCAATCCTTGTGCTTCTGTGCTTTCAGGGAATCCATGTTCTTGGATATCTGGACGATATCCTCCTGAGAAAGCACTCAGTCCAGCCCATGGTGGCCCATATCCAGCGGATGATAGACACTTCAGCGTTTCAGGTGAATCTTTAACCGTTCGAAATCTGTTGGATCCAACCCTCTAATTGGACTACCTGAGCCTAGGTATTGGCCTTCCAGGGTCATGCCCAGATTTTGGGCTCCAAAAAGCTTTCATTAGTCCAATTTTGTATGAGGATACTGGGCTTCATGGTGGCCTCCTTCTTCATGGAAATGTCTGCTCAATTTCACTCCAGGCATCTGCAGTTCAGTTAAAGTCAAGTATTGGGGTATATGCCACATCCAATAACTCCTGCAGGCAGCAGCATCATCAGCTTTCACATAGGAAGCAGAATGGAAGCTCTAAGAGATATAAGGGCCCTCTACAGATTCCCAATAGCCAGCAGTGGAACAGCATCAGACTCCAGTAGCAATCAAGAGAAGCGATATGAGAAAACAAGGAGGCACATAGTGAAGTCTGTAAAACCAATCCTCAATTTATTAAAAATAAGGGGGTACTCGCAAACGAAAGATGAATACAAGCATGTAAATCAAAAAACTGTGATAGTGGCGCGGTAGCGTCCTCACACTACTGCGGTCTTTTTTTTTTTTTTTATTTACGTGCTTGTATTCATCTTTCGTTTGTGAATACCCCCTTTCTTTTTAATAAATTGAGGATTGTTTTCTTATATGGCACATATCGCTTCTATTGATTGGTACTGGAGTCTGATGCTGTTCCACTGCTGGCTATTGGGAATCTGCAGAGGATCCTTATATCTCTTCTGTTTCCTATGTGAAAGCTGGTGATGATGCTGCCTGCAGGAGTTATTGGATGTGGCATATACCCCAATGCTTGATTTTATCTGACCTCTGGTAAGAAGATATATTTGTCAGCACGGTAGTGTCTGTTTCATTACGCTTTGAAGTTGGTGCCAGGTGCTTCATTCCTACGTCCATCTATGCCCACCATCTCCTCATTTTATCTCCTACCTTCAGTGCTGCATTTGGACTTTGTTTTTATTTATATTGCAATCACTATATTTATGTCAGTTGCTTGTATGTTATTCGTTGATCATCATCCTAGCACGGATATTGCCCCTTGTTTTACATATCTGCAGTTCAGTGTACTGACTGCATGAGACAAACTTCCTCACTCTCTGGACCGATCCATGCGCCTGTGTTCCTAGGCCAGGCTATCTCTGACATAGTGGCTGACCAGCCCTGTGCTGGAATTGGAGAAAACCTTTCAGCTGTTAACCTGGCAGTTTCTCATGAAAGATGCAAGCCTGTTGGGCTTAGGAGCAGTACTAGGGACAAAAATGGCCCAAGGGATGTGGCTGTTGAGGGAATCCACACAGCTATTAATGCTTTCAAGTAAAGGGTCATTAATCAACCAGCTTCAGGGACGACTGATGATAGCTCAGTAACCCAACACCATAGCTATGGCTTACAGTATATCAATAATCAAGGTGGCACCAGAAATCGCACAACCCTTCAGAAAGTGGACCCAATTCTGGCTTGTGCCACAAGACACATTCCAGCCTTGTTCACTTTCCCAGATTAGACAATTGGCAGGTGGACTTCCTCAGTTGTCAACATCTTGACATGGGGGGGAATGGTCTGTTCACCCCAATGTTTTCAAGAGCATCTACCACCCTTAGATCTACATCTGACATCCCCTATTAGCACCCTGCTTCAACAATAGGGATAGGTTTGTGACCAGGTTGTTATTCAAGGGCCATTGCAGTGGATTATTCGACTGCTTCACAGGTTAAAAATGGAGGGCATTCCCATGATTTTTGTTGCACCAAATTGGCCCAGAAGGGCTTGGTACTGTGGTGGGGGCACTTCCAGCCTGTCCCAACCTACTGTCTTCCAGACTGGTCTACCATCCTGCTTCAAGGTCACTGGCTTTAACGGCTTGGCTGTTTATTTATTTCTTAGTTCTGAGAGATCGGGCTCTCGGAAAGTTTCACCGTAGATGATACTCTTTGAGACTTATTCTGTACTTTCTTCAATCTGTGCTGTA
This sequence comes from Rana muscosa, assembly GCA_029206835.1. NCBI lineage: Eukaryota > Metazoa > Chordata > Amphibia > Anura > Ranidae > Rana > Rana muscosa. The sequence continues at coordinate 95,176,196 of CM055128.1, forward strand.
TTAAACTTTGGCCTTGAATGCCCTGAAGGGTAAAGCTTCGGCCTTGGCCATTCTCCCTCAGAGACACCTGTGGCTGCTCATTGTCTGGTAAAGGCCTTTGTTCAAGGGTTGGCCTACATTGCTGTCTTCGTTCCTGCACATGTTTTGCCCTAATTTGGGCCTGTGGACTCCACAGAAGCCTTCCTTTTGAGCCTTTTCAGTTTATTCCCTTTGCCAACCTCACTCATAGGGAAGTATTTCTCATGGTGATCACATCAACAATGTGTCTCAGAACGGGGACAGCCTTATCTTGTAAACAACCCTTCCTTGATCTTGATCAATACAAGGTGATTTTGAGTCTTTGGGCCTCCTTTGTACCCAAGGTGGAGAGAAACCACCTTATTTGGGACGTCTTCCTGCCCTCTTTGTCCAAGGCATTACAAAGAGATAACTCCACACTTTAGATTTAGTACACATAGTACAAGTTTATCTCTCTACTACTGCTTTCATCTGAACCTTGAATTATCTGTACTGTCTGCAGGCCTTCACAAAGTGTATCCTGCATCTCGTTCCACCATTTCTAGGTATATTAGACAGTTTCCTGTCTATTTTTGGCTTCAGTGCATTTAAAATGTTTGGAACACGTACGGCGCAAGTAAAATCAGTCAGAGCTCCTGCTGAGCATGCTTGGTCACTATGTGCACTGGCGAAACGAGCATTGTCAAAAACAGAGGTCCGCAATGTTAGCCCATGCAGTTTTCTCAGCACAGGTTTTCTTTAATTTAAGTCCCCGTTATGAAGTTGGCGTGCCATGAAATCTGCATGGGGTTTAATAGAATATTAGTAAAAAACAAATCCCAGTTATTCTCAGTCTTTCTCCAATTGGACAATATTTATATTTTAAGCCAAACCATTTTTTTCTGCACTAACTGAATATATAAATGTTGCATTGAAGAGGAAGATGTGTGACTGCTTAGAAATTAGATAAAAAACTGTGTGCACCATATCTCGGCATTGTCAAGCAACTCACCCTTTTTTTAATACATAAAGTAGGAAAATGTATTATGTAGTTTTAAAGCATAACTGTATACATCCTTTTTCGTACAGGTCCTGGAATAAATCCTGCTATGAATGTAAGCAGCATGGACATGGCTGGGGGTCTGTCAGTGAAGGATACATCCCAGTCTCAGTCTCGTCTGCCACAGTGGACTCATCCCAACTCCATGGATAGCCTGGCAAATTCTGCTTCTCTTGATCACAGTCCTGGCAAGTCAAGTAAGTCATAATTTGTACCCTTAGGGGTTTAAAGTTCTTTCTCCTGTGTATGCATCCTTTTTTTTTCTTCATAACATCATTTTACTCTGCCCCATCCATCCCAGCTGTGTCAATGTCTTTTTCACATCATACTGCTATACATTTTCAGCAGTTTTTATATGCCCTTTTTTTTACATTGATTTACATATATTTTTCTGCAGCTGTTCTTCCTGGGGGTCTTGGCATTGGCCCTCCTGCGAAGCCCAATATGGATGACTCCTACAATCGGTACGATCTTCTCCCAAACAGTGACTCACCAACAAGTCCTCCTGTTCCCGACAGCTGGTCACGTGCCAAGCCTGAGAACGACAAAATCTCCAATGGTTCCAGTATCAACTGGCCTCCTGGTTAGTGTTTTCTTGATGTATTTTTAGTAATGGTTCGTATGATTTACTTTTTTTTTTTTATTGCTCCTTATATAATGAAAGCTGACACTTCGTGGTTGATTGACTCATTGCTGTGTACCTGACTTAGAGTTTCACCCAGGAGTGCCTTGGAAAGGACTGCAAAACATTGACCCTGAGAATGATCCTGATGTGACCCCAGGAAGTGTTCCTACTGGGCCTACCATTAATACCACAATCCAGGATGTTAACCGTTATCTGCTCAAAAGTGGAGGTAACCAAATTAAGACCAGATATTTCTGTTTTCTTTATCTTTTTCAACATTACTGTAATTGTAATTTCAAGTTTCATAACTCTGGGTGACATGAGAGGTTTATAAATGGTTGAATTTATTAGCCTAGCTCATTTTGCAATTTTTAGGGCCAGTTCACACCATAGAAACGCAGCCCAAGTGCTTTTCTGCTACTTTTCTGCATGCACATTTTTGGTGCAGTCCAGTGCATTTTTAACACCTCTTTATTCTTAAAGGGGTTGTAAAGGTATTTTTTTTAAAATAACAAACATACCATACTTACCTCCACTGTGCAGTTAGTTTTGCACAGAGTGGCCCCGATCCTCGTCTTCTGGGGTCCCTAGGCGGCTGTCTCGGCTCCTCCCTGCAACAGCTAACCCCTGTTCTGGGAAGCGCTCTCCCAAGGGGGTTAGCTTGCGGGCACGCTCCCATGATAGTCGGCGGCTATAGCCGCCGACTGTATCACTCGTCCCCGGCGCGCCGCATCATTGATTTGATTGACAGCTGCGGGAGCCAATGGCTGCACTGTTATCGATCTCCAATGAAGAGCCGCCTCAAGCTGGGGGAAAAAATTGCGGGATCGCGCCCACAGAGTTTTGTGGCTCAGGTTAGTAAAACTGGGGGGCCCGAGAGTGCAAGGCGTTTTTTCACCTTAATGCATAGGATGCATTAAAGCGGTGTTCCGGTCTTTTTTTTTTTTTTACAATCTCAACATAATTACTCTATATATTCTGTAAAACATATCAATATTTCCCAATCGGTTAAGAAATCAGTGCAAAAACTTACAAGATATCTTGTCGGCGTTCTTGTGGCCGTTTCCATGCTAGCTATGGGCATGTGAAGCCCAGTTGATCTTTCTTCCTGGCTTTTCTGAGAGAGGTGCATGCTGGGTAACCAGCATGCGCCTCTCGATCTTGCGCAGTTAAACTGCGCTCGTTGCGCCGTTAGTTTGTATTGTTGCCATGACAACTGGTGGCGACAGAGGAACGTCCCGCCCCGTTGTTATGACAACGAAGATCTCGCGCATGAGCAGTTAAACGGCGCTCGTAGCACTGTAATGCCCACAGACTCCTGGGAAATGATGGCACACATTTCCCAGGAGAGTTTGGAAGGGAAGTAGGTCCACCGCGGACTAGGAACTTGGCAGATTAGGAAATCTGCCTAATAACAGCCATTTGCAGGCAAGTAAAAAAAAGTTTTTTTTTTACAAAATGTGTTTTTTTTTTTTTATATTAAAGGGAACCTAGTGATAAGAAGTTTGTTATTAGGGTAGACCTCCGCTTTAAGGTGAAAAAACACAAAGCTTTACAACCCCTTCAACCTTAAATAAGAACGTGTGTTCCAGAGCGTTTTTGGTGCGTTCAAGCACAGGCCAATGCAGGAAAAATGCAGCATGTTCTACTTTTTTCTTTTTTTTTTTTTTTGGCATGCACTGCAAATTCAAGCACTGGTGTGAACTATGACATTGAAAAACCATATAATCTACTTTTCTATGCGTATTTGATGCATGTGGTGTGAACTGGCCATTTAACAACAAATTAAAGTGGCAAAATGAAAAGATTCTCATACACAGAATGGCACTTTTGACTATTATTGGTATGTAATGTGGTCAGTACTTCAAAGTTTTTTTAGGACTTGTGTGTAAACTTAAGATTTGATACATTGAATAGTTCTATCCATATTCCCAGCTGCCAGGTAAAGTATTCTAAACTGAAACCATATTGGCTGGTTAAGCATAGGGCTTTTATTTCAGATACTGTTTTGTGTATATACTACTTTAATGTGACATTTATAAAAATACATTTTGTTTTAATTTCTCTCTCTGCATTTTTAGCTAAACTGTCTGATATAAAGTCCAATTGGTCATCCAGCCCTATGTCCCACACTCAAGCATCATTGTCTCACGAGTTGTGGAAGGTACCAAGAAACACTACAGCCCCGACCAGGCCACCACCTGGGCTAACCAATGCCAAACCCTCCTCTGCCTGGGGCTCAAATCAACTGGGCTGGACCAGTTCCTATTCAACAGGTATGACTGTGTATTTCTTACTGCTTATATAAAACTGCCACCAAGGTATCTCAAATTAGCTACCTTTTTAATATTCTAATATTCTGTTCCCCTGGGTTCTTACTACTATCTTTTCAGGTTCCACCTGGAGCACAGACAGTTCAGGAAGAACAAGTAGCTGGCTGGTCCTGCGTAACCTAACTCCACAGGTAGTGGGAATTTTGTAGAATATACCTTTTTCAAGTGAACCTGTGCTTTTTCTATACAGGTCAAAGCCACAGTTTCACCTAAATATGGATCACAGCGCAAGCTTTTACTTGGCTTCCCTTCACTACCCTGTCAATCCTGCCAGCAGCTCTGTGTAAATTCCAAGCTGGCACTTGGGGCTTACAGAGAGCAAATGACTGTCCCACCATCATCTGCCCACTCTGTATGCCTGAGAGACCACTAAAGGGAGCGGGCTAAGTCACATGCTCCCTCATACCCAGAAATACCAGGTGTTACTCTTCACTCTCAGCAACTAAATCAAAGGAGCAAGGACCAAAAGGAAGGTGAGTATGTGTTGTATGGCTAAGGAGCATGGGAAAAGCACAGATTCAGAGGCAATTTAGACACGACTTGAGAATGAATCACAGCGCGACCTGGAGCTATTTACAAGGCAACTCCAAGTTGCCTGCAGGACAGGAGACATTCCAGTGGCCAATCAAACAAGAATCAGCTCTGTGGGAGGGAGGGGGGAGGGAGAGGTTTGCCTGATAAATGTATGTTTTCTTCCTAGAGAGTTGCTCCTATTAAGACAGTGAGAGGCGACTCCCATTGAAATGAATGGTTACAGGTCGCCTAGGAGTCGGATTCAAGTAGTACAGGGACCTTTTTTGAAGTCGGAGCGACTGCAGTAGTGTGCATAAGGACGGCTCCATTAACTTACATTGATTTCTTCAGCCAGCGCGACTAGGGGCGACCTGGGGCGATTTGGAGTTGGATCCAAAGACGCCCCTGTGTGAATGGGCTCTTACTGTGATTTGCGATTTTTATTCTTCTTTTCTTTTTTTTTTTTGTTCTGTTTAGTATTTTTACAGTGTTCAAGCATGTTTGTTTAGCTGGTAAATTATTATTTACTGGTTATTCTACTGCCTCAGCTTATATTTATATTGGTTAAAGGGTGTAAATCATGACAAGGCATTGTTATTTTAAATCGCCCTAGTGTGCCCAGTGTAGAATGTAGTTTAGGAGAAAAGATGTCCTGTTAAACGTTTAGAATTTCTTTGTAGCAGGTACTTTTCAAGGAGAAGTATATTTTGGCTGTACCGCTCCTGTAGGTCACACTCAACCTGTCCAGACTTGGGAATATCCTGACAATATGGTCAGGATCCACCCAGATGCCTGGGCCAACACACCTGGCTCAGCCTCTTGGCGATCCACTGATAGCATGAGCCAGACCTCAGCCCCACTCCCTCTCTCCTCAGCCTAGCACTCCTTTGAGTGCTGGAGGAAGTCTATACTTCTCTTTTTAATATACCCAATGCCAAATATGTACAGGTCCTTCTGTTTTGCTTTTTATCTTTTTAAAGGTTCTTGCTGTAAAAGTCAAGGAAGCTTAGACTTCTGTAGTGTATCAATGCTTTTACTAAACAGAAAAGGTGCACATACAACTGAACAAAACACAATTCATAGTTACCGTGTTTCCCCGAAAATAAGACCTAGCCTGATTTTCGGGGAAGGCTGCAATATAAGCCCCGAACATAAGCCCTAGTTGAAAGTGCTTGTAAAATGTAAAAAAAACGGTGTGTGTTTCTGTAATATATTTGTGTTAAATACCTTCTTATAGCTCCGCACGGCGCTCAACTGATCTCCCGCTGCTCTCCTCCTTCTCCCAGCTGTCAGCGGGGGATCTCCGCTCCCCCCTGCAGTGCTCGTAGCAGGGAAGAGAGCTCCAGCGGGTCACGGAAGCGCCATAAGAAGGTATTTAACACAAGTATATTAGAGACATACGCAGTTTACATGATATAATACTGTAATTGAGTGGATTCTAGCATTTTGCAAGCACTTTTACTCCGTTCCACTGGGGATTCCTGACAGGCGGAGAGGGAGAGAAGACAGCACATGACCTAAGACCTACCCCAAAAATAAGCCCTACTGTGTCTTTTGTTGCCAAAATTAATATAAGACCAGGGCTTATTTTCAGGGAAACACAGTATAAAATATGCCTATAACATGCAAATATGCCTACAAACATGCAAACACTGTAGCTGCTGACTTTTAATAAGGACACTTACCTGTCCAGGGAGCCCGCGATGTCGGCCCCCTCGAGGCCGATCCGTCCATTGGATCAGATACAGGCGCCGCCATTGTAACTAAGGAAAACCGGCAGTGGAGCCTTCCTATTGCAAATGCGTGCGCTTTCTGAATGGCCCCGTCATCTTCTGGGACACACACAGGTCCCAGAAGGCAGCAGAGGGGGAAGGAGGAGGGGCAGAGCCAGAAGAGGAAATTACTTACCTCACCATGGCGAGGCTGAAATGGTAGTTCACCTTTTTACTACTAAGGTTTAAGACCAAGTCCTAAAGTTGGGTGGAACTCCGCTTCAACACCGCATATGATCTTAAAAAAAATCTAACTATGCAATCTAACAAATACATTAGCTATACGATCACCTTCTGTGCTCTCTTACCTGAAAAAGCAGCCAAATACTTACCTGTAACCCAGAGCAGTCTGCTTCCAGGCCTGACTAGTCCACCGTTTCCTCGCTGCTTCTCTGCACATTCAAAGCTGCCAGAGCAGCCAATGCCCCTTTTTGCACAGATCGTTCCCTTGGCTGTGGTGGAAAGACATAGGTAGCTGGAAAGTAGTAGACCAGACAAACCCAGAGGGAGACCACTGTGGATAACGGGTAAGTATTTGGTTGCTCTAAATACCTCCCTTTTTTTTTTTTTTTTTTTAGATTGTCAGCATGGGACTCGGGCATACCTAAAGTCAGCTGAAAAACATTCACAAACCCCTCAGTAACTACAAATGATATAAATCCACTTTGTGTGCTAAATGTCTTTGCAGACGAAGACATTACCTGGTAAAAGTACAGATCGTGTTATCATTGTGCAGCACATAGCCTGTAAAAAGAGCAGAACTGTGGGTGGATGAGTGGAAACTACAGGTGGGGGTGGGCTGTATTAATATAAGATCGATCGATCTGCACATGAAGAGAGAGTAGTGACCTGTCATTATTACAGGAAACTCCTCCTCGGAGGCAAAGTTCAGGCGTTGTTTCTTGCTGGATTGCTAAACAGAAGACACAAAGAAGTAGGAATAAACATTATGGCTCTTGTACAGGTCCTTCTCAAAAAATTAGCATATTGTGATAAAGTTCATTATTTTCTGTAATGTACTGATAAACATTAGACTTACATATATTTTAGATTCATTACACACAACTGAAGTAGTTCAAGCCTTTTCTTGTTTTAATATTGATGATTTTGGCATACAGCTCATGAAAACCCAAAAATCCTATCTCAAAAAATTAGCATATTTCATCCGACCAATAAAAGAAAAGTGTTTTTAATAAAAAAAAGTCAACCTTCAAATAATTATGTTCAGTTATGCACTCAATACTTGGTCGGGAATCCTTTTGCAGAAATGACTGCTTCAATGCGGCGTGGCATGGAGGCAACCAGCCTGTGGCACTGCTGAGGTGTTATGGAGGCCCAGGATGCTTCGATAGCGGCCTTAAGCTCATCCAGAGTGTTGGGTCTTGCGTCTCTCAACTTTCTCTTCCCAATATCCCACAGATTCTCTATGGGGTTCAGGTCAGGAGAGTTGGCAGGCCAATTGAGCACAGTAATACCATGGTCAGTAAACCATTTACCAGTGGTTTTGGCACTGTGAGCAGGTGCCAGGTCGTGCTGAAAAATGAAATCTTCATCTCCATAAAGCCTTTCAGCAGATGGAAGCATGAAGTGCTCCAAAATCTCCTGATAGCTAGCTGCATTGACCCTGCCCTTGATAAAACACAGTGGACCAACACCAGCAGCTGACATGGCACCCCAGACCATCACTGACTGTGGGTACTTGACACTGGACTTCAGGCATTTTGGCATTTCCCTCTCCCCAGTCTTCCTCCAGACTCTGGCACCTTGATTTCCGAATGACATGCAAAATTTGCTTTCATCCGAAAAAAGTACTTTGGACCACTGAGCAACAGTCCAGTGCTGCTTCTCTGTAGCCCAGGTCAGGCGCTTCTGCCGCTGTTTCTGGTTCAAAAGTGGCTTGACCTGGGGAATGCGGCACCTGTAGCCCATTTCCTGCACACGCCTGTTCACGGTGGCTCTGGATGTTTCCGCAGGTCCTCCAAGGTCTGGAATCGGTCCTTCTCCACAATCTTCTTCAGGGTCCGGTCACCTCTTCTCGTTGTGCAGCGTTTTCTGCCACACTTTTTCCTTCCCACAGACTTCCCACTGAGGTGCCTTGATACAGCACTCTGGGAACAGCCTATTCGTTCAGAAATTTCTTTCTGTGTCTTACCCTCTTGCTTGAGGGTGTCAATGATGGCCTTCTGGACAGCAGTCAGATCGGCAGTCTTACCCATGATTGCGGTTTTGAGTAATGAACCAGGCTGGGAGTTTTTAAAAGCCTCAGGAATCTTTTGCAGGTGTTTAGAGTTAATTAGTTGATTCAGATGATTAGGTTAATAGCTCGTTTAGAGAACCTTTTCATGATATGCTAATTTTTTGAGATAGGAATTTTGGGTTGTCATGAGCTGTATGCCAAAATCATCAATATTAAAACAAGAAAAGGCTTGAACTACTTCAGTTGTGTGTAATGAATCTAAAATATATGAAAGTCTAATGTTTATCAGTACATTACAGAAAATAATGAACTTTATCACAATATGCTAATTTTTTGAGAAGGACCTGTATATGGACAATAATTGTTTAGCCCACGTTCCCGCTTTAGGGTCCGTTTTAACTTGCAATGTAGCTCCATTAGAAATCTCTCCCCAACCCCCCCCCCCCCCCCCCCATTCAGTCACTTCTCTCATTCATGTATTGAAATGTTTTTATTCTGACCTGTATTCAATAGATTGATGGCTCCACCTTGAGAACGCTGTGTCTTCAACATGGTCCGCTGATAACATTCCATCTGAACCTTACTCAAGGCAATGCGGTGGTCAGGTACAGCTCAAAGGAGGAGGCTGCCAAGGCACAGAAGTCTCTACATATGTAAGTTGTTGTTTAATATATCTATGTATCTCATTCATTGCAATTTCTATATTTATCTTGCCTAGTGAATCATTATGCATTTGGTGTTTTGCACAGGTTATTTATTTATTTTTGGTAGGGGGGTTTTATGTTTTATTTTACTCTTTGTTGTAAATTTTTACCTAATCAACATCTTTATATTGACATAATAAGTAGCCACATTAGGCAGTCACTCTTCTATATATTTTCTTTTGCAAAATGGCATCTGTGGTTGTCCATTTTCATTACAATGCACCTCAGCTTATTAATTATTCATTCATTGATATTTAATCAAAGTATAAATTGCTTTTCATGATTTGTTTACTTAAATTTTTCCTTTTTTGTATAGGTGTGTCCTGGGTAACACTACTATTCTGGCAGAATTCGCTGGCGAAGAAGAAGTAAACCGTTTCTTGGCACAAGGGCAGCCCATGCCCCCCACTTCCAGTTGGCAGTCTAACACTGGGAATAGTCAGCCCCGGCTGGGTGGCAACGGGGGCTCACATACCTTGGTTCGCAATGATGCTGCTCACTGGAATCCTTCTTGTTTGAGTGCCAAGGGAGGCAATGATCTTCTGTGGGGAGGAGTCCCACAGTATTCCAGCAGCTTATGGGGCCCACCTGGATCAGATGATGCCAGAATGATTCGCAGTCCAACACCTCTCAATACTCTGTTACCAGGAGATTTGCTGAGCGGGGAATCCATGTGAAAGAAAATTGGTCCTATAAATTTATTAATCATCAGCACTAAATGAAAAACTTCAAGACAAATAATATCCAATCTTTCCAGTCCATGATCTGTGAGGAATTCAACTTCTTCAGGCCCCATGTCTTCTCTCCATGCAGTATCTTTTCCTGGTCATCCTCCCTACTGCACCCTTGAGAACTGTTTCAAGTAACAGTATGGGATTGTGGGAGGGATGGGAAAGGAAGGGTTGAGGAGAAAGGCGAAGAGTCACTTAGTAGATGTGGTCAAGCTGTTTTTTTATGTTTTTAAAGTGTTCAAAGAGTTTAAAAAAAAAAGAAAAAAAAAATGATCAACGCTGCTTCTGCTGGGACTAGAACGCAAGGGCACTTTCATTTGACAGGAATGAAGAAGGGTTAGTTTGGGGCAAGGGGAATAGGGGATGGGAGTAACAAAAAAAAAAGAAGCCTATTTTGAAATAAGCCTTGGACTTGTATGCACATCAGACAGAGCCCATCAAATGGGGAGCAGCAGCAAGCTCTGCGTATTCCGGAAGTTCTGTATACGCACTTAGGTGGATTAGTATTGATACAGAAACGAAGGAAGGATGGCTCTAGTTTGATTACCCCATGGATCTGCCTATGCACATAACTTTTTTCCAGAGCCTCTGCTCCTGTCATCGTTCCTTTTTTTTTTTTTTTTTTTCTTGCTATCCATTCTAAATATCTGGATCCCTGCAAAACACTCAGAAGAATCATATCAGCTGTTGGATATATGTGAAAACAGCAGACCTACACCATATAATGGGATTTTTGGGGGGGAATTCGGCTTGTATCAAACCCTGCTTGTCCAAGTTTTATGCAATTGCAGAGAGACACATCAAATTGTATCCATAGGGAAGAGGCAGAATTCTGAAAAATGGGTGCACAGAAAAATGAATACGGAAACAAGTCTTTCCTTTTTTTCTAATAACTCCTTTTATGCCTTTACAACCATCTAAAATCCATCCCTGTGTGCACGTACACAGAAACAGACATTTCTCTTACTTTAAAGTACCTTACTTCCTTTTTACTACATTTTTGTCCTCTTTTTAACTTTGCACTGAAGTTTTAACTCCTCATCCAGACCTTGCAGTTAACCCAACTGAATAGAAAATTGAAAGAAATGTATGAAGAGAGGAAGTGCTAACACGTATCTATGTTTACTCAAGGACTTATTTGTGAAGAAAAAAAAAAAAACATTTACCTTGTGCTTATGTTTGAAGAAAAAAAAAAAAGAATACTTACAAATGTTTGTCTACCTTTCCATTGATTCATCATTGGGAAGTAATGCATATTACTGGAGACTTGCATCTATTTGTGGTAGCTTGCTGTAGCTCATGGACTATAAAAGCTGGGCAGTTGCCACAAGCAGAACCCATAAAGCAACACTGCATCTTATGCAGGTTTTGAACTGCATCTAATAGCAGATGCCTGTCTTGGCTCTAACCTGTTTACAAAACTTTTTATTTTGAAATCTTCTTTTTTTCTGCTTTTCTCCAAAAATAAGTAAAATGAAAAAGTAAAAAAAGAAAAAAAAAACAGCAAAACTATAAAAAACTGAAAAAAAAAACTTCCATCGAAATAAAAAAAAAAAATCTATTTTCAAATTTTTAAATAGAAATTCCTTTACACCTCGGGGAAAGTACCAGTGTTTTATTAAAGAATAACTTTAGCCATTGTTGTGCAACATTTAATTTTATTTTTTTTCCCTTTTTTATATTTTACATTTTTGTCAACATTTCTTTTCATCGATGAGCGAAAATTAAAATTTTTTTTTTTTTTTTAGTCACAATCTTGCACATCGTGGATATCTTTCTCAGGAAAATTTGACATTTCCAGAGGAGTAGAACGCCACACAACCATTTCATTGTATTTTTATGAAAAATGAAAAAAACAAAAAAAAACAAAAAAAAAAATAAATAAACTGAAAAGAGATTATCCAGGCACTGAAAACTTAAGGGGGAAGAACTGAAAACGTAACAGAGGAAGACAAACAATTCCTGTTTGTAGCAGTTACATATTTACCAAATAATGGACTTGAAATGTTTCAAGAGTGCTTTATATGTTATACAAAAAAAAAACCACAAAAAAAAAAATAAGAAATATTGCTTTATGTTGAAACACAAACCGTGATTTTCCTGGGTCTCTGTTAAGGAAAAAAAAAAAATAGAACAAGATACCTTCCCGTAAGCTGATGGGATAAACATTGTTCAGACAGATATAATCGCCCGTAACTTCAAAGAATTTGTATATTTCCTGTTCCTTCTTGACTCTTTGGGGGTGCATCCTGGTCTTACTGAAATAAGAGGGCAGGATAGACTTGAAAGGGGGGGGGGGGATAGGTATTGAAGTTTTATCATGTGTGGGTTGGATCTATGCTTCAGCTGGTGTCGGACCTCTCTGCTAGAATGGCCCATGAATTGTTCTGCCTTGTGGGTTGTTGCAGCAGGGATGGTTTTAAATGCCTTCAGTACCAGCTGGGCCTCAATCCATTGAGGTACTGGAGCAATTTTTTTTTTGGATCCTGATCTATGCACAAGCCAAGTCTGAGACAGGAGCTACAATTCGCTGTGGTTTATTTGGTTTTTGAAACGAGAATGATTTTTCTTTTTTTTCGCTTTTCTGGCTAAGCAGACAGGGGGAATTACTTCAGACAGTACGACCTGTGTATTTGAACTCCAGTTTCTGTGTGTTGCGGGGAGGGGTCTTTTAATCAATAATATTTTATGTGTTATTTCATAATGCTACCTCTGTCTGCCATACACTGCCCTTGGTTGGGCAGGAAAACAGACTGTGACATGGGAGGGCACAGCCCCTCTTTCATCTTCAGAGTTAAAAATTTGTCTGTTACAGGCACTGGGACAATCCTTAATATTTGGGCACCCCAAGTGGGTCATTGGTTTTGTGTTTTATTTTTTATTTTTTTTAACTTGGCTGTCTGAGTGACCAGTAACACATGTGCATTATGTTGCTGATACTTCTACCACATAGCTGTGCGCTTTCTTTTTTTGCTTTTCTCTTTTTTTGCACGCCAGATGGAGGAACAGTTCTAAATGGTTTACAAACACAATAAGAGTAGAGACTGATGAAGTTTCTTTCTGTGAAGAATGTTGTTTTAATTCACTTCTTTTGGATGCAAAATTGTCCCAAAGATATATAAAAAAAAAAGAAAACAATTCTGCTCTAATTTTTGCCCTTTAACTCTTTAGCTGCAAAAAAGGGTTAATTGTTAATACTCATGTTCTACTGTACAGGGCAGGCAGCAAGATGTAAGCACACCAGGGGCTGTGCACCATACTGATTGTGTAGGAGCAAATGCGAAAATGTGACATCAACCTGCAGTTCCTCTGTAATCTGTAAACGTCTGCAGGATTTCTGTAGGAAGAACAGTAAATTAGATTTTTTTTTTTTTTTTCCCCCCCCGATGCTCTACTCTGGTAAGAGCAGGTGTTGTAAAGCTATCCATTTTTCTGGCAGAGTGTTCTACAAGAGTGTTCCTCCAGTCCTTGGTGGCTGCTGACAGTGCTCATGTTCCAGATCTCTTTACAGAAACATGACCATGCTGGCCATGCAGGTAACAACAAACAATCGCAGACTTGATTGTTTACATTTTTGGTTTAAAAAAAGATTGCGAAACGCAATAAAGGCCAGTTTGGTTTAAATTTATTTCCCATGGAGGTCGAATGTTTTTATTGAAAAGAAAAATGGTTTCTTGAATAAATCGCCAAACAAGAGGGCTCTTATACCTCTTTAGAAGTTTTGATTTGGAATAGCTATTGTGTTGCGTGTATGGCCATCATAAATGAGCTTCTTTTAATCTGTTACATATTATCAAAACTGTTCTTCTTTTTGGAAGATGAGCATTATTGTCACCTGCCAGGGAATGGAATTAAAAACACTTGACCTACAACTTTGCTGTTAGAGATTGCCTCCTGACAGGAGAGATGTTAAATAGCACTTTGTCATGTAGTGTGAGGAGTAAAAAAAATAAAAGAATGCAAAAATGCCACTTCACAGCAATTCCCCCTTCAGAAGAGTACATGGTTTGACACCTTCAGATGCTCATAGAGCCTTGTATGATACTTCTTGCTGAATGGGGGAGAGGTCTGTGTGCAGTCAACATATGAACATTTCTTCCATGTGAAAAGATTTCTATAAACATATATATATATAAAGAATATATATATATATGATATTGAAGGACACAGGCATCTCTCCAAATATGCTATTGAATAAAATGTGTTTTTGTGGTGTGTGTGTTTTTTTTTTTTTTTTTTTTTTTTTTATGTTGGAAACTAAAATTTAAGGACAAGAAAATGTTGTGGCTTATGTTTTTTTTTTTCTCTCCTAGAATGTGTTTGTTAATGAATTGCACCAAAAGACGCTTTGAAAATGTTAAAGCTTCTTAAAACTTAATAAACTGCGGTTTTGTTTGTATTTGGCTGTTGTGCTGTGCTATAGAGCGTATTAGGAGCCTTGTGATCAGTTTACAGGAAATCTGTCAACCTGGATATGTGCAATGTGAGATGATGGGATATGTTGGGGCTATAAATACAAAACATTAAAGATGATCGAAGTGATCATAAGGCTTGTTTCACAAATTCTCAGACACCTCCTATAGGTTGCCTTTTTTTTTTTTAGTTTTTTTTTTTTAAATAACTATAAAACAGCTATTTGTCTACCCTTCATTATTGTTGGTAATTATTGCCTGTCCTGACACTTCACAAATTTTCTACATAGGGTGCTATGCCCCACCTATCACTAGCCCAGTTTCTAATCAAGAGTACCCTTTGTGTTGGCAAGGTCACTGATGCAAACTGCATATACATCTACACAGACTTTATACACATGGAACTGCCACACAGCAATTAAGTGGAATGCACTATTCACTCAACGTGGCATACAAATGTTTATAGCATACTGCATTGGTATCCTTTTTTTTTTTTCTTCTTGTAGTACTACAAATCCTCTTTCGAGTGGTTGCACCATTTGACTCTGCCCAGGTATGTTTGTGCTAACTCCTCTTAGTACGCACGCATGCCACGGCTTAATTAATTCTTGAGGCAGGCCATACATGGTTCAAATCTTGGCTGGCTCAGCAGGAACCGGCCGAGATTCAAACGGTGTATGGGCAGGCTGAATGTACCCATGTTGATCGATCAACTTGGTACAATCGGCATGCCCGGTTTTACCTGTGATTATCGCTTGTGGCTGCTATAGTTGCTAGCAATAATCTGTCTTCTCCCAGCAGGAAAGGCTCCTCACCCCGGGGAGAAGACAATGGCCTGGCAGGAGGGATTCCTGCATCAACACGGTTTGTGTTGATGGGGGAATCTAGTGACTTTCTTTCCTGCAGCCTGTGGTTGCAGGAAAGAAATTTGCTCCTTGTATGGCCGGCATAAGAGTCGTATTCCACAAGATTGAGGGAGAGAACCCAGTGGGGGGATGCTGTACAGAAAAAGGCTGTTTGGAAACAGACAAAGCCACAAAGTGAGCAGTGCTGGAATGGAAAGAAAGGCATTTAACACCGCAGACTGCGCTTGGGGTTATGGCCCTAAGCTGATCACTTTAACAAAGTTGAGAGTATGCAAGCTATTATCTTGACCCATGGTCTTCCATACTTTCACATTTAAGATGAGATATGGGGTTGTGCAGCCTCACAATAGCAAATCAAAGTGATTAATGTGACAGTGAAGCGATAAATAGGCAATGGTGTAAAATCGTATTAAAATAATCCCATTAAAATCATTAAAGTGCAAATGTTAATAGTGAATTGGGTGAATTCATATATAGGCTTAAAAGTCTGAATTCCATGCTCACAGAACTCTCACCTCATAAAAGGCTCATATAAGCCTTTGAATACTATGTACAATGGGCTTCCAAGGTACTCTAACAATCTCCACTTACAGTAGATAAACACCCAGGATAATATGGTACTGGTCCCTTTAGGACGCCTGTGGTCCATTTTAACCTCCGACATATCAGATCACCCAAATGTTAGAATAAAGCAAATACTGTATGCCTCCCATTGGGTAAAATGGTATAAAACAATCCTTTATGATGATAAGAGACTCTCTTACATTTAAAACAGCCCATTTAGTGTATTGAATACTCACCATAGCATGGTGTCTCGCATCACTACCGGTCACGGAGGCCCTACGTGTTGCGTCACGTGACTTCATCAGGGAAACCGGATTGGTTGTTCTGAGCTGTATTTATGTCCCATGCACCGGAAATGTGTTGGTGGCCATTTTGTTGTACCGGCATTGATATCGTCAGTCGGCCATTTTTTATTCTTATACAAATTTATTGGTGCTTTCATATGAATATTGTTCTGATCGCCACTGGTTTAGGCCAATTAAACCTCAATTGTGATGTCCATAGCTGAGGTGTGTGTTCATAATATATGCATATAGAAAGTAAAAAAACGAGGAATAAAAAATATATATATAAAAAAAGACACGTGAATGTTTGCAGATAAAAAAAAAAAAAAAATCCGTGTGTGTGTATATATATGTATATATGTGTGTGTGTATATATATATATATATATATATATATATATATATATACCGTATTTATCGGCGTATAACACGCACCCCAAGTTTAGGAGGGAATTTTAGGGAAAAAAACTTTTAGGAGGGAAGTTTAAGGAAAAAAAAAACTTACATTTAAATGCAGCCTTGTCAGCAGTGTCCGTTGCAGCCTTGTCAGCAATGTCCATTGCAGCCTTTGCCCAGTGCAGCTTTGTCCAGTGCAGCCTTTGCCCAGTGTCCAGTGCAGCTTTGTCCAGTGCAGCCTTTGACCAGTGTAGCTTTGCCCAGTGTCCAGTGCAGCCTTTGCTAAGTGCAGCCTTGCCCCAGTTTTCAAAATTGGCGCCGCAGAGACTAGGCGGAGCGGGGCGAACGCCGCCGAGAACGCAGAGACGCAGGGACTGGGCGGAGCCGCCGCCGAGATACACATAGCCGAGTGTACTCGGCTTTTCTCGGCTCCGCTCACAGTCACGCCGAGTCCCGCCCTATGATGGACATATCACAGGTCCAATGGCGGGACTGGGCGTGACTGTGAGAAAAGCCGAGTATAGCCGAGTACACTCGGCTATGTGTATCTCGGCGGCGATCGCTGCGCTCCGCTCAGTCAGCGGAGATCGCCGGGATCAGTGGGTATCGGCGTATAACACGCACCCACGATTTTCCCCTGATTTTAAGGGGAAAAAAGTGCGTGTTATACGCCGATAAATACGATATGTGTGTGTGTGTGTATATATATGTGTATATATATATATATATATATATATGTGTGTGTATATATATATATATATATATATATGTGTGTGTGTGTGTGTGTGTGTGTGTGTGTGTATATGTATGTATGTATGTATGTATGTATGTATGTATGTATGTATGTATATATATATATATATATATATATATATATATATATATATATATACACACACACACAAATAAGGATTTTTTTTTATGTGTGTATGTATGTATGTGTGTATATATATACATACATATACACACACACACACACACACACACCCCCGAAATTGTTGGCACCCCAGAAATTTTTCCAGAAAATTAAGTATTTCTCATAGAAAAGTATTGCAATAACACATGTTTTGCTATACACATGTTTATTCCCTCTGTGTGTATTGGAACAAAACACAAAAAAGGGGAAAAAAAGCAAATTGGACATAATGTCACACAAAACTCCAAAAATGGGCTGGTCAAAATTCTTGGCACCCTTTCAAACTTGTGGATAAATAAGATTGTTTCAAGCATGTGATTCTCCTTTAAACTCACCTGGGGCAAGTAACAGGTGTGGGCAATATAAAAATCACACCTGAAAGCAGATAAAAAGGAGAGAAGTTCACTTAGTCTTTGCATTGTGTGTCTGTGTGTGCCACACTAAGCATGGACAACAGAAAGAGGACTTGAGAACCAAAATTGTGGAAAAATATCAACAATCTCAAGGTTACAAGTCCATCTCCAGAGATCTAGATTTGCCTTTGTCCACAGTGCGCAACATTATCAAGAAGTTTGCAACCCATGGCACTGTAGCTAATCTCTCTGTGCGTGGACGGAAGAGAAAGATTGATGAAAGGTTGCAACGCAGGATAGTCCGGATGGTGGATAAGCAGCCCCAAATAAGTTCCAAAGAAATTCAAGCTGTCCTGCAGGCTCAGGGAGCATCAGTGTCAGCGCGAACTATCCGTCGACATTTAAATGAAATGAAACTCTATGGCAGGAGACCCAGGAGGATCCCACTGCTGACACAGACATAAAAAAGCAAGACTACAGTTTGCCAAAATGTACTTGAGCAAGCCAAAATCCTTCTGGGAAAACGTCTTGTGGACAGATGAGACCAAGATGGAACTTTTTGGTAAAGAAAAACAACAACAATCTCCTGCGCTCTCAGTGTACAGTCAGGGTACGGGTAGTGTGGTTCCGTCTAAAAGCAAAGTCTGAAGTCTTGCAGCCCTCCTCAGAACAATGGGTGTTCACATGGCTAGAAAAAAAAAGAAAAAGGAGGGCGCACCAACCTCGTGCATTACCACTTAAAAGTTTTATTAAAATATAAATAAAAAGCAATGGTCCTACTCACAGACGGAGCTTAAGTACAAGCTTATCGGACAATTTAGGCTGGAAATTCTTGGCACCCACCGACCGAACTTGATGACAGAGAGGGTCCGGCAGCACCTCAAACATCTATACAGCTGACGCGTTTCAGGGGCGCACCCCTTTCCTCAGAGCTAAGATGATCCATCTTAGCTCTGAGGAAAGGGGTGCGCCCCTGAAACGCTTCAGCTGTATAGATGTTTGAGGTGCTGCCGGACCCTCTCTGTCATCAAGTTCGGTCAGTGGGTGCCAAGAATTTCCAGCCTAAATTGTCCGATAAGCTTGTACTTAAGCTCCGTCTGTGAGTAGGACCATTGCTTTTTATTTATATTTTAATAAAGCTTTTTGGTAAAGCACATCATTCTACTGTTTACCGAAAACGAAATGAGGCCTACAAAGAAAAGAACACAGTACCTACAGTGAAATATGGTGGAGGTTCAATGATGTTTTGGGGTTGCTTTGCTGCCTCTGGTACTGGGTGCCTTGAATGTGTGCAAGGCATCATGAAATCTGAGGCTTACCAAAGAATTTTGGGTCACACTGTAGAGCCCAGTGTCAGAAAGCTGGGTTTGCGTCAGAGATCTTGGGTCTTCCAGCAGGACAATGACCTAAACATACGTCAAAAAGCACCCAGAAATGGATGGCAACTAAGCGCTGGCGAGTTCTAAAGTGGCTAGCAATGAGTCCAGATCTAAATCCCATTGACCGCCTGTGGAGATCTTAAAATTTCTGTTGGGAAAAGGCGCCCTTCCAATAAGAGAGACCTGGAGCAGTTTGCAAAGGAAGAGTGGTCCAAAATTCCGGGTGAGAGGTGTAAGAAGCTTATTGATGGTTCTAGGAAGCGACTGATTTCAGTTATTTTTCCAAAGGGTGTGCAACCAAATATTAAGGGTGCCAAGAATTTTGACCAGCCCATTTTTGGAGTTTTGTGTGACATTATTTCCAATTTGCTTTTTTTCCTCCCTTTTTTTGTTTTGTTCCAATACACACAAGGGGAATAAACATGTGTATAGCAAAACATGTGTTACTGCAATACTTTTCTGTGAGCAATACTTGATTTTCTGGAAAAATTTCTGGGGTGCCAACAATTTCGGCCATGACTGTGTATATATGTATGTGTGTGTGTGTGTATATATATAATATATATAAATAATGTGTGTGTGTGTATATGTATATATATATATATATATATATTAAAATGTGGTGACAAAATGACTCCAGTAGAATTCCTTTAAAGGGACGGGCTCAAAAGTCACTACTAAACATTTCAAATCAAATTCTACATTTAGGCCCTCGGGGGTCAGAGTTTTTATAGAATCGAAATGACCCCTCTAAGAACCGAAATGTAGACTTTGATTTGAATTGTTTTTAGTGACTTTTGAGCATGCCCCTTTAAACCACTTCAGCCCTGAAAGATTTGGCTGCCCAATGACCGGGCCATTTTTTGCGATACGGCACTGCGTCGCTTTAACTGACAATTGCACGGTCGTGCGACATTGTACCCCAAAAAAATGTATTTCCTTTTTTTCCCACAAATAGAGCTTTCTTTTGGTGGTATTTGATCACCTCTTTATTTTTCCTTTAGCGCTATAAACAAAAAAGCGACAATTTTGGGAAAAAACACTATATTTTACTATTTGCTATAATAAATATCCCACTTTTTTTTTTCTTCAAAAAACAATTTTTTTTCCTCAGTTTAGGCCAATATGTAGTCTACATATTTTTGGTAAAAAATAATCGCAATTAGCTTATATTGATTGGTTTGCGCAGAAGTTATAGCGTCTACAAAATAAGGGATAAATGTATAGCATTTTTATTAGTAATGGCGGCGATCTGCGATTTTTATTGGGACTGCGACATTATTGGGACCATTGTCATTTATACAGTGATCAGTGCTATAAAAATGCACTGATTACTGTGTAAATGGCAGGGATGGGGGTTAAACACTAAGGGGCGATCAAGGGGTTAAGTGTGTCCTAGGGAGTGATTCTAACTGGGGGGGTGATGGGCTACCACTGACATGACAGCGATCTCTGCTCCCGATGACAGGGAGCAGTAGATCCCTGTCATGTCACTAGGCAGAACAGGGAAATGCCTTGTTTACATAGGCATCGCCCCATTCTGCCTCTCCTCACCGAAATCGCGGGCCGCCAGCAAACATTGAGTTTGTGGGACCCGCAGGCACACTCCCAACGCACACCCCTCCACTGTCGCGCCTACTAGGCGGCAAATTCAAAGGGACATACAGGTACGCCCATTTGCCTGCCGGTGCCATTCTGCCAAAGTATATCGGTGTGCGGCAGTCAAGAACCGGTTAGGAAACTAACGAAGACTCTATTGGAGTCATTTTGTCTCCGTGTTTTAATTATAATATTTTATATATATATATATATATATATATATATATATATTTATCTCCAACATTCATGTGTCATTTTAATATATATATAATAGTTTTTTTTTTTATTATTCCTATATGCATATATTATAAACACACACCTCAGCTATGGACATCAGGATTGATGTTTAATTTGCCAATTGAAACCAGTGGCAATCAGGACAATATTAGTATGAAAGTACCCAATACATTTGTGTATTATTTACATCACTCCCACAATGGCAGGCATACTGCATCCTTCTCCACAAATATAGTAATTTATATGCTTCCATTTTAATCTTTCTGCAAAGAGATCGTTTTACATCGAGTTGATGCCATCTACAACGAAATTATTACTCTAGTGAACGAAATACTGCCATGTGTCCCATCAAAAATGGCCGACCGACGATATCATTGTGGCTACAACAAAAAAGACTGCCAACACATTTCCTGTGCATGGGACATAAATACAGATCAGAACAACTAATCTTGTTCCGCTATAGAAGTCACGTGATATGACGCAACGCATAGGGCCACCGTGACCGGAAAGAATGTGAGATGCCATGCTATGGTGAGTATTCAATACACTATAATAAAGGGTTGTTTTATACAATTTTACCCAATGGGAGGCATATTTTCTTTATTATAACATGTGGCCGAGCTGATGAGAGATATACAGTGCCTTGCGAAAGTATTCGGCCCCCTTGAACTTTTCATCCTTTTGCCACATGTTAGGCTTCAAACATAAAGATATAAAATTTTAATTTTTTGTGAAGAATCACCAACAAGTGGGACACAATTGTGAAGTGGAACGAAATCTATTGGATTTTTGAAACTTTTTTAACTAAGAAAAAAATGAAAAGTGGGGCGTGCAAAATTATTCGGCCCCCTTGCGTTAATACTTTGTAGAGCCACCTTTTGCTGCGATTACAGCTGCAAGTCACTTGGGGTATGTCTCTATCAGTTTTGCACATCGAGAGACTGAAATTCTTGCCCATTCTTCCTTGCAAAACAGCTCGAGCTCAGTGAGGTTGGATGGAGAGCGTTTGTGAACAGCAGTTTTCAGCTCTTTCCACAGATTCTCGATTGGATTCAGGTCTGGACTTTGACTTGGCCATTCTAACACCTGGATACGTTTATTTGTGAACCATTCCTTTGTAGATTTTGCTGTATGTTTGGGGTCATTGTCTTGTTGGAAGATAAATCTCCGTCCCAGTCTCAGGTCTTTTGCAGACTCCAACAGGTTTTCATCCAGAATGGTCCTGTATTTGGCTGCATCCATCTTCCCCTCAATTTTAACCATCTTCCCTGTCCCTGCTGAAGAAAAGCAGGCCCAAACCATGATGCTGCCACCACCATGTTTGACAGTGGGGATGGTGTGTTGAGGGTGATGAGCTGTGTTGTTTTTACGCCAAACATATCGTTTTGCATTGTGGCCAAAAAGTTAGATTTTGGTTTCATCGGACCAGAGCACCTTCTTCCACATGTTTGGTGTGTCTCCCAGGTGGCTTGTGGCAAACTTTAGACGAGACTTTTTATGGATATCTTTGAGAAATGGCTTTCTTCTTGCCACTCTTCCATAAAGGCCAGATTTGTGCAGTGTACGACTGATTGTTGTCCTGTGGACAGACTCTCCCACCTCAGCTGTAGTTCTCTGCAGTTCATCCAGAGTGATCATGGGCCTCTTGGCTGCATCTCTGATCAGTCTTCTCCTTGTCTGAGCTGAAAGTTTAGAGGGACAGCCAGGTCTTGGTAGATTTGCAGTGGTCCTGATACGCCTTCCATTTCAAAATGATCGCTTGCACAGTGCTCCTTGGGATGTTTAAAGCTTGGGAAATCTTTTTGTATCCAAATCCGGCTTTAAACTTCTCCACAACAGTATTACGGACCTGCCTGGTGTGTTCCTTGGTCTTCATGATGCTCTCTGCGCTTTCAACAGAACCCTGAGGCTGGGTTCACACTGATACGACACGACATTCATCCGACTTTGCTCTGCGACATCAGTCCTACATTGATCCTACATTGGTCCGACATTCATGAACAGGATACTACTTTGATCCGACTTTGTGATAGTCTGACTTGTCCTTTGACCAATCAAAACAATCCCAGGGTGAGATAAATTCCTTTTACTGCTGCTGTAATCACCATGTCGGATGTCAAATGTCGGATGGTTAGGACAAGGATCCTACTTTGATCCGACTTCAATGATATTCAATGGGCTGAAGTAGGATCAAAGTCAGACCAAAGTAGTACAGGGAGCATTTTCAAAGTCGGACCGACTTGTGTCGGATCAGTTAAGACGGCTCCCATAGGGAAACATTGATTTTCACACGTCATGCGACATGAGCTCCTAATGTCGGAGCGTTTGTCGGACCAGTGTGAACCAGGCCTGAGACTATCACAGAGCAGGTGCATTTATACAGAGAATTGATTACACACAGGTGGATTCTATTTATCACCATCAGTCATTTAGGACAACATTGGATCATTAAGAGATCCTCGCTGAACTTCTAGAGTGAGTTTGCTGCACTGAAAGTAAAGGGGCCGAATAATTTTGCACGCACCACTTTTCAGTTTTTTATTTGCTAAAAAAGTTTAAAATATCCAATAGATTTTGTTCCACTTCACAATTGTTTCCCACTTGTTGGTGATTCTTCACAAAAAATTAAAATGTTTTATATCTTTATGTTTGAAGCCTGAAATGTGGCAAAAGGATGAAAAGTTCAAGGGGGCCGAATACTTTCGCAAGGCACTAATATATATATATATATATATATATATATATATATATATATATATATATATATACATATATATATATATCTCAATCAATATGGTTGTTTTTTTTGGAGGTTCAAAGGGTATGCAAGTATGCAAAGGCTTATATGAGCCTTTTATGAGGTGAGAGAGAAAGTTTGCACAGAGGTGGATGTGCACTATTTTGAGCATCTAAGAATACATGTGGATATTTTCTGATTAGAAGAAGGTGGTTGACCGATATCACGTTTTGGAATTTGGACATTTTTTTCAGCCTATATATGATTTAACCTAATTCACTATTAACATTTGTACTTTAATAAATTTTTATGTGCGATTCTTTATGTGATTATTTTTTTATTGTTTTACTCCATTGCATATTTATGCCTTCACTGTCATATTATTCACGTTGACTTGCTATTGAGAAGCTGCACAACCCCATATCTTATATTACTGTCAATACATTGTGGGAACACAACGGGCTGCAGCAACCTATATACTTTATTTATGATTTTCATTGATCATGTTCACATTACACAATTGATTTATTCCATTCACAGAGCGCAGAGGTTCACACCATTGATTTTTCTTCCATACTTTCTGACTACGAACAAGTATGTACAGTAAGCCCAAGTTCACACTCGTGCGACTTGTCCTGCGATTTGACAGGTCAAATTACAGGACAAGTTGCACCCTATTGTCAGCAGTGGAACTGTTCAAATTTGTGTGATGCTGAATTTGCGGTGCCGCGAACCAATTTGAAAAAGTAGCTCCTGCACACCTTTTTGCCAATTTCCGGTGTGACTTGCATAGACATCTGTGCATGAAATCCCACAGATGTCAGTCAAGTCACACTGACCTGCAGCTTTGAAAGCATGCGATTTCAAGTGAAGTTGCGCAAATTCAAAGCCGCATTCAGTGTGAACCAGGACTAAATCGGGAAAGCCAAGCCATGGACTGGAAGCTCTGAAAGAGAGGGTTAGCATAGCTTCTGGAGGACTAGCATTTTCAGAAGGTGTATCAAGTTATAGCAGCCTTCATGTTTTTGAGTTGATAGGTTTCATTTAATGCTTATTAAAAATTAAATAAATTGATCCATAGGTTGGGTTTCAATATTTTCGAACCTAAACCTAGTCTAACTATGACATATTTTATGTCCTGCCACCTTCAAACACAGAGCCCTGTGGAAAACCAACATTCAGTATGCAAACTGTGGTTCTGACTAAAGCCAGGCATATATGGTGCGATTTTTCTTTCCTGCAACCTTAGCTTGCAGGAATGCAAATCTCTTGAGTCCCTCCCCAGAGCTATTTTGTTCTCCTGGCAGGGGGCGGTCCTTTAACAGGTACCACCCCAGATGTGTACAGATGCCTTGAGTTGCAACTTTTATTATTAGCTTAGGTGACTAGGGAGGTGGTTGTATAGTTGGGCTTAGGCCTTTATTTTTCTGGTTATATACAAATGGTTGTAATTTAACACTTGCAGAAACTGGTCCTGTTTTAATTTTTAGTTTTAAAATTTTGCTTAATAAATAATGTGACCCAAAGTTTGACAGAAAACCCTAGATTTGCTTAACAAGACAGAGAAACAATGAAGTACAATCTGTGTGCAAAACAACTAAGCAGGAGGTAAAACCTGTTTAAGTAAAAAAGCAAATATTGCTGCTCCCACCTCGGAAAAATTCTTACATCCATTGTCTCCCTATGATTGAGCCCTTTATGATCAAAATAGGGAATGCTTGTTTCCTCTTTAGTCCTAAAGAGGAGCTTCGAGAGCGAGAATACTGTAGCTGCTGACTTTCTTAATAAAAGGACACTTGCCTGTCCAGGGATCCCACGATGTCGGCACCCTGAGCCCAATTAGTCAGTCTGCTTCATGTGCCAGCCATGTAAGTAAGGGAAATTGTGCATGTGCGAGTCTTGCGCTTTCTGAATGGTCTCGCTGTCTTCTGGGACCTGGTGTTTGTACCAGGCAATTGGGGGAAGGAGGAGGGGCTGGAAATGTAGATTGCCAATCAGCAATCTTACACATGCAATGTCAAGCTCCTGCAGACTTTCAAGATAGCTGTCTGCCCGTACATCTGATACGGCGGGCAGTTACTTGAGAGGAAGATCAATGGACTACAAGAGTGCCTACCAGTGTCCCCGCAGTTCATTGACAACTACAAGCCATCAGCCAAAATGGTTGACTGTAATTGTAGTCTATTCATTCACATAAAACTGGCCATGTAGGTGGTGTGCTGTTTATCAAATTGACAGTGGGTGCAGGGAGAAGATTCATTGCCTGCTGTCGTGGGGGGGGGGGGTAGAAGGGGAGGAATGCTACATCTAAAATGGGTGTAACCTGTTCAGAAAGATGAACTTGGCATTTAACCTTGGAACCAAAGGACTGTCAAGAAATGTTGTACTGCGACTGCAAAAAGTTCTAAAAATGTAAATGCAAACAGGTGGTTTTGTGCACTTGGCTATCTATTGTTACCCACACACCCACCCTCATGCTTTAGAAGTTGTGCCACACCCAGCACAATTTCACATATCTGGTGGAATGGAAAAATCCATAGTGGGTATTGCCTATTAAACCCGTCCTATCACTTTTTTCAGAGGGGGAAAAAAAAACTCTT
The DNA here is from genome assembly GCA_029206835.1 of Rana muscosa. Taxonomy (NCBI): domain Eukaryota; kingdom Metazoa; phylum Chordata; class Amphibia; order Anura; family Ranidae; genus Rana; species Rana muscosa. Next base: position 95,202,470 of record CM055128.1, read on the forward strand.
GCTATGCACATCTTTACAGCAGCCACAATAACTGTCAGAGCTTGTAAGACTCCTATGTTGAACCTTTCTAACCGTGTTTCATTGTTCACTCGTATTTAGGGTGTAACATGTTCAGCATGCACCCCCTCACCCCCTACCTGATAGAAGGTGGAGGATCTTCCGCCCGCACCCGCTGGCACCATTTGAAAGCAGTGAGGCTGTATGGGGTGCCACCTACACAGCCTCATCATTATTTACAGTTTCCTGTGAATGAATAAACTACAAGTGCTGTAAGCCATTGCAGCCAACGCCTTGTAGTTCTCAATGATATGCAAGAGTGCTGGTGAGCACTCTTAAGCCCCGTACACACGGTCGGACTTCCATCTGACTTTTCCGTGGTTTTTTGTCCGAACGGAGTTGGTCGGGAACACCCATAGCATACACACGCTCTGACTTTTCTGCAAACTTTCCCTAAACTTTTTGCAACATCACATGGTTTTTCTGCTATTTTCTACTCTTTACCGCCACCCTTTGGTCAACTTCTGCTATTGTTGGTTGATTTTAACATTCGTTGTTTTGTCCATCGGACAAAAGTCTGATGGTTTTCTGTACACACGGTCGGACTTTGCTCCATCTGACTTTTGTTGGGCAAAAGTTTGTCCGTTTGCAGACCCAACTTTTGTCCGATGAAAACAAGAAAAAAGCAAAAAAAGTTTGTCCGATGGAGCGTACACACGGTCGGATTGTTGGTCCAACTTGCTCAAAATGAAGTTTGTTGGCCAAAAGTCCGACCGTGTGTACGGGGCTTAAGTTCATTGATCTGCCTGCTCTCAATTAACTGCCTGCCGGTATCATTGGTATGGGCAAACTACTATCCTGAGAGTCAGCAGGAGCCTGGCATTGCACCTGCATTCTGCTGATCGCTGATTTGCAATTTTATGTTTATTTTTCAAAAGGTGAACTTATTTTAAATTCTTGGTTCTGTTTGCTATTTGATTTAAGCCTCGTACACACGATCGGATGTTCCGCAGACAAAGCCTCTGGCTTTTGTCCGATGGACGTTGGCCAGGAATTTGACTTGCATACAAACGGCACACAATTGTCGGCCATCAAACACGAACATAGTTACATACTACGTGAAATTTCAGCTCTTGAGCACCACCCTTTGGACATCTTCTGCTAATGTCATGCTTGGTGAGCATTGATTCCGAGCATGCGTGTTTGTACTTTGGTCTTTTGCCCGACGGACTTGTGTACACATGCTCGGAAAATCCGACAACAGACTATTGTCTGGAAAATTTTAAAGCCTGCCCTCCAACATTTGTCTGAAAAATCCGACAACAATTGTCCGATGGAGCGTTCAAGCGGTCGGATTTTCGGCCAACGGGCTGTCATCACACAATTCCCATCGGAAAATCCGATCATGTGTACGAGGCTTAAGTATGGTGCTACAGTGGATTCACTGAAAGACGTAACAGATGCATAAATTAAGGGAGTGTGGGTCATCGCAGCTAAACTTCTTAAAAGCAAGTATGTTGAAGGTGGTGGTGCGGGGTTCTTCAGCAATGTATTGATGTGTTGGAAATTTTTCTGTGGGGGGCCTTTTTAAGAGTCATATAGCCGGTGAAAGGATTTGCTCCCAGTAATTGGTAAGAAATCATGTTTGGACTTCCAACCAAATGCAGTGGGGTTTTCAGAGATAAAATGGAACTACAGGTTTTTTTTTTCTGTGTAAAGTGTACTTTTGAACTCTTTGCACTTGACAACAGTCAATGAGGAAAATTTACCATTGGAATAGATCTAAAGTGCCTTGAAAAAGTATTCATACCCCTTAAAATTTTCCACATTTTGTCATGTTACAACCAAAAATATAAATGCATTTTATTGGGATTTAATGTGATAGACCAACACAATAATTGTGAAGTGGAAGGAAAATGATAAATGTATTTTCATTTTATTTTATTTTTTTACAAATATCTGAAAAGTGTGATGTATTTGTATTCAGCCCCCTTTAGGCCTCTTTCATACGGGGCGGATCCGTGAAGATCCGCCCCGTGAAGCTCCACTTGCTCAGCGGGGATCGCTCCGTTGATCCCCGCTGAGCCGACGGATGACTGGGCGGTCCCCGCACACTGTGCAGGGACCGCCCTGTCAGAGCGCCGCTCTCCCCTATGGGGAATCGGATGACGACGGACCGTAGAGTCCGTTGTCATCCGCTCCGCAGACGGAAGGAAAAATAGGATTTTCCTCCGTCACACTTTTTCGGAGCTGAGCGGATGTCAGCGGACATGTCTCCGCTGACATCCGTGCTTCCATAGGGGTGCATGGAGGATCCGTTTCAGGTCCGCCTAAAAAACTGACAGGCGGACCTGAACGGACCTCCGTGTGAAAGAGCCCTTACTCTGATGCCCCTAACTAAATTCTAGCGGAACCAATTGCCTTCAGAAGTCATCTAATTAGTAAATAGAGTTCACCTGTGTGTAATTTAATCTCGGTATACAGTTGTGCTCATAAGTTTGCATACCATGGCAGAATTTTTGATTTCTTAGCCATTTTTCAGAGAATGTGAATGATGACACAAACATTTCTTTCACTCATGTTTAGTGTTTGGCTGAAGCCATTTTTTTTATCAACTGTGTTTACTCTTTTTAAATCATAATGGCAACAGACACTACCCAAATGTCCCTGATCAAAAGTTTACATACCCTGGTGATTTTGGCATGATAACATGCACACAAATTGACACAAAGGGGTTTGAATGGCTATTAAAGGTAACCATCCTCACCTGTGATCTGTTTGCTTGTAATTAGTGTGTGTGTGTGTATAAAAGGGTCCATGAGTTTCTGGACTCCTGACAGACCCTTGCATCTTTCATCCAGTGCTGCACTGACGTTTCTGGATTCTGAGTCATGGGGAAAGCAAAATAATTGTCAAAGGATCTGCGGGAAAAGGTAGTTGAACTGTATAAAAAAAAAAGGAAAGGGCTATATAAAGATATCCAAGGAATTGAGAATGCCAATCAGCAGTGTTCAAACTCTAATCAAGAACTGGAAAATGGGGGGTTCTGTTAAAACCGAACCACGGTCAGGTAGACCAACTAAAATTTCAGCCACAACTGCCAGGAACATTAGTTTGAGATGCAAAGAAAAACCCACAAATAACTTCAGGTGAAATACAGGACTCTCTGAAACATGTGGTGTGGCTGTTTCAAGATGCACAATAAGGAGGCACTTGAAGAAAGATGGGCTGCATGGTTGAGTCGCCAGAAGAAAGCCATTACTACACAAATGCCACAAAGTATCCCGCTTACAATACGCCACACAGCACAGAGACAAGCCTAAAACCTTCTGGCACAAAGTCATTTGGAGTGAAACCAAAATTTAGTTTTTTGGCCACAACCATAAATGCTACATTTGGAGAGGAGTCAACAAGGCCTATGATGAAGGTATGGAGGTGGATCGCTGATATTTTGGGAATGTGTGAGCTACAAAGGCACATTTGGTCAAAATTGTTGGCAAGATGAATGCAGTATGTTATCAAAAAATACTGAAGGAACAATGGCATTCATCAGCTAGAAAGCTGCGCATGGGACATACTTGGATATTCCAACATGACAATGATCCAAAACACAAGGCAAAATCGACCTGTCATTGGCTACAGCAGTATAAAGTGAAGGTTCTGGAGTTGCCATCTCAGTCTCCTGACCTCAATATCATTGAGCCACTCTGGGGAGATCTTAAAAGTGCAGTTCATGCAAAACAGCCCAAGAATTTACAGGAACTGGAGGCTTTTTGCCAAGAGGAATGGGCAGATTTACCATGTGAGAAGATAAAGAGCCTCACCCACAAAAGACTTCACGCTGTCATTGATGTTAAAGGGGGCAATACACGGTATTAAGAACTAGGGTATGTAAACTTTTGATCAGGGTCATTTGGGTAGTTTCTGTTGCCATTATGATTTAAAAAGAGATAACACAGATGATTGATAATAAATGGCGTCAGATAAACACTAACCATGAGTGAAAAAAGTTTCTGTGTTCTCATTCATATTCTCTGAAAAATGGCCCAGAAATCATAAATTCTGCCAGGGTATGTAAACTTATGTGCACAACTGTAAATACAGCTGTTCTGTGAAGCCCTCAGAGGTTTGCTAGAGAACCTTGGTGAACAAAAAAGCATCATGAAGGCCAAGGAACACACACTACAGGTCAAGGATAAAGTGGTGGAGAAGTTTAACCGTTTGCCAACCGACCGCCGCAGTTATACTGCAGCAGGTTGGCTCAGCTACGCGAATCGCCGTACTGGTACAGCGGTCCCTTTTTAATGGCTATAGCTGGCCACCTGCGATCGCTCCACAGAGATCCAGAATGGGGATCTGTCAATGTAAACAAACAGATCCCCGTTCTGTCAGGGGAGTAGAGAGAGATCGTCTGTTGCTAGTAAACAGGAACAGCGATCTCTCTACTCCCACATAGAAAAACGTTTCCCTAGGACACACTTAACCTCTTAATTGCCCCCCTAGTGTAAACCCTTTCCCTGTCAATGTCATTTATACAGTGATTAGTGGCTAGTTTTAGCTCTGATCACTGTAATAATGTCACTGGTCCCAAAAAAGTGTCCGATCTGTCTGCTGTAATGTTTGGTTGTAACATGACAAAATGTGGAAAATGTCAAGGGGTGTGAATACTTTAAGGCACTGTATATCCTTTTGGATTTGCTCAGTAGCCAAGTGGTAAGTTCGGGTTCTATTAAACGCTTAAATTCTAGAAGCTTATATTGGTAAATAAACTAAAAGAGGATGGAAATTACAAGAAGATGATGATCCAAATCATTACTCGGAAGAAAATAAAAGTTTAAAGGAAAACTGTACTGTGAATGAGAAATATGAAGGCTGCCTTTTCCTCACTCTAAAAATGCTAGATGTCCATCTGTCGCATGCTTGTTTGCTTTGAGTCTGTAACCAGGAACAAGCATGCAAGAGGTCAACAGCTTTGGCTTGCATATTTTAGCAAAGGATTCCTTTTAGGCTAGCTAGCTAGTGGTAAAACACGTTACCACACTGCCTCAGACCATTTTTTCGCTAACAGTTTTTTTTAGTTTTTTTTTATATCTTATACTATATTTCTCCATCTTTTTAATTCATCCAGTCATAATTTTGCTTTGACATTTGCAGCAACAAGGATTTCTACATGAGGCTAAGCAGTTGTCCTAAATTACTTTCCCGTAAATGTTACAATACCTCAGCCCACCCAACAGACACAGTGGAGTTGGTTGTTGGCAAGCCTGATGGGGAACTCTGAGACTAGTTCCCCCATTAGGCTTGTCTCCTGTGTCATTGGCGTTTAGGGGGGTTCCTTAGTTGCTGTTTAGTAGCAGCTATGGAATTTACCCACTGCTGCCCTTTATTAGTCATAAGGAAGGTGGACCTGATGGGGAACTAGCCTCTCAGCATCCCAATCAAGCTGTATTTAGCCCTGTGTCATTGGTTGCTAAGACAATGGCAGCCTGCATCCTAGCAACCAATAAAGCTAATACACAGTAGTAAAATTAACAGATAATTCCCCACCTCCCATGACTGTCCCGACTTGGTCATAGTTACCTCCTATTTTGTTATGTACAAACTGGAGGTTATTCTTCAAAGTTGTCACAGGATATTGACAATAACACAAATAACTGCAATTATCTGTCGTACGTGTCGGTATGATTTTTGAAACTATTGCAAGGTTGCAGGGCATCTTAAAGGAACCATACCTCTGGAAAAATTTCAAACTATTTATTGAATTCCGCCTAATATACAGTATCTCACAAAAGTGAGTACACCCCTCACATTTTTGTAAATATTTTATTATATCTTTTCATGTAACAACACTGAAGAAATTACACTTTGCTAAAAACAAAAGTGAGTACACCCCTAAGTGAAAATGTCCAAAGTGTCAATATTTTGTGTGGCCACCATTTATTTTCCAGCACTGCCTTAACCCTCTTGGGTTAGGTTGCCCCCGGAGTCCTCTTCCACTCCTTCATGACGACATCACGGAGCTGGGGGCTGTTGGAGAGCTTGCGCTCCTCCACCTTCCGTTTGAGGATGCCCCACAGATGCTCAATAGGGTTTAGGTCTGGAGACATGCTTGGCCAGTCCATCACCTTTACCCTCGGCTTCTTTAGCAAGTCAGTGGTCATCCTGGAGGTGTGTTTTGGGTCATTATCCCATTGGAATATTGCCCTGTGATCCCCTCCGAATGCTCTGCTTCAGTATGTCACAGTACATGTTGGCATTCATGGTTCCCTCAATAAACTGTAGCTCCCCAGTGCCGGTATCCTGCCGAGAATTGCCCCCCAGCGGATTCAACCCGCTCTGTACTGTGCAGGCGCGCCGCTTGCCTCCGAAAATAGCAGAACATGTAGAGCTCTCAGCTCTACATGTTCGGCTATTTTCAGAGGTTAGCTCTACATGGCGCCTGCGCACACCAAATTGTACTACACTTCTGACATCGAGGCTCTTTCTTTACCATCCCCGTGGACATGGAGGATGTTAAAAAAAGAGGCAGAGCGAAGCGAGGACGTGAGGCCGACTGGCCACTTACAGCTAGGTCCACGCAGGCGCCGTCTAGAGCTGACTCTCAGCTCTACATGTTCGGCTATTTTAGGAAGCTCATTCACGTTCGTACTGTGGCCGCGCCTGCGCAGTACAGGTGGGGGCAGAATCCGCTAGGGGGACGTTTCTCGGCAGAACACCGGCAGCACTCATGCAGCCCCAGACCATGACACTCCAACCACCATGCTTGACTGTAGGCAAGACACACTTGTCTTTTTGTACTCCTCACGTGGCCAAACACGCTTCACACCATCTGAACCAAATATGTCCTCAGAGAGTTCTTTGCCAGGGGGTGCCATGTTGAACCTCCAGTGACCAGTATGAGAGAGTGAGAGCGATGACACCAAATTTAACACACCTGCTCCCCATTCACACCTGAGACCTTGTACCACTAACGAGTAACATGACACTGGGAGGGAAAATGGCCAATTGGGCCCAATTTGGACATTTTCTCTTAGGGGTGTACTCACTTTTGTTTCCAGCGGTTTAGACATTAATGGCTGTGTGTTGTTATTTTGAGGGGACAGTAAATTTACTTTGTTATACAAGCTGTACACTCACTACTTTACATTGTAGCAAAGTGTCATTAAGTGTTCTTGCATAGCAAGACCACTTACTGTTATTTCACATATATATTATTATTCTTATTATAGCCAAATTTACCACCCTAACTCCTCCCACAGCTTTTACACTACATAGACAAGTTATTTTGAGGGGGATAGCAAATTTACACTGTTAAACAAGCTGTTCACTCACTACTTTACATTGTAGCAAAGTGCCATTTCTTCAGTGTTGTCACATGAAAAGATATGATAAAATATTTACAAAAATGTGAGGGGTGTACTCACTTTTGTGAGATACCTAAAATATTGCCACTTCCTTTGTCCAAATATACAGTAACAGGTAATGATGATCTTGGTAACAATAAACATTGATGGCTTACACAGCAAAGCATTGAAATTTAAAGTGCATCTTAACATCCTGAAATGGTATCACCAATTATAAACAGCCTCCAAATAGTGAAAATTATGACTTTTTGTAGGACACCCTGTCCAGGGTTAATTTTCTACTAATTTACCTACTAGGAGTACGTTCTACCACAGACAAAAAAAAAAACTCAAAGAATGCAGTAGTTGAAGGATCACTAAAGATAAAAAAAATAAAATAACAAACATGTTATACTTACAGTACCTCCACTGTGCAGCTCGTTTTGCACAGAGTGGGCCCCAAACCTGGTCTTCTGGGGTCCCTCGGTGGCTGTCTCGGCTCCTCCCTGTGAGAACTAACCACCTTCATGCGAGCTCTCTCGCATGGTGGTTAGTTCTTGCGGGAGCGCTCCCGTTATACAGCCGGCGGCTCACTGGAATAATAAAGAGGGGAATGTGGGTCTTTAAATGAGGCTGTAGACATGGTGTAGGTGAGTTGAAAAAATACATATTTATTTGTCAAAAAAATGCATGACATGTCACAAAGGCAGGAGTCACCTAAACAAACAACACTGTAGTGCATATCATTTCTAAATATTCATACACACATGAGGTAAGTGCATATGCAATACAGGCATTGGAGGTACAACCATGTATAGCCCAGTGCCACATGGTGATCTGCGTCATGAATAGATACATTAAAAAGAGTATACATATGTACAATTGTCATAAAAGTAGCAAAAGGCAAAAAAACATAGAGAGTGTTGTTCAAAACCAGTAAGACCAAGGAATGTCATTATCAGCAGATAGGGTAATTGTTGTATCTGCGTCCCCGTTTTCCGACGCGTTTCGTGTACATGAGACACTCATCAGGGGCTGGTGCTTTTTTTTTTTTTTTGACAAATAAATATGTATTTTTTTTAACTCACCTACACCATGTCTACAGCCTCATTTAAAGTCCCACATTCCCCTCTTTATTCTACCGAACCAGGGATGGAGGTGCACGGCATATGTGCCTCATTCAAAGTCCCACCCCCCTTCCCCCCCCCCCTCTTTTCATAGCGGCTCACTGTATCACTCGGCTCCGCCCCCTGGCGCACCACGTCATTGGTTGTGATTGACAGCAGCGCAAGCCAATGGCTGCGCTGCTTTCAATCAACCAATGAATAAGTCGAGATGCCTGCGCATTCACGGCGCGGGACTTTCGAGGAGTCGGTTAAGTAAACGGGGGGGCTCGGGGGGCCGTTAATCCAGAGATGTTTTTTCACCTTAATGCATTAAGGTGAAAAAACTTTGGCCTTTACAACCCCTTTAAACCCCAAGGTGTATTGGAGGAAGGGGGCTTATGAAGTTTACACTAAGGGCGCATTTGCATTATACAGCCTATTAACGCACTAAATATACATATCTTGTTACCACTTTACTTGCTACTTTGCCAGTGCATCAAAATGAATGGAAATGAGGTGCCTAAATTACCATGTATTTTACTGTGCGTTATAGTAATACACCAGTGTGCACTGCACGGGCCCTAAATGTTCATCAGCTTGCTCCATTTATTGTGACTTCCACAAAGCCCACCCATGGACCTTTGCCACTGAAGCACTTGTTTTGCCTCCTGCACTTAGCAGCAGCCAGTCTTAATCATACAGTACAGAACACAATGCTTGTATTGACAGACTGTGATCCATGTCTCTGCAGAATGGCTTAGGAAGAGGTGTTCAAAATCAAGGCGGAGGAGTAAGGTAACTCATGCGCTATTCACTATTTACATAACATTTTTACCTGGAGCTGGTCTTTAGCTAAAGACATAGTTTACCTTTACTAAATAAAAACACACCATACAGCTTAGGCCAAAGTTTTATAATATCCTTGCTATAGATGTAGGTCATTTATATACCCCCGAAGCCTGACTGAGTAACTCCAAGAGATGGCATCATCCTGTCTTGTTGCTAGGACGTTGTTAGGAGACTCCCAGCTATTACTGTTCATCTCCACCATCCCGGGAGAGAGCTTTTTTCTGATTCAAACTCCCTTCACATGCTCTTTCTCTCCCCTTGTGCAGTAAATCAGAGCTCACTCCTGAGATAGTGAAAGTGAACAATACCAACTGGGGGGTTATCTTCTTTTTTCAGAGGTTGAACATGAAGCACATTGGCCTTGTTTTCAACTTGCTAGAAGGGTGAAAATCAGATCCCCTTGTCATTGTTTTAATAGGTTGACTGAGATACCGTAATAGTGCACCTTGAACCCTTGCATTTTCTTTTTATTTAGCACTCCCTTGTCACCCCTATGTTTTGCCAGGCTACAATTAAAACCTTAAATTTTATTTAGCACATGTTTATTATCCCCATGCTTTGCCAAAGAGCATTATGCAATGCAGCAATTAACATATATTTTTTATTTTACCAACATGATTACATGAAACATATTCATATAGCAAAATCTTGACTGTCTCCATTTTATTTTTCCATTTTTAGTTTTCAATACTTGTTATGATTACTACTGATAATACTTTTGACATATAGAGGAATATGGGGGGTGGAAGGGTATGAAAAAATAATAGATCAGGGGTGTCACAGTAGGTATGCCACAGGGTCAGAGTTGGGTGACTCCTGGAGAAAAACAATAAATGTAGCATTTCTGTACACAGTCCATCTATGTTACATTGACACAAACTGGGTCTACTGTAGGTTTTGGAGATAATTCATTACCAAGATGCAGAAAAAACTGGTCTAATACAATAATGAAAATTCCCTCCAATGTTCTTTAGGCTCCAAGGCAGAACATTACTATGCTATGGGTAAGGGGATTTTTCTGAGCGGACATTACCCCATCAGTGGTTACAGTGGGTCTGTGATTAGTCTGTAGTCCTCCTCCATTCTGTAGGTGTCCCTGTGCCATTGTTACAGATGGAGAGGAGTCGGTTAAGAGAATTGTCCCTTTAGGGTCTTCATGAATTTCTCAGTGTAGCAAGCTGTTTGATTGGACACTTCAATCTCTTGAGTGCTCCAGCGGCTACCTGGGTGTGGGACCTTATATACCGTATATACTCGAGTATAAGCCGAGTTTTTCAGCACATTTTTTTTGTGCTGAAAATGCCCATCTCAGCTTATACTCGAGTCTGTCTCATCTGCATACCTGATCAGCCGTGTCATGCAGTCAGACGGTGGCCGACCAGTGTAAAAAAGCAGCGCCTCCTCCTTGTCCGTGATAGGGGAACACTCAGTTTCCCAGCAGTGAGTCAGTGTTCCGCCTATCACGGACGTCCTCTCGTCCGAAGGACGAGAGGATGTCCATTGAAGCCCTGTACACACGGCCGGGAATCCCGTCTGTTTGAAAACCGTCGGTTTTCCCGACGGGATTCCTGCCAAGCTTGCCTTGAAAAGCCATGTATACACACGGCCACACAAAAGACCCGCTATTCTTTTGAATGGCAAGAACACGGTTGTAACGGCACCCCAAATCTGAAAGGGGTTAACGCCGTCTAAAGCGATTCCCTCTCCTGGACACACATTCGCTACCGATACTCCACAGTCAGGCGACCACTTCCCATAGGATTAATCCTTCCGGAAGAACGAGACAACACGCTCTGTATCTTCCCAAGATAGACTCTCTTTATTGAAAAAACATTGCAACCTTTTATACACATAGAGGGGAGTTTCTTATTTTTTTCTCACCATACATCTTTGACCAGAGCTAATTTGCATGATCTACTTAACTACAGCTTGATGACTCAGACATATGACCTTTTAGGCTAGCTTTTGTCTCCCATTCCACATTTCAGTTTAAATGATTATGCATGACCTTTTAGGCTAGCCATACTGTCTCCCATTTCTCAAAAGACTTCACACAATAGATACAAAACGAGCTCCCAATACACATCTCACAATGAAAGGATCTGTAGCATAATTGAGGTTCATTAACATTCCACAAGCAGACAGGTGACACATCAGCATCTCTTAATTTAACCTGTTGAGTTCAGGATCAACAAAATAGTTATTTACAGATCCTGGGCAATATTGGGGAATAATATTACAGACCCATTTTAAAACAATCCAATACATATTCTCAATGTCCATTATTTCCTGCCTCACCCTGTGCCCAACGTGACCCCTGTCACAACAATGTATATACAGCATTGAATCTGATTAGCACAGATCATAGTGGGGTTTTCATTCACCCTGTGCCCCTAATAGGGACACAGGGTGGTTTACACATAAAAGGCATCGGGGAAGCTGAAGCAAGGGTATCTCATACTTTCTAAGAGCTTCTGGGTTCCCCGGGCCCTCCCGTTACATCTCTCCCCTTTCGGCAGGAGACTAACACAGGAGGAGACCCCAGACGGGTTGACTCCGAAGGTAGTCCATAGTTCCATTCCTCTAATGCCGGTATCCACACAGTACCCCAAATAAATTGCTTCAAACAGGGCATTACTTACCCAGCCAACCTCTGCCTCTCTCAGAGAACATACCCACCGCTGGGGAGAGGCCTGGACTGGCCCTTCTCCCTGGGGTCCTTTGAGTTGCTGGAGAGAAGACAGGGTGACTGGGCTCAGTCCGTCATGCTGTTGGGGATCTGGGCTGACTGCCCAGCATCCCTGGGGTATACAAGTGGAGACTGAAGTCCCATCCACTTGTGGTAGGTGAAAATCCCCCAGTGCTTGCAAAGCAAGGCTGACACCCTTCTGTCTCAGTGTCACACCATTTTCTAGGGTTGTGTCAGTGAAGACCGAAGTCCCATCCAGTACCACAGGAACTCCCTCTTCTGTTAGTTGAGAGCAGAGGCCCGCGGCTCTCTGCTCTGTTGCCAGCTCTTCTGCTGGGTTGCTGTGAGTGGAGACCGCAGTCCCATCCACCGATATCAGCTCAAGTTGCAGTTGTGTGCAGAGGCCAGTAGCATTCTGCCCTGCTGCCAGTGATTCAGCTGGGGGTAAAAGTTTTACCACCTCAGCTTGTTGCTGGAGAGAGGAGCCAACTGCCCCGGCTCCCTGAAACTTCACAGTTGTTTCCGGTGCTGGGCAGAGGTTGCTAGCACTCTGCCCTGTTGCCAGCACTTCTGCTGGGGACTCCACACCATCTGCTCTGGCTAACTGTTGGGGAGGGAAAAGGGCTGCTTCTCCCCCCTGCATCTCTGAAATCCACTGGGAAAGAGGAACCATCACCTTCTCACCTCGGGCCTCCAAAACTGCCACGGGTGTAGAGCAGGGGCCTGCAGTACTCTGTCCTGCTGCCAGTACGTGAGCAGGCGATGCATAATCCCTAACATCCTCTGAACGGTCCCTTAAATCCATACCTTCTGTAATCTGTGGCTGGGGAGATGAGCCAACTGCCCTAGCTCCCTGGAACTCCATATCATCCACTTCGGCTTTAGGGATGGCAATCTTCAGATTTTCCACTGCCGATTCTTCAGCCAGGATTTCAGAGTTTTCCACTGGTATTTCCTGATAGTCCCAGGCAAAGGTAGCACCACCCTGCTGCTGAGCAGATTCTAGCAGCTGTCTGTAGGCGATCTCCGATTGCCGTATTTCCGCCATTCTCCGCTCATGTTGCCGCTCTAGTTCTCTCTTTTGACGCTCTCGTTCTCTCTCTTGTCACGCATCCTGCAGCTGGATGCCTTTTATGGCTTCCTGTATGGCGGTCTCTGATGGGTTAGCACCATATAATGCCAACCGCTGTTAAACTCGTTGCTGAAACAAGTCTTCAACTGACTGGGGTCCTGCATCACCTTCCCTCTGATCCATCTCGGTTAGCTCCCTGATCAAGGTGGCCTTGTTCTTTGTCCCACCGGTCCCTCCACGGCTCTCAAGTAAGTCTTTCAGCGTGACTTTCCTGCAGGCTGCATAGCTGGTCCTTCACTGTGGTGGTTTGAAGTGTCCCAGTAACTGGAGGGAAGATCCCACTGCTGCCAACCAATGTAACAGCACCCCAAATCTGAAAGGGGTTAACGCCGTCTAAAGCGATTCCCTCTCCTGGACACACATTCTCTACCGATACTCCACAGTCAGGCGACCACTTCCCATAGGATTAATCCTTCCGGAAGAACGAGACAACACGCTCTGTATCTTCCCAAGATAGACTCTCTTTATTGAAAAAACATTGCAACCTTTTATACACATAGAGGGGAGTTTCTTATTTTCTTCTCACCATACATCTTTGACCAGAGCTAATTTGCATGATCTACTTAACTACAGCTTGATGACTCAGACATATGACCTTTTAGGCTAGCTTTTGTCTCCCAATCCACATTTCAGTTTAAATGATTATGCATGACCTTTTAGGCTAGCCGTACTGTCTCCCATTTCTCAAAAGACTTCACACAATAGATACATAACAAGCTCTCAATACACATCTCACAATGAAAGGATCTGTAGCATAATTGAGGTTCATTAACATTCCACAAGCAAACAGGTGACACATCAGCATCTCTTAATTTAACCTGTTGAGTTCAGGATCAACAAAATAGTTATTTACAGATCCTGGGCAATATTGTGGAATAATATTACAGACCCATTTTAAAACAATCCAATACATATTCTCAATGTCCATTATTTCCTGCCTCACCCTGTGCCCAACGTGACCCCTGTCACAACAATGTATATACAGCATTGAATCTGATTAGCACAGATCATAGTGGGGTTTTCATTCACCCTTTGCCCCTTATAGGGACACAGGGTGGTTTACACATAAGAGGCATTGGGAAAGCTGAAGCAAGGGTATCTCATACTTTCTAAGAGCTTCTGGGTTCCCCGGGCCCTCCCGTTACAACGGTGACATCAAAGACTACGACGAGCCGGCTAAATTACGTTCTATGCTACCGCGCATGCGTTGGATTGTTATCGAGCATGCGCGGTTTTATTTCCCCTTCATGTAAGCATACAGACGACAAGTTTTCTCTGCAGGAAACACTCTGCCGGGAATCTCGACGGGAAAATAGAGAGCAGGTTCTCTATTTTCCGGCAGTTTTCCTGTCTGCAAAACTGCTAAGGAGCATACACACGGCTGGAATTCCCAGCCAAAAGCTCTCCTGGCAGTTTTCCTGCCGGTCACGTGTACAGGGCTTGACTCTGCTGGAAAACTGAATGTTCCCCTATCGAGGATGAGGAGCAGGCGTGGCTTTTACAGCCCAGACCTGCAAGCACCATGCAAGTACTGTATATCCTACTGTTCTGGGTTCAGACTGCATTCGTTCTTCTCAACCAAGTCTGCTGACAGTTCCTGCAGCAGTGATCCCTGTAAATAATCTAAGCTGCCTGTGATTCACTTGCCATGGCCAGCACTGCCCATAGCCTTGTGGATACTGCACACACAGAACAGTGAGGAGGGCATCAGAGGGTGGGCGGGGGTGCAGAGGGCACATTGAGGCATGCAATGGGCACAGTGAGGCTGCAAATGGGTATTGTTGGCCCTCTTTTCCACTTACAGTAGCTGCTGCATTTCCTACCCTAGGCTTATACTCGAGTTAATACGTTTTCCCAGTTTTTTGTGGTAAAATTAGGTGCCTCAGGTTATATTCGGGTTGGCTTATACTCGAGTATATATGGTAATAGGGTACCGAGACAATTCAGGTGAGCCTGGAGCAAGTGGTAGGTCAGGGACAGAAACCCTGCTGGTGAAGGAAAGCACAGGGAAAGGTTCCTAGTGAGTAGGGTTAGCTCAGGGACAATGCCTGTCTTAAGAAAACATCTCTGAATATGGACCAGTAACATGAGGTCTTCCCCAGCAGTATTATGCCGCGTACACACGACCGTTTTTAATGTCATTGAAAAAAACTGCATTTTTCTCGACGTGATTTTTCATGTTTCCTCTCAAGCCTGCCTTGCCTACACAATATCATGAAAAAAAATGTTCGAGTAAAGCGCGGTGACGTACAACACGTACGACGGCACTATAAAGGGGAAAGTTTGTTGAGCAACGATTCGCGCTTTTCAGCCTCGTGCTTTTCAGTCCGTTACAGCGTGACGAATGTGCTATCTCCATTACGAACGCTAGTTTTACCAGAAGGAGCGCTCCCGTCTCATACTTGATTCTGAGCATGCGCATTTTTTTTCACGTCGTTAAAGCCTACACACGCCCGTTTTTCATGACGAGAAAAACGACGATGTAAAAAACGACGTGAAAAATTAGAGCATGTTCCAATTTTTCTCGGCGTGATTATCGCCGTTTTTCTCGTCGGGAAAACTACTGGAAAGCCCACACACGATCATTTTTAATGGCCATTTTAAAAATTTTAATTTTTCTCGTCATTAAAAACGGTCGTGTGTACGCGGCATTATAGTCCAGTTCTGGTACACCACAAACCACCACCCCCCCCCCCAGTAGAAGCCATCCTCCAATAATGCAGGCCCAAGCCTGGTGGTAGTGTATAAATAGCAACTGCTATATTGCCCTATATCAATGCTTACAAAACAAGTATCTTTATTCATTACCGTTAATTTATATACAATATACAGTGGAACCTCGGATTACGAGCATAATCCATTTCAGGAGAATGCTCGTAATCCAAAGTCCTCGCATATCAAAGCGAGTTTCCCCATTGAAGTCAATGAAAACGAAAATAATTTGTTCCGCATTGACTTTAATGGCATGCAATACCGCATGCAGCCAGAGGTGGGGGGCGCCGGAGAGCCTCGGAAACGGCCGGAAAGGCCCGAGGACACCTCGGCTGACCTCAAAAAGGCTCGGAAACTGAGTATTTCCGTGTCTTTCCGAGCATTTCCGAACGGCGCTGATCGGCTGCGAACGGCGCCCCCCCACCTCAGGCCAAATACGGTACTGCACACCGCTTTGGCCTGAATCCTGCTCCTTTTGCGAGACAACACTCGCAAACCGAGTTAGGGTTTTTCAAATACAGTGCTCGTATTGCAAAACGCTTGTTAACCGCGTTACTCGCGATCTGAGGTTCCACTGTACCAGATAAATAAGAACAAGAATTGTGTGTGTGGTCTCTGCCTGATTGACTACCCTGGGCCTAGGCACTGCCTACAACTACAGTGTAGTTCTGTTCTCTACAGTGCTCAGCATAAATGAGTATACCCCAACAGATTTGTCAGAAAACCTTTACTTTCCTTTCAGAATAAACATTTTCTATGAGACACTATACTACAAAATACTCCCACAATTGCAGGCTATTGATTGCGACCAAGATTTGTCAATTTAAACACACAATTATTATTTTTTTAAACAAATTCATTTAAGACCATGTTGCAAAAAAGAATATACCCCAATGAAAGTCTTAGGAGCAAAGCTAAGTTTTAGACAACAAAATCCTAATCAACAAGAATTCAACTACAGGTCGAGTCTAATTATTCATTAAACAGGTGTCCAGCAGACATTTGATTATAAAAAAAGGGCATTGCTTAACAAAAAAATATATCCTTCCCATTTCATGCTGTCAGCAATGGCACCACATGGAAGAGAAATGTCATGTGGCCTGAGAAAGAAAATATGTTCTTTACACAAAAAAGGTGAAGGCTACAAGAAGATCAGCAAAGCTTTACCTAAAGCAGAGTTCCACCCTAAAAGTGAACTTTCTATTAACAGCTTGCCTTTAATGTAAAAAATATATATATATATATTTTTTACTCACTTCTATCTGGCTGTAACAGGCAGATTTCATAATCTGCCTAGTTCCTGGTCCTAGGTGGTTCAACTTCCTGCCCTAAGACCCCATTGCCTCCTGGGAAATGATGGCACTCATTTCCCAGGAGTCTTTGGGCGTTACTGTGCCTAAAAATTGCCCAGCATGCACCTCTCCCTGAAAACCAGGAAGAAAAAGGAACTGGGCTTCACATGCCCACACATATGATGGATACGGCCACAACATGAGCTGGAGGATATAAGGCAAGTGTTTGCAATGATTTCTGGAAAGATTGGGGAGCTATTAATATGTTTTAGGGACTATTTAATGTGATTAATTTTAGCTTGCAAAACAAATTATGCCCGGAACCCCTCTTTAATAGTCAGAATACTGTAGCAAAAGTGATACAAAAGTTTACCAAAGATGGAACTGCAACCATCTCACAGAGATCTCCAGGCCATCCATGGAAGGTAAAACCTTGACTGGGGCATCTTTTGATGAGAAGGGTTGAAGAAAATTGCCATGCAAGTTAACTGCAGTTAGCTAAAGAAGTAGAAAGCCGAACTGGGGTGATTCTTTCCCATGACACAATTTGGCATACACTGCAGAGGAATGGCATGCGTGGGTGTTGTCCATGAAGGAAGCCTCTCCTAAAGCCCATGCACAATAAAGCCCGCCTTGAATTTGCCAGGGCCCATGCTGAAAAATAAGACTACTGGGACTCTGTACTCTGGAGTGATGAAACCAAAATAAATGTTTTTGGAACTGATGGCTTCAAAGCTGTATAGCTTCAAAACTGTATGGCATCGCAAAGGTGAGGAGTACAAAGAAAATAGGATTTTTTACTCACCGTAAAATCCTTTTCTCTGAGTCCATGGACCGACACAGCTTCTCTATTGACATAGTGGGTATTATCCGTTAATTAGGAGTGACTAGGCAGAAAACTTGTACCACCCAGGGGGCGGACCCTCTGGTATATCCCCTCACTCTGCATCTCGCAGATCAGATAGTCAAAAAGCAGTAAAAACTTAAAAGGAGGGGTGGGTGCTGCGTCGGTCCATGAACTCAGAGAAAAGGATTTTACGGTGAGTAAAAAATCCTACTTACTCTTTCGTTCATGGACTGACACAGCTTCTCTATTGACATAGTGGGACGTCCCAAAGCAGTGTCAGAGAAAAAACAAGGGGTGGTAACAGCATACAAATAAACTTCACCCCAAACACAAAACAGCACTCCTCCAACAGAGGAGTTGCAACTCTAAATGGCCGCCTGCAAAACTTTGCGGCCGAAAGAGGCATCCGAAGATGCACCTACATCAACTTTGTAGAATTTTGTGAAAGTGTGAGCGGACGACCAAGTCGCCACTTTACATAATTGGGAAACAGACGCTTGATGTCGGAAAGCCCAAGAGGCACCTAATGCCCTGGTCGAATGCGCCGTGACCGGAAAGGGGGGCGCTTGACCCTTTAAGGCGTAAGCCTGGATTACTATCTGTCATATCCACCTAGATATGGTGGCTGACGAGACTGCTTGGCCCTTCTTGGGACCAGCCACCGAAACAAACAGTGAGTCTGACTTCCGGAACAGGGAAGTAGCAGATAGGTATACTCTCAAAGCTCGGACAACGTCCAAGGAATGCAACGCCGACTCCTTAGGATTCGACGGATGAGGACACAAGGATGGAAGTAAAATGTCCTCGTTGAGATGAAGAGCCGAAACGACCTTCGGAAGAAAGCCTTATCCTTGTGGAAAATCAGATAGGGAGCCTTGCAGGACAAGGCTGCCAGCTCAGAGACTCGTCTAACTGATGTAACAGCCACCAAAAAGACCACTTTCTGAGAAAGTGTCAACAGGGGATTATCTCTAATATTCTCAAACGGTGCCTTCTGAAGCACCGAGAGGACCAGGTTCAAGTCCCACGGAGGTAGCGGGGGACAGACCGGAGGGGCCACATGTCGAACCCCCTGCACAAATGTACTCACGAGAGAGTGTGTCGCCAGGGGTCGCTGATAAAAAATTCCTTCTGCCTCCACTCTGCGGAGCAGAAGAGGAAGAAGCCTTAAGGGAGGGAAGGTATAGATTAGCCGATACTGACCCCACAATGCCACCAACGTGTCCATTGCGTCTGCCCATGGGTCTCTTGACCGGGCCACAAACCCCAATACCTTCCGATTGAGTCGGGTAGCCAGAAGATCTACATCTGGTGTGCCCCATGTTTGGCAGAGGAGCTGGAACACATCCGGGTGTAAGGACCATTCTCCCTGGTCCAGCATTTGGCGACTCAGGTAGTCCGCCTGCCAGTTTTCCACAACTGGAATGTACACGGCCGACAGTGCCAGTACGCTCCTCTCTGCCCACTTCAGGATGCGAGCGACCTCCGATGCTGCAGCTGAGCTTCTTGTTCCTCCTTGATGATTGACATATGCCACTGCTGTGGCGTTGTCTGACTGGATCCTGACTGGACGCCCTTGCAGCCTCTGAGACCATCTGAAGAGGCTCAGCCTGATCGCCCGGATTTCCAGGACATTGATCGGCAGGCGGGATTCCTCTGGGGTCCAGCGACCTTGCGCCGGCTGAACACCCCAGACTCCCCCCCAACGGTTGGCGTCCGTCGTGATCACTATCCAGTAAACCGGAAGAAATTACTTCCCGGCCAGAAGAGCCGGTGCTGTCAGCCACCATACCAGGGATCTCCTGACTAGGTGGCTAAAGCCCCGTACACACGGTCGGACTTTTGCCCAACAAACTTCGTTTTAAGCAAGTTGGACCAACAATCCGACCGTGTGTACGCTCCATCGGACAAACTTTTTTCGTTTGGTTTTGGATTTCATCGGACAAAAGTTGGGTCTGCAAACGGACAAACTTTTGCCCAACAAAAGTCCGATGGAGCAAAGTCCGACCGTGTGTACAGATAACCATCGGACTTTAGTCCGATGGACAAAACAACTAATGTTAAAATCAACCAACAATAGCAGAAGTTGACCAAAGGGTGGCAGTAAAGATCAGAAAAGATCAGAAAAAACATGTGATGTTGTAAGAAGTTTTAAGAAAGTTTGCAGAAAAGTCCGAGTGTGTGTATGCTATGGGTGTTCCCAACCAACTCCGTTCGGACAAAAATCCACGGAAAAGTCCAATGGAAGTCCGACCGTGTGTACGAGGCTTTACTCGGATTTGATAATCCAGAGATGATGGACATCTGTTCCATCTGGACAGAACTTCTTTCTGTAACACCCGAGTGTGATATTGAGCATATGGGACCGCCTCGAAGGAGGCTACCATGAGGCCTAACACTCGCATGCAAAAACAGAGTGACGACCAACTCTTGGAAGTCAGCTGCCGCACTGCAGCCCGAAGGGTCTGCAACTTTTCCACAGGGAGGAATACTTTTGCCTCTGAGGAATCCAGAATCAACCCAAGGTACACTAGGCGTTGAGTCGGCACCAATACTGACTTTTGCGTGTTTAGTATCCAACCACAGTCTCGAAGTGTCTGACAGGTAATGGACACGCTTACCTCTTATTCTGAGCTTGAAGGGGCCTTCAGAAGAAGGTTGTCCAAGTAGCCCACGATAGCGATACCCCGCTGTCTTAGAAGTGCCAGAATCGGAGCGAGCACCTTGGTGAACGTCCTGGGTGCTGAAGCAAGGCCAAACGGGAGGGCCACAAACTGATAGTGGTTCTTCCCGATTGCAAATCGCAGAAACCTCTGGTGTCTGGAGTATATGGGAACATGCAGGTATGCGTCCTTGATGTCCAAGGAGGCCAGAAAGTCCCCTGGATGGAGGGCAAGTGACTACAGATCGAACCGACTCCATCCAAAATCTTTGTACCTTCACAAAGCAATTGAGGGCCCTGAGATCCAAGATTGGACGAACCCCATCCTTCTTCGGCACAATGAACAGATTTGAGTAAAAACCCTGACCCCGTTCCTGTTTTGGAACTGGAATGACTACCCTGCGTTCCAGCAGACCCTGGACCACCCCATACAGGGCCTCCCGACGGGTCGACAGTAGCTGGAGGTTGGAGGTGACGAATCTGTCCGGTGGACAAGAGAGAAATTCTATCTTGTAGCCTGAGGAGATTACTTTGCAAACCCACCTGTCGGAGACTAGAGCTGTCCACTGAGTCGCGAATTTGCGAAGACGTCCCCCCACCCGAGAGCTGGGTGGGGGCGGACCTTCATGCGGATGCAGATTTATCCGCAGGCTTGTTGGGTTTGTGGGACCAAGGACGTTCTTGTCCTTGGGCAGGCGCCTTGTCGGCCTGGGGTCTTTTCCCTGTCGCCCTAGGGGGACGAAAAAACCGCTTGCATGCAGTAAAGGAGGGCCCTTGCCGTGGCCCCTTACCCTTGATCGTTTGAGGAAGCAACGTGCTTTTACCTCCTGTGGCATCCTTGATGATGTCATCCAGGGAGGCCCCAAAAAGTCTGTCGCCCTTAAAGGGCAGATCCAACAGGGCCTTCTTGGAAGTCTGGTCCGCAGACCAGCCCTTTAGCCAGATCAGGCGGCGTATTGCTACTGCATAAACCAAAGCTTTTGACAGCAGGGGAATAGTATCCATGTCTGACTCGCAGACAAACCTAAGGCCCTGGACCAACTGGTCGGCCAAAGTTATCTCATCAGGAGGAGCATCTCGCTCCTTTAACCGCTGGAGTAGCAATTTTGCCCATTCAGTAAGTGTCTGAGACACTAGGGCCCCCGCCAATGCCGGGCGTACTGCCGAGCCTATCACTGAGTATAGGTAGCGAGCGAGTGCTTCAGCCTTCTTATCCACAGGGTCCTTGAAAACAGGAGCCCCTTCTACTGGAATTGTGGTAGCTCTATTAAGTCTGGACACCGGAGGGTCCACTATAGGGGGAGAGGTCCATTTCTTCAGAAAACTCTCCTCAAAGGGGTACCGTACCGCAAACTTCTTTGGGGCTGTAAAAACCCTTAGTGGGTTCTCCCATTCCTTGTATAAGAGCTTATCAAAATAAGACATACAAGGAAACACCCTAGAAGTGCGGGCAGGTTTACGAAACCCAAAGGGGACCGGAGTCTCTGCTGCTTCTGCAGTATTTTCCAATTTTAGCGTATCCCGCACTGCAGTAATAAGGTCAGATACCAAAGCCTTCTCGCGTACTGACCTGGACTTGGAGTCATCCTCACTGTCCGATCGATCACGGTCTGCAGTCTCTGATGCGTCAGAATCTGGGCCATGAGCCGTAGCTGGACCTGGTTCTGCATCAGAAATATCCCCAGAAGATTGCAGGGGACGGGGGCGTTTACTACCCCCTGTATTCCCGTGTGCTGCTTCCACCCTGGCAGCAAAAGCCTCTAGGATTGCCGAAATAGCGTCCATAGACACCTCAGGGGCACCAGCTGCTAAATCTGGTGTTTCAGGGGAGAATACATCTGGCTCAGATGCCATGCTGACCACGCGCTGACACCCACAGGTCTCCAGGCAAGATATCAATAGGCCACCCTCCTGTGCTGCAGAGATGCTGGGTTACCCACCCTTGAATCGGTACCGCTATGCTGCCGTGTGCTGTGCCTGTGATGCTGTCCCACCGCTGCTGTGTCAGTCTGATTCTTTTATCAGCGCTTCCTGTGAGAATTTTTCGCGCCAGTGTAATGCACCCTAGAGGCCGGAGACTCTCGCAAAATGGCTGCCAAACGTCTATGGAAGATAATGTGGGCTCTAAGAAAATGGCCGCCGAGCCGAAGATAGAGGCCAAAGCAGCCGTAGACCACAAAAAGATGGCCACCGAACGGCGGTATATACATACAGCGTGAATCATTACAAACATGGCCGCCGATCAGTCGATAGAGGCCAGTGGGTGTGGAACTACAAGAAAATAGCGCCGAAACCACAGAAAAATGGCCGCCGGGCAGTCACTAGAGGCCAAAACAGGCATGGACCACCGCAAAATGGCCGCCGACAGCATGGAGGGGGAAGCACATACAGGTAAGCAGAAATGATGTTTCTTTTAAATGTTAGTTTCAGCCAGCCCCGCTCCAGTGGAACCACTTAGGTGCCCCCCAGCACCCAGCAACCTTAGCCAGAGGCCCAGGGAGGAGGGAAAGGCAGGGAGAGAGGGAAGAAAGGGGCCACAACCACTTACTTGGTCTCTCCAGGAATGTCCAGCAAAATCACCCAGCCGAGGCAGGGGAGTTTACTTACCTATCCTGCATGTATCATGCTGGAAGACATTCCAAACAGATCATCGTCCGCGCACGGAAGGTGACTGTTGGTCAGGCATGCTGTGATTGGACCCTAGGGGACGATCATATATATGCCCTGGAGCGTGACACTCACCCGACAGGCTGCTGCGACTCGGCCGTAAGGTCAGCCGAAGCTGAGCGGTCCGATGCAAGCCCTGGAGCGTAAGCTCACTGGCCAGGCTGCTGCGACTCGGCCGGTCACCCGTGGAGCGACGGCATTTCGTGGAAAACCCAGTGCGTAGCTAGGGTCGGCACACGCTCGATGGGCGAAACTGGGGAGACTACAAGGATCGAGGATCCAGCCTGTCACCCAGTTAGCAGTTGATCGAAGATCGCAGGAAACAAAAAAATGTAGCAACAAAATATCTTTTCCCCCCGGACCAATGGGCCCGAAGGGAGCCATGTCCTACTCCTTGCTAGACCGAAAAAATTATCTGCGAGATGCAGAGTGAGGGGATATACCAGAGGGTTCACCCCAGGGCGGTACTATAGAAGGTGTGATGCAACACTTTTTACAAGTTTTCTGCCTAATCACTCCTAATTAACGGATAATACCCACTATGTCAATAGAGAAGCTGTGTCGGTCCATGAACGAAAGAGTAAAATGCATGGCGCCTACAGTAAAACATAATGGTGGCAGTGTCCTTCTGTGGCCTTCATGAGTGTTGCTGGTGTCTGGGAGCTGCATTTCATTGATGGTATCATGAATTCACAGATGTACTGCTCTATTTTGAAAGAGAGATGCTACCAAAACTCCGTGCCCTTGGTCGTCTTGCACTTTTCCAACATGACAATGATCCAAAACACACATCTAAGGCCACTGTTGCATCTCTGAAGAAGAACAGGGTAAAAGGGATTCAGTGGTCAAGTATGTCTTCTGATCTGAACCCAATCGAACACCTACGGGGAATTCTGAAGAGACAAGTTGAGCATCACTCTCCATCCAGCATCCAGGCTCTAAAAGAGGTCGTTCTTAACCGCTTCCATACAGGGCATTTTCACCCCCTTCCTGCCCAGACCAATTTTTAGTTTTCAGCGCTGTTGCACTTTGAATGACAATTGTGCGGTCATGCAACACTGTACCCAAATGAAATCTTTATGTTTTTTCCCCCCACAAATAGAGCTTTCGTTTGGTGGTATTTGATCACCTCCGCGGTTTTTATTTTTTGTGCTATAAACAAAAGAAGAGCGACAATTTTGATAAGAACACAATAATTTTTTACTTTTTGATTTAATAAATATCACAATTTAAGAAAAAAAATAATGTTTTCCTCAGTTTAGACCGATACGTATTCTTCTACATATTTTTGGTAAAAAAAAATCGCAATAAGCGTTTATTGATTGGTTTGTTCAAAAGTTATAGCATCTACAAAATAGGGGATAGATTTATGGCATTTTTAATTTTTTTACTAGTAATGGCGGCGATCTGCGATTTTTATTGTGACCGTGACATTGCGAACCTGGTGGACATCTCAGATCCCCGACAGGTGGGTTTGCGAAGTAGTTTCCTCAGGGTGCAAGATAGAGTTTCTCTCTTGCCCTTCGAACAGATTGTTATTTATTCCTTTCCCCTCCAACCGCCAGCTTCTGCCGACTCGTCGGGAAGCCCTATATGGGGCGGTTCAGGACCTGCTGATACGCGGGGTGATAATTCCTGTTGCAGTACAGGAACGGTTTCAGGGGTTTTACTCAAATCTGTTTGTAGTACCAAGAAGGAGGGGGTTCATCCAATCTTGGATCTCAGGGCCCTCAATTGCTTGTGAGGTACAAAGATTCCGGAGGGAGTTGGTTCGCTCTGTTGAAGGACGCATACTTGCAGGTCCCCATAGGCACCAGGCATCAGACATGTCTGCGCTTTGCGGCCGGGGAAGACCACTACCAAGTAGTGGCGCCCCCCTTGGCCTGGCATCAGCACCGAAGGTGTTCACCAAGGTGCTCGCCCTGATTCTGGCCCTACCAGGACAGCGTGGCGATATTCTTCTGAGGGCCACCTCAAGCTCAGAATAGAGGTGAGCGTGTCTATAACCTGTCAGACCCTCCGATACTTGGTTGGGTGCTGAACACTCAGAAGCCAGTATTGGTACCGACTCAACTCCTAGTGTACCTGGGGTTGATTCTGGACTCCTCAGAGGCGAAAGTTTTTTCTCCCTATGGGAAAGTTGCAGACCCTTCGGGCTGTGGTGCGGCAGTTGACATCCCAAAGATGGTCGTCACTCTGCTTTTGCATGCGAGTCCTGGGCCTCATGGTGGCCTCCTTCGAGGCGGTACCATATGCACAATTTCACATGCGAGTGTTACAGAAGGAAATTCTGTCCAGATGGGACAAGTGCCCATCATCCCTGGATTGTCAAATCCGGGTGAGCCACCTAGTAAGGACTTCCCTAGTTTGGTGGCTGACATCACCGGCACTTCTGTCCTGGAAGTCGTTCCTTCCCTTGCACTGGATGGTAATCACGACTGACGTCAGCCTTACCGGTTGGGGGGGGGGTAGTCTGGGGAGTTCAGTCGACCCAGGGTCGCTGGACTCCGGAGGAATTCCACTTGCCGATCAATGCCCTGGAACTCTTGGCGATCAGGCTGTGCCTCTCCACATGGTCGCAGAGGTTACAGGGGTGTCCAGTCAGGATCCAGTCAGACAACGCCACGGCGGTAGTGTATGTTAACCATCAGGGAGGAACAAGAAGCTTGCCTGCAGCATCGGAGATCGCTCACATCCTAAGGTGGGCAGAAAGGAGCGTACCGGCCCTGTCGGCCATGTCCGCCATATACATTCCGGGAGTAGAAAACTGGCAGGCGGAGTCGCTAGATGCTGGACCAAGGAGAATGGTCTTTACACTTGGAAGGGTTTCAGCTCCTTTGCCAAAGAGGGGGCATGCCAGACGTAGATCCTGGCTTCTCGGCTCAATTGGAAGGTATTGAGGTTTGTGGCCAGGTCAAGAGACCCATTGGCAGACGCGACAGATGCGTTGGTGGCACTGTGTAGTCAGTACCGGCTAATCTATGCCTCCCCTCCTCTGAAGCTCCTTCCTCATCTGCTTCGCAGACTGGAGGATTCCAATTATCCCAATTGCTCTGGATTGGCCTCGGCGTCCTTGGTACGCCGATCTAGTGCGTCTGGTAGCAGACGCCTCTTGGCACCCGCTAAGAAAGGACCTGCTGTCGCAAGGTCCCATACACCATCCTGTTTTACAGTCACTGGCTTAAACGGCATGGCTATTGAGAGCCAGGTGCTAAGAGACCGGGGCCTGTCAGACTCTGTGATCTCTACCATGAGGAGTGCTCGGAAATCGTCCTCCGGAAGATTTACCATCGCACTTGGAAGACCTACATATCCATTTGGAGGAAATGAGGTGGCATCTTATGTGGTTCCAGAGTACTGCTGTTCTTACAGCGTGGGGCGGACCAAAAATTTTACTTTAAGTACAATTAAGGGGCAGATATCGGCCCTGGCTGTCTTTTTTTCAACGACCCCCTGGTGAGAACGTTTGTACAGGGGATTCGGCATGCGGCCCCTCCCGTCCGCCCTCCACTGCCTCCGTGGGGCTTGTATAGCAGACGTCCCTTGGCGTCTACCGCTACGAGAGGACCTGCTGTCGCAAGGTCCCATACGCCATCCTGCTTACAGTTAAGGGCTTTAACGGCATGGCCTCTAGGTGCCTCAGAAACCACCGTTTGAGAACATTAGGGAGATTCCCTTGTTGACACTTTCTCAAAAAGTGGTCCTTTTGGTGGCTGTTGTGTCAGTTAAGACAGGTTTCTGAGCTGGCAGCCTTGTCATGCAAGGCTCCCTATCTGATCTTCCACAAGGATAAGGTGGTGCTGCTGCGTCCGCAGCCTTCTTTTCTTCCTAAGGTCGTTTCGACCTTCCACCTCAAGGAAGACATTGTACTGCCATCCTTGTGTCCTCAGCCGTCGACTCCTAAGGAGACAACGTTGTATTTCTTGGACGCTGTCCGAGCTCTGAGAGCATCAAGCGTCTGTTTCCCAGGTGTGTAAGGCAGCGACCTGGTCGTCCATTCACACCTTCACTAAACTTTACAAGTTGATGTGTGTGCATCTTTGGATGCTTTTTTCGGCCGCAAGGTATTGCAGGCGGCTGTTTGGAAACACACAAAAAAGTGAGAAGGGGCAGGCTGAACGCCCTACCCAATATATATATAAAATGTCCACAATAATAAACAAAAACAAAAAAATTAAGAGTGTCCAAAACAGTGGGTAAATAACAAGGAATGGATGTAAAACTTCTGGCACAATTCTTCACGTGGATGGTGACATTCATGTGTGCTTACCAGAAACGTTGGACCCGAATGTCATACGACAGCGGATCAATCGAGCTTGAGAGTATCACCAACGGCTGCTCCACAGGAACGTCCCCGGATCTCTGATGGATGTAGAGGTATACCGGCTAGACGATCGGATGTCTTCAATCCTGGGTGGAACTGATGGATGCAGTACTTCTCGGGTCTCCAATACCCCCAAGGCTGGAGATCCCACCAGAAGACTGGCACTCTGGATCCCGGTATTCAACCGGACGATGGGATACGATCAAACTTAAATGGAAAATACCCCGACAAGGGTATTGTAGAAGGACCAACTGGAGAAAACTGAAAAAACTTTTCCTCACCGATTTCATGCAAAGAGAAGAAAAAAATAGGGGGCTCCAATGGTGTAGGTCAAAAAAAAATTGTTTTTTTAATCAGAAAAACACCAACATACAAATAAAAAGTGATCACAGTTCATATATTAAAAGACAACATGGGAAGCAAAATGCATAGCCTGACGCGTTTCGTTCCTAGCTTAAATGCTTGACTCGCTTTTCTAATATTCTCTCTCTTTTATTACTGCATTTGTTCTATTTTTGGCGTCATTTTGTGTTTTTTAGAGGATGTATTATACATACTGTTCAGTATTGCAACTTAACATGTCTGTGTGTTTCATATTTCCTCTCCTTGAGGATATTGTGTGGCTTTTACTGCAATTCACATTGCCATCGCTAGATGGCGAGGTGTGTTTCAGATTCCCAGTCCTATTTATACTGACCCAGTTTATTCATTAGATCAATGGGATCCTATACCCACGGCCTTTGGGATGTCCCCTCGCAGCCCTTTACGACTGGGGGTGACTCCCAGACCGTTTGGGAACATAGGTATTTCCCCTCTGATAGATTTGTTGCCGTGGGAGTGACGCCGGCGTGGCCTTCCTTCATGTCTAATTGACATGATGGATGTGATGCCCGGTCACATGATCGCCGGGCTCACTGCGCCACTCCCACTGCAGTATTGGTATGGTTTCTGTTCCCTCCCACTCCTCTCATTGTGTCACGTACCTGATGGTAGTGAGCCCGAATTGCAGGGGACGGCCTCCCTTACGGACCCCACTCCCGGCCCCCTGGTAAGGTGACAGTTGGCACAGGAGTAAGGAGTGGCACGGGTGCCTGGCAGGATCAACTGTGGTGAGGTGGTGATTCAAACACCCGGAAGCTTCCTTGCAGAATACCGGAACTGGAACAGCTAGCAGGCTGGATCGGAAGTAGCACAGCAGACTGGATCGGTAGAAGCACAGCAGACAGGATCAGCTAGCAGGCAGGTTCAGCTTAGCAGGCTGGATCTGAGACAGCTCAGCAGACTGGATCGGTTAAGCAAACTGGATCGGAACCAGGAACAGGGTAGTAAACAGGCCGGGTCAGATATCAGGCGGGCAGCAGAAGTACAGGGTGCAGGCAAAGGGTAGTCACAACAAGCCGGGGTCGGGTGCAGGCAGATAACAGGTTGGTCAAGGTAAGCCGGGTCTTTTAGCACAGGTATGGTCTCAGATCAGGGTTTAGCACACAACGCTGTAGAGCAGACAGCAGGGACTGTCTGTAACTGACAGGTTTAAATAGTCTCTCTGGCGCCACCCGCTGGACGCACGCGCGAACGGAGACCAGGAAGTCCGGGACGCCTGTTTCTGGCAGGATCTCCATGACATTGCCCCCCCCAAGGGGCAGCCTCCGGATGCCCATCCGGGCGAACTTTTCAGGGTGAGACCTTTTAAAGGACTGTACCAGACTCTTAGCGTGGATGTTCCCCTCGGGCTCCCAAGAATTCTCTTCGGGTCCATACCCCTTCCACTTTATCAAAAACTGGTTCTGGTTCCTTCTCCTCCTGTAATCCAGGATAGCCTCTACTTCAAACTCCTATTCCCCATCTATAATAACAGGGTCAGGGGTAACAGAGCTTCGGCCAGGAAAGGGATTGGAAATAGATGGTTTCAACAGTGACACATGGAATACTGGGTGGATCTTCAGTGAATCCGGGAGTTCCAGTTCAAAAGCCACTTCATTGATTTTCCTTTTAACCAGAAAAGGTCCTAGGAACTTGGGACCCAATTTCTTTGAAGGGCATGCCATCCTCAAGTTCACTTTAGACAGCCACACCAGGTCACCGGGTACCAGTACCAACTCACCCCGTCTCTTCTTGTCAAAAGTTAATTTGTTGTGTTCCTGGGTCCTGGTCATAGTTTCCTGCAAAAGTTGGTTATTGGTGGAAAATAAATTTATTTTCTCCTGTACTGCTGGCACCGCACATTCGGGAAGAGAATTGGGTAGGAATGAAGGGTGAAAACCAAAGTTGGCAAAGAACGGGGTCTGCTTGGTGGCGGAATGGATGGAGTTGTTGTAGGCGAATTCGGCCAAAGATAGCAGGGAAATCCAGTTATCTTGTGTAAAAGAGGAGAAGCAGCGCAGGTACTGCTCCAGAGTTTGGTTAGTCCTTTCAGTCTGTCCATTGGTCTGGGGGTGATAGGCGGAAGAGAATGACAGTTCTATATCCAAGGCCTTACAGAGGGACCTCCAGAAGTGGGAGGTGAACTGTACCCCTCGATCTGAAACAATGTTGGCTGGTACCCCGTGGAGTCTGACGATTTCCTTGATAAATGCCTGTGCTGTTTCAGGGGCAGAGGGAGTGCCTTTCATAGGAATAAAGTGTGCCATTTTGGACAGACGATCGACTATCACAAAGATAGTGGTATGATCTTCTGCTGGAGGTAACTCAACAATGAAGTCTATGGATAACATCCTCCATGGTCTGTCTGGAACAGGCAAAGGTCTTAATAAGCCCCAGGCCTTGGTTCTATGAGTCTTGTTCCTGATGCAGGTAGTGCAGGACTCCACAAATTCTTTACAATCTTCCCGTAATTGAGGCCACCAAAAGGTACGCTGTACCAAGTCGGTGGTCTTCGCTATGCCAAAGTGCCCGGCTAATGCATGGTTGTGGCAGAGTTCCAGGACATATACTCGTAGATCCTCTGGGATATAGATCTTGTCCTTATGCCAGAGCAACCCGTCCTTAACCTGCAGTTCCAATTCAGGAGAGGGCAACTGCCCTGCGGAGGCTTGTTTAAGTCTGGAGAGCAAGTTTTCCTGAAGCAAGAGGAAATTCCCAGGGGCAAGGATGGTATCCGGAAGAGAAACTTCTTTGGGTTTGTGAAACATCCAAGACAAGGCGTCAGGCTTAGTGTTCTTGGAGCCTGGACGATATGTGACATGGAACGAAAACCTGGAGAAAAAGAGCGCCCATCTGGCTTGTCGTGGTTTCAGTCTCTTTGCGGATCTCAGATATTCCAGGTTCTTATGGTCAGTAAATATCAGAATTGGATGGGCAGCTCCCTCCAGCAGATAGCGCCATTCTTCTAGCGCAGACTTAATCGCCAGCAACTCCCGATCCCCCACATCGTAGTTCCTCTCTGCTGTTGACAACTTGCGTGAGAAGAAGGCCACTGGGTGAAGCAGGGCCTTGGTTCCTTGTCTCTGGGACAATATTGCCCCTACAGCGATTTCGGATGCGTCTACCTCGAGGACGAATGGTAAAGAGGAATCCGGATGCTTCAAGACGGAAGCAGAGGTAAAAAGTCCCTTAAGGGCCTCAAAGGCCTTTTGGGCCTCGGAGGACCAATGGAAGCGGTTCCCCTGTTGGGTTAATTGAGTGATTGGTGCAATGATGGCCGAGAATCCTCTGATGAACTTGCGGTAAAAATTGGCAAAACCGACAAAACGTTGGATTCCCTTCTTGTCTGTAGGGACTGGCCAGTCTAGGATTGCAGCAATCTTCTGGGGGTCCATTTCGATGCCCTCACTGGAGATGATTAATCCCAAGAATGGTATACTTCCCTGCTCGAACGCACATTTTTCGGCTTTCGCATATAGGCCATGTTGTCGAAGCCGGGCTAACACACTCTTGACATGCCTGCGATGGGATTCGAGGGAGGAAGAGAAAATTAATATGTCGTCTAGATAGACGATAACAAATAAGTCCAGAAAGTCCCGAAGGGCATCATTAATGAAGTATTGAAACGTGGCGGGGGCATTGCACAACCCGAAAGGCATCACCAAATACTCGAAGTGCCCAAATCGAGTACGGAAAGCAGTCTTCCACTCATCTCCGTCCCTGATGCGGACCAAATTATAGGCTCCACGGAGATCAAGCTTGGTGAAGACATTGGCAGCCCCCAGTCTCTGGAATAACTCTGGCATCAAAGGAAGGGGATAACGGTTCTTCACCGTAATTTTATTTAATTTGCGGTAATCCACGCAAGGACGAAGGGTATGGTCCTTTTTCTCGACGAAAAAGATGCCCGCGCCTGTTGGAGACGTGGATGGGCGAATAAACCCCTTCTTCATGTTCTCGTCAACGTATTCCCTTAGTGCCCCCTGTTCAACCTCTGTCAACGGAAAAATCCTTCCAAATGGGATTTCAGCCCCAGGTAATAGTTCGATGGGGCAGTCGTAGGCTCGATGGGGTGGTAGAACCTCCGCCCGTTGTTTACTGAATACATCCAGGTACTCATGATAGGCTTCTGGAATAGACTGACGTAATTCAGCTTCTGAATCCAGGCAGAGCAGGTTAGACGGCCCATGAGGGGCGTGAGAGCCACAGAACTGCTGGCAGTAAGGTGACGAAAAGGTGACTTCCCCTGTGGCCCAGTTGATGGCAGGGTTGTGAGCTTGCAGCCAGGGCATACCGAGGATCACAGGGAATAATGGAGAAGAGATGATGTTCATATGTAACAGTTTGTGGTGGGAACTGGAAATGACAGCAGGAATAGGAGCAGTCTCTAGAACTACAGGGCCGGATTTAATAGCAGACCCATCAGCCAGGTGAACAGAGAGTCCATGGGTCTTGGGAAGGAGAGGAATCCGATGTTTAGCAGCGAATGAAGAGTCCATGAAACAACTGCAGGCCCCAGAATCAATAATGGCGGGGGTTGGTAGGGTCTTTCCTGAAAGCTGCAATGAGACTGAAAGGGCCAGATGAGATGCGGTCTTGGCTATAGGACCCGTGTATTCAGGAATCATAGAGAGACATTTACGGAGCTTCAGAGGGCAGTTCCTAACGTAATGTCCAGGCTCTCCGCAATACAGACACAGATTGTTCATCCGACGACGTTGTCGCTCCTGCGGGGTAAGGGAAGGACGAAGAACCCCAAGCTGCATGGGCTCAGATGCGTTGGGTGCGGAAGCTGGTGATGCAGAGGGTACTGGGTGCAGATGACTTGGAGCCCTTGGGAGCATCCAGGTTGGGTGAGAGAACCCTGTAGCTCTCTCAGCTCTTCGTTCTCTTAGGCGTCGATCAATCTGTATGGTTAAATCGATCAATGCATTCAAGGTCTGTGGCACCCCAACTCTAGCCAGCTCATCTTTCAGAGAATCAGAGAGTCCCATGCGGAACTGGTGACGGAGAGCGGCATCGTTCCAGTCCGTATCTGCGCTCCACCACCTAAACTCGGCCACGTAGTCCTCTGCTGCCCTGCGTCCCTGCTGAAGGGTACGCAAGGCCGCTTCTGCAGTTGCTGAAAACTGGGGATCCTCGTATAGCTGAGCCATAGCGTCAAAGAAGGAGGGAAGGTTGCTCAGAACTATGTCCTTTCGTTCCAGGAGATGGTGGGCCCAGGCTTGGGGGTCCCCGGTAAGCAGGGAAACCACAAAGCCCACTTTAGTGATTTCCAGAGTGAAGGTTCGTGGCTGGAGGGTGAAGTATAGTTCGCAGGAGTTGCGAAAAGCCCTAAAGCTACTTCGATTTCCGGAAAATCTTTCGGGTGCAGGGACCCTAGGTTCTGGAGGAAGCATTACTATTGTTTGGGTTGGTTCAGTCCCAGCGTAAGAGGTGGAAGCATGGGGAAGTCCTTCGGTTCCGGTAGGGTTGGGAAGAACCAGTAACCGTTCTTCCAGCCGGGTGTAGTTTTGTTGAAGGTCCTTGACTGCTTTGGTTAGATCTGCCAGATGCTGACACAGATCTTCCATAGGGGAGGCTCCCTGCTCAGGCTCAGGCATGGCTGTCTGCTACTGTCACGTACCTGATGGTAGTGAGCCCGAATTGCAGGGGACGGCCTCCCTTACGGCCCCCACTCCCGGCCCCCTGGTAAGGTGACAGTTGGCCCAGGAGTAAGGAGTGGCACGGGTGCCTGGCAGGATCAACTGTGGTAAGGTGGTGATTCAAACACCCGGAAGCTTCCTTGCAGAATACCGGAACTGGAACGGCTAGCAGGCTGGATCAGAAGTAGCACAGCAGACTGGATCGGTCTCGCAGACTGGATCGGAAGAAGCACAGCAGACAGGATCAGCTAGCAGGCAGGTTCAGCTTAGCAGGCTGTATCTGGGACAGCTCAGCAGACTGGATCGGTCTCGCAGACTGGATCGGAAGAAGCACAGCAGACAGGATCAGCTAGCAGGATGGTTCAGCTTAGCAGGCTGGATCTGAGACAGCTCAGCAGACTGGATCGGTTAAGCAAACTGGATCGGAACCAAGAACAGGGTAGTAAACAGGCCGGGTCAGATATCAGGTGGGCAGCAGAAGTACAGGGTGCAGGCAAAGGGTAGTCACAACAAGCCGGGGTCGGGTGCAGGCAGATAACAGGTTGGTCAAGGTAAGCCGGGTCTTTTAGCACAGGTATGGTCTCAGATCAGGGTTTAGCACACAACGCTGTAGAGCAGACAGCAGGGACTGTCTGTAACTGACAGGTTTAAATAGTCTCTCTGGCGCCACCCGCTGGACGCACGCGCGAACGGAGACCAGGAAGTCCGGGACGCCTGTTTCTGGCAGGATCTCCATGACACATTGGCCTGCTCGCGGTGAGGGCGACGCCAGCGCAGCCTTCTTCCATGTCATTCAGACATGATGGGCGTGACGCTGGGTCACATGATCGCCGCGCTGATGGCGCCGCCCCCATTACGTGATCGCACATATTACAGGCTGTGCGTCGTCTGTTTCCTTGACGACGCGCTCCTGTGTATATCCTATGATATCCCTCTATTTATTCAAATTACCTTCTGGGTCATGTGATGGTCTGAAGGAGAATGTGATTGGGCGCATTTTCGGTGTGCTCCCGGTCACATGAGCCGGATGTTAGTCACAATCTCCTGCTCTAAGATCTATCAGGCTTTTGTTACTGGTTATTTCCAGCTTCCTGGACATAATGATTGGGTAATATCTTCATTTATTCCCCAGTCCAATCGTGTGTCCCTTTGCATTTTTATGTAATGTTAGTTTCCATTGGCTAGAGATCTCATTGTGTGTTTGTTGAGGCATTGATTGGACTGACACCATCGCACGGCTGATTGGTTGGAATTTGGCGGACTTTTTGATGGTATGTTTGCCATGTGCTACTTCCTGTCACTTCCTGGTTTTATTGATTTGAACCAGGAAGGGCTTGTTCCCTGTGCTAGGATTGGTCCCCCACGGGGAAGCACTATCATGATTTGGTCATGTGATTGTTGTTTGTACAATCAGAATGCCCGCCTTTATGAAATGTTGTTCCATTGGTGGGTCATTGATTATGACTCCCATAACTTTTACTATATATATATATGGCAAATTGGGGGAGCAGGTTAATGCCCCTGTAGACGTCCTGTTAGGAACAAAACGCGTCGGGCTATGCATTTTGCTTCCCATGTTGTCTTTTAATATATGAACTGTGATCACTTTTTATCTTTGTATGTTGGTGTTTTTCTGATTAAAAACCCAATTTTTTTTGACCTACGCCATTGGAGCCCCCTATTTTTTTCTTCTCTTTGCATGAAATCGGTGAGGAAAAGTTTTTTCAGTTTTCTCCAGTTGGTCCTCTTACAATACCCTTGTCGGGGTATTTTCCATTTAAGTTTGATCGTATCCCATCGTCCGGTTGAATACCGGGATCCAGAGTGCCAGTCTTCTGGTGGGATCTCCAGCCTTGGGGGTATTGGAGACCCGAGAAGTACAGCATCCATCAGTTCCACCCAGGATTGAAGACATCCGATCGTCTAGCCGGTATACCTCTACATCCATCAGAGATCCGGGGACGTTCCTGTGGAGCAGCCGTTGGAGATACTCTCAAGCTCGATTGATCCGCTGTCGTATGACATTCGGGTCCAACGTTTCTGGTAAGCACACATGAATGTCACCATCCACGTGAAGAATTGTGCCAGAAGTTTTACATCCATTCCTTGTTATTTACCCACTGTTTTGGACACTCTTAATTTTTTTGTTTTTGTTTATTATTGTGGACATTTTATATATATTGGGTAGGGCGTTCAGCCTGCCCCTTCTCACTTTTTTGTGTGTTTCCATTTATGGTCACATTTGAGTTACAGTCCAGTTTTTACTGGCCTATATGTAGCGCTGTACTATTACCTTCCATTTTGTTTGAATTTGTCACATTCCAGCACAGCTGCTTCACCTCCCTCTATAGAGTTGTTATTATTTATGTGTTTTTTGGGTAGCGCATTTATTTCTTTTTATCACTATATAGCAAGTAGGACCGCCCCCTGGGCGGGGCTGTTCAGCTTTGAAGTTGTTAACACTTTCTGCCTAGTCACTCCAGAAGGAAGGCTAATACCCACTTTGTCAAGATTAAGGCTGTGTCCGTCCATGAATATACGGTGAGTATAAAAATCCTATTTTTTTTTTATATGTAGTGTGACAGCAGGAAGGTAAAGTCACCTGGTTGCATCCAGGGGGGTAGATATATTTCTCCCAGATTCAGGCTTTATGCTGACTTATACAACTAGGGTGGAGAGTTGTATAAGCCCAGCTGAGGCTAGTAGGCTCATGGATGACTCATACCTCTAGGGAGAGTGTGGGGCGTCGTACAGACAGGGAGTTGATGAGGCCAGCTGAAGCTTGTCAGCTCATTTAGGCCTCTATAAGAACTCCCAGATTCATTAGGTGTTAGCTCATGCCTGGACCCAGACCTGTGTGGACTGTCTAGGGAGAGTGAACCCCTGTGCGGTGAGGCAAAGCCTGTGTGGCTATTTGTTTGGACTTTTACTAAACCAGGGACTTAGGGACTAGGACAGCACCAGGCTGATCCCAGTTGTTAGTTTAGGAAACCTGCATGTTTAGTCAGAGGTCAAACTGACCAGGATTTATTTTGTTTATGTTTCTTTTTTGGCTTTGCTGTGTTTTTGTCACTGTACATAGAGAAATAAACCGCACCTTTTGATTTTGAAAACCACAACCTCCGTCTGCTGGCCCTGTTTTTGTGTGGGGAGCCCAACCAGGGGGTCACACACACCCGCTACTGAGTTAACCCCCTCACAGTAGACATACATTTTTTGCCTTTCATTTCTATTTTAAACTGAATGGGTTGTTTTAGGTGAGGGTTTACATATACATTTTTTTTTTTTTTAACAGAGATTGAGGGTTTACATATACTTTAAAGAAGAAGTGCCTGATCCCCTGCGCTACTATATGCACACAAATGGATTGTGTAAAAAGAAATGTATAAATTTAACCAAAAAGAGGTATAAGATAAAGAGAAAACCTAAAGTAAATATAAGTGTATGGGTCTGCTGCTTAATACTTGCTAGTGGTCTAATCGATTGTAGGCAGTGATAAAAATTTAGATATGTGGTACAGCGCTCCCCACTAATACTGCTTAGTATGACACACTGATAGAGTATAATACGACACAGTAAAAGCACACTACATGTGAGGTCCTATACATTATTAGAACCAAATGCACTGTGTAAAATATAGAAATAATAAACAACAAAAGGTACTTTAAATAAAACAACACTGTGATGCCTAAACCAGTGATAATCGGTGATACAAAGTACCGGTAAGCTTGAAACACAAGAAGTTCAATATAGTGAAGAGGCTAGGCCATGGGTCCCATAAAAGGTTCACAGCAATTTCCAGTGCCCGCCACTTCTAAACTATGCGCGCTCACCTCCATTACCGACCTTCCACAGGTCAGTATGTGCCTTCACCTTTAAGGGGCTAAAGAAACCCCTGGTAGGTGGTTGGATCCTTAGTGGTAACTAAATCCTCTATCTCCTGCAACAATCCTTATCGGTAGTACTCATAAAGAATTTAGAAAACTGACATAATGCTGAACCATTTAAAACCACTTTAATAAAAACCATAAGAAGCAACAACTCACATTTTTCAGTGCACTAGCCCTGGTGCACTCAGATAGTATGCATAGCACAATAAGGGTGTGCAGCCCCCCTTAAGGATCGCTTGGATGTAGTACTGGCAACCACCAAACAGGGTGCAATCTTCCACTAAGAGCGCACTGACGTCACCCGGCCCTGCCCCTGGTACAAAAAGGTATGATCACATGAATATCAAAAAATCTAAATCACCTCTCTGCACACTACTATACACAAAGTACACCTAATTGGTGGAAGAGATAACAATAAAGCAAACCTAAATAAACTATGTACAGATGGCATGGTACCGGCAAGATTCCCTGCCATTGGTATCAGATAACAGGCTAGATGCTCCGCTTCCGGGGTCTGGCAAGTGGCTGGGTGCCCCATCACCAGAGTCAGGCAATTGGCTGGGTGCCCTGTTGACTGGATTCTCTGAGACAGGGGAGAGCTGGGCCAGGGTGGCAATTGCCTCCCAGGCCGCCCTAACTTATGTTTAAAATGGCCGGCAGCCGCTGCCCGCTACCATTTTTCTTTTTTATTCTGGTCTACGAAGTCGGTTTGGGGGCATGGCCTTGGCGGCCGACCACTAGCTGTTGCATTCCGGGAGTTGTAGTCCGCAGTCAAGCTTCTGGTGGGTGGAAAACACAGCAGCGCAGACGAAACTACAACTCCCTGGGACCGTATTCTTGGAAGCAGGCAGAGGCAGGGCATGCCAGGGAGTCGGGATGCAGGGCTGGGCGCTGGCTGCAACTTGACCCCAAGATCAGGAGCGTTACCCCCCCAGGAGACCGTGGTGTGCAGGTACCTGCTGAGCTGAGATCGCTGAGGTGAGAGACCCTGACACCCCTAGCTGACCCCCCATCCCCCCCCCATACACCCCATGTAACCTGCCCCAGTGATCAGGCTGCATTGATGGGCACTGGAGTTGGCTGCACTGATGGGCACTGGTGAGGCTGCATTGAAAAACCAGGTGGGCCATGGATGGTGAGCTGATTCGGCGGTTCAGTGGGCCACTTGACTGGACTTGCCCCCCAGGCCTAAGGCCGCCAGCCCTCCCCTGCTCTGAGAGTTATGAAACTTGATAACTCAAGTTCCTCAATACAGCAGGTATCCCAAAAGCTGGAATACCATGGGTTATCTGATGACAAGCACCGGGGTCATTTTGACAGCACTGGAACCCTAACATTAGGGCAGGGCCGGACTGGGAATAAAAACCAGCCCTGAAAATAATTTCATACCAGCCCCCTAGCTCAACATCATAACGTTATTATTTTCTTGTACATAAAAGGGCAAACCGTGCATTTTAAAGCACATTTGAAGAGTGTATTATATATAGATAAGAGAGACATGGAATTTACAAACAGCACAAATTTGATCATTTACTGGCACAGACACATTTGCAGAAAAAAAGTGCCCAAAATGGCAGTTTTCCGTGCAAATATCAATATTTAAGCTATAAACATGTAGCTAAAGCTATTAGCAATGTGTTTAAGTTAAACAAAAGTCAAAAACCATATTTCTCCATTTACATGAAGGTCAGATTAATATAACCCAGCCAGCACAGAGTTCCCCCATATATCAGGAGTCTGCAGGATTCCCCATTACAGTGCAAGGGAACTCTGACATAAAGGGGAACATTGCAGATCATGATCTAAGTGGGAAGGCCCCTTTCACACTGGGGCGGCGGATGCGTCGGCGATAAAGCGGCGCTATTTTTAGCGGTGCTTTACAGTCAATTTCGCAGCGCTATTCGGCCGCTAGCGGGGTGCTTTTAATCCCCGCTAATGGCCGAAAAAGGGTTAAAACCTATAGCGGCGGTGCCCATTCATTTCAAAAGGCAGGAGCGGTATACACACCGGTCCTCCACCGCTCCAAAGATGCTGCTAGCAGGACATTTTTTAGCGTCCTGCCAGCGCACCGCTCCAGTGTGAAAGCACCGCTCAGACTGGAGTGTGCGGAGCGGCTCTTTCAGGGCGCTTTGCAGGCGCTATTTTTAGTGTTATAGCGCCTGCAAAGTGCCTCAGTGTGAAAGGGGTCAAACTCTGATATAAAGGGGGGCACTGGTGACCAGAGACCCCACTTATATCAGAGTCCACTGCATTCCCCTTTACTTCATTCCCCTTTACATCAGAGTGACCCCTTGCACTGAAGGGTGGAATCCTGCAGACTATGATGTAAAGGGGAACTCTGGGAATGTGGGGAGGACTCTGACCAGAAACCACCTTCCGCAAAAAGAAAACGGTAAGGGGGTTTACTGATATAAGGGGGAAACCTTTAGATCAGTGCCCCCTTACAATATTGTACTGACTCCCCCCTCAGACTGGCCTGGCGGTGCTGTCACTGACCTCCTCTCAGGTGCACGGTGCAGGTCTCAGTCAGTCGGCTCCAGCTTGGTAGCTCTGGTTTTATCCCATAGTTTCCTCTCCACAGTCCATACATGTCTGACTTCTCCCATGACCTTCATCCTGGCGGCACTCCCACTCTTGATTTCTCTCCAGACGTGATATATGACAAGAGATGGTCAGAGGCTGCAGATGGTACAGGAGAGGTCAGAGGCTGCGGATGGTACAGGAGAGCTCAGAGGCTGCGGATGGTACAAGAGAGGTCAGAGGCTGCGAATGGTACAGGAGAGGTCAGAGGCTGCGGATGGTACAGGGGAGGTCAGAGGCTGCGGATGGAACGGGGGGGTCAGAGGCTACGGAGGGGGGGACAGGAGGTCAGAGGCTGTGGAGGGGGACAGGAGGTCAGAGGCTGCGGGGGGGACAGGAGGTCAGAGGCTGCGGAGGGGGGGACAGGAGGTCAGAGGCTGCGGAGTGGGGGACAGGAGGTCAGAGGCTGCGGAGGGGGGACAGGGGGTCAGAGGCTGTGGAGGGGGGGACAGCAGGTCAGAGGCTGTGGAGGGGGGGACAGGAGGTCAGAGGCTGCGGAGGGGGGGGGACAGGAGGTCAGAGGCTGCGGAGGGGGGGACAGGAGGTCAGAGGCTGCGGAGGGGGGGACAGGAAGTCAGAGGCTGCGGGGGAGAACAGGAGGTCAGAGGCTGCGGAGGGACGTAGGAAGAGGCAGACGAGACCTCAATGAGCGGCGCCGGCGCGCTACGGCTTAACTTTTAAAATTGGCGCCATTGTGTCACTGCGCATGCGCCCACCTTTCTGGAAATTGTCGAGCGTGTACGGGCTTTCCCGAGCATGGCTAGTTTCGGAACTGCGCTGGTGCATGCGCAGTTGCATGTCGGCCCCACAGACATACTTTTTTCAGGCGCCGCTGTGCCCCAGAAGCAGCCAGGCAGCCGGCCCACCGGGAGTTTTCCCGGTGTCCCGGTGGGCCAGTCCGGCCCTGCATTAGGGTGTCTTGTTACAACCAAGTAGCCTGCTCGGTCCCCAGGATTTCCCCAGGATTTATTCTACGTATCGTAAAAAAGAAAAAAAATTGCGCATAGAGAACAAAATAAGCAGCCAACACGTCACTAGACATACAGTGAAAATAGAAATAAAACACAAAAGTGTGGCGCTAAGTGAGCAAGTGAATAACGTATGAACCTGATAAGGTAAAATAGGCAGTGCAAAATTGAATGTGAACAAAACCAAAACATAAGTCCAAAGTGAATAATAAACATCTATGGAAAGTACATTAGAGTTCAGAATAAAGTATTTGTTATGGCTGGATGTTCGTGGCTGGTGATGCAACAGACAGACCGGCAGGGCTGGGTAGACCAGAGCTGTGGCAGGCTGGATCGCAGAAGAGACAGGAACTGGTGCGATTCGCAGAGCAGAACTGCAGCAGGCAGAGAAGCAGATGCAGAGTCAGGCAGGCCGAGTCGGTAGCATTCAGGTGGATCAGGCAGAGCAGCAGGCAGAAGAGAAGTCCAAAACAAGCCGAAGTCAGGGTATCAAGCAGACAAGGTTAGTGAGAGCAAGCCGGGTTCAAGGTCAGAAGTCAGCACAGGTAACAGATTTTAGACACACAGAAGCTGCAGACCAAACAGCAAAGAGTCTTTGGTGCACTCACTTTAAATGTTGGTGACAGGCGCACGTGCGCGTGCAGGTGCACGTGTGCGCGCAGGTGCACGTGGGTGTGCGCGCGCTGACGTGCCGTGAATGCGC
Source organism: Rana muscosa (assembly GCA_029206835.1). Classification (NCBI taxonomy): domain Eukaryota; kingdom Metazoa; phylum Chordata; class Amphibia; order Anura; family Ranidae; genus Rana; species Rana muscosa. Next base: position 95,244,236 of record CM055128.1, read on the forward strand.
GTGTCTGGCGTGCAATTCCTGCTGGACGGCTATGCCTTTCCTGACACCTCATTTAAAGTCCCGACCCTCTTTCTTTAGTTACATACATAGATAAGTTAAAAGACTACCTATACCGTTTGTAGTAAAGACAGACACTAACCCCCTGACCTACTCTCAGGGCTGGGTTCAGCCCTCCTTTCTCAGTGCTCAGGTTACTCAGCTGTCGGTTTTTTGCCAGCACTCATCGTTCAACAGTGGCTCACCTGGTGATCATTTACTACTTGTCAGCCAGCCCCTTCTGGCTGATTAAACTGCCTGGTTCATTCCTTCTGTACCTTCGCCTTGGTCAAGCATATCTGGAGACTCTCTGCTGTATTCTTGTTGAAGACTTGCCTGGCTGACGTCCCTTCTGGTTCCTGATCCTGTATGCTGCCTTTGACTACGCTGTTCTCTGGCTTCCGGATTTACTGGCTTGTTCTGACTACCCGCATTGGCTACCGTACCCTGGCTATGTTTTGACTACGCTTACAATTTGTACCATTATATTAAAAGGTGTGATTTTTACTGCATTTTCTGTCTCTGATTCATGATTCCTGAGACCTACGTACTAACCACAGCCAAGTTGGATGCTATGGGATACTGGTGGCTAGCTGCACTCTCAGCTTGAATTACCACCCTGGAGTAGGAAACGTAGACACTGATCCATTGTCCTGAAGAACTCATGGAGCCGAAGTTGCCGAACCTCGGTGGGCACATGTACCCCCAGGGGGAGTGTGAGCCCTGAGCCAGGGAGCTGAATATGGTGCTAAAGGGATGGCTTATGCCGAAGTCGTGGGAGTTCATGCCACCAGTATTTCTCAGTATTATTGCAATGTATGTCAGTTGAAGGGTGAGGAGTTACCCCAGCCTAATTCAAGGGGTCTCACATGAGAGCTGAAGTGGAAAAATATTGCCGAACCTGCATGAACTGCATACAATGGAAGACCTTGCCTAAGCAAGCCGCCTCTATGAGCCACCTTCAAAGTTAAGGGCTGATGGAGCTGGTGTGCATCGACTTCCTGTGTTTGGAACTGGATTTCAAGGGATGGGGAAATGTGTTAGTGGTGACTTATCATTTCCCCAAATATGCCCAGGCATTTCCCACAAAAAATCAGCCGGCCTCCACAGTAGCTATTATTCTGGTTCAAAAGTTCTTTGTACATTATGGACTGCTGCGATGCATCCATTCAGATCAGGACAGAGACTTTGAAAGCAAGCTCATCAAAGAGCTGTTAACTTTATTTGGTATCCAGAAATCCAGAACCACTCCTTATCACCCTCAAGGGGATCCTCAGCCAGAACGGTTTAACTGGACTCTCTTGAATATGCTGGTCACTCTGCCTCTTGAAAGAAAACAGCAGTGGAGTCAGCATATTGTTGTCATGGTGCATGCATACAATAGCACAGCGAATGACGCTACAAGCTACTCCCCATGCTTGTTAATGTTCAGACAAGAAGCAAAGTTGTCAGTCAAACTGGCCTTTGGCACTGCCCCTGACCACGTTTCCTCTACGTCACATCCGGTATATGTGGAAAGGTTGAAGCAGCAATTGGAAAGTGCACATGAGAAAGCCTGTCAAACCTCGAGGATCGTAGAGCAAAGAAAAAGAGAGATTTTGATTCCAGAGTAAAATTACAGGATCTACAGCCAGGAGCCCTTGTTTTATCAGAAAATATTGGGTTCCCGGGGGAAAAACAAGATAGAAGCCCTATGAAGACCTCAGTGTTATGTGATTTGTCAAAAGTTTCCAGTTAACCAAATTTACCCTGAGGGAAAGAGGGGACCAGTGAAGTCATTGCATCAGAACCACCTGTTACCTATCACAGACATAGTGCGAGTCCCAGCTCCAGTTGATGTGCCCTCCAGCATGGATGCCCATAGACCAGTGTTTTTCAATTCCAGTCCTCAAGACGCACCAACAGGTCACATTTTCAGGATTTCCCAGAGATGAAATGGCTGTGGTAATTACTAAGGCAGTGAAACTGATCAAATCACCTGTGCAAAATAATGGAAAGCCTGAAAACACTGCCATAGACCATGACTTTCCCCACCCCTCGTTGTTCCCATGCAAGCTTCTGAAGAGGAGGGCAATAAGGAGGAAGAGGAAGAAGAAATTGAGTTTGATTGGAGGCAGCTCCTATCAGCCACTGGGGGAATTGCATTGTCACCCCCTTCCAGGACAATCATGCTGGTCCCTGACTTGGACCCAGAGCCTAGTGACCCTGAGCTCCCCAAGCCTGAGCCTGACATCCCAAACTTAGAGAAAATAGAGGACTTCGCTAAGTCTATAATTCCTGTGGACATAGATGGTGATTCAGAGGAAGAGGAGAGGACCTCAGAGGCTGAACGACAAGATCGACTCACACGCTGAGGGCCCAGAAGTAAGCAGGCTATAAAACCGCCCAAAAGACTGACAATCTGGGTGAGACTGACAATCTGGGTGAGACTGACAATCTGGGTGAGAGCTCGGAGAAAGTGTTCCGTCTCAGTCAACAAACTCTTGATGCCCCTGTTCTCAGTGCAGCTGACTACACGTCAGAGAACGTGAGCCCCCTCACTGACACCACCGGTGAGGTACATTCTTGGATAGTGGCCTCCTCACATGAACAGCTTGCCCATCCTAGTCCGTGGTGGGAAATACTGTTATTAGGCCTGTTTTGCAATGAGAGTCTGCCTATTATCGTCCCTCCTGATTAATGTTGTTAAACTGCTATACCTGTTGTTCATAATTTCTTGTTCTCAAACACTGTCAGTTTAAATGATCAAGTTTCTTTGTGGACCAAAGAATTTCAGTGTGTGTGCGTGTGTATGGAGGGGGGGGGGAGAATATATAACACTGTGCATTGTTACTGTGAACACACATTTATATGTAACCACAAGATGGCAGGGTTTAACATCTCTGTTCATCATAGCCTTAATACACAGGTGTCCTGTACACTGCTTTGGGTTGTAAACTGCGAACAGAACTTTCTTCACAGTAAAGCTGAAACTAAGCTACAGAGTCAAGGAGCAATCACCGTAGTGCGGGAGCATATAAAAGAAAAAGCCCGGTTAGAAGGAGGGGAGTTGAAGACAGACTTTGCTTGTGGAAGGAGTTGTGTCAAGCCATGCGAATCTGGAGCAGACTGGGTTGGGCTGAAAGTTGCAGAGTAGCTGGAGAAGCTGGGGAAGAGACTGCCTAACCACTGCATGCAGAGCACTGTCCCAAATAGACCTGACAGCTGCAGGAGTGCATGAGTCGCTTCAGAAAAGCGGGCCCCCATCGGAGGACTACTGTCACTCTATTGGGTTTTCACAGAAGGACTTGGGTTTTCACAGAAGAACTGGTAAGAGGGTCGCTGACCCACACATCATTTACTATTGTTTAAGTTTCGCCCTTGTTGCCAGATGTGTCTGCAGCATTCTTCAACACTTCATCATTAGAGACAGGTAGACCGCCACCCTCTTAATTGTTTTAGGCTACCATTCCTTGTTTGCCAATGTGGTGGTTTAGTTTTCTGAACTGGGTTAACCCTTTGTTACCTGCTAGGAAAAACCTTGTCTCTGCAGCCGCAATCTTTTCAGTTCAAGTCATTTAAAGCGGAAGTAAACCCATCGATTTAACAGTTTAAAAAATCAGTTACATTCCCGGCATGCCAGGAATGCCAACTGTCACATTGGTTGTGCTCTCAACCAAACTGTCAAACCTTCCAATGGCTGGTGTCATAACTGATCACATGTGCAGCATCACGGCAGTTGAAGATTAAACAGAGGCCAAGATGGCAGCTTCCTTGCCTGAAAATGATAGGAGGGTGTACTTCCACTTTAAGTAGGGTGCTTTTGCCTCTTAAACACTTCCTTACTGGGCGCTTAAACCCTCCTCCTGCCCAGACCAATTTTCAGCTTTCAGCGCTGACGCACTTTAAATGACAATTGCGCGGTCATACAACACTGTACCCAAATTAATTTTTTATTATTTTTTTCCCACAAATAGAGATTTCTTTTGGTGGTATTTGATCACGTCTGCGGTTTTAATTTTTTGTGCTATAAACAAAAAAAGACTGACAATTTTGAAAAAAACACAATATTTTTTACTTTTTGCTATAATAAATATCCCAATTTAAAAAAAAATATATATAATTTTTTTCTCAGTTTAGGCCGATACGTATTCTTCTACTTATTTTAGGTAAAAAAAAATCGCAATAAGCGTTTATTGATTGGTTTGCACAAAAGTTATAGCGCCTACAAAATAGGGGATAAATTTATGAAATTTTTTTATAATTTTTTTTTTTTTTACTAGTAATGGCGGTTATCTGTGATTTTTGTCAGGACTGCGATATTGCGACGGACAGATCGGACATTTTTGACACTATTTTGGGACCATTCACATTTATACAGTGAACAGTGCTATAAATATGCACTGATTACTGTATAAATGTGACTGGCAGGGAAGGGGTTAACACTAGGGGGCGATCAAGGGGTTAAATGTGTTCCCTGGGAGTGATTCTTACTGTGGGGGAAGGGGACTGACTGGGGGAGGTGACTGATGGTTGTCCCTATGTACAAGGGACACACCATCGGTCTCCTCTCCCTGACAGGACATGGATCTCTGTGTTTACACACAGAGATCCACGTCCCTGTCTCTGTGACTGGCAATCGCGGGTACCTGGCGGACATCGCGGCCGCCAGGCACGTGCATCTGCACCCCCGTGACACAGCATACAACAAAACACATCATACTTACCTCTACTGTGCAGTTCGTTTTGCACAGTGTGGCCCCCGATTACCGTCTTCTGGGCTCGCAGCACCTCCTCGCATCGGTAAACCCCCTGGGAGAAGCAATCTCCTTAGGGGTTACCTTGCAGGCACACTCCTGAGTCCAGCATTTGCGTCCATAGACACAGAATGCCAGACTTGGCCCCACCCCCCGGTACCCACGTCATTGGATTTGATTGAAAGCAGTGGGAGCCAATGGCTGCTCTGCTATCAATCTATCCAATCAAGAGCCAAGAACCCCGGGCAGAGAGGAAGAGCGCATCTCCACCGAGGGAACAAAGGGCTCAGGTGAGCAAAACGGGGGGCTGGTCAGTACCAGAAGTTTTTCCTATGCCTTAAGGTGAAAAAACACAAGGGTTTACAACCCCTTTAAGGTCAAATTGTTCTTTTAAAAAGGAGGTGGCCACACTTTCAAGGGTATTTGTTTGCACTGGTGTGTTCTTGTGTTAATTTGTTTTGCCTACTGTTTAACCTCTTTGAATTGTTGAATTGCCTTAACATTTTTTTTTTACTAGTAATGGCGGTTATCTGCAATTTTAGTCAGGACTGCGATATTGCGACGGACAGATCGAACACTTTTGACACTATTTTGGGACCATTCACATTTATACAGCGAACAGTGCTATAAATATGCACTGATTACTGTATAAATGTGACTGGCAGGGAAGGGGTTAACACTAGGGGGCGATCAAGGGGTTAAATGTGTTCCCTGGGAGTGATTCTTACTGTGGGGGGAGGGGACTGACTGGGGGAGGTGACCGATGGTTGTCCCTATGTACAAGGGACACAGCATCGGTCTCCTCTCTCCCTGACAGGACATGGATCTCTGTGTTTACACACAGAGATCCACATCCCTGTCTCTGTGATTGCCGATCGCGGGTACCTGGCGGACATCGCGGCCGCCAGGCACGCGCATCGGCACCCGCGTGACACAGCATACAACAAAACACATCATACTTACCTTACTAACGGGGGGCTGTCCAGTGTCAGACGTTTTTCCTATGCATTAAGGTGAAAAAACACAAGGGTTTTTCAACCCCTTTAAGGTCAAATTGATCTTTTAAAAGGAGGTGGCCACGCTTTCAAGGGTATTTGTTTGTACTCGATTGTTCTTGTGTTAATTTGTTTTGCCTACTGTTTAACCTCTTTGAATTGTTGAATTGCCTTAACATTTTTCTTTATTGCTACCAATACAACTTGACCATTTATTTTATCACAATGTGCGTGTTTTGTTTTTTTGTGTGATGGTTGGGAAACTCCCTGGCTAAAGTAATTTGGGGGTTTCGGCAAGAGTGGGGCTCCGTTTAGAGCCACATGTAGAGCAGGGAACCCAAATTTTCCAGCGGCTCTGTCGAGGGTAGCACTACATATGTTTCTGCATTTCTATGGGTCACCATCAGCTTGCTGGATATGCACATGCACATATGAAGTGAATCCATGAGGCTGGTTTGGTACAATATTAAACAACCCCATATATGTTTGTATAAGATTTGACAAAAAAAAAATGGAAACTGATTGGTATCTATGCAGCACTGCACCAGATTTTGCACTCTTCAGTTTTAGTAACTCAACCCCAATGTCTCCTTCTCTATATTGCGGTAGCCCAGCACCTGGCCACGGATTCTTGTGGAGTGAATATACAATGGGCATAGGGAAGGTCCACAGAAGCTGTTTGTAGCAAGCAACTGCCGTGGAGCTTGCCTATGTACATTGAGATGAAGGGGAACCGGGCGGTGAAGTCACAAGGGGTGGGGTCTCGGAATGACATCATCCACCCCATCTCAGCAGCGGAGGAGGTTCGTTTTTTAATCTTCAGCGGGAGCGGCGGTGGAGGAAGGAGAACGGAGGATGAAGCGGGGGAAGAAGAAGCTGGAGGAAGAAGGAGAAGATCGGAAGAAGAAGCGGGGAAGAAGAAAACATTTTTAATAAAGGAATTGTCAAAAAACTGCAATTTCTTTTGTCACAGTACACTCCTTTTTTTGGTGAATGGGTAGGGGCACAATGTACCCCATACCCATTCACATGGGGGGGCCGGGAAGAGGTCCTTGTCCCCATCACCCCCTCACCCCCCCATCCTGTCCTCTAGGCTGCATGCTCGGATAAGGGTCTGGTAAGGACTTTGGGGGGGACCCTGCGTCAATTTTTTTAAAATTTTGGCGTGGTAGGGACTGGGGGGGGGGGGGGGGCCCTAAGCCATTTTTTGCATTGATTTTTAATCTATATTGTCGGGAGCCGGCAATACATTACATCCATGAGCACGTTTAAATAAAAAAAATTCCTTTAGAAATGTCATTTTGCTGCGGCACTGTTATACACATCACACAGATGCACCACTTTACAGGCAGACTAAGGGGACCCCCAGGCACGATATTTAAAGGAATTTTTCATTTTTATTGTTTCACTTTAAGCTTTATTAAAATCACTGCTCCTGAAAAAAACGGTTGTTTATAAAATAGTCCCCATACACTTTTTATGGCAAATAACTTGCATATAAGCCTGTAGTGAGCACTTTGGATTTTGCAAGTTCGAGCCCCATTGACTTCAACTATTCTTTTATATGCGATCTGACAGGCATGTTCGCCAGCAATAGCGTGATTTCCATTCACATGTCCACCCAGTTTCTGAGAGTTGAAGTCCTAATTGGCTTTAATTGGGCACTATTTTCATGGACTGCAGGCTCGCATATTGGCGCTATAGTAAATGACCCCCAGTGTCTCTCGCATCATTATGCTACTCACCATAATCATAAACCAAAGGGGGCTGTGTTTTTGGGCATAGATAAGTTTACCGGGAATTGGAGGGGAATTAGAGACCCAATGGATTTATAAGGCTAAAACATATAGCCCCTATGGTATTAATATTGATTGGGATGTGAATGCATTTATTAGTAATGCTTAAATAATGGTACTCTATGTCCCTTTGTTTGGGTTTGCTGTATTAATTTGTGGATTTGGAACCATAAATTTTAATATCCTAATTATTTTATTTTGTTCATAATTTTTTAGGTGCTCATTAGCATAGATCATTGCTGTTATTGTTTCAGTTAAATCTAATGATATAACTATGATGTAATATCCCCTTTTACCACAAGATGGTGCCATGCCCAATATACTTTTTATTATTTATTCTATTGGTATTTTTAATCTTTTGTCATTTAAGAGATTCTGTTTAGTAGACTCTTATGACATTTTTTTACTAATAATTTTGTTTTTCATTTGCTGTTAAAGGCAATTTTTAATGATTTAGTGTTGCTGTTCTAATGGCCGTGATTGTCTTCATTACATCCAACAATTATATATAAGAGAATAAAGCGCATGTCTTGCCACACCCCCAATGATGTCAATTTATGATGAAATGACGTAGGGAGGAGTTGGTGACGTGATGCTGGCGTATGCTGGGATGTGGCGGCCATCTTGCTGGTGGGGATTGCTGGAAATTTTACAAATGTGTTTTTTACTCTTGGAAGCATGTGAGTTTATCTCCTTTTATCTACAATAAATGTTACCTGACATACTGCACTATGAGGTTTATTTCTTTATACCTATATAGGATGGATTAATCTCCATTGTTGGAGCATTTTAATGAGCAGGTTGTAATTGAGAATCGTTATATCAGTACCCTGGCTTGCTGTCCCTGACCTGGATGTGTGGAAAATGAGGAGCTTTTCATATCATTCAACTGTTCATGTGGCCTTTGTAATGAGGGTCCACTAAGGAGGGTAAGTGGCAGTGTAATCGGGTGACGGTTTCTTCCTTTTTCACCTTCTGCTAACCAGTGGCGTAACGTGGGTTGTCAGCACCCGGGGCAAGGCAAGAAATTTGCGCCCCCCTAACCTGTGGACTTTTCGCACTCGCCAAGTCCCTTCCCTTCTTACAATAGTACTGACCTACCTGATTCCTACACTGACTACTACACTGACCTACCTGATTCCTACACTGACCACTACACTGACCTACCTGATTCCTACACTGACCACTACACTGACCTACCTGATTCCTACACTGACCACTACACTGACCTACCTAATTCCTACATCACTATACTACACTACACTAACCACTACACTCTACACTGTCCAATACACTACACACTAAACTGCCCACTACACAAAACTGCTCACTACACTACACTACACACTAAACTGCCCACTACACTCTACGCTGTCCACTACACTACACACTAAACTGCCCACTACACAAAACTGCCCACTACACTACACACTAAACTGCCCACTACACAAAACTGCCCACTACACTACACACTAAACTGCCCACTACAATCTACACTGTCCACTACACTACACACTAAACTGCCCACTACACTACACTACACACTAAACTGCCCACTACACTACACTCTACACTGTCCACTACACTGCACTACACACTAAACTGCCCACTACACTACACTACACACTAAACTGCCCACTACACTCTACACTACACTACACACTAAACTGCCCACTACACTACACTCTACACTGTCCACTACACTGCACTACACACTAAACTGCCCACTACACTACACTACACACTAAACTGCCCACTACACTCTACACTACACTACACACTAAACTGCCCACTACACTACACTACACACTAAACTGCCCACTACACTACACTCTACACTGTCCACTACACTGCACTACACACTAAACTGCCCACTACACTACACTACACACTAAACTGCCCACTACACTCTACACTACACTACACACTAAACTGCCCACTACTCTCTACACTACACTACACACTAAACTGCCCACTACACAAAACTGCCCACTACACTACACTGCACACTACACTGCACACCACACTAAACTACACACTACACTACACACTACACCAGTGGTGGCTGGTGCTAAAAAGAAATTGGGGGGGCGCCACTGTGCCCATCAATGGCTGCCACTGTGCCCATCAATGGCTGCCACTGTGCCCATCAATGGCTGCCACTGTGCCCATCAAATGCTGCCACTGTGCCATCAAATGCTGCCACTGTGCCATCAAATGCTGCCACTGTGCCATCAAATACTGCGACTGCTGCCATCAAATACTGCGACTGCTGCCATCAAATACTGCGACTGCGCCCATCAAATGCAGCCACTGTGCCCATCAAATGCAGCCACTGTGCCCATCAAATGCAGCCACTGTGCCATCAAACGCAGCCACTGTGCCATCAAACGCTGCCACTGTGCCATCAAATGCTGCGATTGTGCCATCAAATACTGCGACTGTGCCATTAAATACTGCGACTGTGCCCATTAAACGTAACCACTGTGCCATCAATTGCAGCCACTGTGCCATCAATTGCAGCCACTGTGCCATCACATGCTGCGACTGTGCCCATTAAATGCTGCCACTGTGCTAAATGCTGCCAGTTTGAGTGTGCCCCCCGCCCACTCGTCGTCTGCCTGCCACTTACCCTGTCTTGTGGGGCAGCGGGTGACAGCGACGAGCGTGGTCCTTCATGTCTCCTGCAGTTCTCCCGTCCTCATGTCCAGTCAGGCGTCCAATAGCGGTGCCTGTTGTTTCAACTAATCAGGTGACAGGTAACCAGACCTAAGCAACCTGATTGGCTGAGAGGCGGGTCAGTGTTAGGGAAGCGATGTATTTGGTTTCCTAACACACCACTGAGTAATCAGCGAACGCACAGCAGTGCACCCGCTGTTTACCCTTTTGAAAGCCTATTAGAGCCTATGGCTCTAATCAGACACTTCCAAAACACACCCACCGCTGTAATTCAAATTCATATGCCTGGCGCATGAATAGGGGGTGGCAGCGGCGACCATACATAGAATTATGCAATGCATGAATCTATGTATGGTGATTAGAGAGTGACAGGTCGCTCCTGCGACCTTTATGGATGCACCGCCACTGCACTACACTAAACACTACACACTACACTGCACACTAAACACTACACATGACACTACACACTACACTCTGCACACGAAACACTACACACTACACTGCACACTAAGCTGACTTACTGGCTGCTCCCTCTCCCCAGACCATGTCCACTCCCCCCAGCCAGCAACGCGACTCACGATGGAGTCTCAGTCTCACTTACCTGCTTTTCTTCCATCTGCTCTGCTCTGCTCTGCCTCTGCGGTCTGTCACACTGGCAGACTGCCTGCCACAACGGGGAAACGATCTGGTCCGGACTCCAGAGGAGGAGAGGAGGAGGGGGGGAGATTGCGGTGGCTCACAGCTAAGCGGAGGCCAGCCCCGCTCACCACCAGCGATCGAGGACAGGCCAGCCCCGCCACTGCACATGACCCTATTCGCCCAATCACAGGGCGCCAGGGTCCATCCTGCGACGGAACATGGCGGCCGAAGCGCACTGGAAATAAAAATTAGGAGGAAGGAGCCGGGGACACACACACTGACTGGCGCCCCCCCAAATGTTGCGCCTGGGGCCACGGCACCCCTCGCACCCCCACGCTACGCCACTGCTGCTAACCACCTTGTGAATTGTGTGGAACACTATTCTTTGGATTTATTTTCTATGGACTTGCTTTGCAAGCACTGCACCTTACTTATAGTGAGAAGAGGTGTACCGCTCTAGGGTTCCAGGTTCCTCTAATTGCTCCCGCCCTGCTTCACTCACAGGTGCTGGCTCTGCTCTAATTCATAGAGAAAGAAGGTAGTCTGGACTGCCGCACTCTGTTCAAGCGTTTATTGTCAAAAATGAAATACCAAAAATATCCAAAATAAAATATCCAAAATCCATCAAAAGCAATCAAGCATAAAGGGGCATGCAGGGAACAAGGCTGACGCGTTTCACATCAGGGCATTAAGTGCTTACTACTGTGTCTAACGGCTCTTATTGGTGGAGAGGTTTTTCATGTTACCCTCATATACACTTTTTGGGTCATTCATGCTCCAGCTATGAGTAAGCATCATGCCCTGATGTGAAACGCGTCAGCCTTGTTCCCTGCATGCCCTTTTATGCTTGATTGCTTTTGATGGATTTTGGATATTTTATTTTGGATATTTTGGTATTTCATTTTTGACAATAAACGCTTGAACAGGGTGCGGCAGTCCAGACTACCTTCTTTCTCTATGCACCTTACTTATAATAATTTTTTTATTGTCATTTTTGCAATATTGTGCTAGCTGCTGTTTTATATTAGTTTTTAAGTGCGGTTATATGCGCAGCAGTTATTTATTTATTTTTAAATGAACTACCTTCCAGATGTCCAACACATTTGAAGACATTCAACTCCACGCAAATCCAGCGGAACTTTTCCCCACTTGTGGCCCAGTGCCATAAACTTTTTTTCTATTGTGATACTCTCCTAAGTGGAGTGACACTTTTCTACATGTCCTGAGAAGCATGATAAAATACTCTATCCAGTACCAATCCCATAGTTGAAATTTCTCTGTGCTATTAAAGAGGGGTAATGCTGCTCCTGAGCCATTTCCCAGTTTATTTACATCTTAATGGCCAAAACCCCACCAATATTTTGAGGATTTGACGCCATTAATAAGTACTGTTCTATATTTGTGACTGTTAGAGCCAAGGGACCCTATACACAGTAAGTGACATAATGTCCTCATATCTGCTGATTTACCAAGTACCATTATTATTTTTAACCTACAACTGTGCCTGAAGCATGATTGCGGGCTCAGAGAAGAAGCAAAGCAGGGGAGACTTGGAGATCTTCCAATGTTCACATGGGTGCTGAGGCCTGTATGCCAGGGTGACCAGATGTCCCCGGTCTCCAGGGACAGTGTCCTCAGTCCGGGGACTTTCCCCGAGAACCGGGGACCAAGTCTGTCCTTAGTTTTGTCCCTGGCAGGGACTGTGCCAGGTGGGTGCACACCACTTAAGCACCCCCAAAAGTAAAAAGCCACTACTTGCATATGTCGCAATTTTTTTTTGTACCTGCACATCCTCTATTGATGCCAGAATGCTGGGGACTCTTTTTTTTTCCTGTGGAGGGATACAGCTGCTCCAGCCATATAAGCCTGTAGCGATGTGGACTCTAACCAGAAAGTTTCGCACCTTCCAGTGTTTTGAATATTATAAAAAAATATATATGTAGCGCCCTGCTCCCAATGAGTTGGCGCTATGTGTTGAAATTATAGTTGTCTGAGCAATAGTTTGGCTCAGAAGGATTGTGTTACAAATTATACTCTGTTTCAGTTCAGCTAGTTGCATGATTTTCCTCCTGACAGTGTGTGTCGCTGTCACCACTGGTCCGGATAGGAAAGGCAACAGGCTGAATACATTGGGTATCTCTTTCTCAGAAGCAGCTCAGGGGCGTGGTCAACCCGCTGTGCATTTTGGGAGAGGGTACTTAAGAGACAGACACCATTTTTTGTGGGGTCGTAGTTCGTTGGTGGTAGGCACCACCCGCCCGATCCCGACCTGAGGGCCCTCATGGCCTCAGAGAAGTGCTGGCAGTTTCCGCCTCGGGGCCACGTTGGCCTGAGGCTCTGATGTAGGCCCAGGAGTTGCTGGGGCCTACTGATCCGTGGATGATTCTGTGTCGCCTTACCTGCTGGAAGGGACCAAGCAATTGAGGACTCAATTGGAGGATGCATCCGGATTACAATCTACCTCACAGTGCTGCCGGTGCTGGAAGATCCTGGCACTGAGAGCTGTGTTCTTTATTCCGAAGGTAACCCAGGGAAGGGTTACACCAAGTCTGTGGCAGAGCCTATTCTATTTTTCACCAAGTCTGTGGCAGAGACTGTATGTGATCGAGCTATGCATCGGTTGCTAGGCCGGTGAGATCGGGCCTATCCGGTGTTTGCTGAGTCCAGCGTGGAGATAGTTGCTCCTCTGGACCTAGGAAAATTCCTGTGATCCGCAACTAAGGTACCTGAGTCCTCCCCATCCCTTCATCCCCTCTGTTGGAAACTTTATTGAATAAAACCCTTGAAAGAGACTTTGTGTTGGTGCAAACTTCTTCTGGACAACTCTTCAAGGAGAACCCCTGAGACGAGCATACGGAACAGTAAGGTAACGGTAGGCCCAAATATAAACCAGCAGCTCCTACGGGGGTAGTGCTACATATATATGTCCTAGGGTTGCCACCTGTCCAGGATTCACCCGGACAGTTCGGGTTTGGAATCATGCGTCCGGGTTTCAGACTGCCTGGAACCCGGACACATTATTTAGACTGGACTATGGCTTCCCAGCAGGGTTTCTGGCTGCAGTTGTCTAAGCTGAGAGTGGCTCTTACACTCTCTTTCACACTGCCCAAAGCCAGCACTAACAAACCCCCCCAAACACACACACATACGGGAGAGGAGAGAGGGCTCGATTTGCACCTCTTCCCCCCACCCCTTCCCCTCTGTGTCTGCCCACACTCCAATCCCTGTGCCTTAGAAAAATAAAGTTGGGGCCGGAAGTTTGATGTCCAACAGCCTCAGATACATCTGGATGAGAGGTACTGACTGCCAAGGGGTGAGTAAGCTCTCCATCCATCCCTCTCTGTGACTAAAGTATCCCCCCTTCTCTCTCCTGCCTCTGAGTGAGTGCACAAAGGTAAATCAGGCTTCTCAGAGCACCCCTTACATCAGATTTCCCCTTTACACCAGAGGCCACAGTGTTCCCCCTTACATCAGAGTCCTTTCAGTACATCAGAGTTCTCAGTGTTCCCACTTAAATCAGGGTTCCCAGAGCATCTCTTATGTCAGAGGCCCCAGAGTTCTCCCTTACATCAGAGTCTGCCCCTTACAGTGAAAGGGAACACTGTGAGTTCAGATGTAAAAGAGGAACTCTGTGGATTCAGATGTAAAAGTGGAACTCTGTGGACTCTTGTTATTAACTTCATATGATTAGAAATTTTATTCAATATCAAAATATATGTATAGTTTATTCTATAAAAAAGAAATTGCCGGGTGTCGTTAAAGTGTTCAGGTTTGACTTGAAGAAAAGGTGGCAACCCTAATATGTCCACGGATTTCATTTTAAAAATCTGGCCACCTTACTGTATACTGTTAATGGGCGGTATTTTCAGCGTCTCTAGATTCCATGTCCTATAGGCAGGCAGACCAATTAAGTCTATTAGCACACATAGGCTGCACAGACACAGCCACTCATTCTAATGTGACAGGTATTCAGGTGAGCAGCCCTGAACGCAGACAGTGACACACCTGGAGTCTAGAGATGCCAAACAAAGCGTTAGGCTGGCCATGCATTATACAATATTCTTGTACAATTTTCCTTTAGTTTTACTAAAACCATATACAATGAGGTCAAACCTAAACACTTTCAATTTTTATGCAATCAGGCAGGCCCTTGCACTACATAGTTAAAGGTAAATCTAAAGGAAATTGATAATAAAATTGTATAATGTATGGCCAGCTTTACACCTCACTGCTGTGAGAATAGAAGCTACTCCTCATGTAAGAAAAGTTTGGCCTGATAGTTATCTGATCACCCCATGGACACTCATACAGCCCATGTTCACATTGGGCCCATTTAACATGCGATTTGATATTAAATCGCATGCCAAATCGGAGCCTATTCCCGGCAATTGTACCATCCGCTTCGCTCCACTGATCCCCGTTGAGCAGGTGGATGACAGGTCCGTCTCCGCTCATTGTGCAGAGAAGGACCTATCAGAGCCCCACTCTCCCCTATGGGGAGATCGGATGAAAATGGACCGTCTGTCCGTTTTCATCCGATCCGCCAGACAGATGGAAAATAGGGTCACCATCTGTCTGGATTTCACGAACAGGATCGGATTGGAAAGCAGCGGGTGTCAGCGGACATGTCATGGATGACATCCACCGCTCCATAGAGAGTGAATAGAGGCTCTGATCAGGAGGTCCGCCTGAAAAACTGACAGGCTGACCTGATCGGAAAGCCTGTGTGAAAATCTGCAGAAAATCGAATCGTGTGTATGGGGTCTTAGGTTGGTTTCACACGGAAGTTCTGTTTTTTTGTTCATTTCAGTCACATGTTTTTTTTTTCTTTTTTAACTGATCAAAAATGGATACGGATGTAAATTTGTACATCCGTTTTCATATCCACTGTCAGCATGGCTATCCGATGATGTCACCCAGAGAACCCGCCCTTGTGACATCACAGGGGGTGGGCTCTCCAGGTGATTTAAGCTGATGGTCACACCCCATGGCTATATAACAGATGCCAGACAGCGGACGACAACACAACGGAGCAGGGTTGCCAACTTTCAACAAATGTATGAACAGTTTGCAAAATCCTTATTTTTTGCATCTGTCCGTGAATGTCCATTGTGGACATGCAAGGTGCATAATTATAACGGACATTCATGGACAGATGCAACCATTATGGATTTTACAAACTGTTTGTAAATTTACTGAAAGTTGGCAACCCTGCAACGAAGGAAGACGGCAACAGAAGAGCAGTGGCTTTTTTATTTTTTAGTGGGTAAGCGGCGGCGGGAGAGAAGGCATCAGGGAAGACGGCGGCGGGAGAAGAAGACGGTGGCAGGAAGAGACGGCGGTGGATAGGACGACACCGGGAGAATGCAGAGCTATTAATAAAGGAATTGTCAAAAAACAAAACCTTGATTTTTTATTTTTTTATTTCACTGCCTTTTTGGTGAATGGGTAGGGGTAGTATGTACTCAATACCCATCCACATGGGGGGGGGGCGGGATCTGGGGGTCCCCTAGATTTCGATAAGCCCCCCTGCTCACAGACCCAGACAACCACCAACCACCGGCCAGGGTTGTTGGGAAGAGGTCCTTGTCCCCATCAACATGGGGGCAAGGTGCTTTGCTCTGCCCCCCTTGCCCCAAAGCACCCACCCCCCATGTTGAGGGCATGCGGCCTGGTATGGTATGGTTCAGGAGGGAGGGGGGACGCTCGCTCATCCCCTCCCTTTCCTGACCTGCTGGGCTCCAAGCTCGGATAAGGGTCTGGTATGGATTTTGGGGGGGACCTCACACCATTTTTTTTTAAATGTTGGTGTGGGGGGGGGGGGGGCCTGGTATGGAATGCCTTTTTTTTTCCGATTTTAATTTTTCTATTTTTTTTTTTTACATTCAGCTGTCAGCTGGGAACCCCGCTGACAGCTGATGACTCATCGGTTGTTAAAGACGCGGCGGCCGGTTTCCTGGTCCCCTCCTTAGCAACCAGCTATATACAATGTGTTTAATGAGAAAAAAAAAAGGGTTTAAAAACGGATGTAAATGGATTGTCCGCTAACATCCGTTTTTCGTCCGTTCCGTTTCTTTTTTTACGGATGAAAAAATAGGGTTGACTTCCGTCATAAAAAACAGAGCTTAGTGGAGTTGGATGTCAGCGGATGATCACCCGCTAACGTCCGCTATCCCATTGAGATACATGTAAGTCCATTTTTCATCCGTCAACGGATGGATGAAAAACAGATGTACGGAACAGCCGTGTGAAAGTGGCCTTATGCAGTGCACTGCAATGTGCAAAACTCATCCCCAGCTAAAGGGATGTAGACCCTGCGGGTTTTGTCTCATGAACTGAGCAGGCTCAGGTGGTTTTAATAAAGGATGACCACTGTATTTCTAAATCAGTTTGAGAAAAGACATGAAACAAACAGGAACATCTTCAGGAAAAGGGTAGGAATATTTTCCACATAAGTGATTGTTTTTCTCAACAAAACTCTTAAGGCCCGGATCACATAGGGGCGACTCCTCAGGCGACTCGGTCACCTGAGGAGTCGCGTTCCGGTCTGTGCTATGGAACCGTTCTAATAGGAGCGACCTTAGTCGCTCCGACTTAGAAAAAGGTTCCTGTACTACTTTTGGGGGCGACGCAGGGCGACTTGCATTGACTTCTTTACAGAAGTCATTATGCAAATCGCCTCGGCAGGCGTCTCAAGTCGTCTTGAGATCGCGCCGCCGAGGTCGTCCCCGAAGTCGTGCCGCCCCTGTGTGAACCGGGCCTAAAGCTTTAAATAGTGTTGATGCAACTCATGAATCTTGAATGCACCATAACATTCATAAAATGCACCTTTTTTTTTTTTGACAGCGGACCAAAATGAATGGCATATGCCCTGTGATTTGCTGCAGTTTATGTGTGTTTCCCTCTTCTGTATAGTACCTTGGGGTACAATCACAATAAAATGATACCGGGAAGCACTTAGGAGGAATTTCTTGAAGTATGTTACTGCAACACAATAATCTAAATGGGCTCTAAATGTTTGCAGAAGGGCCATGGGATATACAAAAATCATACATTTCAGGAGGCAGTTTTGCACGTATGCGCAGACTCTCTGTGGGATCTCTGCCTGTGTGTGTGTGTAGGAGCCCGGCAAAACATTTATTTAAAACGTTTTTACCTTTTAGGGCCAGATCACACCAGACGCATTTCCGTTCAGTTCCATGTGCTTTTTTTCTGCACAAAATGCATGCACAGTGTTTTCCATGTGTTCCAGTGGCTCTAGTTCACACCATGCAGTCAGTTTCCGGTCAGTTTCTGCACCGGAAACTGACTGCATGGTGTGAACTAGAGCCAACAAGAGCCATTGGAATACATGGAAAACACTGTGCATGCATTTTTAGTGCAGAAAAAATGCGAACAAAACTGTACGGAACTGCATCTGGTGTGAACTGGCCCTTAAAAATATGTTCTGCATACTGTATGTGTGAGGAGGAGGAAAGAGAGAACCTTCCTAGAATGGATGAAGGTCTGCTTTAAGAACCTGATTTAGAAATATTGACTATGGTTTATGATATAATGATGGATTTCATTGCACATTGATGACTCGTCTCCATTCAGAAGACATGACCAGCTGGGGGCAGTAAACCCACATCACACATAGTATTTCTGTTTTGAATTCCACTTGGTTCGCTTTCCCTCATCATTGTTTATGAAGAGAGATTTCCCTGTCCTAGACCTAGAGGACCATTTTTGACTGGTACTTTTATTGCCTGGTACTATTAGTTGTCACAAATTTCAGCACCAATTGAATTTATACACATGAAAAAGACCCCAAAAAGGGTTATGCTAATGTGGCGGACCCCCCAATAATTGGGGGTCGCTATGCTTAAATTTAGGGGGTAGCCTGATCCATAGTTGGACTCAGGCTGTTGAATTCTTCAAAAACTGGCTTCTGCTTTGAGGTAATGTTGCCTGGCAGTACAGTTCCCTGTGGCCTATGGGTGGCACTGTCGCACCAGGCTCAGGTTGACCCACAGGTAGCGTTGCAACGCCATTGGGTGTCCTCTCTCGGCAGCCGTGCAGTGGGCCCACTGTGCATGCTGGGAGAGGATACATAAGGGGCAGATGCCATTATTCGGGAGCAGTTCGTGCTTCCAGGCCAGGGGTGCGTGTTTCCAGGCCAGGGGTGCGTGTGTGTACCAGCCCCAGGCACCTTTTAGCCTGAGGCTGCATCGCTGTAAGTAGGCCCAGCATCTTTGGATGGGGTCTACACCCGAAGAGGAATCCCAGGGTATCCAAGTGAGGGGTGACCCGCTCTGAAGGAGAGGCAACCAGGGGAGGATCTACCCAAGGGGATCGGTGAGAGAAATCACTGTTTTAGGTAACCAGGCCTCTCCCATCGGAGGGAAGGATTCCGTAGTCCGCCACAAGCCTAGTAACGTGCCCATTTGGCACCTAAGGACTCAAGTGTTACTAGACTGGGAAGTTCGGGACTTAGATTGTCTCCTGATCGTATCCCTAGGAAACCACAAGGGAATGTTCCGTGCTCCACACCGGCTGCTAGGACCGCTCTTAGGGGGACTATCCGGGTGAGCAAAACCCACTCCGGCCTGAGTGGCGACGAGTGATAGATAAGTGCCGCGTGCCTGAAGCTGCCTCCCTGTTCACTCCTCTTTATCTCCAACTTTTCCTGTCAAGTTCTTAACTAAAGCAAAATAAACCTTTTTATTGGGTTTGATACTGTCTGGACATTGGCCTTCCTTAAGAGAGAAAATAGACTTCTTCCTACACTCTAGGGTAAAGAACCAACGGAAGGAGGTAACTCGCTGCAAGACCCAAAAGTAGATAACACCGCTCACCCTCCTAAACAAGGAGGACACTGGGCATGTGGCATGGTGTGTCCCACCTTCTAGTAGAGGTAAGCAGGCAAGGGATCTGTGTGCTACACTAAAAAATAAAACATTTTTACAATACAAAAAGTTTATTATATAACTGCCAATTTTAAAGAGTTCTAGCCTGGGGAATAAAATTAAAAGTCAGCAGCTATAAATACTGCAGCTGCTGACTTTTAATATTAGGAAACTTACCTGTACAGGAAGCCCACGATGTCGGAAAACTGGCAGTGAAGCCAGTGAAGACGGTTCCCTGCTGTGCATGCGCGAAGCTCGCTGTGCTTTCTAATTGGCCCGGCGGTGGAGGAAGGAGGTGGGGGGGCCGAACTTCCGAGGGACGGCACTATGGGGACAGGGACCTGTCAAAAAACAGGTACCCCTTCCCTCCCCCCCTGAAAAGGTGCCAAATGTGCCACCGCAGGGGGACAGGAGGCAAATAAGCTAGGGTGACCAGACATCCCCAGTTTGAGGGGACAGTCCCCAGATTGAGGACACTGTCCCCAGACCAAGTCTGTCCCCGGTTTTGTCCCCGGATTGGATTTGAACAGGGGCTGGGGCAATTTCAAAGACAGTCAGTGCAGAATAAAAAAAAAAAAAAACTGAATTACACACCCCCGCTCTGCTGCTCCTACTAGCTTAGGGGGGTGTATTTTTTTCCATTATCTGTGCCCCTTTCTGATGATCATCTGCTGGTCGGAGCGGAGTGAATATTTCTTAAGTTTCGGGCGCCCATCCAGCTCCACCTGCATGTTCTTCTGCCTTGGCTCAAGTCCCGGCCAGCCGCCTGCCTGCTTATCTCCTTGCCTTCCCTGGCGGAGTGATCTTCCTCCGCTCTCCACCCAGTAGTAGCCGGGGCCCGGAGAGTAAGACTTGACAGGCTGTGAAGCGGGCGGCGGCGATGGGCAGAGTCGCCGATTGCCGTAATTACTAGTAAAAAAAAAAACATATGTCCCCGGATTTCATTTTAAAAATCTGGTCACCTTAAAATAAGCGGAAGTTCCGCTTTAAGGTAGGACTAAACCTACGCTTACACATGCGTCTGTCACTTCGCTGCCTCTGAAAGGCAATTTGCGGTTGGATCACTCTTAAGAGGAGTTTGACAGGCTGTGAGGAGGTGATACGTTGTTTCCTCACCACCTGTTTTACTTCCGTAAATGCTGCATTTGCACACAGTTGCGGGGATGTTGCAGTGCAGCCCTATTCACTTGAATGGGTCATGTTCGGTGGCAACTAGTGCCCGCTAGATGAAACGGGGTTAAATTCTTTCACTTCCACTGCCTTTTCAACTTAAGGAGGAATGGGGGAGGGAGATAAAAATGTGGCTCAATTGTATGTTTTTACTGTCCACAAACTGCACGTTTAAACAAGCTCTAATGGCAAAGCTTATTTTGGTAGAGTAAGGGATGGATACATCCCCTGTCAGCTTTTTTGCCATCTGTGTGAAAGCACATGCTTTAAATTTTACATGATTACTATTACCATATAATATGGTGATCGTAATCACGCTTGATTGCGTGAGTTAGCGCCCCTCATGGCCACAGGCCAAATTACTTCACTAGGCCTCACACCGACGGATAACATATCTTCACTTACCAGTGACACCTATCCCGGCACTGACTACAGAGACATTTCGAGAGATATCGCTTTGAGCACGGATTTTCTCCACCAGCCCTTCCACATGCGTTACTCAATATATTTTACTTGCTTCAGCCCAAATACATGGGAAGGAAACTGCTGCTGCTGTTTACTTCATGAGGCTTTGCACATCATGGTCCAGGCCCAGTCCCTGGGGGGGTATAGTTTTGCAGTGTGCCATAATATACAGTGGGTACAGAAAATAATCACCCTTCTTTAAAATAATCAAATTTTGTTGCATTGCGGCCTGAAATTAAGACAGACATAGTTTTTGTTTTAGCCTGCTGTATTTACTAGTGCAACTTATAACATCCAAGTGAAAGATATAACACCAACATGTCAGAAAAAAATCAAAAATAGAATCACGGAGTTGAAAAGGGATCCTTATGTCAGTATTTTGTTGAACCACCTTTTGCTTTTAATTACAGCCTGTAGTCTTTTGGGATATGTCTCTACTAACTTTGCACATCTAGACTTTGCAATATTTTTCACTCTTAAATTATTTGGCCTCAACACCAAACAATATGTTTGGTGGAAACCCAATACAACTCACCATCCAAATAACACCATAAAGCACGGAGGTGGTAATATCCTGTTCTGGTATATAGAGGGAACTCCCGCTCTGTCTAGCAACCTAATCTAGGGGGTACTGCTGCAAGACACCTGTGAATCTAATTCAAAGAAACAAACAAACTGATAAAGAAAGTGGAGGGGGGGGGGGGTAGGTGGTGTCTGCGCTGTGATGGGGCAGGGAAGGTGGAACAATGAAACTGATAGCAAAACCAGTGACACACACACACACACACACTGCTGGAGGATTCTTCAGTGATACACCTCTGTGTCTGCAAGCAGTTTACCTCACTGCTGTTAGACAAACAGCATAAGCAGACCGCAGAGTGTGAATACAGATGGTTTTGCAACGGTATGGTGGTCTCTTTTTATGTTGCGGCAGTCCTTTCAGTAGCAGATGTGAGCCATACATAGGGATGTAAAGACCAGGAGAGCAATCGTAGCGTACCTCAGAAGGGGAGCCACAAGGGGCCAGATGCCAATCGCACAATATTGCACTCGCTTGTTAAAAAGGGAGCGTGGGCAAAACTCCACGTACGCCGAGTTCATAAGCCCTCAGTGTGTGTATATGGCTCTGGTATATCCTGTTATGGGGATGTTTCTCTGCAGCACGCAGGGCCGGATTAACATAGGGGCTATTGGAGCTGCAGTTCCAGACCCCTTACCTTTAGATAGGCCCATTTGCCCCCCAAAAAACCCCCCAAAAATGATCAACTTTGAGGGTAGGTATCTGAAGACCTACTCTACCACTGGACACAATTTGGGGCTCCTATCATCTATGGGTCCGGAGATACTGGGCTCCTTCCGCAAACCTGTCAGAAGCTACACACAGAGCGGCCACTTTAAATACAAGCTGTCACACTCTGTTTGCAGCAGACTGAGAGGATGAGCTCACTTCTTGTCAGAGGCACTGAGCTTAAGACAGCTTGGAGCCTGCAGAGTTTGACAGGCAGCACCACCTATCAAACTTGCCTATTGATTTCAATGGGGCCACTCTGCAACTGCAAACCAAACTCGCTTGCATTAGCAGCATAGTCCAACAAGGTATAACTACCATTCAGCAATTTAAAAAAAAAACAAGGACGCGGCAGTAGCACCTCATGGAACGCCTGTCAACCCCCTCCCCCCCCCAAAATCTATACCAGACCCTTATCCGAGCATGCAGTCTGGCAGGTCAGGAATGGGAGGGGACCATACCAGGCCGCATGCCCTCAACATGTTGGAATGGGTGCTTTGGGGCAGGGGGGCCTTTGCACCCCCTCACCCCAAAGCACCTTGCCCCCTTGTTGATGGGGACAAGGGCCTCTTCCCAACAACCCTTGCCCGGTGGTTGTCAGAATCTGGAAGCCCCCTTTAAAAAGGGGGCCACCAGATACCGCCCCCCCTATGTGAATGCGTATGGGGTACATTGTACCCCTACCCATTCACCAAAAAAAAGTAATGTAGTGTTTAAATACAGTAGACAGTTTTTGACAAGTCTTTTATAAAAAAATATCTTCTTCTCCGCTTCTTCCTCCGGTCTTCCTCCATCTTCTTCCGCATCTTCACCCTCCAGGCTTCTCCTTCTTCCGCTCTTTTTCTTTCTTCTGTCTTCTGTTGTCCGGTGTTCTTCTTCCCCCTCCTTCATTATCTAAGAAATGATTGACATCGGCACGGACAGATAAGAAGACGCATCATCGGAGGATGGTTGTCGGCGGGAGCGGTGGCAGAGGAAGAAGAACACCAGACAAAGAAGACAGAAGAAAGAAGAAGAGCAGGAGAAGGAGAAGACCAAAGGAAGAAGATGGAGGAAGACCGGAGGAAGAAGATATTTCTCTTTTCGTCCATGGACGGGACACAGCCTTCTCAATTCTTGACATATGGGTTATGTTCCTGTTCATAGGAGAGGACTAGGCAGAACATGTTAAATGTTTAAACACATGTTATATAATTCAGAGTTGAACAGCCCCGCCCAGGGGGCGGTCCCTCCAGACCTAACCCTCCACCCTGCAGTCAGCAGCTCCAGTTTTTTTCTGCCTAGCAGAGGAGAAGGACGTGGCTCCCTTTGGGCCCAGAGTCCTGAAGAATTTTTTATTTTATTTTAATTTTTTTTGTGATTATCTTCTATCAACTGCCGGCTGGGCGACATGCTGGATATTATAGATCTTTGTAGTCTTCCCAGTTCCGGCCATCGAGCGTGCCAGTCCTTTGCGCTGGTTATGCCAGGACGTACACAGTGACTCCAGGGGTGGCCGGTGAGCACATGCTCCGGGGTCCACATATGACTGGGCTGATTGTTGTCTCACTCACAGTGGACCGGGCCGACAGCTACTCCCACTCGGTTGTAGCCCTTTCAGGGACGCAACAGGGAGTCCTCGCAGGACGGGTAAGTACTATTCCTCCTGCCTCGGCAGGTGGAAACAGCTGGGCGTTTCAGGGAATTAGGGGTTCTCCTGTCCTCCCTTTCCCTGCTCTCTGTCACAATTCCCCTTCTGCTCTAGCAGGGCGCGCTGCGACCGGGGCGTACCTGTGGGGGGGCTCCGGATCCCGGTGGGGGACTGTGGGGTGCCGGGGCTCGTTTGTCTGTGAGGGGCGCTCTGTTCTGGGGAAGTCCCTGTGCTCGGCCTTCTCGTCAAAATCGCATTGCTCGGGCGCCATTTTTGCGGCGCCGCCACTATTTTCTTGTATGCCTGCTGTTATGTGTAATTTCCCCATTGGCGGACATCTTGCCGTGGCCGCGCTGTGGGGCAGGTTGTTATTGCGGGTGGCCATTTTCTTGTGGTCGCGCTCTTTTCTTTCTGAGCGTCTGGCGGCCATTTTGGATGGGGGTTTGGCCTCTAGTGCTGGCTTCCTGTAAGGCGCGCAGCGCAATTCTCCACAGTTTTTCCTCACACATGCTGTGTACTGTACAGACGGAAGGCGGGCAGCGGTGCCGAGCGGTCTCTTGCTGGGTGGTGAGTCCCCTGGGTAACCCCCCCCCCCCGGTCTGTGCAGCAAGGAGGGTGGACTTCAGTTTTTGTCTGAGTCCCTGAGAGCTGTCGGTAATGGAGTCAGTGTCTGGCTCTTCTTCCCCAAACATGCCAGAGGCAGCAGCCTGTGCCCTTGCACCTGCGGTTACCATGGACACTTTGGCAACAAAGGATTCCAGGACTGCCGACAGAGTGGAAGCGGCGTGCGAGCGTAAGGGGGGTAAAAAGCCCCCCCCCCGCCAACCCCAGGGGAATGCTCTGACTCAGACCGGGCCTAGCTGCGGCACAGGACCCTGATTCTGGGTTATCGTAGGATGCGGACCGGGACCTTCCTTGTGAGGAAGACCCTTCATCCGGGTCAGCGCATGACAGAGCACTTGTTGGTGTGCTTATCAATGCTGTAAGGGACTCCCTTAAGCTGGAAGGTGCAGCTGAGGCGTCCACAGAGGGGTCAGTCTCTTTTGGGTCGCACAAATCAACCCGCTCTGTGAAGGTGTTTCCCTATGTGTCCTTCTTTGATAAATTCATACATTAAGGAATGGGAAAGCCGCAGAAATCATTTGTGGTCAGGTATCCCTTTTGAGGAGAGCCTTTTGAAAAAATGGGCTTCTCCTCCGGTTGTTGACCCCCCCGGTCGCTCGGTTAAATAAAGTAACCACTCTCCCTGTAGAGGGGACCCCTGCATTTAAGGACCATACTGATAGGAGGTCCGAGGCGCTGAGCAGGTCCATGTTCACCTTGTTGGGGGTCTGCGTTGCAGCCTATTTTGGCTGCTACCTTGGTGTCTCAGACGCTCACTGAATGGGCAAAGATTTTGCACCAGACTGTGGAGGAACATCAGCTCCCTCTGGAGTGTGTAAGACTGGCCAACCAGTTGGTGCAGGGCCTTGTGTATGTCTGTGATGCCACTCTGGATGCAGCCCCCTTAATCTCCAGGGCCTCTGTATCTGCGGTGGTAATGCGCCACCTATTTTTGCTGAAATGCTGGTCCGCTGACTAGGCTTCCAAGAAAGCTTTGGCAGACTGGCCCTTCAAAGGTGGGAGGCTTTTTGGTACCTCGCTGGATGACATTAAGGATGTCACTGGAGTAAGAGCACTCTTCTCCCTCAGTCCACTAAGGGGAAGGAGCCGCGCCGTAAGCCAAGTCCTTCCTTTCCCACGCAGTGGCGGTATTTTCGTCAGTCAGGGTCCATGGGTAGACCCTTCCAAGCTGAAAAGGGTCCAGCTGGGGGACAGAAGCTTCTTTGAGTGCACAAGCCCAGCAAGCAAGCCTGCCACTGCATGAAGTTTTGCCCCCGCCCGACTCATGGGTGGGGGGACGGCTTCACAGAGTCACGGCACAGTGGACCTCTCTGCTCTCCGACCAGTGGGTCTGCGAGGTGGTCACTTTGGGGTACAAGATCGAGTTTCTTTCCTGTCCGCCAAACAGATCCTTTCCCTCAAATCTCCCTCTTCTTCCGGCTCGTCGGTGTGTCCTATTGGGTGCAGTGTTGCCAACCGTACGTAGATTTACGTACAGTCCGCAAATTTAACCCCTTTTTCGGGGTGTACGTTAAAGTCCGTTATGGGCACCGGCGCCCATAAAAAAGATGGCCGCGAGCCGGTCATACAACTGCGCATGCGCCGTTCCGAAAGCCGGCCGAGCTCAGGGAAACTTGTTCACGCTCGGCCGGGCAGCGCATGCGCGGTAACGTGCTGGCGCCATTTTTGAAAAGGCCACAGCGGCTGGCGCGACGCCTGTAGTGAGTGCATGCATGCCATGCACTCATCATAGGTGGAGGAGGACTCGGAGCGAGCGGACTCGGAGGCTCGGAGCACTGACAGGGCCCAGGCCCCAGGGCCCAGGGGTGAAGAGGACGGACTCAACTCGAGTTTTAAGGTCAGTGAAACTGGGGGGGATACAAGCGAGTGAGAGCCTGGCGTCCTGAGAGCCTGAAGCCGTGCCATGCAGGGGAGAGACTGATGTGCTCTGTCCACCACCATATTACTTCTCAAAATCATCAGTGTGTGCTGTGTCCTCCTCTGGTTCCTGTGCCCCTTTCACCTCTCCACAGGTCAGGGCAGCACAGTGCAGCACTGACCTGTGGAATGGTGAAAGGGGCACAGGAGGAGGACACAGCACACTGATGATGTGGAGAAGTAATATGGTGGTGGACAGAGGAGGAGGCTACTGTGAGGGGGTGAGGAGGGCACCATCATGTCCGCAGAGTGTCTCCACCGGCACCTCCTGTAGCATGTCCGCAGCCTCTGTCCCCCCTCCTGTAGTATGTCCGCAGCCTCTGTCCCCCTCCTGTAGTATGTCCGCAGCCTCTGTCCCCCTCCTGTAGTATGTCCGCAGCCTCTGTCCCCCTCCTGTAGTATGTCCGCAGCCTCTGTCCACCTCCTGTAGTATGTCTGCAGCCTCTGTCCCCCTCCTGTAGTATGTCCGCAGCCTCTGTCCCCCTCCTGTAGTATGTCCGCAGCCTCTGTCCCCCTCCTGTAGTATGTCCGCAGCCTCTGTCTCCCTCCTGTAGTGTGTCCGCAGCCTCTGTCCCCCTCCTGTAGTATGTCCGCAGCCTCTGTCCCCCTCCTGTAGTGTGTCCGCAGCCTCTGTCCCCCTCCTGTAGTATGTCCGCTGTCTCTGTCCACCTCCTGTAGTATGTCCGCAGCCTCTGTCCCCCTCCTGTAGTATGTCCGCAGCCTCTGTCCCCCTCCTGTAGTATGTCCGCAGCCTCTGTCCACCTCCTGTAGTATGTCCGCAGCCTCTGTCCACCTCCTGTAGTGGGTCCATAGCCTCTGTCCCCCTCCTGTAGTATGTCCACAGTCTCTGTCTAGTGTCCACCTCCTGTAGTATGTCCGCAGCCTCTGACCATCTCTTGTCTTTTATCATGTCTACAGTCTCTGAGGGGATCCTAGAAAGGAGTCAAGAGTGGAAGTGCTGCCGGAATGGGGGTTACGGCCCGGGAAGAAACAGACGTGTGGACTGGGGAGAGGAGATCAGAGCCACCAAGCTGGAGCCGTCTGACTGAACCCCACACTGTGCACCTGAGAGGAGGTAAGTGACAGTGCCGCCAGGCCATTCTAAGGGGGGGGGGTCACTGATGTAAGCAGGTGAATGAATACAATAATGTAAGGGGGCACTGATATAAAGGTTTCCCCCTTATATTAATACCCCCCCTTACCTTAGTGTATTCACTCTGCGGAAGGTGAATACACTAAGGTAAGAGCCCCCCTCCACATCAGGGTTCCCCCTTACATCATGATCTGCAGCGTTCCCCTTTACATAAGAGTTCCCTTGCACTGTAAGGGGGCATCCTGCAGACTCTGATGTAAGAGGAAACTCTGTGCTGGCCGGGTTATAGTAACCTGACCTTCATGTAAATTGAGAAAAATGTTTTTTTACTTTTGTTTAACTTAAACACATTGATAAATAGCATTAGCTGTGTGTTTATAGTTCAAATATTGATATTTGCACTGTTTAGCACTAAAAACAGTGATTGTAGGTACTTTTTTGCAGCGTCAGTAAAAAATGTGGCTCTGCCAGCAATTTTCATGATTTTTGCCAGTAAGAAATTGGTGCCGTACAGAAATTTTGGCATCCTTGCCAGTATATTTCACTTCAGGGGGTTGGCAACACTGATTAGGGGCAGTGCAAGATTTGCTAGGGGCCGGAGTGATTTTACCTGTACCACTGGAAGAGAGGTTTCAGGGTTTTTATTCGAATCTGTTTGTGGTCCCAAAGAAGGACGGAGTCTGTCCGATCCTGGACCACAAAGCCTTAAATGTCTTTGTAAAGGTTCGGAAGTTCCGCATGGAATCCATTCGTTCAGTGGTTGCTGCGCTCCATCCGGTGGACTTTCTGGCATCCCTGGACATCAAGGACGCATACTTGCATGTCCCAATCTGCACAAGACACCAGAGGTTTCTGCACTTTGCAATCGGCGAAGACCAATATCAGTTTGTGGCTCTTCCCTTTGGCCTAGCGTCAGCACCAAGGGTTTTCACCAAGGTGCTCGCCCTGATTCTGGCTTTGCTGAGACAGCGAGGCATTGCTATCGTGGGCTACTTAGATGATCTTCTTCTGAGAGCAGCTTCTGGCTCAGATTTAGAGGAAGATGTGGCTATAGCCAGTCAGACCCTCCGAGAATTTGGTTGGGTGTTTAAACATTCAGAAGTCGGTCCTGACACTGACTCAGCGTTTGGAGTACCTAGTTGATTCTGGACTCCAAGGAGGCAACAGTATTCCTTCCTTTGGAAAAATTTAAGACTTTCCAGTCTGCGGTGAGGTTGTTGACATCCCGCAAATGGTCGTCTCTCCGATTTTGCATGCGGGTTCTGTGTCTCATGGTAGCCTCCTTTTGAGGCAGTACCGTATGCCCAATTCCACACTCGAGTCTTGCCCAAATGGAACAAATCTCCGTTGTGTCTGGATCTTCAGATTCAGGTCAGTCGCCTGGTCAGGGCTTCTCTGAGTTGGTGGATGAGATCCCCGGCTCTTCAGTCAGGGAAGTTGTTCCTTCCCTTCCATTGGACTGTGATTTATGACGGATGCCAGCCTCACAGGTTGTGGGGGAGTCTGGGGAGTCCAGTCGGCCCAGGATCGGTGGTATCCGGACGAATCCCGTCTGCCGATCAATGTCCTGGAACTTCGGGCGATCAGACTGTCTCTCTCCTCGTGGTAGGGAAGACTACAGGGACGCCCGATCAGGATTCAGTCAGACAACGCCAAGGCGGTGGCTTATGTCAACCATCAGGGGTGAACAAGGAGCTCGGCTGCAGCATCCGAGGTCGCTCACATCCTGCGGTGGGCGTAAAGAAGCGTGCCGGCTCTGTCAGCCGTCTAAATTCCGGGCGTAGAAAATTGGCAGGCGGACTATCTGAGTCGCCAGATGCTAAACCAAGGGGAATGGTCATTGCACCTGGAGGTGTTTCAACTCCTTTGCTGGAGGTGGGGCACACCGGACGTGGACCTCCTGGCCTCTCGGCTCAATCGCAAGGTGTTGACATTCGTGGCCAGGTACAGAGATCCCTGGGCAGACGCGTCAAATGCGTTGGTGGCCCCGTGGTGTCAGTATCGGCTAATTTATGCCTATCCCCCACTGAAGTTGCTTCGTCATCTGCTCCGCAGAGTGGAGACCGAGGGGATCCCGGTGATTCTTATCGCTCCAGATTGGCCCCGGCGTCCTTGGTACGCCGACCTCGTGCGCCTGGTGGTGGACGTACCCTGGCGACTGCCAATTCGGGAGGACCTTCGAGAGAAAAAACAACGTGGGGTCCCCCCCAGGTCCATACCAGGCCCTTGGGTCTAGTATGGATTCGGAGGGGACCCCCCCACACCAAAATGTAAAAAAAATGGCGTGGGGTCCCCCCAAAATCTATACCAGACCCTTATCCGAGCATGCAGCCCGGCAGGTCAGGAAAGGGAGGGGACGAGCGAGCGCCCCCCCCTCCTGAACCATACCAGGCCGCATGCCCTCAACATGGGGGGGATGGGTGCTTTGGGGCAAGGGGGGCTCTGCGCCCCCCCACGCCAAAGCACCTTGCCCCCATGTTGATGGGGACAAGGGCCTCTTCCCGACAACCCTTGCCCGGTGGTTGTCGGGGTCTGCGAGCGGGGGGCTTATCGGAATCTGGAAGCCCCCTTTAACAAGGGGGCCCCCAGATCCCGGCCTCCCCTATGTGAATGAGTATGGGGTACATTGTACCCCTACCCATTCAATAAAAACAAATAGTGTAGTGTTAATAAATACAGTAAACGGTTTTTGACAAGTCTTTTTTATTAAAAATCTTCTTCTCCGCTTATTCCTCCATCTTCTCCCGCATCTTCATCCTCCGGTCTTCTCCTTCTCCCCCTGCTTCTTGTTCCGGTGTTCTTCTTCCTGTGCCGCTGATCCGTTGGCGCCGATGTCCTGCATTTCTTAAATAACGGCGCCCCCTTGTCACGTCGCGGACCCATCATGCCCGGGCGGTGACGTCACACGGTGCGTGTCCTCCGGATGACGCAATCTGATTGCCACGCCCCCGCCGTTATTTAAGTAATGCAGTACATCGGCGCCGACAGATCAGTGGGACGCAGCATCGGAGGAGGAGCGACGGCAGAGGAAGAAGAACACTGGACAAAGAAGACAGAAGAACAGGGGAAGAAGAAGCAGGGAGAGAAGAAGACTGGAGGATGAAGATGCGGTAGAAGATGGAGGAAGAAGTGGAGAAGAAGATTTTTAATAAAAGACTTGTCAAAAACAGTTTACTGTATTTTTTTTTTAACACTACACTACTTTTTTTAGTGAATGGGTAGGGGTACAATGTACCCCATACTCATTCACATAGGGGGGCCGGGATCTGGGGGGCCCCTTGTTAAAGGGGGCTTCCAGATTCTGATAAGCCCCCCCGCCCACAGACCCTGACAACCACCGGGCAAGGGTTGTCGGGAAGAGGCCCTTGTCCCCATCAACATGGGGGCAAGGTGATTTGGGGTGGGTGGGCGCAAAGCCCCCCCATGTTGAGGGCATGCGGCCTGGTATAGTTCAGGAGGGGGGGGGGTGCTCGCTCGTCCCCTCCCTTCCCTTACCTACCGGGCTGCATGCTCAGATATGTATGGTATGGATTTTGGGGGGACCCACATGCCATTTTTTTTTTTTTGGTGTGGGGGTGCTATATACAGTGTTAAAATAAAACACAAATCGCTGTCAGAACGCAGTACTTGCGTTTTGGATGCGGGTCCACTGAATTCTATTACATGCATGCGCAGTTCCAAGCCAGAACGGTCACGGCTATTTTTTACTGGCACTTTCCTGCTACTACGGACATTTACGGCCAAAATACGAGCGGTTGGCAACACTGAACTGCAGGTAAGTATGAGCTCCAGCATGTTCGCAAAGACCACGTGCAGAGCCCGCCAGGAAGTCGGCACTGCGCTGCGCTAATCACAGGCAGTGAGACATTGTCCCGATGCACGGCTGCAGAGATCGAGAAATGTCTCACTGCCTGTGATTAGCACAGCGCAGTGCCGACTTCCTGGCGGGCTTTGCACGTGGGCTTTGCGAACACGCCGGAGCTCATCCTTAACTGCACGTAATCGCAGTGTACTATGCAGATAGCAGTGGCAACAAGGAAAGAAAAACAGGAAGCACATCAGGAATGGCAAGAATGTTCAAACGCTGCCGCATGTAAATGCAGCTAATTGCAATGTACAACTGCAAGTGAACGCTGTGCCAGGATTCTCTGAATTTCAAAATAACAAAACATGCTTTTAACAGCGGCAGAACAACCGCCCGTGTGAAAGGGGCCACAAAATAATGTTGACATATACAGTGGGTGATAGAATTAGTTAGACAAAGTTACTTAGCATACTGTCAGTTTGTTAATAAAATACATATACCATATTTATCGGCGTATAACACGCTCCTTCATTTAAAGAGGGGAGTTTCAGGAAAAAAACCTTAAATTTTAAATAAAGTACTTTAGAGCAAAAAAAAGGGTCAGTGCCCATCAATTCAGCCTGATCAATGCCCATCTGCAGCCTCAAAATTGCCCATCAATGCAGCTTGAGCAATGCCCATCTGCAGCCTCCCCATTGCCGATCAATGCAGCTTCATCAATGCCCATCTGCAGCCTCACCATTGCTCATCAATGCATCTTATTCAATGCCCATCTGTAGCCTCACAATTGCCCATCAATGCAGCGTAATGCCCATCTGCAGCCTCCACATTGCCATGACTTCAGCCTTAACAATGCCCATCTCAGGGAGGGGGGCGGGATGAGCGCCGTCAGATTACATACAGAGAGAATCTCCTGTTTACTCTGCTGCCTCTTTAATACAAAGCTCCACCTCCTGGACCAGCTTCTATGAGAGACAGAACACTGGTCCAATGCCGGCCCAGGAGACGGAACTTTCTATTACAGAGGCCGCTGAGTAAACAGGAGATTCTTGCTGTATGTAATCTGACGGCGCTCGTCCCGCCCCCTCCCTGTTCTCTCTGAGGCAGCCCAAAATGCAGTATCGGCGTATAACATGCACACACTATTTGCAAATGATTTGCAGGGTGAAAAAGTGAGTGTTATACGCCAATTAGTGATGAGCCGAACACCCCCGGGTTCGGTTCGCACCAGAACCCGCGAACGGACCGAAAGTTCGTACGAACATTAGAACCCTATTAAATACAATGGATGCGAACGTTCGAATTCTAAAGTGCTAATTATAACAACTATTATGCATGTTATTGTCCTAAAAAGGGTTTGGGAACCCGGGTTGTGCACCAGGGGACATGTATCAATGCAAAAAGAAGTTTTAAAAACGGTCGTTTTTCGGGAGCAGTCATTTTAATGATGCATAAAGTGAAAAAAAAAAAGTCAAATATTCCTTTAAATATCGTACCTGGGGGGTGTCTAAAGTATGCCTGTGAAGTGCCACGTGTTTCCCGTGTTTAGAACTGTCCCTGCACAAAATGACACTTCTAAAGGAAAAAAAAGCCATTTAAAACTGCTTGCGGCTTTAATGTAATGTCTGGTCCCGGTAATATGGATGAAAATCTTTAAGAAAAATGGCATAGCTACCCCATGACCCCCCCCCCCCCCTACCCCAGCCCATTACCAGCCCCTTTGGGTCTTGTATGGATATTAAGGGGAACCCCGCACATAAAATAAAAAAGGCCCTATATACTCTGAACAGCCGTATACAGGCGGTGCATACAAGACAGGGACTGTAGGTTTGTTCTTATGTAGAATGTGTTTGTAATTTTGAACAGGTACATTGTTGAAGTGTAGCTCCAGCCCAAAAATCTATTTTTAAACTTTTTGGAAAACATAGGTAAGGGTTATCACCCCTGTAACATTTGTTTTGCTGTCTGTGCCCCTGTTCAGAACATTTCACCTCACTTTCCGTCCCAATGACAACTGTTTTTGAAATGTGGTGTTTTTCTTGAAACAAGGATTGCTGATAAAGCATCAGTACAGAGGAGACACCTTTCTCCCATATTTATTCTTACAGGAGAGAATTTTCCTTCCTAGTGGTAGATTTCCTCTCACTTCCTGTTGTCTTCTTGCGTTTGCAAGTAGGAGTCGTTTGTAAGTTGGATGTTTGAAAGTAGGGACCTGCCGTATATACTCTGCAGAAATAGGCCCCTTAGTTGTTGGTGTTGGCACAACACTGTAAGCACTCACAGTTACTCTTGGTTGGTGCTGGAACGCCCTGCTGTCAACTATTATATCAGGAATTTTAATTACATATAATTGTTGAACAGTGGTAGTAAAAATTGGGCCTTTGATGGTGGTGCTGGTGCCACAACACTGTAAGCCCTGACAGTTACTCTTGGTGGGTGCAGCAATGGGCCCTGCTGTGAATTATTAGATCAAGAATTGTAATTGCATGCCCCTGTTGAACAGGGGCTGAAAAATTGGGCCTTAGGCACTGGTGGCACAACACTACAACCCCTCACAGATACTGTACTTGGAGCACAGCACTGAGCCCTGTTGCAAAGTATTGCTTCAAAAATTGTAATGACACGCCCCTGTTAAACAGGGGCTGAAAAATTGGGCCTTAGGCACTGGTGGCACAACACTACAACCCCTCACAGATACTGTACTTGGAGCACAGCAATGAGCCCTGTTGCAAAGTATTGCTTCAAAAATTGTAATGACACGCCCCTTTTAAACAGGGGCTGAAAAATTGGGCCTTAGGCACTGGTGCCACAACACTCCAACCCCTCACAGATACTGTACTTGGAGCACAGCAATGAGCCCTATGGCAAATTATTGCTAAAAAAAATGTAATTACACGCCCCTGTAAAACAGGGGCTGAAAAATTGGGCCTTAGCCACTGGTGGCGGCACCCATAAACAAAAATGATCTTCCAAGCTATCATCATCAATCGTATCATTGAGGACTCGGAGGAGGAGGATAGCCAGTCAACATAACAGCACAGGCACTCAGCATCAGCATCAGTCTTGAAGGGATGTGACATGTTAAAATCAATTAGTCTGTTATATCAGCATCAGGTGTGTGGTAGCTGGTGGTGATCCAAGACTGGTTCATCTTGATGAAAGTCAGTCGATCAACCGAGTCGGTGGACAGGCGCACCCTGTGATCCGTGACAAATCCTCCAGCAGCACTGAATGTGCGTTCCGAAAGAACGCTGGATGCAGGACAGGCCAGTAGCTCAATTGCATACTGTGCAAGCTCTGGCCAGTGATCCATCCTCAAGACCCAGTAAGCCAGAGGATTTTCGGTGGGGAAGGTGTCCAAGTCTGACCTTGCCCCTAGATATTCCTGCACCATGTTTATCAGACGCTGGCGATGGTTGCTGGAACCGATCATACTTTGGGGCTGCGGACTAAAGAATTGTCTGAACGCATCGGTCAGACGGCCACCTTCCCCACCGCTCCTTCTTTGACTGGCCGAAGCCTCAGCAACTCGTTGTCCAGGACCAGGAGTTTGTAACCTCCCAGTCTCTGGGAACGCGTTGCACAGACCTTTCTGCAAGGCCTCCCGGAGTTGTCTCATCCTCTGCTCCCTCTGCGACGGTAACATAAGGTCCGCAACCTTACCCTTGTACCGTGGATCAAGGAGAGTGGCCAGCCAGTAATGGTCCCTCTCCTTGATCCGAAGAATACGAGGATCCTTCCGCAGACTTTGCAGGATCAGGGAGGCCATGCAGCGTAGGTTTGCTGAGGCATTCGCTCCGGAGTCCTCTGGGTCACTAAGGACGACATGATCCGCAGCCACCTCCTCCCAGCCACGTACAAGTCCACTGGTTTCTTGGGACTGTAAATCATCCCTAAAAGACTGCTGCTGATGATGCTGAGTGCCAGCCTCCACCTCCATGCTGACACAATCCTCCTCCTCCTCCTCCTCCTCCTCCTCCTCCTCCTCCTCCTCCTCTTCCTGTGCGATGGGTGGGACAGAAGGAACACTGTCTGGGTAAAGGGGGCCTTGAGAGGCAAGGAAGTCCTCCTCTTCCTGCCTCTGTTCTGCCTCAAGTGCCCTGTCCATTATTCCACGCAGCGTGTGCTCCAACAGGTGGACAAGAGGTACAGTGTCACTGATGCATGCACTGTCACTGCTCACCATCCTCGTGGCCTCCTCAAATGGTGCCAGGACAGTGCATGCATCCCTGATCATGCCCCACTGGCGTGGAGAAAAAAAACCAAGCTCCCCTGACCCTGTCCTGGTGCCGTAGTCGCACAGGTACTCATTGATGGCCCTCTGCTGCGTGTGCAGCCGCTGCAGCATGGCCAACGTTGAGTTCCACCTGGTGGGCATGTCACATATAAGGCGGTTCTTGGGCAGGTTCAACTCCTTTTGCAGCTCAGCCAGGCGAGCACTGGCATTATAAGATCTGCGGAAATGCACACAGACTTTCCTGGCCTGCCTCAGGACATCCTGTAAGCCCGGGTACCTGCCCAAGAACCGCTGCACCACCAGGTTAAGGACGTGAGCCACACAGGGCACATGGGTCAGTTGTCCCTGTCGGAGGGCGGAGAGGAGGTTGGTGCCATTGTCGCAAACCACCATTCCTGGCTTAAGCTGGCGTGGCGTCAACCACCTCTCGGCCTGGCCCTGCAGAGCAGACAGGACCTCTGCCCCAGTGTGGCTTCTGTCCCCCAAACACACCAGCGCAAGCACGGCATGGCATCTTTTTGCCTGCGTACTTGCGTAGCCCCGTGAACGGCTACGGAGCACCGCTGGTTCATAGGACAAACCACAGGAAGAGGCCATGGAGGAAGAAGAAGAGGAGGGGGTGGAGGAGAGAGGTGTGTTACAACCAGTAGTAGCATTTTGGAGGCGTGGCGGTGGAACAACCTCCAACACTACTGCACCTTGTCCTGCATCCTTCCCAGCTGCCAAAAGAGTGACCCAATGGGCCGTGAAAGAAAGGTAACGTCCCTGTCCATGCCTGCTGGACCATGAGTCAGCGGTAATATGCACCTTACCGCTGACCGCCCTGTCCAGCGAGGCCAAGACATTGCCTTCCACATGCCGGTAGAGAGCCGGAATAGCCTTCCGTGAGAAAAAGTGGCGTTTGGGAACCTGCCACTGAGGAACCGCACATTGCACAAACTCACGGAAGGGGGCCGAGTCTACCAACTGAAAAGGCAGCAGTTGAAGCGCTAGCAATTTAGCCAAGCTAGCATTCAACCGCTGGGCATGTGGATGGCTGGGAGTGAACTTCTTTCGACGGTCCAGCAGCTGGGGCAGGGAAATTTGCCTGCTAGAATCGGACGTCGGTGTACTGCTAGCAGAGTGGCCGCAAGTACTTGGCTGTGACACACCTAATTCTACACCTTCATTCCTCTCAGTGCATGTTTCAGAGAGGACTGAAGTTATAGTGGGGTTGGAGATCCCAGCTGATGCGGTGCAAGGAGAGGTCCGCTTTGTTCTTTGGTGTGGGTCTTTGAGGTAGGCTTGCCAACGAGCTGCATGGCAGGTCAACATATGTCTGGTCAGGCATGTGGTACCCAAGCGGCTGATGTTTTGGCCACGCGATATACGCTTGAGACATATGTTGCAAACAGCAGCTGTGCGATCTGATGCACTAGCCTCAAAAAAGGCCCACACCAAGGAACTTTTTGAATGACGGGCAGAGGCAGCGCCCTGCACAGGCGGAGCTCTGCGGTGTGATTCCGTCGGTGTACTGCCCTTACGCTGGCCACCAAAGGGCATCCTGCCTCGTTGGAGATGTGCCTCCTCCTCATCCTCCTCCTCCTCCTCTCTCCTATTAGGCACCCACGTGGAGTCAGTGACCTCATCATCCCCTCCCTCCTCATCACTGGAGCCAATCTGGCAGTATGCTGCAGCTGCTGGAACATGACTGCCAGATTGGTGTCCTTCTTGAGCATCCCCTCTGTCTGCTCTCACGCTACTGCCTTCCTGTAGCTGGGTTTCATCATCAGACCCTTCGAAACGCTGGGCATCCTCCTGGAGCATGTACCCAACACTGTGCTCAAACAGTTCGGGGGACTCCTCAGGAGGAGGACATGGTGGGTCTAGGGAAGGAGTGACTGATGATGAGTCTGACATTGATACCAGGGAAGAGGACGCTTTGGCAGCTGCTTTGCCAGTACCCTGAGCCTGGGTGAGAGAGGATGAGGAGGAGGAGGAGGGCTTGGTCATCCACTCTACCAAGTCTTCGGCATGATGTGGCTCAACATGTCCAGCTGCCGAAAAGAAGGACAAGCGTGTCCCATGGCCATGTGCTGATGACAATGCACCGCGTCCACGACCAGCACTGTTGCCCCCAGACACAGAGCCTGCTTGCCCTCTTTTATTGCCTCCTGACTGTCTGCCTCTCCTTGTTTGCCTTCCAGACATTCTAATAGATGGCCTGCAGGGAGATGGGAAAAAAGCAATAAGGGCTACCTTCAGGTGTCCTTCTCTGTCCCTTTACTTAAGGATTTCTAAATATGGTTGAGGATGATTGCTTTTGCACAGAATAGCACAACGACAATTTCCCTGACTGTCCAAAAAACAAGGATTTCAAAGATGGTTGATGAGGAATGCTTTAGCACACTATAGCACAAGGAGAATTCCCCTCACTTTCCTTCTTTGTCCCTAGAAACAAGGACTCGCACAGTGAAAGAAACTGACACTCTCCCTACCTAGAGTTTTCTGTCCCTAGAAAAAATGTTTTTTTAAAGCACACTATAGCACAAGGAGAATTCCCCTCACTTTCCTTCTTTTTTCCTAGAAACAAGGACTCGCACAGTGAAAGAAACTGACACTCTCCCTACCTAGAGTTTTCTGTCCCTAGAATTTTTTTTTTTTTAAAGCACACTATAGCACAAGGAGAATTCCCCTCACTTTCCTTCTTTTTTCCTAGAAACAAGGACTCGCACAGTGAAAGAAACTGACACTCTCCCTACCTAGAGTTTTCTGTCCCTAGAAAAAATGTTTTTTTAAAGCACACTATAGCACAAGGAGAATTCCCCTCACTTTCCTTCTTTTTTCCTAGAAACAAGGACTCGCACAGTGAAAGAAACTGACACTCTCCCTACCTAGAGTTTTCTGTCCCTAGAAAAAATGTTTTTTTAAAGCACACTATAGCACAAGGAGAATTCCCCTCACTTTCCTTCTTTGTCCCTAGAAACAAGGACTCGCACAGTGAAAGAAACTGACACTCTCCCTACCTAGAGTTTTCTGTCCCTAGAAAAAATGTTTTTTTAAAGCACACTATAGCACAAGGAGAATTCCCCTCACTTTCCTTCTTTTTTCCTAGAAACAAGGACTCGCACAGTGAAAGAAACTGACACTCTCCCTACCTAGAGTTTTCTGTCCCTAGAATTTTTTTTTTTTTAAAGCACACTATAGCACAAGGAGAATTCCCCTCACTTTCCTTCTTTTTTCCTAGAAACAAGGACTCGCACAGTGAAAGAAACTGACACTCTCCCTACCTAGAGTTTTCTGTCCCTAGAAATTTTTTTTTTTTTAAAGCACACTATAGCACAAGGAGAATTCCCCTCACTTTCCTTCTTTTTTCCTAGAAACAAGGACTCGCACAGTGAAAGAAACTGACACTCTCCCTACCTAGAGTTTTCTGTCCCTAGAATTTTTTTTTTTTTAAAGCACACTATAGCACAAGGAGAATTCCCCTCACTTTCCTTCTTTTTTCCTAGAAACAAGGACTCGCACAGTGAAAGAAACTGACACTCTCCCTACCTAGAGTTTTCTGTCCCTAGAAAAAATGTTTTTTTAAAGCACACTATAGCACAAGGAGAATTCCCCTCACTTTCCTTCTTTGTCCCTAGAAACAAGGACTCGCACAGTGAAAGAAACTGACACTCTCCCTACCTAGAGTTTTCTGTCCCTAGAAATTTTTTTTTTTTAAAGCACACTATAGCACAAGGAGAATTCCCCTCACTTTCCTTCTTTTTTCCTAGAAACAAGGACTCGCACAGTGAAAGAAACTGACACTCTCCCTACCTAGAGTTTTCTGTCCCTAGAAATTTTTTTTTTTTAAAGCACACTATAGCACAAGGAGAATTCCCCTCACTTTCCTTCTTTTTTCCTAGAAACAAGGACTCGCACAGTGAAAGAAACTGACACTCTCCCTACCTAGAGTTTTCTGTCCCTAGAAAATTTTTTTTTTTAAAGCACACTATAGCACAAGGAGAATTCCCCTCACTTTCCTTCTTTTTTCCTAGAAACAAGGACTCGCACAGTGAAAGAAACTGACACTCTCCCTACCTAGAGTTTTCTGTCCCTAGAATTTTTTTTTTTTTAAAGCACACTATAGCACAAGGAGAATTCCCCTCACTTTCCTTCTTTTTTCCTAGAAACAAGGACTCGCACAGTGAAAGAAACTGACACTCTCCCTACCTAGAGTTTTCTGTCCCTAGAAAAAATGTTTTTTTAAAGCACACTATAGCACAAGGAGAATTCCCCTCACTTTCCTTCTTTGTCCCTAGAAACAAGGACTCGCACAGTGAAAGAAACTGACACTCTCCCTACCTAGAGTTTTCTGTCCCTAGAAAAAATGTTTTTTTAAAGCACACTATAGCACAAGGAGAATTCCCCTCACTTTCCTTCTTTTTTCCTAGAAACAAGGACTCGCACAGTGAAAGAAACTGACACTCTCCCTACCTAGAGTTTTCTGTCCCTAGAAATTTTTTTTTTTTAAAGCACACTATAGCACAAGGAGAATTCCCCTCACTTTCCTTCTTTTTTCCTAGAAACAAGGACTCGCACAGTGAAAGAAACTGACACTCTCCCTACCTAGAGTTTTCTGTCCCTAGAAAAAATGTTTTTTTAAAGCACACTATAGCACAAGGAGAATTCCCCTCACTTTCCTTCTTTTTTCCTAGAAACAAGGACTCGCACAGTGAAAGAAACTGACACTCTCCCTACCTAGAGTTTTCTGTCCCTAGAAAAAATGTTTTTTTAAAGCACACTATAGCACAAGGAGAATTCCCCTCACTTTCCTTCTTTGTCCCTAGAAACAAGGACTCGCACAGTAAAACACACTGACACTCTCCCTACCTATCCTTCTCTTTCCCTAAACTAAAGGAATCCAGGTTAAGCAAGAAAGAAATAAATGTCACTGTCCCTGCCTATGCTTGTCTTTCCCTGCTCCGGAACACACTACACTAGGCCGCCGTGCTGGCGGCCTTTTATAGTGTGGGGCGTGTACTAAACACCCTCAGCAATAATTGGCCACAGGCATCCTGCCTGTGGCCAATCATTGCTCTCCTCGCTGCCGGCGCTGTGATTGGCCAAGCATGCGGGGTCACAGTGCATGCTTGGCCAATCACAGCGCCTGGATGACACTGCGATGGCGTAGTGCATTGTGGGCCGTTCGCGTCTCTCGAATTTGGCGCGAACGGCCCAAATCGTTCGATCTTCGTCGAACGATCGAACAGCCGATGTTCGAGTCGAACGTATGTTCGACTCGAACACGAAGCTCATCCCTAACACCAATAAATACAGTACTTCTTTTGTTCCTGAGTGAGTT
Organism: Rana muscosa; assembly: GCA_029206835.1. Taxonomy (NCBI): domain Eukaryota; kingdom Metazoa; phylum Chordata; class Amphibia; order Anura; family Ranidae; genus Rana; species Rana muscosa. The sequence continues at coordinate 95,285,560 of CM055128.1, forward strand.
TTTAGTCATGAAAATTATTAATTCGGGGTTTGAAAGGTGTTCTGCATGTGTAAACCAACGGTCCCATTTCTTGTCAAATAGATGTTTTGTATTGTTTAGGGCAGTGTTTCTCAACTCCAGTCCTCAAGGCACCCCAACAGGTCATGTTTTCAGGCTCTCCATTGTTTTGCACAGGTTATTTGATCAGTTTAACTGCTTTAGTAATTCCCACAGCTGTTTCATCTGAGGGAAATTCTGAAAACATGACCTGTTGGGGCGCCTTGAGGACTGGAGTTGAGAAACACTGGTTTAGGGTATGATTTTTTTTTCCATGAGGTTGATATTGTTAATTCTTGTTTACAGTTGGATTAAAGGTAGTGAGGTAGATTTCCAGTGGTATGCAATAAGCCAGTGTATAGAAACACATTGTGTGGACCAGTCTCATGTGTTAGGCCACTTTCACACTGAGGAGCTTCTAAACTGCCAGTAAAAACACTGAGCGCTTTTGAAGCGCTTTTCAGACGCTTTTGAAGAGCTTTCAATTCATTTCAATGGAGAGGGGAGTTTTTCACAGCTCTGCCAGCACATTGCTCCAGTGTGAAAGCATTCATTGATTTTAATGGAAATACATTTTCGTGAGCTTTTTAGGCGCTGTTTTTAGCATGAAAGCGCCTGAAAAGCGCTTCAGTGTGAAAGTGGTCTTCGTCCTATGATAGGGGTGAATAATAGACAGTTGGAGAGGGTGAGACGTATGTTATATTCTGAAATTTTAGATGCAAATTTTTGAAGTTGCTTCCATATCTGAGAAACCTTCTCACATTCCCCAAAAATTAGTAAAAATGAACCTGTAGAAATGCAACCTCTGAAACATGTCTGAGGGGAAAATGGAATGGAGTTTTGCCGGTGTATAATACCATCTTGTGAACAACTTTATTGCCGTCTCTCTGATTGTGAGTGATCTTGTGCATTTAAGTAAATTGTTGATACAGTCGGCCCAATTTTCTGTGGATAGGGAGATATCACATTCTTGTACCCATTTGTGCATATAGGGAAGTTTATCTTGACTATCTATGTTAATCAGATTTGAATATATTTCAGATATCAAACCTGCAACTCTTGGAGAAATAAAACATATGTTTTCATAAAATGTGGGTGATATTGTATCCGTTAATTGAAAGTGTGTGCTATAAAAGTTTTCTTATTTGGAGGAATCTCCTGAGTTCGTTATTAGGGATCGTATATTTGGTTTTTAGTGATGAGAAAGAGAGGTAAATGTGGTGTGTTCTGTAAGTGTTTTGAAGGTGGTTAGGTTGTTGATCCACCATGTGAATTCCCCCGTATCTTGGTGGATTGATAGGAATTTGGGATCTCTTATAAAAGAAGCGTATGGGGGTGTAGTAGAAATCAGATTACATTTTTTTTATTGTGTATTTTCCAAAGTTGAAATTAATTTGTGACTAACTGATTAAGAGTTGCTAAGGTATGGTTTGAAACTTTGTTGCCCCATAAAAGACCGGCAATGGAATAAGGAAGGACTGATTCTTTTTCGAATTTGACCCATGGGATTTTAGGGTTTTGGATGTGCCATTGGGCTGTTTATGACCACCTAGCTGCTAGATAATATAACCAGAAATCTGGAACGCCTAATCCTCTGCTTTTTTGTAATTTACATAAAACCGTCTTGGAAATACGTGGGTGGGAGTCTGACCATATGAACTTGTTAACATCTGATTGGAATCTAGTTATTATCTTATTTAATCTAATCGGGAGTGCGCAAAATAAGTATAGTAGCTTTGGTAGAATTTAAATTTTTGTAGCCATTATTCTGCCTAAAAATGATATATTAAGTGATTTCCATAATTTCATCATTCTTAACTTTTGCAACATGGGTAGGAAGTTTTTAGCGGATAAATTATTAATATCTGGGGTGAGATAGATGCCTAAGTAAGGGAGGGTCTCTTTCGTCTACGTGAAATTAAATTAGGTGCGAATGGTATCTAATTGAGATGGGGGTATGTTTATATGCATGCCTAAAGATTTTGATACGTTTACTGATAGCCCAGAAAGTGAAGAGAAAGTTTTAACGTATGTAACCGGTTTGGTAAAGCTATGTTAGGTTGTGTGAGGAATAAGATCATGTCATCTGCATACATAATAAGTTTATATGTATTGTTATTTGATGTGTAACCTTTTATGTCTGGGTGCTGTAATATTGCACCGGCTAACGGTTTAATCGCAAGGGCAAATAATAAAGGTCAAAGGGGGCATCCTTGTCGGGTGCCTTTTCCTACCTTGAAAAAGTCTGAGTTACAACCTTGTAATCTTATCCTGGTGGATGGGTTGTGATAAACTGCATGGAAGGCATGGATGAATTTTCCATTAAATCCACATTTTTGCAACACTATGGGGTTGATTTACTAAAACTGGGGAGTGCAAATTCTGGTGCAGCTCTGCATAGAAACCAATCAGCTTCCAGGTTTTATTGTCAAAGCTTAATTGAACAAGCTGAAGTTAGAAGCTGATTGGCTACCATGCAGAGCTGCACCAAATTTTGCACTCTTCAGTCTTAGTAAATCAACCCCTATATCTAGGTATCTCCATGTTACGCTGTTGAATGCCTTGTTAATATCTAGGCTTATAAAAGTACAGGTTGTGATTTGATATTAGTGTCCTGATTTATGTTTGTTACTAATCTGATGTTGTTCAGTGATTTGTCTGCCTGGGATCAACCCTGATTGGTATGGGGATGAGAAAGCTGTGTTTTAAAGGCTAAGTTCACTTTTTTTTTTCTAAATTCCAGCTTCCCAATGTACCAATATACCATAAATGTACCACCTGTGGATTTTTAGAACAAGTACACTTACCTTAACCCCTGATGTATTTCTTCCAAAGCTTCATCACTTTTTGGTATGTAGATTTGGGATGGAGAAACCAGTAAGACACAGTAAAGAGTTTACCAGCTGACCTCATTAGCACACACATCCTGCACTGACCTCATTAGCACTAGACATGTGCGGTACATCTCGTTCCAAATTAAAATTCGGGAAAATTGTTTATTTTTAATATTACAATAGTAATGAATTTAAATGAATCCGAAATAACAAATCAAAATTTCAGACGAAATTCAAATAGTTTTTGAATCGAATTTGAATTTCAGAAGAGAATAAAATAGAAAATAAAGGAGTAGAATACAAAAGAATATGACAGAAAATAAAAGAATACAATATAGAGTAGAATAGAACAAAATAGAATAGAAAATAAAAGAACAGAATAAAATAAAGGAATGGAATAAAAAATTTAATAAAATAGAAAATAGCCATCTTCTGAAATTCAAATTTCAAACAGAATACATTTTTATTAGAATTGAACAGAAAATAGAATGAAATAAACAATAGAAAATAATAGAATATAACAGTTTCCAAATTTCGAATAGAATAGAAAATAAACAATAGAACATAACCATCTTCAAAAACTCGAATTTTGAATAGAATAAATTAGATTTCCAATGCAATTTGAATAGAATTCAATTTGAATGGCATTAAAAAAATTTAATCGATTTGACTTTGAATAAACGAATTTCGAAAATGAATTAAACTAAATGAGTTTATGTAAATAACTAACAAATCAAAACAAAACACATTTTTTCATTCTGCACATGTCTAATTAGCGCACACCCTTCATCCATCAACTATGTTTGCACAGCATCCCCTGCATCCCTGCATGTGTGCATTTGCATGGTTTGTTAATGTAAGCTGCCACAGCTGCTATGTTTGCTATGTCCTCATGCTAAACTCTCTGGGGCCGCATGCGACCCGCAGGTTGAACACTTCTGATGTAGTGCAAGGGCCTGCCTGATTGGATACAGACTTAATGGATAGATAGGTGTGTTCTTCTATTCCATCGTTTTGGTAAAGCTAAAGGAGATTGTACATCAGATTATATAGTGTATGGCCACCTTTATACACCTAAAATGAACTTGTTGCGCTTTCAGTGCCTTTTGTTGTTAACGGCACAGCAAACCCCTTTTTCCCCCACATGAAAAAAGGGTGACAAATGCAGCAAAACACACCGTAAAAAAACTGAAACTCGCACCATGCCAAAATGTCCCCTGAGCTACTTTGCCATGTGTAGCGCAGCCCATTGAAATCAACGTGCTTGCCCTATGTGTGTCACTGGAAAAACAAGCCAAAAAACAGGCACTTTCACTACTCTAGGTGTGAATGGGGCCTAAAAGTGAAATTGGTGTGTTTGCACAAGGATAATAAGGTTCCATTCACATCTGTGTGTTGCTGAATGCATTGCAAACCACACAGAAAATGCCTGCTTTGCCTTGAATTTCAGAAACACACTGCAAACGCACCAAACAGCATGGTAAAAGACGCACCATGCTCCCCTCTAAAAATAAAAAATAAAAGTGGAAAGGCTCCAAAACACCACCCCCCCCCCCCCAAAAAAAAAAGCACGCTGGAACGTGAGCTCCCTCCTATGGGGAAGTGTCTCCATCCACTCCCTCATATGTACTTGAATAAAGATGGCCATACACTATGCAATCTGATTGTAAAATCTCTGTACAATTTCCTTTTTAGATTTACTAGAACTATGAAACAGGAGGACTCACCTGAACGATCTATCAATTTGTATCAAATCAGGCAGGCCCTTACACTACATAGCTGATGGGAGGAGATTGTACAATCAGATTGTAATGTGTATGGTCACTTTAAGGGAAGAAGTAGGTGGTGAAAGAAAGTTTCCTGGACTGCCGCACTCTGTTCAACCATTTATTTTGAAAAAATTATAAAGAATCCAAAAAACTTTTTCAAATTAATTCAAAAGCCATCAAAAGCAAAAAAACACAAAGAAGTGGACATACAGGGAACAGGCTAACGCGTTTCACATCAAAACATGATGCTTACTCATATCAGCTATGAAACTTTCTTTCTCCATGGAACAGAGCAGAGCCAGCACCGGTGAGTGAAGCATGGCGGGAGCAATCAGAGGAATTGGCAACCTTGGAGCGGTACACTTTCTCTCAAGAAGTAGGTGGTGGTATAGTAATGAGGGAGGTGTAGTTCAGACTAGTAATATATGCCCTATCACAACCTTTTCTGTGATACAAAAAATGATCGGAGCTGACTTACAGGAAGTGATGCAGGTGCCCTGTCATAAAGCCGATACCCATCAGAAAATGCAACAGAAGGGACGTTCCGTCACGGCCATCTTGGTGCACTCGCCTACAGTAAGCCTATAGTCAGAAGGTGGCAAGCGGACATCTTTTTATACCCACACATATTGGGTATCTTGCATTTCACACATATTTTTACCTGTAAACTGAGCTTTTATCGTGGAAAACAGTATTTTCAAATCCATGACACTGTTTTGATGTTGAATTTTAAAAGCAGCGGAAAGCCTGATGATCTCACAGGTTTGCTAATCTGACAGAACACCGCTGCTTTTAAGCTTTAACATCAAAACAGCTTGACGGATTTCAAAATCCTGTATTTCACTATATAAGCTCAGTTTACTGGTAAAAATAAGTGTGAAATGCAAAACTTCGGTGGGTGTAAAAAGATGTCCGCTTTGTTGGAGATACAACAAACTTTCAGCTTCGCTTACTGTATTTGACTGCAGTTTAGAAAAAGGACACAAGATGTCGCTAATGCTCAGTGATATGCTATGCTATATATTTCTCTATGATGTGTTGTATTTCCTGTATACTGTGATGTACTTGTTGGTTACTTTTTCCTGTCTGTGATTCTTCTTACAATGTGAAGTGACATCTTTGCTAGTGTGGTTATATTCCAATAAAGAAGCCAGTTCCTGTTACTCCACAACGTCTGATCTGAATTGACTCCGCTGCACCTATCAATCGTACTTTGCAACAGGTTATGGGCCCAGTATCCGGATAAAGACTTATGACCAGGTGCGGCCCAGGCAGAACAAAGCCTCGAACGGAAGACAGTGTGGCTGATGCGGAGACCGACATAAGGAAGCTTTCTAGCGACATCTCCTATAGACAAGTGTAGCGGGGTCTCTTTTAAGGCCCCAGGACTACGTTACCCAGAACCCCATTCGGCCCCAGGGCAGAGGTTCCACCACAGAGACTCATGGGAGGGGTTACTTAAGTGAGAGGCGAGGCAGAGCTCGCTCTCTTGGGACACGGCGCTTCAAGCAACAAGTCATCCTGTGTGGATCGGCTGTGGGGCAAGGCCTGAAGCCTGAGGCCTTGCTTGAAGTCCGAAGAGCCTTCCGCCATACTGCGGATCCTGGGTGGATCCTGACCCGTCGTGATAGGACGTGAGTTGGATCGGGGACTCGATCGGAGCAGGCGCTGTGTGCGACACACATGAGGTGGAAGACCCAGGCTGGGATCACGCCTAGAGTGGTGAGCGGGCACCTGCCCATATCAATAGACTGAGTTGTATTCAGGCCTGTAGACTGCCTAGGCCCGCTGTTCGCTCACCAGTGTTTCTTGGGGGGTCCGGTAGTGGGACAGAGTTGAAGTACCTACCCCCCCCCCCGGTTTGCCCTATTATTTCAAGTTAACACCCAATGTGGATTACAAATGGTTATTTCTTCAAGTGCACCAACGAAAGCTGGCCGGTGAAGAAACCTTCCTTTCTTAGGGAAAAGAGACTCAGTTCCATCCCATGTCAGGCCTGACTTAGGCGGGGAGTTTAGAAAGTTTGTGTTACTACGCCATAGGAGAGCGCACGCCATAATAGCTCCGCGTGGTGGACACTGCGTGGCCCCATATTATTGCGCTGCACCTAGTACATTGATTGATGCAGGGCTCTGCAGGCCCATGTATATGTTGCATGTTATACCTTGAATCCTTCGTTACCAGTAAAGCTGATATATATATTTATATTCTTGCCTCAGCGTGTTGTCTGACTGTTTAGAGATTATTAAGTATAATACACCTGAGAGTGATAGGAGTTTAACCCTAGACTGACTGTGCCAGAGTGGGTCGAGTAAGATTGCCGGGGGTTGGCGGTACTGTGTGCAGGGCCCGAAATCAAATCAGCGGCTCTCTTAACTGGGGGTAGCGCTACACGTGGGGGCTCGTCAGTCCGGGATCCTGTTGCAGCAAATAGCAGCCAAAAAGTACCAGCATGGACCCACTAGAAGTAGTGAAGTGGTGCGCAGCAGTCAACACAGATCCAAATGGGGCAGTGATCATAGAACTCCCAGGGATCTGGCAAGAAGATGCAGTGAAACAGTTAGTGATGTCACTGTCCCCACAACAGAAGGCATGGATAGTGGATGTCAGATTAGAACCTTCTTTGACATATGTACTGATAAAATGGAAGGATGGAGTCCCAGAAGACTTCAAGAAGCCAAGCATAGAAACGGTGGATAAACAAACTTATAAGCTAATACGCGCCCCACCCAACCTAAAAGATGTAAAGAAAGAAGAGAGTCCCGGGTCACCGCAGGGCACCCTCAGCACAGAATTATGCGCGGTTCTAGGGGAAATCATAGCGCAATGCAAGAAAGACCCGGCAGATTATCAAATATCAGGATACTGAAAACTCAGAATGTTTTCAGGAAGGAAACCTGTACCTTCAGGCGAAGAAAGATTTGAGGAGTGGTTAGACGGTGCAACTCAGGCTCTAGAGGAGTGGGAAGTCCCAGACCACAGGAAGAAGCAGAGAATTGCTGAGAGCTTGAAGGGGCCTGCTTTAGGACTGTGCAGGACTATCTAGACATTCTGCAGAATGTGTTCGGCGGAACAGAGAAGATCACTGAACTTACCTACCAACTGGAGCATTGCTATCAAAAGGCAGGGGAGAAGCTATCAGAGTTCATGATGCGCCTAGATAAAATACTGCACAAGATGATCCTAAAGAAGGGGATTGACCCGAAGAAGGTGGATGAGGCCCGGGTCCAACAGGTGATGAGAGGATCTCAACCCCTGGATCCCATCGCACTGGCGCTACGTACAAGACAGGACGGGAAGAGCCTGGAGTACCCTGACTTGATCCGAGTAGTCAGAGAGGAAGAAGCTATGCTGGAGGAGAAAAAGAGGAGCCAACCAGTTGAGACGGTGAACCCTCCTCCGGTGATGGTCAGGACAGCCATGACCTTAGAAAGAGATGCAGAGGTGGATACCTTGAAGTCGCAGATGTCCCAAGTGCTGGGAATGTTGACCTCCTTGATGGAAAAGGAGTCAAGGGTACCAGAAAGGGAAAGTCCGAGGAAGGAATTGTTCCCAAATACCTCAGCACCCGCATCCCTGGAAAATTGGGGAAATGTGATCTGTTTCAATTGTGGGGGAGCTGGCCATCTTGCCAAAGTATGTGCCAGTCCCAAGAAGAAGAGACTGAATAACCGGAAGCCGCCGGAAAACTTCAACGGGCCCCGGTGAAGGAGTCAACCGGGTTCCCATCATCATCAAGGAACTCCATACTGAATAAGAAGCACATGAGAGAAGGGGCCAGGACCCCACAGAAGAAACCAAGGGTTCCTCAGGAACGCACTCCAAAGAAACACAATAATGTCCCTCAGCGGGTAGTTACACCCATACAGGGGAGAGAGATCAATGCATACCAGGCTTAGGAGAGACTTGGGTCCAAAGACAAAAGGAGAAAGGAAAGTCAAAAAGGGAAATGCAAAGATCCAAGGAAAGAGACCCCTTCGAAGCAGTACCCAGAGAAACTGGTGGGTCCCTCTCCAATTGTATCCATTCAAGTAGAGGGGATCTACACAAGAGCCCTGTTGGACACTGGAGCACAGGTGACCCTGTTGTATCGAGACTTCTACGACAGGCACCTAAGTCACCTACCCATCCAGAAGATTGAAGACTTGGAGATTTGGGGAATTGGAACAGAGAAGTTTCCTTATGATGGCTATCTACCCATAAAACTGACATTTGACCCATCCATAGCTGGGAAGGGGGAAGTGTTCAACACCTTGGCTGTGGTGTGCCCCCGACCGCCTGGAGCTAACAGGAGTTTCTTGATCATAGGAACCAACACGGATCTGGTCCGAAGACTTTTGGTCCCGCTAACAAGAAGGAAGAACCTCCCAGTCACGGAGATTCACCCAATGTTGAAGACCGCCTTCCAACGGCTGATCTTAGAGCAAAAGGCCCCGGAAGATGGGGGTAGGGAAGGTCTGGAGACTGGGGAAAAAAAGGGATAGTGCTGCAACCCGGTGAAGTAACCTGCTTGAAGGCCACAGTGAAACTCACTTGGGAGCAGCCAGGAGGATCTTCTCACATGATGAGTTTGATGTGGGGTGTGCTAGGTGTGCCACCCATCGAATCCGCCTCCAGGAAGACAAGCCCTTCAGAGAAAGGGTTAGGGGGGTTCCATTGGCAGACCTCGAAGATTTGAGGGAACAGCTTGCTGAGCTCAAGAGAACAGGTGTGATCCAAGAATCTAGAAGTCCGTATGCCTCCCCCATAGTAGTTGTCCGGAAGAAGAACGGGTCACTAAGGTTGTGTATTGACTATAGGACCCTCAACAGGAGAACCACTCCGGATCAGTATACCACTCCAAGGATAGAAGATGCCTTGCAGAGCTTGTCCGGAGCCAAGTGGTTCAGTGTTATGGACTTAAAGAGTGGGTATTATAAGATCCCGATGCACCCAGAAGACAAAGAAAAGACGGCTTTCATAACCCCAGTGGGGTTCTTTGAATTCAACCAGATGCCTCAAGGTCTGTCTGGAGCTCCAGCCACATTCCAAAGACTCATGGAGAAGACTGTGGGAGACATGAACCTCATCGAGGTCCTTGTATACTTGGATGACATCATAGTCTTTGGCAGAACTTTGGAGGAACATGAAGAAAGGCTGGAGAAGGTCTTGAAGAGACTGAGTGAAGAAGGACTCAAGCTCTCACCTGAAAAATGCCAATTTTACCAGTCTTCAGTCAATTATCTGGGACACATAGTGTCCGAAAATGGGGTGTCCACAGACCCTGAAAAACTGGAGGCTGTCACCTCCTGGCCAAGACCTACCACCGTAACAGAACTTGGGTCCTTCCTAGGATTCTGTTCCTATTACAGGAAGTTCGTGGAGGGGTTTGCTCGAATAGCGAGACCCTTGAATGAGTTGCTGAAGACGGAGGGGGAAGAGGATGACGCGGGCCCCAGGAAGCCGGGGGAGTCAGTCAAGGACCAGTGGAATGAGAAGTGTGAAGGCGCCTTCCAGATGCTGAAAAAGAGCTTGACCACCGCCCCTGTTCTGGCCTATGCAGACCCAAAGAAGCCTTACGAACTCCATGTGGATGCCAGTCATGATGGTCTGGGAGGAGTACTCTACCAGGAGCATGAAGGGCAGCAGAGACCTGTTGCGTATGTGAGCAGAAGCTTGACCCCCTCCGATAAGAACTATCCCACCCATAAGTTGGAGTTCCTGGCCCTCAAGTGGGCCGTAGTAGACAAACTTCGAGATTACCTATATGGGGCAGACTTCACTGTCAAAACAGATAACAACCCCCTTACCTACCTGTTTACCACAGCGAAGCTGGACGCCACAGGACATAGATGGCTGGCGGTGTTGTCTGCCTTCAGTTTCAGCTTGAAATATAGACCTGGGACGGGAAACCGAGATGCAGACGCCCTGTCCTGAAGGTCTCATGTCCCCACCCACAGTATTGAAGACTGGACCCAAGTGGCACCTGACGGGGTGCGGGCCCTTTGCCAAGGGGCTGAACTCCAAGCCAAGGGAGGCTCAAGAGCAGAAGAGATAGGGGTCACTATCGTAGGAGTCCCCAAGCAGTACTGTGGAGCAGCCTTACTGGGGGAAGACAACTTACCCAGACTGACCAAAAAGGAATTGAGATCCGACCAATGGGAAGACCCTATGGGGAGATTGGTCCTAGAAGCATTAGAGAATCAGAGCCCAAACATACTCCTACGTCACCCCTCGAAGGAAGCTTGCCTGTTGAAAAAAGAGTGGGACAGGCTACAGGTGCATCAGGGAGTGGTCTACCGAAGGGGCCCCTCTGATGACCAAGAAGACAAGTGGCAGTTGTTCCTGCCGGAGAAACACAGGGAGACGGTCATGATTGCCTTACATGACAACCATGGTCACCTGGGAGCGGAGAGGACTTTCCAACTTGTTAGAGACCGTTTCTATTGGCCCTGCATGAGGGCTGAAGTTGAGGAATACTGCCATTCATGTGCACGATGCATACAGAGAGACTCTGCCCCATCAAGCTGCCCCAATGGGCCATTTACAAAGTGAAGGCCCGCTTGACCTGGTGTGCATTGATTTCCTCTGCCTCGAACCCGACCTGAAGGGACTAGGAAATGTTCTGGTAGTAACCGACCATTTCACCCGGTATGCACAGGCTTTTCCAGCCAAGGACCAGAAGGCCTCTACTGTGGCCAAAATACTCGTAGAGAAGTACTTTATACATTATGGACTGCCACAAAGGCTCCATTCAGATCAGGGGAGGGATTTCGAGAGCAAACTGATACGAAAACTCCTAGATGCCTTAGGGATCAAGAAGACCAGGACTACTCCTTATCATCCTCAAGGTTATGCTCAGCCGGAGAGGTTCAACCGAACCCTGCTCAACATGCTGGGAACTTTAAGTGGCGAAAAGAAGCAACATTGGAGTAATCACATAGCGGCCCTTGTGCATGCTTACAACAGCACTGTCAGTGATGCTACAGGATATTCACCTTACAGACTTATGTTCGGGAGAGAAGCAAGATTGCCAGTGGATCTGGCCTACGGCACTTCCATAGATCATTGTTCTGCTGCTTCCCACAAGGGATATGTAGATAGACTTAGACACAACTTGAAGATGGCCTATGAGCAAGCTCAGGCGGCCTCGGAACAGAGGGGGGCTTGCAACAAGAGGAATTTCGACCTAAAGGTTAGGATCCAAGACCTACAACCAGGAGACAGAGTGTTGTTACGGAACCTGGGGGTCCCTGGAAAACATAAGCTTGCAGATAGATGGAGACCAGAACCTTATGTCATTTGTGAAACATTACCGGGCCTACCCGTTTACAGACTTAAACCCGAGGGGAAGTTGGGGCCCTTGAAGACTTGGCATCGGAACCACCTACTTCCGTTAGCTGAAGCAGTTCGGTTGCCTCCTAGGATGGATTCTCCTGAACCCATGTCCATTCTGAACACCCCTAGACCCAACACTCAGTCTCAGACCCCTCGGATAGAGGATACAGAAGATTCAGAAATGAGTGAAGATGAGGGAGAGGAAATTGGCTGGCTTTGGCCTTCCCAGGGTCCAACGACTTCTGCTATTGATCTTCCACCAGACGAAGATAACGAGGATCACACACTGAATGCAGAAGCTACAGAGTTCATTCCGTCTAGTCATTGGTCAGATGCTTGGGAGAGTGTCGGTGAACTATCCCCCGAGGAGGACCCAAGGGAAGCCATGTATCTTCCTGCTCCGGAGCCAGATGCTCCCGAATTAGAAGGAAATCCCGAGTTGGTTACAGAAGAAGAATCTGTTCCCACAGAAAGTCCAAGAGGACCGAGGAAGCGGAGGGCAATAAAACCTCCCAGGAGATTAACCTACCCACAAATGGGGGAGAGTGCGGAAGACACTGTATTCACTGCCAGAAGGAGTATGGAAGACCCTGACCCTCCCACTGTTCATTTGGTGGGAGGCAACCCCAACTCACTCTCTGGCACAGTTAGACAGGATTCTGTTGTTAATGTGTCCTGTGGGCAGGGGAATTCACTGCCTCGTTTCTGGTGGGAATTTCCTCTACCGACATCATATGGAGAATTGATGGATGTTGTTAAATGTGTAGCTTGAAGTTATGTTATCTTTGGGGACCAAAGACTTCAAGTGGGGGGAGTGTGTAGCGGGGTCTCTTTTAAGGCCCCAGGACTACGTTACCCAGAACCCCATTCGGCCCCAGGGCAGAGGTTCCACCGCAGAGACTCATGGGAGGGGTTACTTAAGTGAGAGGCGAGGCGGAGCTCGCTCTCTTGGGACACGGCGCTTCAAGCAACAAGTCATCCTGTGCGGATCGGCTGTGGGGCAAGGCCTGAAGCCTGAGGCCTTGCTTGAAGTCCGAAGAGCCTTCCACAATACTGCGGATCCTGGGTCGTGATAGGACGTGAGTTGGATCGGGGACTCGATCGGAGCAGACGCTGTGTGCGACACACATGAGGTGGAAGTCCCAGGCTGGGATCGCGCCTGGAGTGGTGAGCGGGCACCTGCCCATATCAATAGACTGAGTTGTATTCAGGCCTGTAGACTGCCTAGGCCCGTTGTTCGCTCACCAGTGTTTCTTGGGGGGTCCGGTAGCGGGACAGAGTTGAAGTACCTACCCCCCCCCCCCCCCCCCGGTTTGCCCTGTTATTTCAAGTTAACACCCAATGTGGATTACAAATGGTTATTTCTTCAAGTGCACCAACGAAAGCTGGCCGGTGAAGAAACCTTCCTTTCTTAGGGAAAAGAGACTCAGTTCCATCCCATGTCAGGCCTGACTTAGGCGGGGAGTTTAGAAAGTTTGTGTTACTACGCCATAGGAGAGCGCACGCCATAATAGCTCCGCGTGGTGGACACTGTGTGGCGCCATATTATTGCGCTGCACCTAGTACATTGATTGATGCAGGGCTCTGCAGGCCCATGTATATGTTGCATGTTATACCTTGAATCCTTCGTTACCAGTAAAGCTGATATATGTGTAGCGGCCTCACTCTCTCTCCATCTTCAACGGTTACACACCAACTCCTGTCTAGGGGTTCCTGCTTTGTGAGAGTGAGATGCGCCACGGCCCATGTCCTCCCCATTGTAGTAGGGAGGTGAAGGCCACTTACTGATGTTTCCTCGGGCCGGTGTGTTCTGTGAATGCACTGAGTCTGTAATTGCAAGCTCACCAGCCTCCCCTTTGCTTCCAGTAACTGGAGTTCACACACCGGAGAAAGGTCCAACACTTGTTTATTCGACACTCCAATAAGCAAAGCACAATAAACAGTTCTTTTGCAGCAAACTGGTTGGGACCTATAACCTTGCCAACGGTGAGGCGAGCAGATTGAGGCACTTCCTAAAGTCTAAGTTCTATGCCACTGTACTATGACCAGCGGCGCCTAAGCCAATCCGGCTGTTACAGAACAGGAAAGATGGGGTCTCTTCCAGCAACCCCTATGAACAGCAATGGAGCCCTCTTCGATACGCTGTGGCCCCTATCAGGGGGATGTGTCCTCCCAAGAGAGTTCCCAGAGGCCCACTGTCACCGGGTTGGTGCTGCTCCGGGTCTCCAGTGGGTAACCTCTCTGGCCTCCTTACCTCAGATACGAGCCCCTCCGCTCAGGGACCCTCGGACAGTCCACCCTAGCGGGACCCAGTCGAAGGTACTGGGCCCCAGGCCTCCTTGATAGTACCTCACCCCAGGCTAAAGGTGCCTGGGATGGACGCCAACATGACTCCGGACCAGGCCATGGGCACCTGGACCAGACTCCTGGATCTCCAGCACCCAGGCCCGAGGGCCCTGGGTGCGGACCGCAACCCTCCTCCTCCGAGGACCTCCTTCTCCGCAAGACCTCGTGGTAAGGGCGTCTCCCCCTTTTATCTCCTCCCATCAACGGCCCGGCGGGTTCCCCGCCCCAGCCATACCATCTCCGGGAAGGGACAAAACAGGGAGCACTGCAGGAGATGATTCTACCTGAAGCCTGTGGGTACCCCGCCACCCACAGGCAAAGGAGAATACTACATCCTCCAATCCTCCACGAAACAAAAAGGGGTCTGAACCCTAACACAATTATACACCTGGGTCACACTATTCCCCAGGTGTATCCCATCAATTTAAGGACCCCGCTACACATTCCCCCCTGTGATTTGACGCTGGTCCCCAGCGTCAGGTGCACACCCATGCCTCCCATAAAGTGGTGACATGGGGTGAAACCCCTGAGGCAGTTCCTCTAAATTTTTCCCAAGTGCCAAGACCTGCTCAGGGAATAGGGAGCATATAAAACAACTTATGTAATAAAACACTTTAAACATCGGCATAATCACAACCCCTCTCCCACACTGTCTAAGAGCCACCCACTCTCAATGGTCTTGATTGACGATTCTCCTGCAGGGGAAAGAAAAAACAACATCCTAACATAATTTCTTGTCATTTGGCATGAGTGGGCCCGTCAGCCGAGAGACCCACTCACTCCAACAAGCAAGGTGATGTGTGTGTGAAACATTTTCAAACATTTGTTGCGCAACACTGCCACCTGGTGACAACGCCGCGGTCATGACACTCAACGAGTCTTCGTTCTTCCAGCTTTTCCCTACTCTGCCACTATTCCCAAATGTCCTTGCCTTTGGCACATGAAGAAAAGGGGAACACAAAAAAAAAAACACAACAGCCCCAAGTCTCTGATGAGAAAAAGAAAAGCCCAAATAAAAACAAAAGCAGGGCGCAGTCCTGGGTGTCTGGGAATGGCTCTTCCAGAAAGTTCAAGTGCACAAAGGAAATAAACAGGAGTTCTTTTCTCCTATAAGTAAAACTTTGGATCCGGCAGATACAGGGGTTTCAGGTGTTTGTCAAATGCTTCTATCGAATACTCGACATCTTCTCCTTCTCTTCTGCAAATGACTACCTTGTCAGCATGGATATGGCGCCCCAATCTCCATTCAGCTCTGCAGTCCTCAAACCTCTTAGACACTGCCGGCACACATTCCAGGTACCTGCGAGCATGAGGCACCTTCAACTTGTCCCACACAAACTCGTCATACCATCTTGCTCTCCAGACTTCCACCTCAAACAGCAAGTCCCGGGGCAGATACGGGTACTCCCACCCATATTCCCGAGCTACTTTGTGGCAAAACAGTCTCTGCAAGCGGGCCAAAGGTGGCATAGTGGCTTTCTCTCCAGTTCCAGGCAGCACAATAGCTTCCGGATGCCGAGGTGCCTTTACCAGCTCCCTGAAACTGACTTTCGGTGCTCTCAGAGAAGCGCGGGGTGTCCCCACAACCAAAGCAGGTGAGGTAACAGTAGGTGAGGACACCGGTGGAGGGGTAGGTTCCCTCGTAAGCTGCGGGTCTCCCACCCGAGGTGTGCTGTCTCCTGTGTACATAGGTGAATCCCGTACCGCACGGGAAGCAAGAAGTGGCATTCTATCCCAGCCCTTGCGGCTGAACAGTTCGTCTATCTCGCCATCATCTCCGCAGTCAGACAGCGACTCTAGGTCGGAGGTGTCATACATCTCCGCAGGCAGATATCTTCCGGTGGACACAGAACCATCCTCCCTGGGGGGCTCCACCTCCAATGGGCCCCCGACACCTCCAACCACCACCACAGTCCCAGCCCCTGGCTCACCTGACCCTTGTAGAGGACTGGGATGTCCGGGACTTCCTTCTCGACCGGCGCCATCCAGGCCAGGCAAGAAGCGGGGTGAAGCTCGACCACGTCCATAGGATGCCTGTACTAGGCCAACTTTCCTCTTCGGGGGTAGGAGCAGAGAACTTGTGGCGACCGAGGCAGCATCCTCGGATTTTTCTCTGTTGGGCAGTCCATCGCCCTGGTCAGCGCGCACGGGAACCTCGACAAAGGCCTTGATCTCCCCTTCCGGAGTAGCGGTACCCGTGAGGTGGTTGAGGTGAAGGGCCCGGGGCCTTGCTGTGGACGACTCGACCTCAAAAAGGAATTCTCTGCACTCCTCACATCGCCCGAATGGCTTCAGGGTGACCACCAGTCCCGAGCAGCCGGTACAGATCACACCGAGGGCCTCCGTGTCTCTGCAAGTGTACAAAGCCAACCGCCCTCGGGGCCTAAGTCTTATCCCCGTGTCTGTGATGGGGGCAGCAAAGGAAGTCATTCTCGTGGGGTGAGGAACCATAATCCACGGGGCACTTGAGGTCATCCCGACTATCTGCTGCTCCATCATGCACTGACCCCGCGCCGGAGTCTCCACGTGTATCCCCACACTTGGCCAGACTCCTCCCATGAGCTGTACATTTTCGCGGGCTTCCTCTTGACTCCGCCCACGAACGATGTCGCCATGGGGTGCCTCGTGGCGCAGTGCGTTAACAGTCCCCACGTGCAGTACGTCACACGGCTGGACCTCTCCCTTTTTCCGCTCCTCCGCATGGGCCTTTCCCGTGTTAGGGTCATTTCCACAACTCCGAGCAGGGACGCACTTTGGCCAGTAATATGGCCGATCTGCTCGGAACTCCTCTGGGCAGCAAAGTTCAAATGTAGACATTCTCAAGTCCATCTTTAGAACACACTCTATCCCGGACTCACGAGCCCCCACGTGTAGCGGCCTCACTCTCTCTCCATCTTCAACGGTTACACACCAACTCCTGTCTAGGGGTTCCTGCTTTGTGAGAGTGAGATGCGCCACGGCCCATGTCCTCCCCATTGTAGTAGGGAGGTGAAGGCCACTTACTGATGTTTCCTCGGGCCGGTGTGTTCTGTGAATGCACTGAGTCTGTAATTGCAAGCTCACCAGCCTCCCCTTTGCTTCCAGTAACTGGAGTTCACACACCGGAGAAAGGTCCAACACTTGTTTATTCGACACTCCAATAAGCAAAGCACAATAAACAGTTCTTTTGCAGCAAACTGGTTGGGACCTATAACCTTGCCAACGGTGAGGCGAGCAGATTGAGGCACTTCCTAAAGTCTAAGTTCTATGCCACTGTACTATGACCAGCGGCGCCTAAGCCAATCCGGCTGTTACAGAACAGGAAAGATGGGGTCTCTTCCAGCAACCCCTATGAACAGCAATGGAGCCCTCTTCGATACGCTGTGGCCCCTATCAGGGGGATGTGTCCTCCCAAGAGAGTTCCCAGAGGCCCACTGTCACCGGGTTGGTGCTGCTCCGGGTCTCCAGTGGGTAACCTCTCTGGCCTCCTCACCTCAGATACGAGCCCCTCCGCTCAGGGACCCTCGGACAGTCCACCCTAGCGGGACCCAGTCGAAGGTACTGGGCCCCAGGCCTCCTTGATAGTACCTCACCCCAGGCTAAAGGTGCCTGGGATGGACGCCAACATGACTCCGGACCAGGCCATGGGCACCTGGACCAGACTCCTGGATCTCCAGCACCCAGGCCCGAGGGCCCTGGGTGCGGACCGCAACCCTCCTCCTCCGAGGACCTCCTTCTCCGCAAGACCTCGTGGTAAGGGCGTCTCCCCCTTTTATCTCCTCCCATCAACGGCCCGGCGGGTTCCCCGCCCCAGCCATACCATCTCCGGGAAGGGACAAAACAGGGAGCACTGCAGGAGATGATTCTACCTGAAGCCTGTGGGTACCCCGCCACCCACAGGCAAAGGAGAATACTACATCCTCCAATCCTCCACGAAACAAAAAGTGGTCTGAACCCTAACACAATTATACACCTGGGTCACACTATTCCCCAGGTGTATCCCATCAATTTAAGGACCCCGCTACATATATATTTATATTCTTGCCTCAGCGTGTTGTCTGACTGTTTAGAGATTATTAAGTATAATACACCTGAGAGTGATAGGAGTTTAACCCTAGACTGAATGTGCCAGAGTGGGTCGAGTAAGATTGCCGGGGGTTGGCGGTACTGTGTGCAGGGCCCGAAATCAAATCAGCGGCTCTCTTAACTGGGGGTAGCGCTACACAAGTAAGACTGTTTATATATAAAGGAGGGATAAAATGGCCGGAAACTCAGAGCTTAAACTCTCAGTGGCCAAGCTGAACAATGACAATTATCAGCTATGGAAGTTTAAAGTGGAAATGCTATTATCCAAAGATGACTTGTGGGAGGTTACCACTACAGAGAGGCCACAGGATAATAATCAGGACTGGGACAAGAAAAACAGACAGGCACGGGCCACCATAAGCCTACTAGTGGAGGATGATCAGCTCATTCATATACGCAATGAGGACACAGCGAAAGGCATGTGGGATGTACTGAAAAGACTGCATGAAAGATCCAGTTTAAACAGCAAGCTCTTTCTGCTGCGGAAACTTTACAAAATGAGACTTGGCAGAGAACAGAACATGCAGGAGCATATAAACGCAATGCTGGAAGTGATTGCGCAACTCAGATCGATCGGGGAGAATATAACAGATAGTCACATTGCAGCCATGTTGTTATGCAGTTTGCCTGATACATATACTGCACTAATCAATGCACTGGAGACACGACCTGAGACAGATCTGAAGCTAGCATTTGTAAAAACCAGGCTCATAGATGAGTATCAGAGAAGAAAGGAATTGGTGCATGACTTCACAGAAACCAACACCAGCACCGCTCTTAAAGCTACAGACGCAAGATTACACAGGAAAGAGACCAGAGTGTGTTTTAGATGCCACAAACAGGGACACATAAAGAAAGACTGTACTATATGGAAAGCAGAGCAAATGAGACAGCGTCCCTCTTATACTAAACAAAAGGTCAAAACCACAATCAATGATCCAAGGGAAGGTAACTGAAATGCCACATTTAAAGCAACAGGCAACAATAAATGCCAAGGCTGGTGCATCGATTCGGGGGCAACCAGTCACATGACGAGTGATAGAAGTTTCTTCACAGAACTTGATCTGAGCAACAAAGAAACTATTTATCTTGCAGATGGATGCAAAATACATGCAGAAGGATATGGGCATGGAACCCTTGTATGCCCTGATTATGCGGGACGCAATTTAGCCATACCAGTGAAAGATGTGCTTTATGTTCCTAATCTAGAAGGAGGACTCTTATCTGTGAAGCGTCTAACAGCCAGAGGACTCACTGTAAAATTCCAAGGTGACAAGTGTTCCATTCTAAACGGCAAACAGACAATAGCAAGTGCCAAGCTGGATGATCATCTATATCACCTCGACACAGTGAAGGAAAAGGTGAGACTATGAGACTATGTACACACAAGCACAATGACTGTATACATATATGGCACAGACGTCCTAGGTCACAGACACCCAAAATGCATACAGGAACTACAGAGGAGGAAGCTGACAAGGGATCTGATAGTATCCCTTGTCCAATTACCGTTAACTGTGAATGTTGCATTAAATCCAAAGCTACAAGAGCAACACTTCCCAAAGTCAGTCAGAAGAGAGCTTCAAGACCACTTGACTTAGTTCACAGTGACGTGTGTGGTCCCCTAAGCCCACCAACACCTGGAGGCAACAGGTACATAGACGACTATTCAAGATACACAGTCACCTACCTAATGCAACACAAGAGTGAAGTTTTTGACAAATTAAAAGACTATATAATAAAGACAAGTAACAAGTTTCAGAGGAAGCCTCTCATACTTCGGAGCGATAATGGAGGTGAATTCACAGGAGGTAAGATACAAGAGTACCTAAAACAGAATGGAATAGAACATCAAAAGACAGTCCCGTATACACCAGAACAAAATGGAGTAGCTGAAAGAAAGAATAGAACTCTGACTGAAATGATCAGATGTATGCTGACAGACTCTGGACTACCACAAAAATACTGGGGTGAGGCAGCTATGACAGCTACATATTTGCAGAACAGACTTTTTTCCAGAACAGTGGAGAAAACCCCATATGAACTATGGCACAATGAGAAGCCAAGTGTCATGGATATGCAGTAGTGTTTGTCTGTCAGCTTACCTTCCTTCCTATGTGTTCATCTTAGAGGCCTGAGCCCTTTCACCTGGCTTCCTTTATAATCTCCTCCCAGCCAGACTCCACCCCAGGCCCTATCACAGAACACTATATTAACCTGTGCACTGCAAGCCTGCTTTGCTGATCAACGTGTTTGTTAGGCATTGTGTGTTTGGGTTCCTGCCTGCCGTGTGCTACGTCTGTCTCTCTGTTACGTTATTGGCTTGTCCCCGACTATCCCTGTCTGCTCGTGACCCTTGACCTTCGGCTCGTTCTTTCGTTATCCTTGTCTGCTTGTGGCCCCTGACCTTCAGCTTGTTATTCGGTTCTCTCTTATCTTGTGCTGCTGCTTCCCCTCTTTTCCCCTTATCCTACGGAGCGTGAGCTAGGAAACTCCAGGGGCCGCGACCTGGTCCCAGCCTACAGCATAACATCCTCACCACTAGAGGCCCTGGAGAAGACCAGCTGGGTCTTAGACTCCGCGCCCTGGGGAATCTTGGCTCTAGCTTCCGTTAGGATCCCGGTTGTGCTCCTCTGGTCCCGCTTTCCACAACCACCCAGTTTCCTATCCGCAGCAGTCAGCCATAGGGTTCACTACCTTGCGGTGCACTCCTGTCCCCCTACGGTGTGCATCTGTCACCTGGCCACAGGTGACCTTGACACCAAGTGTAAAACACCTAAGAGTTTTTGGATGCAAAGCATTCATCTACATACCTGAAGAAAAACGCACTAAACTCCAAAACAGAGCGTTTGAAGGTATCTTTGTTGGATACAGTGACAATGTCAAGGGTTACAGAATCCTAAATCCAAAAACAGACAATGCAAAAAATCTGAGGAAAACGCTTGGACAGCCGCACTCCAAAAAAGGTTCTTTTATTTAAAACAAAAGCACAAACAACATGCCACAGCAAAAAAAACAGCAAGTATGAGCTGACGTTTCGCACTGCGATTCAGTGCTTAATCATAGCTATGATCGAGAGAGAGGAAGATGGCAGCTTTCTTCTGAACCAAAGACACAAAATACAAGAAATAATTGAAACATTTGGAATGGAAGACGCCAAACTAGTAAAATCTCCCATGGAAACCAACGACCTAAAGGAGATGAATTGTCAAGATAACCCATTACCTACTAATACTCAATACAGGAAAGCAATAGGGAAATAGCTGTACCTTACCACCGCTACAAGGCCGGACATTGCAGCAACTGTCGGAATCCTATGCAGAAAGGTTTCGATGCCAAGTCAAAAGGACTGGAATGCTGTAAAGCGAATCATTCACTATCTTAAAGGGACTTGGCACTACAAGCTAAAGTTACCACCAAGTGATGAAAGCACCTTAACAGGATATGTGGATGCTGACTGGGCAGGAGACACCAGTGACAGAAAATCTACCAGTGGCTACTTATTTTTTCTGTCAGGAGGTGCCATCAGTTGGACTAGTAAAAAGCAACTCTCTGTTTCACTGTCGTCTACTGAAGCAGAATACGTTGCTGCAGCGCAGGCAAGCCAAGAAGTTCTATGGCTGAGACAGATATTAACAGACTTAGGTCAACCACAGTTGGGACCAACTGAAATCTATGAGGACAATCAAGGATGCATTGTACTTGCACACATGGAAGGAGTTAATTCAAGAACCAAGCACATTGATGTGAAGTTCCACTTTCTTAGGGATCTTCAAGAGCAAGGTCTTCTTGAGTTACTTTATTGCCCAACCGAGGATATGACAGCAGATATCCTTACAAAGCCCCTGACTGCTGAAAGACATTCAAGGCTTACAAAGAAGATGGGTTTAACAGACTAAGCCTTAGTTGTTGAGAAGGGGTGTTGGAGATACAACAAACTTTTAGCTTAGCTTACTGTATTTTACTGCAGTTTAGAAAAAGGACACAAGATGTCGCTAATGCTCAGTGATATGCTATGCTATGTATTTCTCTATGATGTGTTGTATTTCCTGTATACTGTGATGTACTTGTTGGTTACTTTTTCCTGTCTGTGATTCTTCTTACAATTTGAAGTGACATCTTTGCTAGTGTGGTTATGTTCCAATAAAGAAGTCAGTTCCTGTTACTCCACAACGTCTGATCTGAATTGACTCCGCTGCACCTATCAATCGTACTTTGCAACACGCTTCGTGTCTTCAGACTGTAGGTTTAGTGTGGCCGAGTGCGGGTGTACATAGATGGCCGCGACGGAACGTCACTTCGGTTGCACTTTCTGATGGTTAGCGGCTTTCTGAACACAGGCAGAAAGAATGTTTTAAAACTCAAACAGTAACATGAAGTTTCAAACTCTATACACAAATGTTTTGCCTTTCATTTCAGTTTTAAACTGAAGGAGTTGTTTTACAAGGCGATCATTTACAATCTCTTTAACTCTTGCCTTTAAAGACAGGAAGTTCTGGGAAGCAGCACCGAGAGGGCAAAGCCAACAGCATTGAAATTTGTAAACTGCAAGTGCTAGGGTAAGAATTTTAACAAATAGTTTACTGGGGAATGTTTATTTTATCTTGCTTAATGTGTTGGGCTTAAAAACAGAGGTTGTAAAGCCACTTTATTTTATTCCTAAAATCCCGTGTAAGATTAAAGAGGAACTGCAGTCTGCTTACATAATTTGTAATAAAAACATCTTTGCCATTCTGAAGCTTCCACCACTTTGCATAATATTTAATTTATTCTGTGATTCTGTACTTGCCAAATATGCTGCAGAAATCTCCCTCCACTGACTCTGGCTGCATCCGTTTTTAACTGTGGCAGCTGAAGTTGCTGCCTGTTCACTTCCTGGATTTACACATACACACAGAGGTACACATCCAGGTCTCATTGGCCCTCTTATGACTCATCCCCCCTCTCTTCCTGGCAAACTCTCACGAGGGTGAGAGAGAGAGAGAGAGAGCTGTGCATGATGTCATAAGCCTAGGCTTTTTTAACCAGACAAAAAAACAGGAAGTGGGCTGTATAAGGTATTTACTGGCAGAAAAAAATAAGTTTTACTATCCAAAGTTAAAACAAGGGCAAAAGATTTAATAGATGGAAATGTAGCGCCCTCACCTCTCCCCCTACCTGCCCTTTTGTATGTGTTTTCGGCTTTTCGCAGGGAGGGAGAGGCACACCGCACCACAAGCCCTGAGTAAGGAGGTTGAGCGGTGTTACTTTTCGGGCCTGCCTGTGGCTGGAGTTAAATCCTCCCGAGGAGGATTCTCACCTCTACCTTAGATAGATGCAAGTCCTTATGTTTCCCCAGGAATATAACTATCCACACCAACTGAAAGTCCAACTTCTATATTTATTTGACACAGATAATAAATAAGCCTCTTTGAAAGCAGACAGGTTGGGACAAGACACAGGACAGCTTAGGTGGGAGGAGGTCCAGGCACAAACTTGAATCATGTTCTTTTACTGTTTAGATTTCACAAACAGTTATGGCGCACGATCTCTGCCACAGACCGTGAGGTTGGTCCCTGCTACAGACCAGGTGAATAGAAAGTCACTGCCACTGACTTGGAGAACGGGTCACTGCCACTGACCTGGGTGAATAGGGCCTTGCCCTATGAAGTCACTGCCACTGACTTGAAGCGAGTAGGGTCACTGCCACTGACCTGGTGAACTTCCTTCCCAAAGTATTGGCCCATGTCAAGGAGAAAACCATCCCTGCGGAGAGTTACCAGAGACCCTCACCGACACCACGACTCTGCGCTGGGTCTTCGGAAAGGGTTACCTCCCTGGCCTCCTCATCTCAGATACGGGTCCCCTCATAAGGCGGCACCCTGGGAGCTCTCGATCCCTAGCGGACCCCAGCCGAAGGTTGCTGGGCCCCGGGCCTTCAAAATAGTACCTCACCCCAGACCGAAGGTGTCTGGGATGGAACAGGAACTCGGCCTCCGGGCCTAGGGCACCCGGAGATAACCAACCCACACACCCAGGCCGAAGGTGCCTGGGCGTGGACGAAGACGACCCACACACCCAGGCCGAAGGCAAACATGGAAGATGGCCGCCCCTTTTTATACCCTCTCCCGACAGGCACAGCAGGTTCCCCGCCCCGCCGTACTGCTGCCGAAAGGGGACAAGAAAAGGCGCAACCCTGTATTGTGGTTCAACCCGGACCCAGGGCGACAGCGCCACCTGTAGGTCCCAGGGAACTACACACCAATACCAACTCCCATGGCACACAAATGGTCCATTAACCCTAACAATAGTGTGCCTGAGCCCAACTACATCTCAGACACTCCCCTAAATTGTACACCCCGCTACAGAAAGATGAAAAAATAACAAGGTCCGCTTTAAGTTATGTGCCCCAGTGTATGTTAAAAATAATGCAGCTTCATACCTTATTTCAGTGCACATTTGGCGCTCGTGTGACCGCCGGCCGCTCTCCCCCGATCTGAGAACTACAGCGGGAGGAGCTGAAAATCCCTCACTGACGTCAACCGGGAGGAGAGGAACAGAGCAGTGGGCGGTCACATGAGCGCCTGGCGGCGCTTTGAAATAAGGTATGAAGCTGCAAATTCTTTATAAAGCACATAAATTGCGGCACATAACTTAATCTAACACGGGATTCTAGGAATAAAACAAAGTTATTTTAGCAGTATTTCGTATTGTAGCAGCAGGAATGGAGAGGAGGGGAGCAGATCGGCACTGAGACTAGCTAACAGGAAGGGAGAGAGGGGGGGAGAGAGGAAAGCTGCGGATGACAGAGGCATGTAAACTGACCACGGTGTCATGGATCAGCAGCCATGATAAACGTGGTCAGTTTGCAGAGGGGAGGAAAGCACCAGGCAGGATCAACCAGGTTTTTTATATTATCGAAAGTGACATACTTCACAGCACAAGCACTGTGCTATTATTCGTACTTTAAAGGAACAGGATCATTTTTTTTTAAGGCTTTAATACTGCATTAAATACGCTAGCCATCAACCATCTAGAACATTGGTGTTATTTTCAAACCCATGCAAATAAATTTGGCATTAAATGAGAATCCTCCTTTTTCTATAATTTTATGGTTTCTCAAAGCTATACAGATCACATTCTCATGAATATTCAGCTTGGATAAAGTGGTTCCTGCTGCATATATCTAACCAGTTGCAGTATAATTTTAAAAGAGGTTGTTTGTATAGTACAATGGTATGTCAAACTCTCCTTTCATTTCATTTCATTTCATTTCATTTCAATGTATTCCTTGGTCCCATGGGGTTTTCTCCCGACATGGAAATTTTCCGGATTATAAAGCTCAAATATTTTTTCTTAAGACGTTGTCAACAACAATTTACTCCTATCAAGGCATGTCAACCATCTCCAGTTTAAAGCAATCAGAACAAGGGAAGAAGATTACTGATTGGTTCACAGGTTTCAGCTACAATACATAATAGTAAAAATGGTTATCTAGACTGGTTTACCTAACTATCCTAATATTCATAAAAATTAATGATGATAACAACAAAGCTTGCATGTAGAATCTTTATTACTTTAAGTTTCATTATCAAATACAGGTTTAACAACTATGTTAACATTAGTTTTAACACCACAGTACTCATGTAGTGCAAGATAAGTGTGTGTGTATATATGTATATGTGTGTGTGTGTGTGTGTGTATATGTATGTGTATGTGTGTGTGTGTGTATATATATATATATATATATATATATTTTAATAATAATAATGAAAAAAATTATATATATATATATATATATATATATATATATATATATATTTTAATAATAAAATATATATATATATATATATATATATATATTTTTTTTATTATTATTATTAAAATGTATGTATGTGTATATATATATATATATATTTATATTATTATTAAAATGTGTATATATATTTTTTTTTAATTATTATTAAAATGTATGTGTGTGTATATATATATATATATATATATATATATATATATATATATATATATATATATATAATATATTTTTTTTTTATTATTATTAAAATGTATATATATATATATATATATATTTTTTTTTTAAAAGCCAATCATGTTTTAAGAATCTGTTGCAATTATACTGACAACCCACTACCCTGCAATTACCATCGGTGTTGTCACCCTGCTGTGCATTGGCATTTGGTCTCCTGTTCAGATAGGTAGCCCAACTGAAGAGGTTCACACAGCAGGTTGACAATTTGGTTCTAATTGCAAGGAAATGGCTTAGCATTGTATTCCTGCAACTGGAAGTAGTGTTACTGGCAGGTCAAAAACATAGCAACAGATTCACAAAAAGCTTACAAAAACTGTATGTAGTGTGGCATGATGCCAAACATACTGAAGAACAGCGTTTGGATATACATACATGGCAATAATGCAATTTGACACAGCAATAGGTGTTATGCAATGCTTTCTTTTCAATGTGTGATTCCTGAGCAAAAAAATTGGGCTGTAACATGTATATAAAGCACAATATGCAATAATACATTCAGGTAAACATTAGCTTTCAAAGGGCACATGAAGACACAAAGCAAATGTAATTGGAGAAAAAAAATATATAATTTTTTTCCTTTTATGTAGCACCACACACACACACACACACACACGTGCGTGTACACACAGTTATTTTATGCAGAATGCTAATTTTGATACTGGATAATTGTGATCGCTTTATGCTAATCTAGAGCAAACCTCACCCCTCCCCTGTATTTACCCAAAAGTTCTACTATACGATCAAGTCATAGAATATGTCTCTAATAGAGTTTTGCTTGTATGTGAGCTCGTCATGTTCTTTTCTTCAAGTAAGTGAAGATACAACATACCCTTCCAGTAGACTTGCATATAATATTTACAGTATAGTAAGTTCTTCATGTTAGGGGTCTTGAATGGGCTCTGATTTCATACGGTATGCATCCCCTATGATAGCTGGGTTTTGGTGGCTTTAGTCTAAAGGATGGTCAGATGTCAACAGATGCTACAGCTGTTTGTCTTGTTCATTGGAGGTTTACGGTTCTGTTCATTGGGAATCGTCTCCCTTCTCTTCCTTAGCGCTGGACTTAATCGGCAGGGCAGGTTGACCTCTCGTAGTAATTCCCTGAATACTTCAGTCACGTTCAGGTTTTCCTTTGCCGACGTCTCCAACAAACGACAGTTCCACTCAAGTTCGACCATTCCCATCACGTCATCCCAGAGGACCTTCTGGGCATCACCGTTGTCCTTCTTGTTGCCAATCACCACCATAGGTGTTTTTTTTTCCTCCTTCTCATCCAGGATCTCTTCCCTCAATCTTTTTACAATTTCAAAGGATTCTGGGTTATCTACAGAATATACCAGAGCAAATGCATCTCCGCAACGCATACTCAATTTTCTCATAGCTGGAAATTCATAGCTTCCAGTGGTGTCCAGAATTTCAATAATCACTTGAGTCCCTTCTGCAGTTTCGTATTCTGTGCTGTGTAACTCTTCCACTGTTCTCCTGTGCTTTGGATCAAAAGTATCCTGTAAAAATCGATGGATCAGAGCTGTTTTTCCCACACCTGCTGCTCCTAAGAATACCAGCCTGATATGGTTTTTCTCCTTAACAGATAATGACATATTTGCAAAACAGGGTGGTTGGGCTCTCCGGCTAGTAAATAACAGCCTGATGCTTCGTGGCTAAGACCAGAGTGCATTGATTCCCTGTACCTCCGGACAATATATTCATATTTTTCTCGTGAGGTAGCCGTGCCTTTATCCAATCAGACGTGGCTGCTTGGAGATGGACGGTAGGGGAGGGGGACCTGACATACTGGTTCACATTCAGTATGTCTGTGTAGATTGTATGTGTGTCTGTTTTTTAACCATTTCAACACAAATTCATTGCTGTAATATTCCTGCAAGATAAATAGTGAATTAATCACATTTGGTGATTGTTAATTTTTGACTAGGTATCTTAAAACACATGCAGTCTCTGCTGACCATAGATGGGTTAATTTGTGAATATTTTGGTGATTGAACATGCATAACATTGCAGTATTCTAGCAATAAAAAATTTCCCTGACAACAGATGAAATGGGTGATAACAATGGTGTTTTTTTAGACTTTTTTATTTTTTTTCTTGGAAAATCATTCTCTGCAGAGATTCCGAGAACTTCTAGAAACAAATGGTTAGCTCTCAGGAAGCCGTTTAATGGATCAGAAGACAACCTAACAAATTGCTGTAAAATTGAACTAAGTCATCTAAAATGATCGCAAAAAGTGTTTGCTATTGTCTGTTCACCTGCGGTTATATACAGTAGATTTAAAAAAAAAAAAAAGTTAATTGAATTTGTTTGAATGTTTAACCACTTGACCTCTGGAAGATTTACCCCCTGCACGACCAGGCCTTTTTTTGCGATACGGCACTGTGTCACTTTAACTGACAATTGCGCAGTCATGCGACACTGTACCTAAATAAAATGAATGTCATTTTTTTTCTCACAAATGGAGCTTTCTTTTGATGGTATTTGATCACCACTGCGTTTTTTTTTTTTTTTTTTTTTTTTTTGCGTTCTAAACAAAAAAATACCGACAATTTTGAAAGAAAAAAACAATATTTTTTTTAACTTTCTGCTATTAGGCTACTTTCACACTGAGGCGCTGGATGCACTGGCGGTATAGCAGGACTATTTTTAGCGCCGCTATACCGTTTTTTTTGCTGCGGCTAGCGGGGGTATCTTAACCCCCGCTAGCGGCCGAAAAAGGGTTAAAAACGCCCGCAATAATGCCTCTTTGCGGCGTTTTGCGGGCGTATTGGAGGCGCTACCCCATTGATTTCAATGGGCAGGGGCGCTATAGGAGCGATATTTTTAGCGCTCCTATTGCGCCTCAAAGATGCGGCTTGCAGGAGTTTTTTGACCCTCCTGCAAGCGCAACGCTCCAGTGTGAAAGCCCTCGGGCTTTCACACTGGATACAATTAAGCGGCTTTTTTGGGGCGCATTGCAGGTGCTATTTTTAGCGCAATAGCGCCTGCAAAGCGCCTCAGTGTGAAAGGGGCCTAAAACATATCCAATAAAAAAAATCTAATTTCTTATTTCAATGTGAATACAAAACTTTTAAAGAAACCCAGTCACCTGACCATTTATTTCAACAACAAACTTCCTATAAGATTATACAGGATGTGCATTTAACATATTTTATACATAGCAAAGATAAAATACAAAACCGCACTCCATGAAAGTCATCCTATTCAGTTCAATCAATGTAGCTGACATCCGACACTGTCCCCTCCCTAAGCCACGCTCCTCGGATGCATTTTACTCTGATTGGCTTATTCGTAGAGGAGTGGTGCAATTTATTTTATATTTTATGCATGTTATTTACCTGTAATGAAATCTGCTGGGAGCCCCCATCATGGATGTGATGTCAGGAGACTCTGAGCTGTCACTCTAGTGAAGTCATACACTAATAGAATTTTGGGCAGTTTCTGATAAAACCAGGTAAAATGCGAGCAGTGCATGGCCCTGGTAGCACCCTATTATCCATCATCCTTTGCATCCTTTGATCCTAAAATCATAGGATCTGGGTGGGTATTTCTCAGGCCAAACAGTGACAGCCAATCAGCTTGGCAGCACTCACTGTATTCTGACAGCCATCAGAACACAAAAGCCTCAGAGGGACATTTGTCCATCCATGCTGTTTAGTGTGGATAGAGGGATGTTTCCAGATTAAGCTATGTGTATGGCCAGCATTAGAGTAGACACTATTAGAGGAAAAGTGGGTTATGAAGGGCAAGAAGTAGGGTTGCCACATGGTCGGGATTCACCCGGACAGTCCGGGATTTAGATCCTGTGTCCGGGTTTCAGTCCACCTGAAACCCGGACACACCAGTGGCAGCCCAGCAGCACCAGCCCTTCAATCCCCCTCTCCCCTCCCATCGGCTTACAGTGTTTTTAATTATATTAGAGGGGGTGCTTTAACTGGGGTACAGACTGGCCTGGGGGGATTATACTGTGGGACAGACGGACCTGGGGGGATGTACTGGGGGACAGACTAACCTGGGGGGGGGACTGTACTGGGGTACAGACTGGCCTGGGGGGATTATACTGGGGGACAGACGGACCTGGGGGGGACTGTACTGGGGGACAGACTGACCTTGTTTGATTTAACTACCTTTCTTAAACTTCTCCCATTATTAACACAATTTCATCACACCCAGTGTTCCTCATGCAATACTACTCTTCTTGGGGCACCCAAAGGTGCTCCAGGTCTTTTATAATCCTATAGTGTTAAATGGAAAAAAAAATTGCTGCTAAAGTGTTCAGGTTTGGCTTGATGAAAAGGTGGCAACCCTAGCAAGAAGGAAGGGGGCTGTGTTAGGGAATTGACTCTTCCTAAAGAGGTCAACTTTTCTAGCAAGTTTAAAGGCACAATACAAGTGAATTAAAACCTTTTTTATTTTTATTTATTTAACAAAAACCCTGGAAAAAAAGCAATTCAAAATACTTGATTTTCCTGTACTTTTACCTACAATTTTATAAGTAAGTGACAGACTTTTTGAGCAGCTCAATTATAGGCCTGTGTTGATGGCAGTTTGATATCATTCAGAATTCATTGACAGATAAATTTGACTTGTACATAACCTCCTTCTGACCTGCATTGCATTTGATCTGCTTCAAACGCATTTTATATTTCCATAGTCTTGTATAAGAATGTAAAACGTACTTTAGGCTCCGTTCACATCTAGGTGTCCCGAATCGCAGCAAACTTCTTTTGGGGGACAGGCGTCCCGCGATTCTGTTTGCACAATTTTTCCGCGATTCGTCAGGCGACAATCGCAGCAAAATCGTGCCGTGATCAGGGTGCCATTGGAAGTGACTGGAATCGCAAGCGTGACCGGTGATTTGCGGTTATCCTGGATCGCAGCCAGTATTGCAGCAATTCCCTCCGTGATCTGGGATGCCTAGATGTGAACAGAGCCTTAAGCAAAAAAAAGACAGTTGACACAGGACCGGAATCATACCTGTGGTTTACCCAGTCAGGAAAAAAGAAACCGGTTTGCTTTTATCCTTCCCTCTCCAGCAACCAGTGGCGGTGCGTCCATTGTGGGCGCAGGAGCGCCGCCCCCTCTCTCTCCTGCGCTGTCATTCACAACAACAATACATATTGTTCAATGCATTGCATGAACCTATGTATTGTCGACGCCGCTGCCGCCCACTATTCAGATGGCCGGCCCCCTGGTGAGCGCCGGCCATCTGAATAACAGCGGCTGGTTGGTTTTTGGAAGTGCCTATCGGAGCCAGCGGCTCTGATAGGCTTCCCGATTACAGCGTGAGGGCTGTAATCGGCTTCCAAATAGTTAACCTGGGGACGCACGGGGGGGTGCGTTCTTGGTTAACACTGACAAGCGTCTCAGCCAATCAGGTTCACCGGGTCTGGTTACCGGTAACCTGATTGGCTGAAGCGACATCGAGGGTGGGAGAAGACATCGAGGACGGAAAAAGGACGGCGCTGACCCGAGGAAGGTAAGTGCAGGGCTGGGGGGAAACTGGCTGCATTTGGGGACAAACTGGCTGCATTTGGGGCAGACTGGCTGCATTTGGGGGCAAACTGGCTGCATTTGGGGGCAAACTGACTGCATTTGGGGACAAACTGGCTGCATTTGGGGGGGGGAAAACTGGTGGTGTTTGGGCACAGTGGCTGTGTTTTAATGGGCACAGTGGCGACAATTGATGATTTTTTTTTCAGTTTGTTTGCGCCCCCCCAAAAATTTTGAGCACCAGGCGCCACTGCCAGCAACATGTACTTGCCTTATCTTTGCTTCCCCAATATTTGGTGCAGGGAGCCAAAGGAAATACGCGGAACTTCTGCATTCAGAAGCTTGTGACTTAAGCTGGCTACTTGCAGCGTTTTGCCATGCTGAGAAATTCAACGACTCCAAGAACATTTCATTCCCTAGCACAGACTCCTCTCTTCTGCCACATCATAGTCCTCTCTACTTCTGTGATAGTTTTTTTTTTTGGTATCTGTGCTGACCCAGCTCCTCTGTCTCTCTCCCCTATCTCCCTACCTAACATTTTGTAGCTTCCGGGGGAGAAGCAAAGGGAAAATAATATAGAGTGTCACTCGAGTGGCAGTCTGCTGTGGCTGCTGACAATTCATCCAAGATGGCTGCGCCCAGCAGAAGTCTCTGGGCTTTTGGATGTCAACACAAGGGAGGCTTTTACAGGTACATACTGTGACAGACCCAACCAGGACAGGGGCTTTTGGAAGAGACTGCAGGGTGGCCTTTTGCCTACTGACTATGGGCCATGGCTTTTAAGGGAACACTACTCTTTGGGAGGTGTGTGCCTCGGGGTACCCTTGGAGTGACCTTGCTTTTGGATTCAAGTCCATGTTTCTCCAAAACACAGACTCTGGGAACTAGAGGACCCATGTACATATTTGGGGACCTCTATGACCAAACAAGCAATGACTGATTTAGACTGAGAGACTCAGAGCAGATGTTAATATGATCAGCTCAAAGTAACCTGATACTGGGGTCTCCTGCTATAGTCTGTTTATTAAGATGTTCTGTATCTTTTTGTTAAGTACGTCTCGCACATCCTGTGCCACCTAGGTGTCCGGGGCCCTGTACGTAGATCATGTATGTAGAGTTAAAGGAGCACTAAAGCTTCCCTTTTTTTTGCCTAAAAATAACAAACATGTTATACTTACCTCCACTGTGCAGCTCGTTTTGCACACAGTGGCCCCGATCCTGGTCTTCTGGGGTCCCTCGGCGGCTGTCTTGGCTCCTCCCCGCAAGGACTCCACACCATAATGCGAGTGAGCTCGCATGGTGTGGAGTGATTGCGGGCGCGCTCCCGTGATACAGCGGCGGCCATAGCCGCCGACTGTAACACTCGGCCCCGCCCCCCGCGCACCGCGTCATTGGATGTGATTGACAGCAGCGCCAGCCAATGGCTGCGCTGCTTTCAATCCATCCAGTGTAGCCAATCGGCGGCCAGGCTGAAAAACTAAGAGGATGACGGGGACGAGCATGGGACTTTCGAGGGGCCAGGTAAGAAAAACGGGGGCTCGGGGGGGGGGGGCGGTATTGTCGAATGTTTTTTCACCTTAATGCATAGGATGCATTAAGGTGAAAAAACATTTAACTTTACTACTCCTTTAATTGAGTCAGCTATTGTTTGTTGACTAATTTGGCTAACTCTTGGCGGTTCTTATGATGGGATTAGCCTTGTGTCAACTTTTTGCTTTGTATCCAACCATTGTGTGATGTTTAGTGTAAATATTTGGTTATTGTTCATGTGGTGACTGACCTACATTTGAAGTGTAAAAAAAAACAGTATTTCTGTTCAATTAAAAGTCTTTTTTCTTTTGGTTCTACCTTAACATCTTATCTGTGTACGATGCTTGGGGTAAAAGGAGTGATATTAGTGTTCTCGGTCTGCTGGAACTGTTTGGAGAGCAGGAGGCACTGTTTGGCGGAAGCACCTAAGCAGGGTGCCAAACGTTTTGTCACACATACCATGCATAAAATATGTTAAATGCACATGTAATCCAATGAGAAGAGTGTACTGGACAAAGAGGAAATTCCCTTGAAAAGCATTGTCACCCCTACACATGACCTGACACTAGGGATGGGCCGAACCCCCCCCCTCGGTTCGGTTTGCATCCAGAACATGCGAACAGGCAAACAATTTGTTCGAACACGCGAAAACCGTTAAAGTCTATGGGACACTAACATGAAAAATCAAAAGTGCTAATTTTAAAGGTTAATATGCAAGTTATTGTCATAAAAGGTGTTTGGGGACCCGGGTCCTGCCCCAGGGGACATGTATCAATGCAAAAAAAAGTTTTAAAAACGGACAATTTTTTGGGAGCAATGATTTTAATAATGCTTAAAGTGAAACAATAAAAGTGAAATATATTCCTTTAAATTTCGTACCTGGGGGGTGTCTATAGTATGCCTGTAAAGTAGCGCACGTTTCCCGTGTTTATAACAGTCTCTGCACAAAATTACATTTCTAAAGGGAAAAAAAGTCATTTAAAACTACTCGCGGCTATAATGAATTGTCGGGTCCCGGCAATACAGATAAAAGACAAAAAATAAATAAAATGCTGGGGGGTCCCCCAAAATTCCATTACCAGGCCCTTCAGGTCTGGTATGGATATTAAGGGGAACCCTGCGCCAATTTTTTTTAAATGGCGTGGTGTTCCCCCCAAAAATCCATACCAGACCCTTATCCGAGCACGCAACCTGGCAGGCCGCAGGAAAAGAGGGGGGCGAGAGAGCTCTCGCCCCCCCTCCTGAACCGTACCAGGCCACATGCCCTCAACATGGGGAGGATGTCCCCATGTTGATGGAGACAAGGGCCTCATCCCCACAACCCTTGCCCGGTGGTTGTGGGGGTCTGCGGGCGGGGGGCTTATCGGAATCTGGAAGCCCCCTTTAACAAAGGGGACCCCCAGATCCCAGCCCCCCCATGTGAATTGGTAAGGGGTACATTGTACCCCTACCATTTCAATCAAAAAGTGTCAAAATGTTAAAAACCACAGGAGACGGCTTGGGACAAGTCCTTTATTAAAAATAAAAAAATAAAAAAGATTCCAGCAATGTAATCCAATAAATCCATCCTCGATCTCCAGCGATGTAATCCAATTCTCGATCTCCAGCGATGGATGATCTCCAGCGAGAAACACGCACACAATCCTGCCTCCACCGGAGGCAGGATCGGGGAATGACGCGGCGCCAGCCTGACAGCTCTTATGTAGCTGAGGGCGGGGCCACCCGCCACGTGATCCCATCCCCCTCTGATGCAAGGGGAAATGCCGGGGTTTCCCAGTGACGTGTATGGGTGACCCTGCCCCCCTCTGATACAACGGGAAACCTGCGTTGCATCAGAGGGGGGCGGGGTCACCCGTATGCATCACTGGGAAACCCCGACGTTTCTCATTGCGTCAGAGGGGGACGGGATCACGTGACGGGTGGCCCCGCCCTCAGCTACATAAGAACTGTCAGGCTGGCGCCGCGTCATTCCCCGATCTTGCCTCCGGTGGAGGCAGGATCGTGTGCGTGTTCCTCGCTGGAGTTGCTGGAGATCATCCATCACTGGAGATCGAGAATTGGATTACATCGCTGAAGATCGAGGATGGATTTATTGGATTACATCGCTGGAATCTCTTTTTTATTTATTTTTAATAAAGGACTTGTCCCAAGCTGTCTCCTGTGGTTTTTAACATTTTGACACTTTTTTTTGTGAAATGGTAGGGGTACAATGTACCCCTTACCAATTCACATAGGGGGGCCGAATCTGAAGGCCCCCTTTGTTAAAGGGGGCTTCCAGATTCCGATAAGCCCCCTGCCTACAGACCCCCACAACCACCGGGCAAGGGTTGTGGGGATGAGGTCCTTGTCCACATTAACATGGGGACATCCTCCCCATGTTGAGGGCATGTGGCCTGGTACGGTTCAGGAGGGGGGCTCTCTCGTCCCCCCTCTTTTCCTGCGGCCTGCCAGGTGGCGTGCTCGGATAAGGGCCTGGGAATGGAATTTGGGGGGACCCCCACGCATTTTTTTTTTTATTTATCAATGACTTATCTGTATTGCCGGGACCCGACAATTCATTATAGCCGCGAGTGGTTTTAAATTACTTTTTTTCCTTTTAGAAATTTAATTTTGTGCAGAGACTGTTATAAATACGGGAAACATGCGCTACTTTACAGCCATACTATAGACACCCCCCAGGTACGAAATTTAAAGGAATATTTCACTTTTATTGTTTCACTTTAAGCATTATTAAAATCACTGCTCCCAAAAAAAGTCAGTTTTTTAAAAACTTTTTTTTGCATTGATACATGTCCCCTGGGGCAGGACCCAGGCCCCCAAACACTTTTTATGACAATAACTTGCATATTAACCTTTAAAATTAGCACTTTAGATTTCTCCCATAGACTTTTAAAGGGTGTTCCGTGGATTTTCGAATTTGCCGCGAATACCCCAAATTGTTTGGCGAACAGCCAATGTTCGAGTCGAACAGATAGCCCATCCCTACCTGACACACATTCCAGTTGGGAGAGGAGGTGGCAACTGAGAGTGCTTCTTTGTGTTAGTAGTGTGAGTGGAATTCTAGTGTCCGGCTCTGAGGTCTTTCTACCATCCACATCACAGCTGGAGCTTGGTGCGTTTTCATTTCTGCAACCATCTATCTATGCTGGATACAAGCTATTTAAAATTGGGTGTGCTATTGTTTTTTAATCAATGTGCCAATTGGATCCCGCGCTCATCCCTTTTTTGATTTACATGTTTGTTGAGTACGGCCTCGATCTATGGAGGAGCTTGCGGGAACCAACCAATAGCCAAATGAAGGATCATTTATCATTGGTGGACATCTACATTTATTTTTGTCTACCTGAACTGATAGCTTTTGTACTTGTGTGCTTTTGACTGTTTTAGCTTGCTGTCTTTCGACATAAAGTCTACTTTTTTTTAAATTATAATAAATCTTTCAAAGAGGAGTGCGGGCAATGAAAATACCAAACAAACTTACTGTAATTGGCTGGCTGCAGCATTGACCTGATGTTACAGCTGTCCCCTGCCACCTCCTAAGACCAAGAACCGAATTCCAAAAGCTACTGTTCGCTCAGTTCTTTGGTCCGCTCTGAGCACAGAGTGGTGACTCAGTCACTAGTTCTCAGCTCTACCACTCCCTCAGTCACTGTAGCACCGGGCAGTGCAGGGGGTGGAAACAGCTAGCCCAGGCATCTGGAGGGAGCCTGACATTTTCAGGGTCCCTCCAGAGCCTGGATTGGCTCTGTTATGTCATCTGACAGCGGGCTTTAGACTAGCCCTCAAATTTTCCACTCGCCTACTCGCATTTTGCGAAAATGGTGGGCTGCCTCTGAGCGAGAGGACAAGCACCGCTGGCAGGTGGGGTTGAATGGGAGCTGTTCTCCCAGCGATCAGCCAGGGGGGAAGAGGCGAGCTTTGCAGCCTCACCTGTGCCCATCATTGCAGCCTCGCCTGTGCCCATTATTGCAGCGTGACCTGTGCAGAGGAAGAAAGAGGGCGGCTGGATCATCACAGAGCGGGGATTGCCTGCTGTAACAGCTTACATTAGAATTTCCGTCCATTCGCGGTCACACACAGCCCCGCCTCCTGACCAGGTGCATGTGACAGACAGAACACGTTCAGGCGCCGGGTCAGGAGGCGGGGCTGTGTGTGACCACGAGCGGATGGCAATTCTAATGTAAGCTGTTATGGCGGGCACTCCCCACTCTGTGATGATCCGGCCGCCATCTCTCTTCCTCTGCACAGGTCACGCTGCAATGATGGGCACAGTCGAGGCTGCAATGATGGGCACAGTCGAGGCTGCAATGATGGGCACAGTCGAGGCTGCAATGATGGGCACAGTCGAGGCTGCAATGATAGGCACAGTCGAGGCTGCAATGATGGGCACAGGCCACGCTGCAATGATGGTGTTGCCTTATGAGGAATGTTTATGAATAATTTCCTTGTAAACTGGGAATATCTGTAACATATATGTATATATATAATTTAGAGTAGGAAATATGTGGGTCTGTAAAGGGTTAACTTGGCTGACAAGCTGGGCTTGAGGACAATCTAATTACCTGTCCTCTTATTTGAATATGCATGAATGCGGGGTGACGAGCTGTGGAGTCGTATGGTCTGACTAGGTAACTTAGCATTCAAACAAGCTAGAAAAGAGATCACAGCTGAAACTTGTAATCTATGCGGCACCGCCTTGATTCTCTAGATAAAGGCGTGTGTATTCTCCCATATTAACACCCATATCCATTTAAGGGGTAATTCTTCCTGGCTAGTTCCATGCATAGCTAAGCGCCCCATTCAAGGGAAGTTAACGACCTCCGGTTTAATTAATTTATCTTCAAATACAATTATCGCTAAATTCCAGTAAAGAGTGGGCTAGTGTGGGAAATTAATATAACGGCAGGAAGGAGGAGAGAGATAACAGCACCCAATCGTAGCCGCACTGGGTTAGTCAATGGGAGAGGGCTCCATAAAAAGGACAACCCCAAGCAGTAGAGGAGAGAGTGAAGGGAACCTGGGCCCAGGATTCATTATAGGTAATTATCAGACCATCTCCCAGCACTTACCATATACTTGCATTTTTCCTATGTTTGTCTGTCTATTTGTAATGTAATGTATATACTTTGTGTTTGAAACTAATATTTACTCCCTTGCCAAAGACTGTAAATGTTTGCGGTGTATTAGATAGACTAATAACCTTAATTCTTTAATAAATGCTTGTTATATTGAAGTTTTCAAATCTTGTCAAAAAGAACTCTTATTTAAACCATATCAATAATCGTTAAATATTGAATATTAAATATTAATATTTAAAAAGCAACAGTTGGCGACCACGAAGATAAGTACAGGACTGAAAGCATTTAATATAGTAACAAAATCTGTATATTAGAGATTAAGGTTATTAGGAGGAATTTAAGCTGAGTCAGCTTATCCAATCTATCTAGGGAAAATATAGGTAAATATTTTTGTTTTATTAGTGGGTATTACCTCCAAGGAGAGAATATACACCACAGGTTATTTTATTTTTTTTGTTTGTTTTTTTATTTATTTATTTTTTATTTTATCCCAAAATCATAATTGATAAAATACTTTGGATGTACCATTATAACCGGTCAATTTAATGGGGAGGAAGTACAGAATGGGAATTGTTGTTTATGAGACACTTAAATAGTGATCCGTGGTTTTGAAAAAAATAAATAAAAAAAGGATATTTTTTTTTTACAAAGCGAAAACATTTTTGCCTGGATTTGTGTTGTTTTATTGGAAGGAGGACACTGAAATCGTGGTCCTTGGTTTTGTGGTGAAAAAGGGTATTTACTTTTTTTTGCAATTTATTAATTTTAATTTTAAATTTTTGTTATTGAATTATTATTTTTTTTTTTAATAATTCTTGTTATCCTAAATTTTTGGTAACCTGGCTTAGTTTTAGCCTTTATTTTTTATTTTATTTTTAGTTTCTTTGTTTAAGACACAGACACTTGCTTGTGTTCTGGTGTGGGTAGGTTGAAACAGGCTCAATAGGGTTTTGCTTGTTATTTAATTTGTCCACTAACACTAAAAATAGGACATTGCAAATAACCTACAAGAGATTTTTATTTATTTTTTACTCTTATTTGCTTTTTTTTGGGGGGGTTTTGACTGTACCCTTTTTTTTTTTTTTTTTTTTAACTGTAAGAAGTTACAAGCAGTCATATTCTCATTGGTGTCAATTGAAGTACAAGTCTGTGGAAGTCTTGCTACGGAAACTAATATCTGAGAAATATTATTAGTAGTGTATTGAACATTTTATTTTTTATTTTTTTAAGTTTCTTTTAAATTCGTTTTTTCTACTCTATTGAGTGTTACAAATAGTAGTGTAAACACTGCCGTGTTGACATTCCTATTATCAGACTACAGGTATTCAGTCTAATTGATCCCTGGGGTGGCTTCTATTGTCCCTCGGTCTATTGAGTAGGCTCAGACAAGATAGGCTAAATGCTATTGTTAGTATAATTAGTTTTCCCCACTAATCTAAAAGATTGTTTATTGGGAGCTGGAAAATATTGTTTAACTTTTACTATATTTTCTGCAGCTTATTTCATTTTGAGTTCCTATTTATTGTTTTTTTTTTTTGCTTCCTTTTCTTTCTTTTTTTTTTTTCTCCTTTTACTGTAATCACAAGGGAATTTATAGTATAAGGGAACAATTAATTTAATTTAGCTCACAAATTGTGCATACTATCGCAATGGCTGCCATGACCTGTCTAGAAAGTTTTGTAGCAACTTATACTCTTAAACATAAGAGCAATGAATTTGCCTGTAATGCTAAATTACAAGAATCTCCTTGGATTTATGTCCAGGACTTATTTGAGGAACAAGCAAAAACAATCAAAAAGAACAAAAAGCTTAAAAGTCTAGCCATAGCAGGCATATTGGCTATGAAGGCTAAAATATAGAAATTGAAAGATTTAGTCTATAATCAAAATATTACAATTTCTGAGAGGGAAAAGGAGAATACAGCTTTACAAAGCCAATTACAAACCTTAACTACCCTTAATCAAATAGTTAATGCCTCATAGGAGGAAAATTGTAAAAATGACAAATTGGCCCAAAAAGACGGGGTACAATATAAAAGCATGCCAACTAAAGCTGACACTGAACTGGACCATATAACAAGTGCATACAAAGTGCTAGATCGCACACAGGGCACGCAAACAGAGCCACAGTTGCTACAAACAACTTCAATCCTTAAAGAACAGGCTGTGGCTAGCACGTGCGAACATAGTAATGCTACGGCACCTACTTGTGCCTATGAAATTGGGGATACTGAGAAATATGAAGAGTATTGGGGAGAGGAAGATATGGATCCTAATTCTACTTTTCCGGTGGCAATGGAAGAAATCACAGAGCCACAGGAAAATCGAGAATGCAACATGGTCATAGACTCACCAGACAATGGGGACCAGCTATCCACAAATGAGGAGCATGTCAAGTTCCCCATCATGGTTAGGACCCAGATCTCCTCCTCTACTGAAGGAAATCAAACATTTTTGGGGTTTGATAATGAAGGAAATGAGGTGATTTCCAATGTATATCCAATTCAACTGGTAAAAATCCTTATGAGTGTGGCTGATTTCATTGGCAAAATTAAATCTAGTGAACACATGACTTCATATGCAACCATGACAGTTATTTTAACAGATTTTTCTTCCCCAAAGATTCTTTTTCAGTACATTGACAATTTACTTAAAGCCACATGCGAAAAAGAAAAGCATTTACGGCTATTGGAGGAACTCCTACGGATCCTAGGAAAAACGGAACTGAAGTGTAATCCCAGTAAGGCACAATGGTTGCAGGAATTTGTGTCTTCTCTTGGGATTACAGTGACAGCAGACGGTAGTAAGATAGTAACTGAGAAGGTAGAAACCAGTCTACAATTACCTCTGTCAGTAAGTATGCCTACTCTCAGATCTTTCCTAGGATTGGTAAATTATTTGCGGCCTTTCATCCCTGATTGTGCCCAAAAGTCTGAACCACTGTATGATTGGTGGAAAAAGGATACCCGATGGCACTGGACTGAGCAACACACCAATCCAGTGCAGGAGCTTAAAGAAGCTTTAGCGCAAGCGCCAGCATTAGCCAACCCAAAGTACCAACTGCCCTTCCACAGTGAGACTGCTATATCAGAGACAACCATGTCAGCGGTTCTGTCACAGGAAAACCATTGGCCTCGGTTGCTCCATGATCGAGACAAACACACAAATAATTCTTCCACTAGGGCCCATGGCCTCCTTTATCAAGGAGTACCACATGAATGTGATATCATACCACAATCAGTTGCGCAACAATTCTTTAGACCTTTGTCAGCAAAGGAAAATGTCCCTGAAAATGCAGTCCAAATTTTCACAGATGGATCATGTTTTTACGTGGAGGGTTCCCCACATGCAGGATTTGGAAATATACCTTAACAATCCACATGAAAAGACCCAAACATCAATCTTTCGGTCATGGCAAGTCAAATCAGCACAATTTGCTGAGCTGGCTGCAATTGCTCATGCCCTAGAACTGATGAAAAGGGACCAAGAATTCGTTTTTATACTCAGATTCTGCGTGGGTCGGTAATACTATTACAGAAATTCTGCCCTTCTGGCACACCCACCAGTACATGTCCTCAGATGGGTCTCCACTTAAACATGCATCCCTGTTGAAATTTATTGTAACAT
Organism: Rana muscosa; assembly: GCA_029206835.1. Classification (NCBI taxonomy): domain Eukaryota; kingdom Metazoa; phylum Chordata; class Amphibia; order Anura; family Ranidae; genus Rana; species Rana muscosa. Next base: position 95,327,693 of record CM055128.1, read on the forward strand.
TGGTGCAAAAGTTGCCAGTCAAACCATGGGGGTGCAAAGTAAAATGTAATTTAGGCACTGCCCCATACTGGGAACAAAATGAGGTAGCGGATTGTTTGGCCAAACAAGGAGCACAAGGGGGGGGAGATCTGGGAATGTCCTTTGAATTTACTGGACTCAGTCTTGTGCCCCATCGTTTGTGCCCTCACAAAATCCTGCAACTAAAATGTTCTGCTTTCTTACCTTTTAGAGCCATGAAGCCGATGTGGATTGTGATCCTGATCGGACATACCAAGGGAGAGGAGACTGGAATGCTCATCAGCGTGATCGTTGACCAAGAATCAGGTCTACTACCTAGAGGGGAAATCCATCTCATTGCATGTGTCCCCAAAGACTAACACCCCTGCTCTATCAACTGTGCACAAAAATACAGTTGCAATCCCCTATTATGAACCAACATCCTTGGAATGCCCATCAATGCAAGAGGGACCACCTAGCAGCCTAACGGCAACCTCAATCCCTGTAATATTGTTTAATAACGTTAAGTTCATTCATGTGCCGTTGGTACTTAATTTGTCCCAGTGGAACATGGCCGAATTCGGCTCATGTGCCCGGACAAATGGGTCTGTTTTACTCTTCCTTGCTAGTAGATTTGATTGCCTCCCATGCAAGCCGAACTCAGGATCCATTTGCAGAACCAAACCTCCCTCCCCACAGGGGCATTTTCAGATCCAGAAGGTTAAAGGGTTTGGACAGCATACTTGCATCCATCCCAGGACTTTTTGGATCTGGCATGTCAATTTGGAACAGAGCCGATTTGTCAGCAATTCGCAGGCATATCGGAAATTTTTAACAGAAGGAGTTCTGCAGGGTGTTGAGGGGCTTGCAGAGGAGGAAAGGTTTACGGTTTATAACATGAAGCTAGAGAGGATGGTATGGGCAAAGAGGTATAATGCACTGCGTATGGAAAGTAAAAGATATAGACCTTACCCAGTGGTATTGTACTCACACTAATACTAGTGGTGGAATGAATGTACATTCTGGAGACAAGTGCAAACCTGTGCCAGTTTCCACAATTCGAAATATAGGGATAGTGACACCACACCCAAATAGAGGGCCATTTGCTTGCAAGAAGAGCCAGTCACTGTCCACATACCGTGACCTACTGTACGTGTCCTTCACAATGTCGCTGCCCATGTTCCATCCACAAGATGACTACTTTACACAATGGCGTCCATACACTCCCTCAGATACCTCGAAAATGACGTGTACAAGGAAAGGTTGCACCTCCCCAAAATGCTCATTCAAGTTCAAGGGCGATGTAAAGCACCACACACTGCCTGCTGCACTGTCAAAGACAATAGATACTTATGCCGTTGTGATGTGTTTGAAATGGACACTCCAGTTTGTGGTCTAAGCAATGACCCAGTTCCCACAGCCAAAGTAGCAAGGGACCCCCAACTGGAAAGTCCACGCCAACCACCTCAAGAAACCAGTCCATGCCAACCACCTCAAGCCAAGTGAGATGGAAGCTAAACTGCCCAGTGAAGTTGTCAAAATGGAGAACACCAAGCACAAGGGTCACCTACCACATGGATGGACTGTACTGTGTCGTTACCAATCACCAGACATTTCTCTATGGGGGTCAGTCGTGTCCAATACCCTATCCAAATTTTTGCTTCATTTCACAGGAGTACACTACTATTGGGGAAACTGTAGTAACCCCCATACCAGTGTTAACAGAAGACTATATCATTGAGAGTACCCCTGATGTCCCAGATCCTACCACATACATACCCCATTTTGATGTAAAAATTGATACTCTGTCAGTAAACCTTCACAATTTGCTTGCAAGGAAGGTTACCCATATAATTTATATTAGTAATGATATGGTGAAAACAGGGAAGAGTTTGAATTAACTTTTACATGCTGGGGATTTCAGCCTAGTCACAACTAGGACCTGGGTGGAAATGGGAATAAAAGGTCTTCTCATATTGCAATGTGGGGTACTGATTTTCATGACGGGCATGGAGATATATCTTGGCCGACTTCTAAGATGGCAGAGGGAGAAACTTAACAATTTAACGGAAATTAGACATAAACAATTACTCGCTTAAGTGTGGCCTCGTCTCATCTGTCTCAACTTGCCACAAGGGGTCATCTGTTGCCTTATGAGGAATGCTTATGAATAATTTCCTTGTAAACTGGGAATATCTGTAACATATTTGTATATATATAATTTAGAGTAGGAAATATGTGGGTCTGTAAAGGGTTAACTTGGCTGACAAGCTGGGCTTGAGGACAATCTAATTACCTGTCCTCTTATTTGAATATGCATGACTGCGGGGTGACAAGAGCTGTGGAGTCGTATGGTCTGACGAGGTAACTTAGTATTCAAACAAGCTAGAAAAGAGATCACAGCTGAAACTTGTAATCTATGCGGCACCGCCTTGATTCTCTAGATAAAGGCGTGTGTATTCTCCCATATTAACACCCATATCCATTTAAGGGGTAATTCTTCCTGGCTAGTTCCATGCATAGCTAAGCGCCCCATTCAAGGGAAGTTAACGACCTCCGGTTTAATTAATTTATCTTCAAATCCAATTATCACTAAATTCCAGTAAAGAGTGGGCTAGTGTGGGAAATTAATATAACGGCAGGAAGGAGGAGAGAGATAACAGCACCCAATCGTAGCCGCACTGGGTTAGTCAATGGAAGAGGGCTCCATAAAAGGACAACCCCAAGCAGTAGAGGAGAGAGATGAGGGAACCTGGGCCCAGGATTCATTATAGGTAATTATCAGACCATCTCCCAGCACTTACCATATACTTGCATTTTTCCTATGTTTGTCTGTCTATTTGTAATGTAATGTATATACTTTGTGTTTGAAACTAATATTTACTCCCTTGCCAAAGACTGTAAATGTTTGCGGTGTATTAGATAGACTAATAACCTTAATTCTTTAATAAATGCTTGTTATATTGAAGTTTTCAAATCTTGTCAAAAAGAACTCTTATTTAAACCATATCAATAATCGTTAAATATTGAATATTAATATTTAAAAAGCAACAATGGGCACAGGCCACGGTGCAATGATGGGCACAGGCCATGCTGCATTGATGGGCACTGGTCAGTCTGCATTGATGGGCACAGGTGAGGCTGCGTTGATGGGCACAGGAGAGGCTGCACTGATAGGCACTAATAAAGTTGTTATTCATATTTATTTTTGTAACTTAATTCTGCATAAAACATTTAAGTGTAATTTCATGAGATTATTTACGAGCGCGTTCGCACATTTTCGCACTTGCTGTGCGCCCCCTGCGGTGGACATTGGCAGTGATCCGTGAAAGAGCCAATCACAGCAGCTCTTTACCATGTGACCAGCTGTGTCCAATTACAGATGATCACAGTGTAAACAGGATTTGCCGGTTAGGCAGTCCTCTCCTCACACTGACCACACGTTAGGAGAGGAAAGACAGTAAATGGCAATCCACACAGGGGACATCTACACTGATAATCGGCACTGATCATTAGTGCAGCCCCAACAGTGCCCATCATTGTCGCATATCAGTGCCCATCAGTGTCACCTTATCAGCGCACATTAGTGAAGGAGAAAAATTACTTATTTACAACATTTTATTATCGAAACTAAGAAAAACTTTTGTTATTTTCAAAATTTTTGGTCTTTTTTCATTTGTTTAGCGAAAAATTAAAAACCCAGTGGTGATTAAATACCACCAAAAGAAGGCTGTCTTAAAAAAGATACAACTTTTGTTTGGGTACAGTGTTTCATGACCGCACAATTGTCATTCAAAGTTTGACTGAAAGCTAAAAATTGGCCTGGACAGAAAGGGGGAGAAAGTGCCCAGTAGGCAAGTTGTTAATCTCTCTGCAAAGATTTTGTTTCCAAAACGAATAATGCACCAGTAGACATGTGCATTCGTTTTAGTCGGAATGCATTTTCGTAAAAATTTCTGGGATTTTTGTGTTCGTTTTAGCAAACGATAATGAATGCGCAGAATCCGAAAGATCCAAAATAAAAAAATGCTTTATTTTCGTATCCATTATATTTTCGTATTGTTGTGACAACAGTTTGATTATAGATAGATAGAAGATTCGACATGACGGTGACAATAGCGATCTGTGTTTATCGAACCTGCGGTTGAATGTGCCTAACCTAACTTTATTAGTCCAAGATTATTCGACAAAGAGAGAAAAGATTCAATATTATAGAGACATGAAGATTCGACGTAGCAGCTAAAAACATACGATCGCAGCGAGCAGACATTTGCGGTCAAATGCTCCGCCCATAGGCTACAGAAGAATTCTAATGTTGTTTGACTAGTAATAATTATAATTATTACTAGTCAAACAACATTAGAATTCTACTATAGCTTGTGGGCAGAGCATTCAACCGGAAATGTACGATCCGTCGCGTCGTACAGTTTAGCTGCTTCGTCGAATCTTCTTAGAACATCCGACAGACACCATAAGCCTTCAATTGACAGATTCGACCTTAATCATTCAGATTGCATTTTTTTAACAAAACAAAATTAAGAACGAAATTCTGGAGTAACTAATTAAATGTAGTTTTCGGAGGGAACCAAGATTCCGAAACAAAATATTTCAGTGTGCACATGTCTATACACCAGTAGGATTTATGTTCTTTACTGGTGCCATTATAATGCTGTCACAATGTTGTCCCGTGCATCTCTTAATTCATTTATTTAAAAAGGATCCAGTGACAATTTTTTTTAGAGCTGCAATATGATAGTGATGGACTACGGTGAGATTGTTGCCTGGGCATCTGTCATTTTGGAAAGTCTACATATTGGTTAAAAAGCCGAATCCTAGAATCACAGATAAACACACTTATGTACCGTAAACGTTTAAACCCTGGTTATACATTTATGAAGTTTAAAATTTAAGGCACCAAATTTGTCTTTTTTTTAAATAAGCCTCCTTCCTATGATGTAGCATAGCAATTTGATTATCATCTTTTTAACTACTCTGGAGATGGGTCTATACTGCTAAATAGGGCTTATTTTCTCAGGCAATAGGTGCAGGTATTTAACCAACACAACCCACTCCAGGGGGTAAAGTGAATCATTGCATGTGTCACACCATGCTGAATGGTGGGTGTAATCAAATTGCGTTTCCAGTGAAAGGCAGCAGGTGCCTACTGTATGTTATTTTATTGTGTTTGCGTATGTTGTAAAGCTGGTGGAATAGGTCTACACATTTTCTAGCTGATTGCTGCAGGGGTTAGGTCATGTATGACTTCTTCCTCTGTAGGTGTGTCACATCCTGTTTTTTTTGGTGTGTGTGTGTGTGTGTATATATACAGTACTGTGCAAAACTGATTCAGGTACGAAACAGATCCAATTTTTTTCCTGAATTTGCACCTAAATCCGAACCAAAGACGCATAGGACCCTTTTTTAAATGCGGACCGCGGCCGCCCCGGAGATGTGTGAACCGGCTCCATTGAGATAGAGTCAAGTATAGACACTGCCGCCAATAAAAATCATGAGGCACCATCCAGCCTGATAGGGCCTCAGATACCCCCCAACATTGTAACCCCTCTACATCTTATATACATCCAGCACTCCTAACTCTGTCCAACTCTCCCACACACATACCAGGTTTCCCCCTACCATTGTTATCCTGTTACCACCTCCACATCCCCTGGATTCTTTAACCCAAATACCACCCCAGCACTATGGCCCCTCTACACCCTAGATATTTCCCCCAGCGCTGTTACCATAAGATACCACTTGTATTGTGACCCCACTACATTCCTATACAAAAACATATTTGGGGGGCACATCCTAAAATGCGTTTAAATTCAAGATGGTGCTGCTATAAGACCAAGAAACAGTACAAAACAGATTATAGCGCACACATTCAAGAATTACATTTATCCCGCAAGGCTAGTTAAAAACACCTGAACATATACATAAAAATATATAAGGGGGTTTGGTCACACTATATGGTCATATAGTGCTAAGCCCACAAACTGAGACAAAGTACCCACTACATTCCTGATACCTCTAGCACTATAGCCACCCAAGATACCCCAAGCATTGCTACCCCATATACACCCCAGATCCCTCCTCAGCATTATTTTCCCCCCATACACCCTTGATATCCCACAGTACCATTATTCTATCCATGTAGTAGCCCCTTTTCCAGTGGAGATACAGTGCATGTGAACTTATGTGCCCACCCTCAGCACTGTGACAAAAACTCACCTATACCAATCAAGTCATGCAGGCAGAAGGCGGGGTGGGGGAGGGAGCATCCCTCTGGGCATTCCAAGCCCTTTGGTGCACCATCCACAATCCCTCTTCCGCAGGCGGGCTCTCAGTGCTGCCGTCTCAACACTTCCCACTCCAGCTCCTACCCCGTGGCCTCCGAGTCCCGAGCATTCAAGCTGCATAGGGTGGGGTCAGAGCATCATTGGCGCTCTGACCCTGCCCCACCCTGCTGGCTGTGAAATGGGTATCGTTCTGCACAGCACGGTGCACCACTGCCAGCCTGCCTCCCCTGTGTATTCATCACTCTCAGTGCCATCATGGGGCCCCCAATTTCCGGCCTCAGATTAGAAGCACTCTTTTAAAGGGAGTGCTTCTAATCTCAGCTTGTTACCTGTATAAAAGACACCTGTCCACAGAAGCAATCAATCAGATTCCAATCTTTCCACCATAGCCAAGACCAAAGAGCTGTCCAAGGATGTCGGGGACAAGATTGTAGACCTACACAAGGCTGGAATGGGCTACAAGACAAGACCATCGCCAAGCAGCTTGGTGAGAGGGTGACAAAAGTTTGTGCGATTATTTGCAAATGGAAGACACAAAATAGCTGTCAATCTCCCTCGGTCTGGGGCTCCATGCAAGATCTCACCTCGTGGAGTTTCAATGATCATGAGAACAGTGAGGAATCAGCCCAGAACTACACGGGAGAATCTTGCCAATGATCTCAAGGCAGCTGGGACCATAGTCACCAAGAAAACAATTAGTAACACACCACGCCGTGAAGGACTGAAATCCCTGCTCAAGAAAGCACATTTACAGGCCCGTCTGAAGTCTGCTAATGAACATCTGAATGATTCAGAGGAAAACTGGGTGATAGTGTTGTGGTCGGATGAAACCAAAATCGAGTTCTTTGGCATCAACTCAACTCGCCGTGTTTGGAGGAGGAGCAATGCTGCTTTTGACCCCAAGAACACCATCCCCCACCACCAAACCTGCAGGTGGAAACATTATGCTTTGGGGGTGTTTTTCTGCTAAGGGGACAGGAAAACTTCACTGCATCAAATGGACAATGGACGGGGCCATGTACCCTCAAATCTTGGGCGAGAACCTCCTTCCCTCAGCCAGGGCATTAAAAATGGGTCGTGGATGGGTATTCCAGCATGACAATGACCCAAAACACACGGCCAAGGCAACAAAGGAGCGGCTCAAGAAGAAGCACGTTAAGGTCCTGGAGGGGCCTAGCCTCCAGACCTTAATCCCATAGTAAATATGTGGAGGAAGCTGAAGGTTCAAGTTACCAGACGTCAGCCTCAAAACCTTAATGACTTGGAGAGGATCTGCAGAGAGCAGTGGGACAAAATCCCTCCTGAGATGTGTGCAAACCAGTTGGCCAACTACAAGAAAAGTCTGGCCTCTGTGATTTGCCAACAAGGGTTTTGCCACCAAGTACTAAGTCATGTTTTGCGAAGGGTCAAATACTTATTTCACTTTTTTTTGTTATTCTGTCTATTTAAAATTATAGACTGATAATTTCTTTGTCAGCGGGCAAACGTACAAAATCAACAGGGGGTCAAATACTTTTTTCCCTCACTGTAGGTAACATACAAGCCAGCCTCAATTTAAAGGTTCTCCCAATCCCCCCAGTACAGACAGAGCCTTCCCACCTAATCCCAGCGCAGTTCACAGGTATATGTTTTTTTTCTCCCTAATGCCACCTAACCCGCCCAATGTATGGAACTCTCCACCCAAATCCCCCAAGCACAAAGCTCTAACCACCCACCCCAGTACAAAGCTCTCCCCCCCAGTACAGAGTTTTCTTACCCAACTTCCCCATTACAGTAAGCAGGGGCTGCAGGCTGGAAAATACTGGTTGCCAGTTTTAGGATGATTTGGACAACGGGAAGAGCCCGTGGCCCATGGGGCTGGGCAGCGGGATATCTGAGGAAGACTCAGGGCATGGGATACCTAGTAGCTCAGCTCGAGTTTCGGCTGATAGCAGTTGAAATTTGAGCCAGGGGTGGCGCTGTCTGCACCAGACGGCTCAAAGTCAACTGAAAAATCCAGGTGGAGCACAGCACATGCATCCAATCGGATGCAGTGAACATTTTGGCATTGCATGTCAAACTACAATAGCCAGCATGGCCAATTTATTATTGGCTAATTTTAATCATGCCTCATCTGTCAGTTGCACCAACTTGGATCTTGACTCCCGTTTGTGACTATTCCTGCTTATATCCATTTTATTAGTGATATTAAATGCTCAGATATGTGTAATCATTTTTAGCAGCTGATTTAATCACTTAATGAGTATGCAGCTTCATCTTTTAATCTTTAACTATGTTTCAGTTAAGGATAATACAATACAGATATTAAAGGTATTATCATGCAACGCAATTATGTGCATAAATGAAAGAAGTCCATAATATATTGCAGCTAGATTCTATATTAATTCCATGGTTAGTGAAATGAGACTGTCCAGAAAGAAGTTTAATTTCCACTCTCAAGCAAGATGATAGGCTGTCACCAACACACGTGAAGAAGCGGGGGGCGGGGGGGACACACACACACATCCATCCCCCTTCAAAAAAAACTCTTACCAGAATCAACTTGATCACAAGCAAATATGCATGGGTTTAATCTCTCTCTAAAACATTTTTGTCAACTAAATGAATACTATTTGAGTCGACTAAAATGTGACTAAAACAATTGAGATGACTAAAACTAAAATGGCATTTTAGTCAAAAGACTAAGACTAAAACTAAATTTGAAATTTGACTTCAAAATTAACCCTGGTCTGTAGTGCATGTTCATACCTCAATACCATAAATAATACATTTTTCACTCCAGCAGTATATAATGAGTTTGGAAGAGAAATGTTAACTAATGCATTTACAATTTAATTATATCCATTAGATTTAAGGCGACTAAAATGAGTTTTAGTCGACTAAAATGTACTGGAGATTTTAGTCGCCTAAAAACAACTAAAACTAAAACAATTGCAGAAGACTAAAATGGGACTAAAACTAAAATGCCATTTTAGTCCTAAGACTAATGCCCCATACACACGATCGTTTTTCATGCCGTTAAAAATGCCATTAAAAAAATGGCCATTAAAAATGATCGTGTGTAGGCTCCAGAGCATTTTTAACGACGTGAAAAACGGCCATTAAAAATTTCGAACATGCTCTCTTTTTTCACGTCGTTTTTCATGTCGTTTTTTTTAACGACGTGAAAAACGATAGTGTGTATGCTTTAACGACGTGAAAAAAAACGCGCATGCTCAGAATCAAGTATGAGACAGGAGCGCTCGTTCTGGTAAAACTAGCGTTCGTAATGGAGATAGCACATTCGTCACGCAGTCACGGACTGAAAAGCACGAGACTGAAAAGAGCGAATCGTCGCTCAACAAACTTTACTAACATGAAGGGTGGCGCCATTCGAACGGAACTTCCCCTTTATAGTGCCGTCGTACGTGTTGTACGTCACTGCGCTTTGCTTGATCGTTTTTTTAAATGATCGTGTGTACGCAAGACAGGCTTGAGAGGAAACATGAAAAAAAACGATGTGAAAAACGGCAAGAAAAAAAATGGCAAGAAAAACGATCGTGTGTATGGGGCATAAGACTAAAACTAAATTGAAATTTGCTGCCAAAATTAACGCTGGTCTCCAATCTCCCATTAAAGCTGCACCAGCGGATCACACAGCAATGAGCTCAATTCAAATAAAAAAATAGAAAAACTCCATAGTGTAATCCTGTTTTAAAATAATTCATTGTTTATCCACACAGAACCGCCTCTTATTAAGAATTGCACTTACAGACACAAGGTTGCAAACAGGCATATCATTAAATAAAATCGCATCAGCAGACCATACGGGGATAGCATGGTGTCTCCTACCACATTCGGCTGTGTTTCCCAGTGGTGGTGAATGCAGTGTCCCCGAGCGGCGTGCTGACCTCACTGATGGTCGTTGTAAAGCCACACACTGACACGTTTCGTCATCCACGACCTCATATGTGTATTTGTTTATTCTGCCCAGATTGGGCTTTATGGTAGCTGCTTTAGCCTTAATTGGCCACAATTTATCTTTATTGAGGAGTTGAAACATCTTTACCTAACCCAGAAGCGCTTGTTTGAGTAGGAAGAGGCGCAGTTTCTAAAAAATAAATATTAAATTAATGTTTCAGTTAAGGACTGCTGCCCCAGGTTTCCTGTTTCAGGGTTGCTCTTTTGTCTTGCGGCATCCTATAGAGCCATCCTTGCATGCAGGGACTGGAGTTTATGCTTTGTACACTGTGTACATCAATATAAACACATAGCTTAGGATAGCAGGACACTCCTATGTTCCTCCCTTCACCCTTCTCCAAGATAACAAACTGACTCCAAACTGCACTGTCTACTGTTACCACTTTTCTGTGAAGACTGCAAGTTCAGGGAAGCAGGACTGAGAGAGCAGGAGCCAACAGCATTTCTTGTGCTGGGGATATCATTTTAACAAATAGAGTACTGGAAAATGTTTGTTTATTTTATTGTGATCAAAGTGTTAAACTAAAAAATGCTGAAGGTTTAACCACTTAAGGACCCCCTTCAGTAGATATGTCAGCAGAATGGCACGTACAGGCACATCAACGTACACCTGTACGTCGCCTTTAACTGCCCGACGTGGGGGTCGCGCATTGCCGCCGGTGCGCTGGTGACCCCGCTACCTTCCCCGTGAGTCGGACTGCGGGTCCCGTGGACTCGATCGCCGTGGGGATCCCCGCAATCGTCTCACGGAGGGATGGAGCGGGGAGATGTGTAATCAGAGCGGAGATCGGTGACGTGTCACTCGTAGCCACGCCCCCCCTCAGTTAGGCACACTTAACCCCTTCAGCGCCCCTAGTGGTTAACCCCTTCACTGCCAGTGTCATTTTTACAGTAACCAGTACATTTTTATAGCACTGATTGCTGTGAAAATGACTGGTCCCAAAAATGTGTCAAAAGTGTCCGATGTGTCCGCCATAATGTCGCAGTCACGAAAAAAATCACTGATCGCCTCCATTACTAGTAAAAAATAAAAAATTTATAAAAATGCCATAAAACAGTCCCCTATTTTGTAAACGCTATAACTTTTGCGCAAACCAATCAATAAACGCCGATTGCGTTTTTTTTTTTTTTTTTTTTTTTTTTACCAAAAATATGTAGAAGAATATTTATCGGCCTAAACTGAGGAAAACTTTTTTTTTTTTATATATATATTTTTGGGGATATTTATTATAGCAAAAAGTAAACAATATGGCATTTTTTTCAAAATTGTCGCTTTATTTTTGTTTATAGCGCAAAAAATAAAACCGCAGAGGTGATCAAATACCACCAAAAGAAAGCTCTATTTGTGGGAAAAAAAGGACGTCAATTTTGTTTGGGAGCCACGTCGCACGACCGCGCAATTGTCAGTTTAAGCGACGCAGTGGCGAATCGCAAAAAGGGCTCTGGTCATTAACTAGCCAAAATGGTCCGGGGCTTAAGAGGTTAAAGCTGTATTAAACCCAAAACCAAAAATGTAGTATAATGCAGCTTACCATTTATTGGATATGGGGGCTGCATTTGTTGTTTTAATTTTTGTCTTTTTCTCTCTGTTTTACCTGGTGATCTGGCCAGTAACATACCTCCTGTTTTACAGTGCCCCCACTCTAGATGAATGAGAACAGGGGGCACCTTTTGGACAGCAGCATTATCAGTCTGGGGGGGGGGGGAGTTTTAGATGTACTAGTAGATTTAAAGCAGTTGTATTCCGCATGTGATTTAAAAAATGAGTGGTCGGTGGCCCAATGATGTCACTCCACGCCGGAGCAGCCATTTCCCTGTTCCAAAAACAGCTGCTCCTGCGCACATGACGTGAAGCCACCCCTTCAAAGCGCATGCGCCGGGGATGTTGTCATCAGCTACATGCACTCTGAATGTCTCCTAAACGGTGCAAGTTTAGGAGATAATTCACACTACCTACAGGTAAGTCTTATTATAGGCTTACCTGTAGGGTCAAGTGGTGTAACAGAGTTTACTACCACCTTAAAGTGGAGTTCCACCTTGAAAAAAAAAAAATACACGAAAATGCAGCAAAAAAATAGAAAAAAAAATATATATATTTTTTACTCACCCGAAATACCAGTTGCTATGCGGATGTTCCTAATCTGCCTCTTCCTTATCTGAGGTGGATCTTCTTCATCCCTCCTACTTGCGGTGTCTTCTGGTGAATGGGGCACGCTGCCTTCTGGGAACTGGGAGTAATCACAGAGAGCAGCCGCCCATTCACAAATCGGCGCGAGACTCGCGCATGCGCAGTAGGAAACGGGCAGTGAAGCCGTAAGGCTTCACTGCCTGTTTCCCTTAGTGAGGATGGCGGCGCGGGACCTGCAATGATCGAGGGATCGGCATCGGGGGGGGGGGGGGCATCATCTCGGGCGAGTAGGACAAGTAAGTGTCCTTATTAAAAGTCAGCAGCTACAGTCTTTTTAGCTGCTGACTTTAAAAAAAAAAAAATACACTAACAAGTTAAAGCCAAACTCCAGCTAAGGCCTCATGTACACTTTAACTACTTTGACCGCTGGCTGCGGGAAAACACGAAACGCTGCAAAATTGCGCCACAATTTTACCGCCATTTAGCACGCTTCGTGGCCGGCGATCAAAACATTCCTATCCTGAATGTGATTCTTCCACGTTCAGGGGAGGTAGGTTACGGGAGGTTGAACCTTCACTAACTGCAGTAGCTCCTAAAATGATCCTAAAAGTCTATCTGGACACACAGGCTTTTGTGAAGTTGAGTTTAGGAGCTTTGGCAAAAAAAAAAAAAAAAAATGCCAAAAGCTCCTAAACATAATTTTAGGAGCTGCTGGTGTACATGAAGCCTTATACTTTATAATCAGTTATAGCAAACAGTACTTTTCTTTTTTTGGGATAAATGTTTTCCATAAATAAATAAATAAAAGATGATCACTGTAAGCACCCCTGTCAGTGTTAAATTGTTTGTCTTATCCCTGTAACTGCAAGAGTGCTTGTTCTTTTGAAAAACAGACTTACTACTTGGATCACCAGATAAAAATAGTAGAAAGACAAAAAAAAAAAAAAAAAAAACGAATGCAGCCACCACTTCTAATGCCCTGTACACACAAGCAGAATTTCCATCGGAAAAAAGTTGGATGGTTTTTCAGACGGAATTCCGCTCAAGCGTGGCTTGCATACACACGGTCACACAAAAGTTCTCTGAACTTTCGAGCGTTAAGAACGCGTTGATGTAAAACACTACGACGAGGCGAGAAAAAGAAGTTCAATGCTTCCGAGCATGCGTCTAATTGTTTCTGTTTTTTTCCCATCAGAATTGCATACAGACAAACGGATTTTCCGATCGGAATTTTTTCCGTCGGAAAAACCGAGAACCAGCTCTCAAACTTTTGCTGGCGGAAATTCCGACAGCAAAAAGTCAGATGGACATGGGCGCTCGCTGAACTTTTTTCAGGGGGGGGGGCATCATTTTAAGGTCATCCATGCATCTTTGGGGCAGTGGAACAGCGCTGTATAAACCACTCCTCCACCGCCCCTGCCCATTGAAATACCGGTAAATGGGCACCGCTGCCAAAGCGCCGCTTCGGCAGGGGCGATACACAGTTGCATTTAACCCTAAAACTATCGGCGCTTTACCGATAACGGTAAATACAAAAAGGAGTACACAGTAGTGTCGTGGCATGGCACAGGCACTGCTGTTACCTGTAGTTCTTCAGCGATAGGCCCAGGGCAGACACTAGCAGCGTATTCTCTCGTTTTGGGCACTGCACGCCACGCACCTGTGGGAGGAGCCGGCGCATACATTTACACAGGCTGAGGCAGCAGCCAATCACGGAACAGCCGGGTCATGGACGGCCGGGGCATAGCCAATCCGATGCTCGGGCCGGGGGTGAGGAGGGAGGGAGGGACGGATGTGTAGTCGGAAAAGACAGAGCAGCCCCAGCCCCCAGGCCAGCAGCAGACTTAGAAAAAAAAGTCCACAGCTGCCGCGGAGGCGGCCATTGCAACACAGGGGGCAAGTGTCTTCACTCTGACTTCCGATTCCAGGGGGGGGGGGGCAATTGACCCCCCTTGCCCTCTGGAGTGGACGCCCATGCCGATGGAGCCTACACACGGTCGGAATTTCCGATGAAAAGCTCACATCGGACTTTTGCTGGTGGAAATTCCGACAGTGTGTACGGGGCAAAAGAATTGGTAAGCTGCAATATAATACATATTTAATAGTAAATGCTTTGGGTTTAATACTGTTTTAAAACGGATTTAATGACGCAGCCCAAACTGGGGAAAAATCTTTTCCCGTGATGTAGCATAATATACTGTACCATGTATTCTGCTATCACCATTAACACAAAAAAATATTTGCAGGTGTCGGGTGCAAGTCTGGTTAGCAGTAAGTTTTTTTTTTAATTGGTTGTATTCCTGAATCCCTACAGCTTCTTGTTTTAAAATAATATATTCCTTTTTAATCAGGCTAGAGTTATTCTTTATATATGTGTAATTGAGCACGGGAAGGAAAAACAAAGTAAAGATGAAAGCCGAGGCTACCGACCATTGTGCTGCATCCAACATGCAATTAAACTGGTTTGCTTGCTGCGATGAATTTTGATCCATTAGATAAAGGGGAAAGGGAAACCATACAGAATGCTTGTATAATTTTGCTCATCTGTTTATACACAGGGGCAGCAATAACACTGCTGCTTGTTATCTGTCTGCACATGGGGGAGCGATAAGGATTTATCTGACACAAGCCTGCAGCTGCCTCATTATCCAGCATATCCCTTGAGAACAGTGGGATGCCCCTGATGAAAGCCAGGAGGGGCTGCCCGGCAAAAACATGAAGATTACATATTTACAAATTGAACCGTGCTCCTGCTTCAAGCCACAATCCTCAAGAATAAAATCCAATCACACTCACCGGTAACATTCTAAAGGTGACCATATTCTGTCTTTTCCAACCCATGAGCATCTATCACAAAGTAGCTGGTAGTGTTTTAGTACAAAGTATTTTATTCCAGGCACTCAGGAAGATGGGTAGGGACCTCATCCCCATCAAAGCTGAGGGTCTCGCTTTTTTTGTTGATGTAAGCTTGGACAAAGACAGTCCAATAAAATGCCAACCATGCTTCTGACTTCAAGTTAAACCTGTGTCCAGGTTATGGATATTCAAGTGTTTCTACCATTCTAACAAGCAGTAATTTAGCTTTTAAACAAGCCCTGACTGACCTCTGTAGTTTAAGCACAGTGGAACAATTCATTCTTAGGCTGCATTCACACCTGAGCGTTTTGTAGCCTGAAGCCTTAAGCTACAAAACGCTAGAGGGGAAAAAATCCATTATTCTCTATGGAGATGGTTCACATCTCCACTCCAAAACGCCTGAAGCTCAAACAAGTTCCGAACCCTTTTTTGTCGCGCGAATCGGACAGATTTGGGCGTTTTAGGAGTCATAGAATGTAATGGAAACGCTCGATTCAAGCGTCTAGCGCGACAATGAGCGTTTCTACGGGCGCAAATTCGCGTGACAAAACGCCGGTAAAAATGCTCGAAGCGCTACGCTCAGGTGTGAATGCGGTCTTATTGTAGAAGTTCTTCTATGAGCAGGTCAGCCCACCTCCACTTTCCCTTTTTCCAGAGCTTCTGCTCTATGTTTTTAAATTGTAGATTGGAAGTCTGTGGAGGGGGAGCTGAACTTCTTAAAAAATAACTTGCTCACAGTGTTTCTTTTTTTTTTTTTTAACAGAGTTGCTCTTTATTGATCACATAAATGACACATTGGGCATCCAGATGATAGAACATAGTAGATAAAAGGAGGAAAGAGGCGAGCTTTCCGTTCAATTAAAACATAGAAATGCATTATAAAGCAGTACAAAAAGAACATAAACTTATGCCTCGTACACACGATCTGATTTTCCGTCGGAAAAACCTTGGATGTTTTTTCCGATGGAATTCCGCTCAAGCTTGGTTTGCATACACACGGTCACACAAGTTCTCTGAACTTTCGACCATCAAGAACGCGGTGACATACAACACTACGAAGAGCCGAAAAAATTAAGTTCAGTGCTTCCGAGAATGCGTAAAATTGTTTCCGAGCATGCGTCAGAATTTTGCGCGTCGGAATTGCTACAGACGATCGGAATTTCCGATCTGAATTTTTTCAGTCGGAAAAATTTAGAACCAGCTCTCAATCTTTTGCTGGCGGAAATTCCGACAGCAAAAGTCAGATGGAGGCTACACACGGTCGGAATTTCCGTTCAAAAGCTCACATCGTGTGTACGGGGCATTATAATTATGTGCAGGAAGAAAAAGTTCACGTAGAGCTGGTTTTTCATCAAAGAAAGTCCCATGGTGGAAAAGTGTATTGGAAATGACAATCATACATCTGGCAGTGCGATACCCATCACCACAACAAAATGGAGGCTTACCAGAAAGACAGTGCCCCCCCCCCCCTTACTCAGGGAGGTCACAAAGCGCTTGATTGGATCAGTGATCCACTGAGAAAGAAGCCCGGACATTCCACTCCAGTAGCCTTACATGGTATACACCAGAAGGTTCACAGCTGATCAGGGCTTGTTATTAGGAAACCTGCCGCCGCCTCCTCCCGCAGCTCCACCAATCACTAGGGCCCCTTTCACACTGTGGCGGGGGCAGCTTCGGCGGTAAAGCGCCGCTATTTTTAGCGGCGCTTTACTGTCAATTTAGCATGGCTCCACCCCAGGCCCTATCAGGGAACACTATATTAACCTGTGCACTGCAAGCCAGCCGGGCTGATCAACGTTGTTTGTTAAGCTATTGTGTGTTTGGGTTCCTGCTTGCTGTGTGCTACGTCTGTCTCTGTTTTACCGACCTTGGCTTGTTCTCGACTATCCCTGTCTGCTTGTGACCTTGACCTTTGGCTTGTCTTTTGTTTATCCTTGTCTGCTAGTCGCCCCAACGTTTGGCTTATCCCCTCACTATCTCTTGTATCCTGAGCTGCTCCTTCCCCTCTATCCTCTATAGCCTACTGTGAGCGTGAGCTGGGGGACTATGGGGGCCGCGACCTGGATCCAGTTGCAGCCCCGTCCATCCTCACCACTAGAGGCTCTGGGGAACACCTGCTGGATCTTAGACTCCGCGCCCTGGGGAATCTTAGGCTCTAGCTCCCTGTGGGATCCCTGTTAGTGCTCCAGTGGACCTGCCTTCCTTAATCACCCAGTGTTCCATTCGCAGCAGTCAGCTATAGGGTTCACTACCTTAGCGGTGCACTCCTGACCCCAACAGTGTGCATCTGTCACCTGGCTTCAGGTGACCTGACACTTGGGTACAACCAGCAGCTATAGTTGCTAGCAATAATTACTGTTTTCTCCTAGCGAGCCCCCCCCCCCACAACCCCCTGCCAGGAGAACGCAATAGTACCACGGGAGGGATTCCCCATCAACACTGATTGCATTTTTTCATACCACTCCCACACCACTCCTATAACCCCTCACTGGATTTTGTACACTTTTTACATTTTATATCCGATATGCCAGTATTGATAGTATATTTTGTTTGAGATACTCGTGGGATTTCCCCATCACAGAATAGTTATTAATTTTTACCTCTATCTTTATGATTTTTTTTTTTATGAGTACCATGGTTGTTCGCTGTGTGCCAATACATTCCATCTCCGTTCTGCTTGGCTCATATATTTGCTTTTTCTGCTATGTTTCCCCTTTTCTTAAATTTGGTTACCATATGATTACATGGACATGTATTAATATTGAGGAGGGACTGTATCATCTGTCAGCGGATTTGATTATTTGAGATACATGGGGGATAAACGTTAGTTTTTCTTCCCTTTTGCGTATTTGTTGGCGCATGAGAGTTTTTTATTACTGTAGCGCACAGACCCCTTTCTATACCTGCATTAACTTTGGCTCCTCGCAGGAAGAGAGAGGCACACCGCACCACAAGCCCGTACCCTCCTGTGTGAAGAGGTTGAGCGGTGTTATTGATGGGTCTCCCACAGTCAGACAGCCAGAGAATGTGTCTCACCTCTATATTGAATAAAGACAAGTCCTTGTATCCCCACAGTAACTTGAATATCCACACAACTACACTCCAACGTAGAGATTTATTTCCTTATAAAACACAAACTCTGACGGGAAAGGTTGGAGGGAGAACAGGACAGCTTAAGATGTGGAAGAGGTCCAGGCACAAACGTAACACAATTCACTGCTCCGATTCTCAAGCAGACTCAGCCCATTCGGATAGTCCCCCTAGCTTAGGACTAGCAGCCGAAATGATGCTCGAACTTTACACTTGGTCTCTGCCACAGACCTGATGAACTTGGTCTCTGTTCAAGGAAAAGACATGCCTCCAGAGAGTTACCGGGCCCCTTCCTTCACTGTGACTTCCGCACCAGTCCTTCAGAACGGTTCCTCCCCCGGCCTCCTCATCTAGGATACGGGTCCCCTCGCAAGGCGGCACCCTGAGATTCCTCGATCCCCGGTGGGCTCCAGCCGAAGGTGCTGGGCAAAGACCTTTGTTGCAGTCCCAGGGCTGAAGGTGCCTGGGACCGACAGGAACCACACACTCCCTGGGGTAGGATCCCCCCCCCGACAACAAACCGCAGACCCGCCCCTGGGCTAAAGGTGTCCAGGGCGGACAGGAACAACCACGAACAGGCAGCGTCTGCCTGTTTTATATCCTCTCCCAGCAGGTAGACCACACCCCACTGTATGGCTGCTGAGAGGGGACACACAAGGCACAGCACTGTATCAGCGGTTCAACCCTAGCCTACTATGGCAGCGCCATCTGCAGGCCACAGGGAACTGTACACCAATACTCTACCTGTTGTGACAGCAGGAAGGTAAAGTCACCTGGTTGCATCCAGGGGGGTAGATATATTTCTCCCAGATTCAGGCTTTACGCCGACTTATACAACTAGGTGGAGAGGCTAGTAGGCTCATGGATGACTCATACCTCTAGGGAGAGTGTGGGGCGTCGTACAGACAGGGAGTTGATGAGACCAGCTGAAGCTTGTCAGCTCATTTAGGCCTCTATAAGAACTCCCAGCTTCATTAGATGTTAGCTCATGCCTGGACCCAGACCTGTGTGGACTGTCTAGGGAGAGTGAACCCCTGTGCGGTGAGGCAAAGCCTGTGTGGCTATTTGTTTGGACTTTTACTAAACCAGGGACTTAGGGACTAGGACAGCACCAGGCTGATCCCAGTTGTTAGTTTAGGAAACCTGCATGTTTAGTCAGAGGTCACGCTGACCAGGATTTATTTTGTTTATGTTTCTTTTTGGCTTTGCTGTGTTTTTGTCACTGTACATAGAGAAATAAACCGCACCTTTTGATTTTGAAAACCACAACCTCCGTCTGCTGGCCCTGTTTTTGTGTGGGGAGCCCAACCAGGGGGTCACACACACCCGCTACCGAGTGAACCCCCTCACAGTTGGTGGAGAACCAGTGGCAGTTTTTTTTTAAGCCAGCATGGAGGAGATACTGAAACAGCTGGCTCTAGCAAATGCCAATCAACAGCAGACAAATGCAGGTTTGCAAAGGAGCCTTGCAGCCCAGCAGCAAGCTCATCAACAAGCCCAGCAGCAATCTGAGGCCCACTTCATAGACCTGTTACAGAAGCAAGAGCAGAGACTACAACAAATGGAAGCAGTAATGCAGCAACGTCCGCAGACCAGTGAGGAAAGCCGTCCCACTAATACCGCGTCCTTTGGGGTGAGTCGTTTATTGACAAAAATGACTGGAGAGGATGATCCAGAGGTATTTTTGACCACATTTGAAAGGACTGCTGAAAGAGAAAAGTGGCCTGAGGAGCAGTGGGCTGGACTGGTGGCTCCTCTGTTAACTGGTGAATCGCAGAAGGCTTACTATGACCTAGAGCCTGACCAAGCAAAAGACTATGTGATGCTAAAAGCTGAAATATTGGCAAGGCTGGGTGTCACCCTGGCTGTCCGGGCTCAGCGTGTGCATAACTGGACTTTCCAGCTTGGAAAACCCCCCAGGTCTCAAATGTATGATCTCATTCACCTGAGCAGGAAGTGGCTACAGCCAGAGACTTTGTCCGCACCAGAGATTGTGGAACGTGTTGTAATGGATCGGTTTTTGA
Organism: Rana muscosa; assembly: GCA_029206835.1. Taxonomy (NCBI): domain Eukaryota; kingdom Metazoa; phylum Chordata; class Amphibia; order Anura; family Ranidae; genus Rana; species Rana muscosa. The sequence continues at coordinate 95,348,050 of CM055128.1, forward strand.
GAGCTCTTCCTACTGCCATCCAAAAGTGGGTAAGCCATGGAGACCCAGAGACGGCCGGTGGTCTTGTGGATCGTGTAGAGAAATACTTGGCTACAGAGAACCTGACGGCCTCTTCCAGAGACTCTCGGACTTTCCACCCTAAGACCAGACCATCCCCAGGGGCGGATAAGAGGATTCCAAGGGGTGAGGGTGGAGAGAGTGAGAGGGTGGGAGCTCTACCCAAAGTTTGGCGAGAACAGCCTGGGAAGTCAGGGGCTCAAGAGGCAGCCAAATGGATTGTTTGCTACCGCTGCCGGCAAGCGGGACATATTGCAGCAAATTGCCCGGTTGTGGAGGAACCCATGCAATGTGACTTTCTGACGGACAGACGTCAGTCGCTGTGTGCGACAGTCGCATGCACTGCCATTCGGGGAACTGAGAAACATTTATGCAAAATGTGTATTAATGGTAGAAATGTTGTGGTATTACTGGATTCAGGTAGCCTTGTGACCCTGATAAAGGCTGAATTAGTTAAAACAGAGGTCTCTGGGAATAGCAAGGTAGCTGTTATTTGTGTGCATGGGGACACCCGAGAGTATCCAGTGACTACAGTGTGTTTCGAGACCCCCAAAGGTACCCTCTCTCATCCAGTGGGGTTAGTATCTCAATTACCGCATGATGCCATTGTGGGAAGGGATTTTCCGAAGTTCTGGGAACTGTGGGATGATCCTGAGCCCCCCACTGGTGCCCCTATGTACCAGGAATGTGATAGCCAGAACTCCTCTGAGAGTGGTGAGGACTCTCCAGAATTTCCCTTGTCAGTATTGGCAGGGGAGACTCAAGAAACTGGAGAGGAGCCCACCTCCTCAGACGAAAACCTACCGTCTGTGGAGTTTTCTGATCTGGAGGTTCACAGGGAAAATTTTGCCACAGAACAGTTAAAAGACCCCGCCCTAATAAAGGCACGGGAAAACGTAGTGGAAATAGATGGCGAGTTAGTGAACCCAGATAATACCTGCACTTACCCATACTTCAGCGTAGAGAAGGACCTACTGTATCGGGTGGCAAAAAGGGCAGAAGAAACCGTTGAGCAGCTTGTGGTGCCCAAACCTTACAGGAAGTTGGTGTTGGAGTTGGCCCATGGGCACATTCTTGGAGGTCATCTGGGGACAGAGAAAACCCGAGAGAGGGTATTACAGAGATTCTATTGGCCTGGGGTGATGAAGGACATAGAAAATTATTGTTCCTCCTGCCCTGTGTGTCAGAGGTCGGCCCCGATGCCACATTTCCGTAGCCCGCTGGTCCCTCTACCCATCATTGAGGTCCCGTTTGAGAGAATCGCAATGGATTTGGTAGGTCCTATAATCAAGTCCGCTAGGGGGCACCAGTACATATTGGTTATAATGGACTATGCCACCCGTTATCCAGAAGCGATCCCTCTCAGAAATACCTCGGCCAAAACCATAGCCAAAGAGCTATCTCTTGTTTTTAGCCGGGTGGGTATTTGTAAAGAACTGCTTACGGACCAAGGTACACCCTTTATGTCCCGGGTTATGAAAGAGCTGTGTAAATTGTTCAAAGTGACGCAATTGCGTACATCTGTGTATCACCCCCAAACCGATGGGCTGGTTGAAAGATTCAACAAAACCCTAAAACAAATGTTGAAGAAAGTGGTGGATAGAGATGGAAAGGATTGGGACTGTCTACTTCCTTATTTGATGTTTGCTATTAGGGAGGTGCCCCAATCCTCTACGGGATTCTCCCCCTTTGAGTTACTGTATGGGAGACACCCAAGAGGGCTGTTGGATATTGCCAAGGAGACTTGGGAAAGTGAGAGTTCTCCCCACAGGAGTGTGATTGAGCATGTCGCCCTGATGCAAGATCGAATTGCACAGGTAATGCCCATCGTGAAGGAACATTTGGCCCAAGCGCAGTTGGCACAGCAGAGAGTGTACAACCGTGGAGCCAAGACCCGTACCTTTTCCCCGGGGGATAGGATATTGGTACTTGTCCCTACGGTTGAAAGTAAATTCCTTGCCAAATGGCAAGGCCCCTACGAGATAATGGAAAAAGTGAGCGAAGTGAATTACAAGGTCAGACAACCAGGAAGGCGAAAGCCCGAACAGATATATCACGTTAATCTGTTGAAAGCCTGGAGGGATAGAGAGTCCCTAGTCGCAGAAACTTGGTCACCAGCTCAAACTGGTTGCGTGATTCCGGAGGTTGGAATAGCAGCCACCTTGTCACAACCCCAACAACAGGAGGTTAAGGAGTTTGTGCTTCGCAACAAGGAGGTGTTCTCTGAGCTGCCGGGACAAACATCTGGGGTAGAGCATGATATTATTACCCCGCCCGGTGAAAGGGTGAAGTTAAAACCCTATCGGATCCCAGAGGCCCGACGGGAGGCAATACGGGAGGAAGTACAGAAAATGCTGAACTTAGGGGTGATAGAGGAGTCCCAAAGTGATTGGTCTAGTCCCATTGTGTTGGTGCCTAAACCGGATGGGAGCTGGCGATTTTGTAACGATTTTCGTCAGTTGAACAAAGTTACAAAATTTGACACCTACCCCATGCCACGTATAGATGAGTTGATCGACCGGCTGGGAACAGCCCGATACATGACGACTCTTGACCTCACAAAAGGGTATTGGCAAATTCCCCTGGCCAAGTCGGCCAAAGAGAAAACCGCATTTGTAACCCCAGACGGGGCGTTCCAATATAAGAGAATGCCGTTCGGGTTACAGAATGCGCCGGCCACATTCCAGCGGAAAATGGACCAGATACTGAGGCCCCATCGGAAGTATGCTGCGGCTTACCTGGATGACGTAATTGTCCATAGCACAGATTGGGCCTCACATCTGCCAAAAGTGCAAGCAGTCCTAGACTCTATCCGGGAAGCGGGGTTTACGGCTAACCCCAAGAAGTGTACCATTGGGCAGGAGGAGGCCAAATATCTTGGGTACACCATTGGCAGGGGAGTGATAAAACCCCAACTCAACAAAGTCGAGGCCATCCAGAGTTGGCCACGTCCCAACAGCAAGAAGCAGGTACGGGCCTTTCTGGGAATCGCGGGTTATTATCGGCGCTTCATTCCCCACTTTGCTTCTAAGGCTGTGCCCCTAACCAACCTGACGAAAGGGAAAGGGTCGGTCATGATTAAATGGACCCCCGAGGCTGAGGCAGCATTCCAATTCTTGAAACAAGCCTTATGTAGCCAGCCAGTGTTGTACTCACCCGACTTCTCTAAAGACTTTGTCGTACAAAGTGATGCGTCAGATGTGGGGTTAGGAGCAGTATTGTCCCAGGTCTGGAACGGGGAAGAGCACCCAGTCATTTACCTCAGCAGGAAGTTGAAGTCCCATGAGGTAAATTACGCCACCGTTGAAAAGGAGGGTTTAGCGGTGAAGTGGGCTCTAGATTCCCTTCGGTACTACCTGCTAGGTAGGCACTTTGACATGGTTACGGATCACGCTCCGTTAAAGTGGATGGCTCAAAACAAGGAAACAAATAGAAGAGTGAATAGGTGGTTCCTGGCCCTCCAGGAATTCAACTTCACAGTAAAGCATCGCCCTGGCATTCAAATGGGGAATGTGGATGCTTTGTCTCGAGTACATGAATGCCTGATTGCTGGTGTTCCAACCCCGAGGTTAAAACAAGAGGGGGGGGTATGTGACAGCAGGAAGGTAAAGTCACCTGGTTGCATCCAGGGGGGTAGATATATTTCTCCCAGATTCAGGCTTTACGCCGACTTATACAACTAGGTGGAGAGTTGTATAAGCCCAGCTGAGGCTAGTAGGCTCATGGATGACTCATACCTCTAGGGAGAGTGTGGGGCGTCGTACAGACAGGGAGTTGATGAGACCAGCTGAAGCTTGTCAGCTCATTTAGGCCTCTATAAGAACTCCCAGCTTCATTAGATGTTAGCTCATGCCTGGACCCAGACCTGTGTGGACTGTCTAGGGAGAGTGAACCCCTGTGCGGTGAGGCAAAGCCTGTGTGGCTATTTGTTTGGACTTTTACTAAACCAGGGACTTAGGGACTAGGACAGCACCAGGCTGATCCCAGTTGTTAGTTTAGGAAACCTGCATGTTTAGTCAGAGGTCACGCTGACCAGGATTTATTTTGTTTATGTTTCTTTTTGGCTTTGCTGTGTTTTTGTCACTGTACATAGAGAAATAAACCGCACCTTTTGATTTTGAAAACCACAACCTCCGTCTGCTGGCCCTGTTTTTGTGTGGGGAGCCCAACCAGGGGGTCACACACACCCGCTACCGAGTGAACCCCCTCACACTGTGTACAAAAATGGTTGCCAGAACTCTAACAATTAGGGTGTTTGGGCATAACTACCACCCAAACACTTCCCCTAAATTTAGCACCCCGCTACATTACATATGGTATTATTTTATGTGTTATGTCTTTTCTTTCTTTTCTAGGTTGCACCGGTGCCTCTCTTCCTAAACATGAGATTGTATTATATGTTTTTGATATGTGGAATCTCCAGCAGGGGGGGTTGTCCTCCATATGCTTAAATGGTTACACTTTGGATTGTAGATGCTCATAGGTGCTTCCTATTACGGTACTTATGACATACATGAGTTTTCAATTTGTCTGATTACTTAGGTGTATATATGTACCTGTATGTATATTCAGCACTTTAGCTATGACTAAGCACCATGTCTGGTGTGAAACATGTCAGCGGCAGTACAGTTAGTCTGTACCGACTTTTGATGCCTTGATTTTAACTTTACAATAAAAAGGTGATTATTTGGAGTGCGGCTATCCAGCTATTTCTTTTTCAAACACTGATTGCATTGAAGGGGAATCAAGACATATATTCTTTCCTGCAGCAGGACTAGCTGTGGTAGATGAGGTTTACAAGCTACAGGACTGTGACTCAACAGTGACAATGCAGGTAACTACACTGTCTGCAACATGTTCTGATCTCGCTTTAGTGCACAGCCTACATGAAAGTGGCAACTCTGAGTTTATGAGCAGCGCAGCATTGTTGCCACACCATCACAGGTGGTATTATGTGGACTTTACTGGAAGGCTCAATAAGTATTTGTGGGACATTGGAGAGAGAATAAGAGAAAACTGTAAATGTAGATGCACTTAAAATTAATTGTTGTAGCACATATGTTTTAATGGGATGCCATAGTTCTATTATAAAACCAATTTCCTGCATAAAAATCCATAGCCTGGCTACAGTACACTCAACGAGATAACAGTCTGAGTTGTATAATCTGTCACAATATTTATCCATGGCTCTGCACTGCGCTAAATCCCTTTTGAATGCGTAGCTTACGGATCATTAATTTTTTAGGAGGAATCGAGAGATCCTTCACTGACTGAGAACACTTATAGCAGGACATGACTACCAGTGTATACACAATGGGGGTTATTTACGAAAGGCAAATCCACTTTGCACTACAAGTGCAAACTACAAGTGCAAATTGCACTTGAAATTGCACTGAAAGTGCACCTGGAAGTGCAGTCGCTGTCAAGATCTGAAATGAGGGGAAGCTCTTCTGATTTTATCATCCAATCATGTGCAAGCTAAAATGCTGTTTTTTATTTTCCTTGCATGTCCCCCTCGGATCTACAGCGACTGCATTTCCAAGTGCCCTTTTTAGTGCAATTTCAAGTGCAATTTGCACTTGTAGTTTGCACTTGTAGTGCAAAGTGAATTTGCCTTTCGTAAGTAACCCCCATTGTCTCTAATTTTTATTGTTTTTGTTCATATTTGATCATTGGAATGCTGACAAAACATACACAAATCTAGACAGGATCCATGTAATCTAGCCTCTGTCTGTCAACAGCAGATCAGTAAAGATTCAAAAATGGGACACTCTACTGATTTACATAGGGGAACGTATGGAAGACTTGGACAGACTGTGGAAGCTTCAAAAAGAGACAAGTAGAGGATAAGACTAGTCACCAGTCACGCTCCTTGCAGCTGTATGCCTGACCTACCATGTCTAGTTTCACACGGTGTCTCTGTGTAGAGGCAGGGCTGGGACAAGAGGGGGGGGGGCAAAAGGGACATATGCCCTGGGCACAGCCTCCCTCACTGACTTAGTGCTGCAACTTCCGACACTAGCCCTTTGCCCACTGCTGTCACTTGTTGTAAATACAAAATCCAGCACAGGAAGCTGGCTTTTGTGGGGGTTCTTTTAAACTCAAAGAAGTTTTAGAAACAAAGTATGTAGAATAAAAGTTACAGATCCCAGATAACATACGGCAAACGCAGACATGGTATAGTTCCATATACTGGCACGAGAGACGCAAAACTGCCCACAGGGCCTAACCGTGTCACAACTACCCACAGGGCCTTACAGTAGCACCCCACTTTAGGCTCCATTATGTATGGCTTCTGTGTTTGAGTGACAGTGCACCTCTTTTCACACAAAGCTGACAGCCCAGCTTCCTAACAGCCACTTCTGACCGGGTAAGTAGTTGGGGGTGGAGTGAATGGAAGAACTCTGTACTGGGGGAGGGCTTTGCAGTGGAAGGAAGGGGGGTTGGAGGGCAAGCTCAGTACTTGGAGGATAATTTAGTGGGGAGTTGAGCAAAGAGCACTGTACTGTTCCCCATGACTAAACTCTGAGGGGCAGAGCAAAATGTGTTGGGGGCGTGACAAGGCTGTGGTTGCCACTGTTACATTGATCCTATGGACTACACGGATGTGCGGCTATAGGGAACCTTTCCTTTTGTACAAGAGGAGCCCTGTACTGGGGGTGGGGGTTGGGATGAGCTACGTAGTAGGGGATTGGGGGAAGCTCTGTAGTACTGGGATGGTAAGGAAGAGCTTGTAGTGGGGACGGGAGTGGTACTTTGAAGGGTTGAGGGAAATGCTCTGTACTTGTGGGGAAGGGAGGAGGCTTTATTATGGTGTTTCCTCCACCACTGATTCAGACATTTTTTTTTCCTTCCAGGAACACCACCGATGCACCAACATTTTTTTTTCTTGTCAGTGACACCACCGACACAGGTACATTTTTCCTTTCAGTGACACCACCAACTCAGGGCCATGTTTTTCATTCTAGTCACACTACCAACTCAGGGATATTTTTTCCTTTGCAACCCTTAACCTAATATTTGGGCACCCATTTTAAACTTTTTTTAGTCGGCTGCAGTGCACCACAAACTTTTTGGAGTGGGCCGATATTGGCCCTATCTCCTTCAGCACACAACAGGGATGGGTCAAGGTGGCAGGTGATATGCTGGGGTGGGGGTTGTGGGGTTATGGAGTGCGGATGGGGGCTGTCATTGTTCCCCATCTTCGCACTGGGCATCTTCACTCTAAGATGGTCATCTTGGTGGCGAACCAGATCTTGGCTTTCTTATGTCACAGATGCCCTTTGAGGAGTGGTAATCTGATGATTTTTGGAGTCCTAATCGATCCAGCAAAAGATTAAGAAACACAGATTCACAGAACAAATAGAGATCCTTGCACTGCATATTTTTAGGTACAGGTTCCTCTCCAGCAAGAACAACAGTGAGCAGCACCGTAGTGACATTACCAAACCCCACTTTATACAGCTTTGAGGCACATAAAGTACACGGTTATTAAACAGGAGGGAACAAAGGGTTCTTCTTGGTTTAACAATTCTATATGTTCCTATAACACAACAGTTCTTCATCTTTTGAGTTCAGGTGCACTATAAGTGCCCAAACAAACATACTTGATAAATTATAACTGCCTATGTCATATGTACAGTAATATTTTACATGAAAGATATGTAAAAATAATACTTTGCTGCAATGTAAAACAAGGTAATGGACTTTGAGTTAATAAATCATATTTAATTATTAAACTTTAGTTTAGTTAATTGAGTTAATAAATCCAGCTACAAGAGAATGGTTCATATTTGTCGTATCACTTGCAATATTTTTATTTTTTTTACTTTTCCCTATAAATTCCCTTATTATACAAAATGTAACCAGTAACCACCACTTTTATCTGCAATTTATAGTTGTCGAAATGAGAGCGATATCCTCTGTGTGAACGATTTATATCTCAGTGAATTTAAGTGTGGCACTAAGAGATTATACTCAATCCATAAGGGCCATCCAAAATGTCAAGCTATGAATATTGAAGGAATCTGTCATACATGGAACATATTTTTCAAGTTCTGATGTACATTTATGTGCTCAAGAAATCAGGACTCCACTTCCCAGTATCTGCTCTTGGCTACATTATTGTTGGTAAGGAATTGGTTGCAATTTTTAGCAAGTGTTTATACAATCCTTGATTGCATACAGATTTATACTGGAATGACCGTGTCGGATTTTTTTAATATAGTGTGGCATCCTTGATGCTTCTTGTTAGTATTCTAGGGGAACCTTGTGGTAGCCACTATTGTGGGTTTTTAAGTAGGGGAGACATTGTTAAAACGGAACTAAACCCAGAAATGTAATGGTTTTCCAAAATTAAATGCATGCTCTAAATAACTGTCACAGTTGCTCGTAGGCAGCTGCAGTCTGCTTCTCTATTGCAGGTGGTGCTCAACTGCATTGCAGGAGAGGATGTCAAGAGGAACCTAGTTCCTCTATGGTTTCCTGGGTCACAGTGGCAGCTATTCGATTGGATGCTGGAGCCCCAAGTGACTCTGGTGGCCATCTTGGGTCAGGCCGAGTCTATTTAGGGCCCTGGCCCCCGGGCTTGGCGCACGTTTCGCATGTGGCTAGAGTAGGGACAGGTCGTCCGTCTGGCAGGAAAAGTGCTTAGCGTCAGGGAGAGGTTCCAGAGGAGTAGGGAAAGTGCAGGGGGACACTATCCTATCCTGGAAGTCTTCCAACTTATGTACAGACCAGCCAGGTCACATTTCACTTCTCGAGACAGATGCTGTCTGAACCTGGTTGGGTTGCCTTCCTGCCGGACCTGTTATGTATTTCCTAACTTCAGTTACAATATATTAATGTTTCTCTGCACTGGAATTAGTATTTTCTGCAGCTGCACCTACCCACATGGTTGTGTTCTCAACTGAACTGTCAAGCCATCATATTGCTGATGTCATAATCAGTGGCGGCCCGTCCATAGGGGGCGCCCGGGCGCCGCCCCCCCCCCCTCCTGTGGTCACCAAAAAAAAAAAAAAACGGGCCCTTTAAGAGTTTTTTTTTTAATGTCTTTTTTTTACACATGGCGGCGCGACCATAGTGGGCTCAGAAGCGCCGCTACCGCTCGCTTCTGCGCCCGGCCGTCACTCACCACAGCAATACATAGGTTCATGCATTGCATGAACCTATGTATTGCTGCCGCCCACTATTCAGATGGCCGGCCCCTTGGGCGCCGGCCATCTGAGTCACAGCGTCTGATTGGCCTTTAGAAGTGCCTATCAGAGCCAGCAGGCTCTGATAGGCTTCCCGACTACAGCCTGAGGGCTGTAATCGGCTTCTAAATACCTAATGAGAGGACGCACAGGGGTGCGTTCCCTGGCCAATCAGGTTCACCGGGTCTGGTTACCGGTAACCTGATTGGCTGAAGTGACATCGAGGGCGGGAGAAGACATCGAGGACGGAAGAAGGACGGCGCTGACTCGAGGAAGGTAAGTGCAGGGCTGGGGGGGACAAACTTGCTGTATTATGGGGGAGAAACTGGCTGCATTATGGGGGAGAAACTGGCTGCATATAGGGGAGAAACTGGCTGCATTTGGGGGAGAAACTGGCTGCATTTGGGGTGGAAACTGGCTGCATTTGGGGGAGAAACTGGCTGTATTATGGGGGAAGAAACTGGCTGCATTTGGGGTGGAAACGGGCTGCATTTGGGGGAGAAACTGGCTGTATTATGGGGGAAGAAACTGGCTGTATTATGGGGGAGAAACTGGCTGCATTATGGGGGAGAAACTGGCTGCATTATGGGGGAGAAACTGGCTGCATTATGGGGGAGAAACTGGCTGCATTATGGGGGAGAAACTGGCTGCATTAGGGGGGAGAAACTGGCTGCATTATGGGGGAGAAACTGGCTGCGTATAGGGGAGAAACTGGCTGCATTATGGGGGAGAAACTGGCTGCATTATGGGGGAGAAACTGGCTGCATTATGGGGGAGAAACTGGCTGCATATAGGGGACAAACTGGCTGTATTATGAGGACAAACTGGCTGCATTATGGGGGAGAAACTGGCTGCATTATGGGGGAGAATCTGGCTGCATATGGGGGGGAAACTGGCTGCATTTGGGGACAAACTAGTGGCGTTTGGGCACAGTGGCTGCGTTTAATGGGCACAGTGGCGGCAATTGATGATTTTTTTTTTCAGTTTGTTTGCGCCCCCCCAAAAAATTTGAGCACCAGCCGCCACTGGTCATAATCGATCACATATGCAACACCTTGACAACAAACAAAGGCTAATATGGCAGCTTCCTTGGCTGTAAAGGATAGAAGGATTTAGTTTTGCTTTAATAAGTGTGCCTATGATCTCAGGAGTCCCACAGAGGTTTATTTATTGCCCATCGATCTCAGTGAGTGTTTTTGGATAAATCTGGTCACTATGAGGAACAAATCTAGTTGTGTGCTCATTTTCCTTACTTGTGTTTAAATGAACCATTCCCAAAGGTGTCCACTTGAAAAAAGAAAGCTGATTGTATTCGATCTGTGCTTCTCATTTTACTCCTTGGGGACAGATCACAGTGAGGCTTTTAAACATCCCCATAGTACTTAGTAACAACATAGCAGAAGAGAATGCTGTCAATGCAGTGTGAAAGTGTGCAAGTAGAGTGGAATGCACTACAGTTGAGGAAAATGTCAATGGCTTTAAAAGGAGCCACCGGAGTGCTTCCTTCTATGTATGGTCCAGTTGCTCAACATCTAAGGTCTTGATGGAGAGATCGGAGGGGGGTGGTATTGTAGCATGTACATTTACACCAAAGAATCAGTGGTCACACCAAAAAATAAAAAAAAATAAAGAAATGGAACAAGGTATGTATAGAAGAACATATTAGAACATATAAAAATAAATGTAGTGTCAGCGCTAAAATGGCCTGAAAACAACAGCGTGCAGATATTCAAAAAATACATGTAATAAGAATAATGCAGCGCTATACCTGAAATAAATGTAGCGGGTCTTTACTTTTAGGGGTGTTATGTGCCTAAATTTAGGGGCTGGTCTGAGCTATTAGTCAGGCTCAGACCATTCTCATTGCTAAGTTTTGCTTCTGCCTATGTGATGCTGCCTGGTGTATGGTTCCCTGCGGCCTGTAGGTGGCGCTGTCACATCAGGTCAGGGTTGAGCCAGGGGTGGCATTGCTACGCCTTGGGGTGTCCTCTCTCGGCAGCGGTACAGTGGGCGTGGTCAACCTGCTGTGCATGCCAGGAGAGGGTACTTAAGGGGCAGACGCGATAGAGGTTAGAGTGGTGGTCGGTGGAGTGGTCCCCGTCAGAGTCAGAGGAGTAGACACGTACCCCACCTCTTGTGGCCCTCATGGCCGGGGGTACGTGTGGGCGCGATCAGGCTCAGGCACCTTTAGCCTGGGGCCTGCAACTCTACTAGTGGGCTTAGCACCTTCAGCTAGGGCTTGTCCCCGAAAGAAGAGTCCCAGGGAGCCCGGGGAAGGGTACCCGCTCTGACCAAGAGGAAGCCAGGGGAGGATTGGTCTCATTGAGGAGATGAGTAATAGAAGATTGCTGTCTCGGGAGAGGCCTGGTGACCTGTCAGAGGGAAGGATTTGTTATTTGGGGAAGCTAACCTGTAGAGTGCCCAATTGGCATTGTCTTGTTCTTAAAGTCTACAGAGGTTAGAGGATTTCCAACGCCCGTCCCAGGAGGGGATAGGATGGCGGAACTGTTCGAGCTCCACACCGGCTGCTAGGACTGTGAGAGAGGACTATCCGGGTGAGCTAAACCCACTCGGGATCGAGTGGCGATGAGATTGTTGGTTGTGCCTGGACCTATTCTCCACACTATTTCTTCTTTCACCCACCTGTCTCTATCTATTACGCAGCAAATAGAAAATAAACTCTCTGTTGGAGTTAAAGTACTTCTGGACATTGTTTTCTTTGGGGGAAGAAACAGAGACTTGACCCCATACTCTGGGGGAGAGAACCAGTGGGAAGGGTGACTCGATGAAAGACCCAAATTTATAAACACCGCTTAACCTCTTCAAACAGGAGGGTACGGCATGACTATTGTATAACCGATGTATTACAGGTCTGCCCACCACATTCTACCCCCATACCTTACTTATACTTAATCAAGAGACCACACATTGATGTTTGGAGTAAAACATGGCGGTAGCAGCCTCCTTTTTATTTTTTTTAACTGTTCCATCAGTTATCAAAAACTTTAACCATCAAAACACATAAACCCAGAACATATCCGAAATATTGCCTCCTAGTATTGGTCTTTGCAGGAACCTCAAAATTAATATAATCATATTAACCCGATATTAGTCACCATACTAATATCGTATTACCACGTGACACTGCGGTACCTTAAAAATGGTCATAGGCCTCAAGCCGATCAGCTACTCAGAGACGACCACTGACCGCAGTGCCCCCATTATCCAACTCATCCAGCTAAACTCCTGTTAGCTGGAATCCACCCTCAGAACCCATACCACCGATAGGTCCTGACCACTTGCTTTTTTGGAGGTACTTCCTTCTCCCGCAAAGACCAAACACCCGCCACAGCACCCAAGGGAAAACACCTTTACCCTTTGGTGCCCCTCCAAACCCTAAGAGCTCGTTGGATCCCATCCTGCAAACCCAAAGTCCATAAGTCAGTCCCCACATCGTTCAGGTGGACCCCATCCCTCCGTAGATACCGCCATGTATCCACCTCCAATTCGAAATGTCGAACCACCAACCCCCCATTCCGTACCACAAACCTGCCCATGTCCCGGTTAATTTTTCTCCTAGCCCTATTAATGCCATCCACGGACCTCGCTCCCCTCCACTCTGACCTTGCCACCATGTCTGACCAGACAATGATCATGTCCGGGAATGACATCCTGAGCCGAATTAAATCAAATTTTATATCTTTTAGAACTTCTAACATGGACATAAAGCCCAGGTCATTGCCACCTACGTGCAGTACCAAAACGTCAGGTGGCCTGTCCAAACGAGCAAAAACGGTGCACCTCCGGAACCATCTTACTCCATAACATTCCTGGAACTCCCAGCTAGCGGACACACGCCTCCGGTCTTGGGAGTCCCAACTGCCGACCCTCATGTCGAACATCGGCTCTCTTAGCCCCCCAGAATACAAACGAATGGCCCAGTATCCAGACCAATGCCTGCATTTGACCTGTAAGTGAAATAAGAACAAAATCCCCCATGAGAATCTCCCAGCTTCCTTATACATATACACACAGCAGCCCGAAAAGAACCCCAAACAACACCTAACAACACCCCATGGCTTGTATACCCACATTATTCCAGACCCACCATTAGCTGCGGGCGTACGTATGACCGGAACCTCCTGGATTCCCACTGGCCTATCTTCTTAACCACCTCGTCATCCATCCCACATCTGGCCGCCTCCGTAGCTGCCCCTATCCTAAACGAGTGCGAGGAAAACTCTTTTTCCCGGAGTCCCAAAGCCCGAAGGGACCTCCGGAACACCGCAATGAACTGATACCTTGAAAGTGGGATCCCGTCCTCGTGTACCAAAAAGGAACCCTCAGAGGACGGGTGAACCTCCAAGTACCCTTTAACTGAAAAGACCTGGACCAACTTACCTCTGCCCATCTGGTCTGTCTTAGACCTCCTCAGTACCAGAGACACCCCTTGCTCCGACCAGCCCACCTCGCTAGCCCGCAATCCCCTGTGCACTGTTCTGGACGGGCTAACCAACTCACCTATCCTGAATGTTTCAAAGAATGCCAGTGAGAATGCCACTGTGAACAACTGAACTTCGTATGGGGATGAACATAGGCCTTGCAACTGCCCCATGATCCCGCCCAATAGAGTAAACGATACAGGTCGCCTGCCATCCGGTTTCTAACCTCCCCGACCGCATCCCTTGAGTGCCTGACGCACCCAAAAATCTTTTGTAAAATCAGGACAACCCTGCCATTTGAACAGAAAGGCCAATCCTGCCATCTTCTTACCCAAACTGGACCTGGACACGTGGGCCTCCATGTTCCTAGCCAGGAAATACAGCACCAATAACCTGACATTGGGACCCACCGTGTCAGCTCCAGCTTCGCGAACCATCTCTTTCCATTCCAGCCACACCTTCTCATACGCCACCCATGTGCCTGTACTTACCGATTTTCTGATCCAACCTGACACTATTCCAATGGAATCTTCCACAGCCAGCCTGGACAAGGGACCCCACGCTGCTCCGCCTCCGGTGCCAACTCTCGGAACCTGTCCCACTGAAAGCGAGACAGCGCATCAGCTATGACATTGTCCACCCCCGGAAGGTGCACTGCATATACAAACACATTGAGCTGCAAGCATCTCAACACCAGATGGTGCAGCAGCCGCACCACCGGGGGGGAGGATGCCGACACCCTGTTGATGACTTGTACTACCCCCAGGTTGTCCCCATGAAAACGCACTTTCAGATCCCTGAAACACGCCCCCCACAACTCCACCGCCAGCACCACCGGGAACAGTTCCAACAGGACCAAATTCTTGGTGAAACCAGCCTCAATCCAAGACTGCGGCCATGGGCCCGCACTCCACCTGCCCTGAAAGCCCCAAAACCAGACCCCCCAGCCGCATCTGTGTACAGTTCTAAATCAAAATTGCTAATAGGGCCAGACATCCATAACGCTCTCCCATTGAAAGACTCCAGGAATGAATGCCAAACCCGCAAGTCCGCCTTGTGTTCTCTACCCAAACTCACAAAGTGCGTGGGGGACCGTACCCCAGCCGTGCTAGCCGACAGCCGTCTGCAAAACACCCTGCCCATTGGCAGAATGCGACACGCAAAATTGAGCTTTCCCAGTAGCGACTGTAACAACCTAAGCTGCACCTTCCTTACCCCCATCATGACCTTCAGCTCAGTCTTGAGTGACTCCAATTTGTCCAATGGTAGGCAGCACTCCATGGCCTCCGAGTCCAGGACAATGCCCAAAAACTTGATAACCGTGCGAGGTCCTTCCGTTTTGTCAGGTGCCAATGGTATCCCAAACCGCTCTGCAATGTGCTCCAATGTGGCCAGGAGCACAGCGCAGATTCTGGATGAGGCCGGACCCACGCAAAGGAAATCGTCCAAGTAGTGAATGATTGAATTCACCCCTGACACATCCCTGACCACCCATTCCACAAATGAGTTGAACTGTTCGAACAATGCGCACGATATGGAGCATCCCATAGGCAAGCACTTATCCACATAGAACTCATTGTCCCACTGACATCCTAGGAGGTGAAAACTATCCGGGTGAACCGGCAACAATCTAAAAGCCGCCTCTATGTCGGTTTTTTGCCATCAGTGCCCCCTGGCCATATCGTCGAACCCATCCTACCGCAGCATCAAAGGAAGTGTAACTGACTGTACATGCTTCCGGATCAATCGCGTCATTGACAGGCCTGCCCTTCGGGAAAGACAGGTGGTGAATGAGGCAGAACTTGTTGGGCTCCTTCTTGGGTACCACACCGAGCGGGGAGACCACCAAGTTCTCCAGGGGAAGGGACTGGAAAGGACCACCCATCCGGCCCAAAGCAACCTCCTTGCGCAGCTTTTCTGCGACCACCGCAGGCTGCTGCAAGGCCGATCGCAGATTGCGCACGATCAGAGAAATAACCTGCAAGGAACACGAAATGCGAAACCCTTCTGAAAACCCTTGCTCCAACAACCTTGCCGCCCCCTTGTCCGGATACCTACCGAGAAACAGCCGCATCCTTTCCACCATCACCAGAGTCCTCCCTTTTTTGCCCAGCATCCCCGGCCCGACCCTTAACTCGCTTAAAGCATCTAGCCTGTGTATGGGAGCCACCGCAACCGGAGCACTCATGCTTGAATCGACAGGACCCCCCAAACTTGCAGGAGCCCTCATTATATTGCCAGCACACCCCTTTTTGTTTCCCGGCCGATTGTCCTGGGGAAGAGGTTCCACCGCCCCCCCCCCCCTGAAAAAACTGACTAGACGCCCTCGGCGCAGTCATCAACAGAATCCATAAGCTGATGTCCTTATTAACCCACCGCAGATCTGGCCTCACCGCTCTCCTCTGCGTGAATTGTTCATCATATCTGAGCCACCCCGTGCCCCCATACACTCTGTATGCCTCCCCAATAGAGTCCTGATATCCAAATAGCACTGAACAATGCTCCGGGTTCTTTTGACCTATGACACTAGCCATTATAGAGAACGCTTGCAACCAGTTTGCAAACGTCCGAGGGATCAGCCTATACCTCCTCTTTTCCTCATCCTCCTTTTTTGAATCATCCGGTTTTACCCTGTCCAGGTTAAACTTCTCCTATGGCAGAAGTGAGAACATCTCCACATACTCGCCCTTCCATATCTTTTCCCTCACTTCAGGTTTCAGGTGAGATCCCAGCGGTGCCTCATAACACACATACATCTCACATTTTGCAGCATCATCCAACCCAATAATGTCCTGCCTTGCTGCCTGCTCCACCGCACCACGCTCCTTTGTGGCTAAAGCTACAACAATCACCACTGCGGCTTCACCCACCCCGGTATTCCCCACAGGTAAAACTGGTGCCCCCACCGCAGCCGCAGGCCCCGCCGTCCCTGTCGGCGGAACCCACGCCGCAGCTGGGCTGACTCCCCCGCCATCCCCCTTCTCAAATTGGCTGACCAAGGACTTGATGCCCGCAAGAAACCCCTGCAGCCCATCCATCCGAGCACCTCCCCCGTCCGGGAACGTAACCCCCCTGCCTGCCCATCATCTTGACCCAACACTTGTACCGCTAGACCCACACCCGCAGCAGGCCTAACCACCTGGCCACCATTCCTAGCATGGCTCCCAGCATAATCAATTAAAATTGACTTACCGGGCTGCCTGGAAGAAATCCCACCAGCCGATCCACTCGAATCCACCGCTGCCACCGACCGTCCGGGTCTCCGATCTTCCTCCGAGCTGGCAACCTCCCCCTCTGACAGCATACCAGCCTGCTCTTCACCACCGGACGACAGCTCACCAGGTGACTTGTCCCTGGAAGCCGAGGGGCCAGGACCCGATCGGTCCCACCTCCGCGCACCTGACCGATCGGTCCCACCTCCGCGCACCTGACCAGCACGCCGATTTTTTAGCCGACTTGCCTCCACGCTGTCTCAGCTCACCCGCACTGCCGTCATCCCTCACTGGCTCCACACCTCACTCAGCCTCCTGCACCAGATGTCCGGCCGAGTGGGGGGGCATGCCCGGACACCGCGGCCACCGATAACCCACGCAGGTGCCCCAAACCCGCCGGGAGCCCCCGGGGGGCCGGGCCCACCTGTTCTGACTCCACGCACTGCGTGGGACTGTCGGCCGCTCCGGAACTCCCAGTGCGGCCCCCCGCCGAGCTCCGAATCTGAGGGGGATTCCTTCCAGTACCCCCCGCCCTGGGGAATGCGGCTCGCTTGGCCGGGGGGGCCCGAAGGTGCCCTAGGGGGACTCCCAACCTGCCTCTGAGCTCTAGGGGAGGGGCCTGGTGAGAAGCGCTCCGGGGGCCTGGACCTCCGAGCTCGCCCAGCCTCTCTCCCTGCGGTACCTTGCGATCCGACCGGACTAGAAAGCATCGGCCCCAGGGTCTCCTGGAGCCAATCCTCCCCCCGTCAGGGGCGGATCCAGAGTCTTTTCTCGGGAGGGGCACTGCCAAAAAATATTTTTTTTTGTGGGAAATTTATCGGGGAAATGGCTGGTGTCAGCGCTTCAATCATCCTGGCACCATGGTTGTTATGGTGTCAGGATGATTGAAGCGCATTATTTCTATTATTACATTGTAATCTAAAATTAAATAGTTCAATGCAGAATCAGTGGGAGCCCCGAGTGTGTCACTTGCCACCATCACCTGCAATTAGTGTAAGCCCTGAGCGTGTCACTTGCCACACGTTGTGGATTGTCACTTGCCACTCACCTGCCACACCTTGCGGATTGCCACTTGCCACACCTTGCGGATTGCCACTTGCCACATCACCTGCCACACCTTGCGGATTGTCACTAGCCACACCTTGCGGATTGTCACTTGCCACTCACCTGCCACACCTTGCAGATTGTCACTAGCCACACCTTGTGGATTGTCACTTGCCACATCACCTGCCACACCTTGCGGATTGTCACTAGTAGTGATGAGCCGAACACCCCTGGGTTCGGTTCGCACCAGAACCCGCTAACGGACCGAAAGTTCGCACGAACTTTAGAACCCTATTAAATACAATGGATGCGAACGTTCAAAATCTAAAGTGCTAATTATAACGACTATTATGCATGTTATTGTCCTAAAAAGGGTTTGGGAACCAGGGTTCTGCACCAGGGGACATGTATCAATGCAAAAAGAAGTTTTAAAAACGGCCGTTTTTCGGGAGCAGTCATTTTAATGATGCATAGAGTGAAAAAAAAAAAAGTCAAATATTCCTTTAAATATCGTACCTGGGGGGTGTCTAAAGTATGCCTGTGAAGTGCCACGTGTTTCCCGTGTTTAGAACTGTCCCTGCACAAAATTACATTTCTAAAGGAAAAAAAGCCATTTAAAACTGCTTGCGGCTTTAATGTAATGTCTGGTCCCGGTAATATGGAAGAAAATCTTTAAGAAAAATGGCATAGCTACCCCATCACACCCCCCCCCCCCTACCCCAGCCCATTACTAGCCCCTTTGGGTCTTGTATGGATATTAAGGGGAACCCCGCACACAAAATAAAAAAGGCCCTATATACTCTGAACAGCCGTATACAGGCGGTGCACACAAGACAGGGACTGTAGGTTTGTTCTTATGTAGAATCTGTTTGTAATTTTGAACAGGTACATTGTTTAAGTGTAGCTCCAGCCAAAAAATCTATTTTTAAGCTTTTTGGAAAACATAGGGAAGGGTTATCACCCCTGTAACATTTGTTTTGCTGTCTGTGCAGTGTGCACCTGTTCAGAACAGTTCACCTCACTTTCCGTCCTAATGACAAATGTTTTTTGAAAATTTGGGGTTTTTATTGAAACAAGAATTGGTGATAAAGCATCAGTGGAGAGGAGACACTTTTATTCCCATATTAACTCTTACAGAAGAGAATTTTCCTTCCTAGGGGTAGATTTCCTCTCACTTCCTGTTGTATCCTTCCGTTTGCAAGGAGGAGTCGTTTGTAAGTTGGATGTTTGAAAGTAGGGGCCTGCCGTATATACTCAGCTGAATTTTGCCCCTTACATGTTGGTGTTGCCACAACACTGTGAGCCCTCACAGTTACTCTTGGTGGGCGCATGAATGGGCCCTGCTGTGAATTATTAGATCAAGAATTGTAATTGCATGCCCCTGTTGGACAGGGGCTGAAAAATTGGGCCTTTGGTGGTGGTGTTCACACAACACTGTGAGCCCTCACAGTTACTCTTGGTGGGCGCAAGAATGGGCCCTGCTGTGAATTATTAGATCAAGAATTGTAATTACATGCCCCTGTTAAACAGGGGCAGAAAAATTGGGCCTTAGGCACTGGTGCCACAACACTGCAACCCCTCACAGTTACTGTACTTGGAGCACAGCAATGAGCCCTGTTGCAAAGTATTGCATCAAAAATTGTAATTACACGTCCCTGTTAAACAGGGGCTGAAAAATTGGGCCTTAGGCACTGGTGCTGGTGCCACGACACTGCAACCTCTCCCAGATACTCTAGTTGGAGTGCAGGAATGAGCCCTGCTGCAAAGCATTGCATAAAAAATTGTAATAACACGCCCCTGTTAAACAGGGGCTGAAAAATTGGGCCTTAGCCACTGGTGGCGGCACCCAGAAACAAAAATGTTCTTCCAAGCTATCATCATCATCAATCGGATCATGGAGGAGGAGGATAGCCAGTCAACATAACAGGACAGTCTCTCAGCATCAGTCTTGAAGGGATGTGACATTTGAAAATAAATTAGTCTGTTATATCAGCTTCAGGTGTTTGGTAGCTGGTGGTGATCCAAGACTGGTTCATCTTTATGAAGGTCAGTCGATCAACCGAGTCGGTGGACAGGCGCACCCTGTGATCTGTGACAAATCCTCCAGCAGCACTGAATGTGCGTTCTGAAAGAACGCTGGATGCAGGACAGGCCAGTAGCTCAATTGCATACTGTGCAAGCTCTGGCCAGTGATCCATCCTCAAGACCCAGTAAGCCAGAGGATTTTCGGTGGGGAAGGTGTCCAAGTCTGACCTTGCCCCTAGGTATTCCTGCACCATGTATATCAGACGCTGGCGATGGTTGCTGGAACCGATCATACCTTGGGGCTGCGGACTAAAGAATTGTCTGAACGCATCGGTCAGACGGCCACCTTCCCCACCGCTCCTTCTTTGACTGACCGAAGCCTCAGCAACTCGTTGTCCAGGATCAGGAGTTTGTAACCTCCCAGTCTCTGGGAACGCGTTGCACAGACCTTTCTGCAAGGCCTCCCGGAGTTGACTCATCCTCTGCTCCCTCTGCGACGGTAAGATAAGGTCCGCAACCTTACCCTTGTACCGTGGATCAAGGAGAGTGGCCAGCCAGTAATGGTCCCTCTCCTTGATCCGAAGAATACGAGGATCCTTCCGAAGACTTTGCAGGATCAGGGAGGCCATGCAGCGTAGGTTAGCTGAGGCATTCGGTCCGGAGTCCTCTGGGTCACTAAGGACGACATGATCCGCAGCCACCTCCTCCCAGCCACGTACAAGTCCACTGGTTTCTTGGGACTGTAAATCATCCCTAAAAGACTGCTGCTGATGATGCTGAGTGCCAGGCTCCACCTCCATGCTGACACAATCCTCCTCCTCCTCCTCCTCTTCCTGTGCGATGGGTGGGACAGAAGGAACACTGTCTGGGTAAAGGGGGCCTTGAGAGGCAAGGAAGTCATCCTCTTCCTGCCTCTGTTCTGCCTCAAGTGCCCTGTCCATTATTCCACGCAGCGTATGTTCCAACAGGTGGACAAGAGGTACGGTGTCACTGATGCATGCACTGTCACTGTTCACCATCCTCGTGGCCTCCTCAAATGGTGCCAGGACAGTGCATGCATCCCTGACCATGCCCCACTGGCGTGGTGAAAAAAAAAACGAGCTCCCCTGACCCTGTCCTGGTGCCGTAGTCGCACAGGTACTCATTGATGGCCCTCTGCTGCGCGTGCCAAAGTTGAGTTCCACCTGGTGGGCATGTCACATATAAGGCGGTTCTTGGGCAGGTTCAACTCCTTTTGCAGCTCAGCCAGGCGAGCACTGGCATTATAAGATCTGCAAAAATGCACACAGACTTTCCTGGCCTGCCTCAGGACATCCTGTAAGCCCGGGTACCTGCCCAAGAACCGCTGCACCACCGGGTTAAGGACGTGAGCCACACAGGGCACATGGGTCAGTTGTCCCTGTCGGAGGGCGGAGAGGAGGTTGGTGCCATTGTCGCAAACCACCATTCCTGGCTTAAGCTGGCGTGGCGTCAACCACCTCTCGGCCTGCCCCTGCAGAGCAGACAGAACCTCTGCCCCAGTGTGGCTCCTGTCCCCCAAACACACCAGCGCAAGCACGGCATGGCATCTTTTTGCCTGCGTACTTGCGTAGCCCCTTGAACGCCTACGGAGCACCGCTGGTTCCGAGGACAAAGCACAGGAAGAGGCCATGGAGGAAGAAGAAGAGGAGGGGGTGGAGGAGAGAGGTGTGTCACAACCAGTAGTAGCATTTTGGAGGCGTGGCGGCGGAACAACCTCCAACACTACTGCACCTTGTCCTGCATCCTTCCCAGGTGCCAAAAGAGTGACCCAATGGGCCGTGAAAGAAAGGTAACGTCCCTGTCCATGCCTGCTGGACCATGAGTCAGCGGTAATATGCACCTTACCGCTGACTGCCCTGTCCAGCGAGGCCAAGACCTTGCCTTCCACATGCTGGTAGAGAGCCGGAATCGCCTTCCCTGAGAAAAAGTGGCGCTTGGGAACCTGCCACTGAGGAACCGCACATTGCACAAACTCACGGAAGGGGGCCGATTCTACCAACTGAAAAGGCAGCAGTTGAAGCGCTAGCAATTTAGCCAAGCTAGCATTCAACCGCTGGGCATGTGGATGGCTGGGAGTGAACTTCTTTCGACGGTCCAACAGCTGGGGCAGGGAAATTTGCCTGCTAGAATCGGACGTTGGTGTACTGCTAGCAGAGTGCCCGCAAGTACTTGGCTGTGACACACCTAATTCTACACCTTCATTCCTCTCAGTGCAGGTTTCAGAGAGGACTGAAGGTATAGTGGGGTTGGAGATCCCAGCTGATGCGGTGCAAGGAGAGGTCCGCTTTGTTCTTTGGTGTGGGTCTTTAAGGTAGGCTTGCCAACGAGCTGCATGGCAGGTCAACATATGTCTGGTCAAGCATGTGGTGCCCAAGCGGGTGATGTTTTGGCCACGCGATATATGCTTGAGACATATGTTGCAAACAGCAGCTGTGCGATCTGATGCACTCGACTCAAAAAAGGCCCACACCAAAGAACTTTTTGAATAACGGGCAGAGGCAGCGCCCTGCACAGGCGGAGCTCTGCGGTGTGATTCCGTCGGTGTGCTGCCCTTACGCTGGCCCCCCGAGGGCATCCTGCCTCGTTGGAGATGTGCCTCCTCCTCATCCTCCTCCTCCTCTCTCCTATTAGGCACCCACGTGGAGTCAGTGACCTCATCATCCCCTCCCTCCTCATCACTGGAGCCAATCTGGCAGTATGCTGCAGCTGCTGGAACATGACTGCCAGATTGGTGTCCTTCTTGAGCATCCCCTCTCTCTGCTCTCACGCTACTGCCTTCGTCTAGCTGGGTATCATCATCAGACCCTTCGAAACGCTGGGCATCCTCCTGGAGCATGTACCCAACACTGTGCTCAAACAGTTCGGGGGACTCCTCAGGAGGACATGGTTGGTCTAGGGAAGGAGTGACTGATGATGACATTGATACCAGGGAAGAGGACGCTTTGGCAGCTGCTTTGCCAGTACCCTGAGCCTGGGTGAGAGAGGATGAGGAGGATGAGGAGGGCTTGGTCATCCACTCTACCAAGTCTTCGGCATGATGCGGCTCAACATGTCCAGCTGCCGAAAAGAAGGACAAGCGTGTCCCATGGCCACGTGCTGATGGCGATGCACCGCGTCCACGACCAGCACTGTTGTCTCTAGACACAGAGCCTGCTTGCCCTCTTTTATTGGCTCCTGACTGTCTGCCTCTCCTTGTTTGCCTTCCAGACATTCTAATGGCCTGCAGGGAGATGGGAAAACCATCAATAAGGCCTAGCTTCAGGAGTATATTTTGCAGGAATCACACTATGCCTGCTGTAAGTGCTGCAAATGCCTGTTGGTGTAACACACCAGGAAAACACAGCAATACAGGCTAACTTCAGGTGTATAATGTGCAGGAGGCACACTCCGCCCGCTGTAAGTGCTGCAAATGCCTGTTGGTGTAACACACCAGGAAAACACAATAATACAGGCTAACTTTAGGTGTATAATGTGCAGGAGGCACACTCCGCCCGCTGTAAGTGCTGCAAATGCCTGTTGGTGTAACACACCAGGAAAACACAGCAATACGGGCTAACTTCAGGTGTAATATGATCAGGAGGCACACTCCGCCCGCTGTAAGTGCTGCAAATGCCTGTTGGTGTAACACACCAGGAAAATGCAGCAATACAGGCTAACTTCAGGTGTATAATGTGCAGGAGGCACACTCCGCCCGCTGTAAGTGCTGCAAATGCCTGTTGGTGTAACACACCAGGAAAACACAGCAATACGGGCTAACTTCAGGTGTATAATGTGCAGGAGGCACACTCCGCCCGCTGTAAGTGCTGCAAATGCCTGTTGGTGTAACACACCAGGAAAACACAGCAATACGGGCTAACTTCAGGTGTATAATGTGCAGGAGGCTTAGCAACAATGACACTGACACTGTCCCCTGCCTATCCTTCTCTCTCCCTGCACACAAGGTTTATCAAAGAATATGACACTGACACTCTCCCTGCCTATCCTTCTCTCTCCCTGCACACAAGGTTTAGCAAAGAATGTGACACTGACACTGTTCCCTGCCTATCCTTCTCTCTCCCTGCACACAAGGTTTATCAAAGAATATGACACTGACACTCTCCCTGCCTATCCTTCTCTCTCCCTGCACACAAGGTTTAGCAAAGAATGTGACACTGACACTGTCCCCTGCCTATCCTTCTCTCTCCCTGCACACAAGGTTTAGCAAAGAATATGACACTGACACTCTCCCTGCCTATCCTTCTCTCTCCCTGCACACAAGAATAGCACAAAGAATATCACACTGTCCCTGCCTATCCTTCTCTTTCCCTGCGCGGGAACACACTACACAAGGCCGCCGCGCTGGCGGCCTTCTATAGTGTGGGGCGTGTGCTAAACCCCCTAAGCTATAATTGGCCACAGGCAACCTGCCTGTGGCCAATTATGGCTCTCCTAGCTGCCGGCGCTGTGATTGGCCAAGCATGCGGGGTCACAGTGCATGCTTGGCCAATCACAGCGCCGGGATTGCACTGCGATGGCGCAGTGTATTGTGGGCCGTTTGCGTCACTCGAATTTGGCGCGAACGGCCCAAATCGTTCGATGTTCGCCGAACGGTCGAACAGCCAATGTTCGAGTCAAACTTATGTTCGACTCGAACACCGAGCTCATCCCTAGTCACTAGCCACACCTTACGGATTGTCACTTGCCACTCACCTGCCACACCTTGCCAATTGTCACTTGCCTGCCACAGATGCAGATTGTCATTTGCCACGTCACCTGACACAATTTGCGTATTGTCACTAACTTGCCTGCTAAGGTGTAGTTTTGGTTGTCTCTTGCTGTGTCCCAGACTCCCAGAGTCAGGCAGCAGAGAGATAATGTAATCTCTCTGCTGCCTGCACAGTGAGGGCGGAAGTCACTGCAGGAATGCAGGGCAGGCACGGGCGGTGAGAGATGAGCCTGCTCTCTCACTCTCACCTGCGCTGCCAACACACTGAGCAGCACAGTCTGCCCACGAACCGCGCCGCCCGCCCACAAACCGCGCCGCAAGCTGAGCCGCCCGCTTTCTTACCCGTCTGTGGAGCCGTACGCTATCGCACCCGCCTGCAGAGCGGCCCGATGTGACTCACTGACGTCACTCATTGCTAGACGCCAAGCGGCCCAGGCGTTAGCAACGAGTGCAGGGAAGAGGCTCCACCCACCTCCTCCTCCGCTCCTGGTATCGTGTCAGTGCACCGTGTAAGTACATTAGACAAGTCTCTCTCTCTGCGCCGCAGATCGGCTGATGTGAGAAACTGAGAGAGAGACTCAGAGAGGCAGCGGCAGCCGCAGAACAAGTACTGCATATACTCGAGTATAAGCCGACCCGAATATAAGCAGAGGCACCTAATTTTACCCCAAAAAACTGGGAAAACTTATTGACTCGAGTATAAGCCTAGGGTGTCCATTTGCATGCCTCACTGTGCCCATGCTTCACTGTGCCCATGACTAGACTGTTGTTTAACATGGGAGTCTATGGAAGGAGTGCCCGGCTTGGGGTCCAGGGGACCTACGACCGGCCGGTACCGGGTCTGCAAAGTCACCAGAGAAATAACCGTTTAACATTGGAGTCTATGGAAGGAGTGCCCGGATTTGAAAAATCGGTTCTCCCCGGCTGTAGGTCTTCCAGGCACCAAACTTTGAACACCTGTAGAGGAGACATGGGGCTACATGTGTGCCAAGTTTGGGGTCCAGGGGACCTATGACCGGCCGGGATCGGGTCCCCAAAGTCCGGGAGATCAGGCGCAAAAAACAAACAAACAGAGCAAGCAAGTGAGTGTGACAGATGGTCTCGGGGGGGGGGCAATTGCCCTGTTGCCCCCCTGGATCCGCCCCTGCGCCCCGTGTCGCAGCCTCTGCCCGAAGCTGGGCCAGAAGTTTGTCCTCAGAAGACATGCTGCAGCTAGCTGACATGCTGCTGGAAACTTTCCCCTGCGCTGTGTTAACTCAGAGGGGCGGGGACTCCCTTTTATCTAGCCTTCTCCCCTCCCCTCCCCTCCATATTTCCATTAGCCAATCATTAATCCCCTCTCATTTCATACCCTGTTCACTCAGTCATGCCCAGCCCTTCGCCTATGGCATTCTGTCTTTTTGCTCCGGGCTTTTCTTATAGCAGGTTTGTGTGCTACATAAATGACAACCCATAAAATGATTCTCAATCAACAATAAAAGTGCAGGAAAAGGTGGTATAATGAGTTAATCAGGTGAATAAACCACCAAAAAAATTTCCTTGTATGAAATCCAGTTGCAGATGATCAGCAATCTCAAGATATCACCCGTGGTGTCTTGCCTCCACCAAATGAACGAAGTGCAAATGCACCAGAACTTGATGCTGTCTAAATTAAAGGACAGCAAAGACGCATTCAAAAATTGCAGATCTTCCTCTTATGCCGCGTACAGACGATCGGACATTCCGACAACAAAACCGTGGATTTTTCTCTTATCGTCCATGGACTGACACAGCTCTAATGCTGAAACACGTGGGTATATGTCCCTGCTCACAGGAGAAGATCTAGGCAGAATGTTAGATGTTAGAAACATACATTATAGAAAAAAACAGAGCTGAACAGCCCCGCCCAGGGGGACGGTCCCTCCAGACATAACCCTCCTACCTGCAGCTAGCAGCCTCAGTTTTTTTCTGCCTAGCAGAAGGAGAAGACGTGGCTCTCTCAGGAGCCAGTCTCCTGGAAGATTTTTTTAATTTTTTTATTCCTTTTGAGAATTTTATTATTTTATTTTTGAGACCTTCAATCAACTGTCGGCTGGGCAACAGGTTGGGTACACAAGTATCCTCGTAGTCTTCCCTGTCCGACCATCGAGCGTGCTGATCCTTGCCTTGTGTGCGTGAGACTCAGTTCACGACATGCCCCATGACTCCAGGGGTGGCCGGTGGGCTTTTATGCTCCCGCGGTCCTTACAAGATTGAACAGTGCCTGCTGTATCTTTTGCGGTTGGACCGGGCCGACAGCTACTCAGTACTACTCCTGTGATAGGTCTGTCTGAAACACGCCAGTGGGTTCCTCTGGGACGGGTAAGTAGTCTCTCCTGCATCAGGTGTGTACATGCTGGCTGTGTTTCTCTGTATGGGGGGGTTGTTCCCTGTCTCCCCCCTGTATGCTGCTCTCTGCACCCTAATCTGGCGCTGAGCTGTGTGGGGGTACCTGGGGGTCACTCTGGCCTGGCGGGGGGGCGCTCATTTCTGTGTGTTGGGGCTGAGAAAACGTGGGGTGTTTGGAGACGCCATTAGGCGCTTTGGCTGTAATTTTGCTGCGCTCGGCGCCCATCTTGCCGCGGATCAATGGCGCAGTATTACACGCGGCCGACGGCCATTTTCTTGAAGCCGCAGCTCTTTCACTTTCGTTTTTGGCCTCTATCGCCGCTGCTGCGGCGCGAATCTCCTCACACTCTCCTCAGGCTTCACTCGCGCTGGCAGTCTGGTGCAGACAGCGGAGCTGAGCGGTCCTCTGAAGTGTTGGTTGGGCCTCTGGGTGTCCCCTCCTCAGTCAGTGCAGCCAGTGGGTGGACTGTTTATTCACTTTATTGTGCATAAGGTCTCAGAGGGTGGCGAGTATGGAGTCTGGTTCACCTGCTTCCCCACTCTTGTCAGAGGCAACTGGCAGTGCTCCAGCACCGGCGGTCTCTATGGACCAGTTGTCGGCAGTCCTGGAAAAATTTATTGTCAGGATGGAAGCGGTGTGCGAGCGTAGGGGAGCTATAAAGCAATCTCACACATGGAGAGTGCTCTGATTCAGATATGGGCCTAGCTGCTGCTGCTCAGGACCCTAGCTCTGAATATTTTAATGTTTTTGAACAGGACATTCCTTGTGAGGAAGACTTGTTCTGAGTCGTAAATGACAGGGCGCTTGTAAATGAACTCATTGATGCTGTGCGGGACACTCTCAAGGTGGATGCTGTGGCTGAGGTACCTCAGGCGGAAGGTGCCTCCTTTGGTTCTTTTCAAGCTTTTCTTTTACACAGCTTCCTCACTGTTTCCTCACACGCTGCGTCGAGAGCAGCATGGATGATACAGTGGTACACAGTGCCCCTCCCCCCCCCGGGTCGGTGCAGCATGGTGGGGGCTGGGACTTTATTCATTTATTTCTATAGTCCCTGTGAGCCTTCTGTGTGATGTCTCTGAGGCAACAACTGGGTCTCTGCACCTGTGGTTTCCCACTATCTCCTGGGGAACGCTCTGAGCTCTGACAGGACCACGGTCTGGGGTGTCAGAGGTTACCTTTTACCTGCATGCTGCTTCAGCAGCACATTTAAGCAGGTTGGAATGATACAGAGAAGATTATGCGCCTCGGCACCATAATTAAAACCTATCTTATAACGCTACACTGGATACATTCACAGTGTATGTATGTGTTATTGGTCTCTGTGTCTGCGTGGGTTTCCTCCCACGTTCCAATGCTGTGTCTTCAGTGCCATACACGATAAAAACATACACAATATGTTTATACACGACTCTAAATACATTCACAGTATATGTATGTATTATACTCTCTGCGTCGGCGTGGGTGTCCTCCGGGTGCTCCGGTGTCCTCTCACGCTCTCACGGTATGTGCGCTTCGGCTCTCTGCACAGTATAAACATGTTCAATATGTTTATTGCACATACTATAAATACTTGCAGTATGTGTATGCTGTCTGCGTGGGGTTCCTCCGGGTACTCCGGTTTCCTCCCACGCTCCAAGGGTAATGCACAGCATAACCATGTGCAATAAGTTTATTCACATGCTATCATTCCCACACGGTATCTGTGTGCTGTCTGCGTGGGTTTCTTCCGGGTGTTCCGTTTTCCTCCCTCGCTCTGACGGTATGTGCGCCTTTTGGCTCTCTGCACAGTTTAAACATGTTCCATATGTTTATCACGCATACTATAATACCTACGCTGTATGTGTATGCAGTCTGAAACTTGTGCGATTTGATTATCCACATGCTAACATACCTACACGGTATGTGTGTGCAGTCTGCGTGGGTTTCCTCCGGGTCCTCCGGTTTTTGCCCACGCTACATGACATGCGCGCCTTCGGTGCCATACACAGTATAAACATACACATTATGTTTATACACAACACTAAATACATTCACAGTGGATGTATGTATTGTATTCTCTGGGTCTGCGTGGGGTTCCTCCGGGTACTCCGGTTTCCTCCCACACGCCAATGGTGTGCGCGCCTTCGGTGCTATGCACACATAGACATGTTCAAAATGTTTATCACACATACTATAGTACCTACACGGTATGCGTATGCAGTCTGCGTGGGTTTCATCCGGGTGCTCCGGTTTTTCCCTCGCGCTCCAATGGTGTGCGCGTTTTCAGCGCTATGCACAGCATAAACATGTGCAATTTGTTTATTCACATGCTAACATGCCTACACAGTTGTGTACGCAGTCTGCGTGGCTGGTTTCCGCCCACGCCCCAATGATGTGCGCGCCTTTGTCGCTGGCACAGTATAAATGTGTTTAATATGTTTATCCACACATACTAAACTACATACGCCTTTTGTGGTTGTACTATGCTCTTTGTGGCTGAGGGGGTTTCCTCCCACGCTCTAATTGACCGTTTTGACGCAATACACAGTGTAAGCTATGTTTTTGTACAATCAGCACTTATCAATGGAGTAGCTGCTGGATGGAGCATTGTCATAGGGATCCCTGGTATAAGGGATACTACCTTCCACCTGCCCTTCGGTGGTGATCGGAAGCGCTGGCTTGGACTGTGTTCGCCATGCTGAGGTTAGCGTTACGCCCGGTAGTGACTGCGTCTCTGGCGTTTCTGAAGCTCAATGACTGGGCAAAAGCCTCTGCTTCATCTATCAGTCAACCAGCAGATGCACTGCAACTGCTTTAGCCTCTAGCGTCTCTGTGTCGGGGTGGGTCTGCGCCACCTGTAGAGGCTGAGTTACTGGTCCACTGACCGAGTTTCTAGGGACGCTTTGTCAGGTTGCCTTTCTTGGCCAACAATTGAGGCACCCCGTAAGCCGGGGCCTCCCTTCTCCGATACATTGCGGGGTCTCCTTGGGATTATCATACCCATCCTGCTGCAGGACGGTCCTGTCTGCCGTGTGCATTACAGGGGAAGGGTCCTTACATCCGGAGGTGTTTTCACCTCCTTTACCGGAGGTGGGGCACTGGATGTGGACCTTTTGGCCTCTCGACTCACTCGCAAGATTCGTGGCCAGGTCCAGGGATCCCTGGGCAGACGCGTCAGCGCGTTGGTGGCCCGTGGGGGCAGTATCGCCTGATGTATGCTTACCCTCTGCTACTGTTGTTGCCTCGCCTGCCTTGCAGAGTAGTGGTCGAGGCCATTCCGGTGATCCTCATTGCTCCGGAACAGCAACATTGGTACGCCAATCTAGTTTGGCTAGTCGCAGACGTTCCTTGGCGACTGACTATTTGGGTGGACCTTCTGTCTCATGGTCCCATACTTCATCCTGCTTTACAGTCCTTGGCTTTGGCATGGCTGTTAAAGCCAGGTGCTGAGGGACCAAGGTCTCTCGGATTCGGTCATCTCATCTATGTTGTGGGCACGGAAATCTTCCTCTAGAAAGATCTATCACCGTACCTGGAAGGCTTACATCGCTATGTGCGAGGAGCTTGATGGCGTCCACGGACGTATTCCATTCCCAAGATTTTGCTGTTCTTACAGCGTGGTGTGACCCAAAAGCTGGCCTTGCGTACCATCGAGGGTCGGATTTCGGCACGGGCTGTCTTTTTCAATGACCGCTAGCGGGCCATTCCTTGATTAGCACCTTTGTGCAGGGGGTTCGCCATGTGATCCCCCCTGTCAAGCCTCCTCCCCCTCCTTGGGATCTGAATTTGGTGCTCTCGGTTCTCCAAGAACATCCCTT
This sequence comes from Rana muscosa, assembly GCA_029206835.1. Lineage (NCBI taxonomy): Eukaryota > Metazoa > Chordata > Amphibia > Anura > Ranidae > Rana > Rana muscosa. The sequence continues at coordinate 95,378,915 of CM055128.1, forward strand.
TGAAAATATCAGGGAGATTCCTCTCTTGACCTTGTCCCAGAAGGTGGCTTTCTTAGTGGCCATTACTTCTGTTCGACGGGTGTCTGAGGTGGCGGCCTTGTCCCGCAAGTTGCCTTACTTGGTCCTTCATAAGGATAAGGCGGTGTTGTGCCCACAACCGTCTTTCCTTTCAAAGGTGGTCTCTGCCTTTCACCTTAATGAGGACATTGTTCTTCCGTCCTTGTGTCCTCACCCATCGCATCCCTGAGAGTTTGCGCTTCATACATTGGATGTGGTACGAGCCTTCCGGGTGTACCTGTCTGCTACTGTTTCCATTCGGAAGTCTGATTCACTGTTTGTGTCTGTCTCTGGTTCAAAACAGGGCCGAGCGGTGTCGTCTGCCACCTTTTCTAGGTGGATCAGACAGACCGTTATACAGGCATATGCCCTTAAGGGGCGGGCGCCTCCCTTTCCGGTTACGGCGCATTCCACCAGGGCAATTGGTGCTTCCTGGGCTTTCCGACATCAAGCGTCGGTTGCACATGTGTGCAAGGCGGCGACCTGGTCGGCCATTCATACCTTTTCTAAATTCTATAAGGTTGATGTGGCTGCATCTTCGGATGCTTCCTTCGGTCGCAAGAGTTGCAGGCCGCTGTTTAAAGTTGCAACTCCTCCGTTGAGGAGTTCTGCTTGTTTGGAGTGGAGTTTGTTTTTTCCTTTACTACTGCTCCCACCCTTTTCTGATACTGCTTTGGGATGTCCCACGTGTTTCAGTATTGGCGCTGTGTCAGTCCATGGACGATAAGAGAAAATAGTATTTTTGTACTCACCGTAAAATCCTTTTTTCTGACGTCCATGGACTGACACAGCACCCACCCTTCTTTAAGGTTTGCACTGCTTTGTTACGAACTGAGGCTGCTAGCTGCAGGTAGGAGGGTTATGTCTGGAGGGACCGCTCCCCTGGGCGGGGCTGTTCAGCTCTGGTTTTTTCTAGAATGTATGTTTCTAACATCTAACATTTTGCCTAGATCTTCTCCTGTGAACAGGGACATATACCCACGTGTTTCAGTATTAGAGCTGTGTCAGTCCATGGACGTCAGAGAAAAGGATTTTACGGTGAGTACAAAAATACAATTTTTTCCGACGGATGTTGGCTCAAACTTGTCTTGCATACACACGGTCACACAAATGTTGTCGGAAATTCCGAACGCCAAGAACGCGGAGACGTACAAGACGTACGACGGCACTATTAAAGGGAAGTTCAATACCAGTCGTGTTAGTAGAAGTTTGGTGGGAGACGATTCATGCTTTTCAGCCTCGTACTTTTCAGTCCGTTACAGCGTGACGAATGTGCTATCTCCATTACGAACGCTAGTTTTACCAGACCGAGCGCTTCCGTCTCGTACTTGATTCAGAGCATGCGTGGAATTTTGTGCGTCGGAATTGGCTACACACGATCGGAATTTCCAACAGAAAATGTCCGATGGAGCCTACACACGGTCGGAATTTCCAACAACAAGCTCCCATCGAACATTTGTTGTCGGAATGTCCGATCGTCTGTTCGCGGCATTAGAAGTGATAATCGGTGGATGTGGCTGATCTTCCAATCTCTATGATGAGGCCATCAGGGGAACTTCTTACTCTCATCTGACCAAAACCAGAAAAATCCCCAACGCCAGAGAAAAATACCCAGTGTAGTATCATTTATAAATCGTGAGTTAAAAATATTAAAAAGCAACTAAGATCCACAAAAACAAATTGCATGAGCTTGATTTACATGCCTGAGGTCCAGCCGCCATTTTGAGTTCAGTGTGGCGGCACCTTATGTAGGTTACTTATGCACATTATGAACCACTTGTATCAACAGCATTATGCGCAAGGTCCAGCTGCCATTCCTCTATTTGCGGTTTCGCGGTACTCAATGTAAGTCGCTGTTCCTTACCTTCTTTTTACTCATGTCATTTTGTTTTTGTGGATCTTGGTTGCCTTTTAATATTTCTGAACGTAAAAAAATGCGCTATATAGCATAAATCATGACCAAGCAGCAACTTTTCTGTGGGATACTAACACAGTCCCAATATAAAAAAGCTCTGTAAAGTTGCGCTAATATATACAAAACAAAAAAAGAGCATATAACAAAAGCCCATAACTTAAATAAAGTAATCCAATGGTAAAAATAATCCAGTGATTCCAATAAATCTTCACCACCATCCAAAACCTTGAAGAGTGATGCGGTGACTTAAACACCACCACCAAAATCTGAAAGGACTTGCTTACCAGATTAAATGGACCTCTCATTGCAAAAAGTCATAAACGCCTGTGGCTCCATACCCAGCCAGGACCTTTAATCCAGTCAGTCTTCTAGATTGGGACATGGATCCTCCCCATAGAAGGATCACAAGAGTGCACCAAAATAGAAAAGGCTCCACCTAGTGTAAAATCTTCAAAACTTTAATACACTCAAATTAAGATTACACTTACAAGATCATAGTAAAAAAAGCCTCAATATGTATGCATCGACCCTGGACGACGTCAATCGTATGATGAAATGCGTGGGGCAGAGCGAAGTGCTGATGTCACAATTGTACCCGAGTCCTGGAAAGACGGGTTTTATGTATGTGTGCCAGCCTACATATTTAAGGCATTTTTTTTACTACATTTTTTTACTAAATGAGAGGTCCATTTAATCTGGTAAGCAAGCCCTTTTAGATTTTGGTGGTGGTGTTTAAGTCACAGGATCACTCTTCAAGGTTTTGGATGGTGGTGAAGATTTATTGGAATCACTGAATTATTTTTACCATTGAATTTCTTTATTTAGGTTATTGACTTTTGTTATATGCTCTTTTTTTGTTTGTATATATTAGTGCAACATTACAGAGCTTTTTTTAATATTTATAACTCATGATTTATAATAAATACTACACTATGAGTGTTTTTCTCTGGTGTTGGTGATTTTCCTGGTTTTAGTCGGATGAGAGTAAGCAGTTCCCCTGATGGCCTCATCATAGAGATTGAAAGATCAGCCACGTCCACTTATCACTTACACCTCTAATGCTGCGTACACACGAGCGGTTTTCCCGTCGGAATAAACTCTGATGGGTTTTTCTGACGGAATTCCGCTCAAGCTGTCTTGCATACACACGGTCACACCAAATTCCGCCCGTCGAACGCAGTGACGTACAACACTACGACGAGCCGAGAAAAATTAAGTTCAATGATTCCGAGCATGCGTCAAATTGATTCCGAGCATGCGTGGTTTTTATTTCGTCGGAATTGAATACAGACGAACTGAATTTCCGATAGAATTTTTTTCCGTTAGAGAACATGCTCTCTTTTTTTCTATCTAAGTCCGTCGGAATTTCCGAGGGAAAAAGTCAGATGGGGCATACACACGGTCAGAATATCCGATGAAAAAACCCTGTCAAACTTTTTCCATCGAAAATTCTGACCGTGTGTACGCGGCATTAAAAAAGATTATTGAATGTGTCTTTCCTGTCCTATAATTTAGACAGCAATTGGCTCTGGTGAGTTTTCACTTTGTTCATTTTGATGGAGGCAAGGCACCACAGGTGATATCTTGAAATTGCTGATCATCTGCACCTGGATTTCATATTTCATACAAGGACACTTTTTCTAGTTTTGTGGTTTATTCGCCTGATTAACTCGTTATACCACATTTTGATGCACGTTCTTTATTCTTGATAGAGAGTCATTGAATATGGATTGTCATATTAGAACATTTATAGATTTACATAAGATGTTGAGGAGTAGTAAGTAGGCTGTAATAGGACTGCATGTAGTGAGTTATATTTGTCTACATTACATTGAAAGAACGTAAGGAGACGGTAAGGAGACGGTCATGCTCCATGAAGGCTATGTTTTATCTCCATCCCAGTTTGTGTATTTCCTAGACAAGATATCAAGGAATAGATGTAGATAGCATATTGTTGAGTATTGCACACTGGAAGCTAAAAATATGCAAATATTATTCTTTTCAAGATTAATCCTTTGGTTTTATTAATTGGCCGAAAATGAAATTCTCTCAAGACAGATAGGATCCTTTTTCTCTGTCTATGATGCCTTCTTTAACTACTATTACAAGCCTGCCCACCTCGGCAAGCAGTATTAAATACATAATTGTATATATTGCAGCTTACCAGTCCTTGGATGTGGTGACTGCATTTTTTTTTTTTTTTAAAAGCCAGCAGCTACAAATACTGCAGCTGCTGACTTTTAAAAAATAGACACTTACCTGTCCAGCGCGCTCGCAATGTCGGCAGACAAGGCTGAGCAATCGCTCGGTCCTCGGATGCTTTCGCCGCCATCCTCAATAAGGGAATCAGGAAGTGAAGCCTTGCGGCTTCACTGCCCGGTTCCCTACTGCGCATGCGCGAGTAGCGTGGCGCGCCGTCACTGGTCCCCGCTCTCTCCTGGGAACAGTGTGTTTCCCAGAAGACAGAGGGGGATGACACAAAGGGGCGTGACTCCCGCGGGAGTCCATACCCGGAAGTGGTGCAAATACCTGTTTTATACAGGTATCTGCACCCCCTCCCCCCTGAAAAGTGCCAAATGTGACACCGGACGGGGGGAAGGTTTCCTGAAAAGCGGAAGTTCCATTTTTGGGTGGCTTTATTTCCATTACTTTCACCTGGTGATCTGGCCAGCAAGTCTGTTATTTTTCAACTTCTTTTAACAGACCAAGCTGTCCAGCAAAAGTGACAGGGGGTTAAGACAAACCATTTACAACTGACAGGGGTGCTTACAATGGTTAGCTTTTATTCATTTATATAAAACCTTTATCCAAAAAAGGAAAAAAAATCTGTTGCTGTAACTGATTAACCACTTCAGCCCCGGAAGGATTTACCCCCTTAATGACCAGGCCATTTTTTGCAATACGGCACTGCTTCACTTTAACTGACAATTGCGCGGTCGCGCGATGCTGTACCCAAACAAGATTGACGTTCTTTCCCCCCCCCCCTCACAAATAGAGCTTTCTTTTGTGTGTATTTGATCACCTCTGTATATTTTTTTTGCGCTATAAACAAAAAAAGACAGACAATTTAAAAAAAAAAAACATTTTTTTTTACTATTTGCTATAATGTACCACAAAAATATATTTAAAAAAAAATGTCTTCCTCAGTTTAGGCCGATATGTATTCTTCCACATATTTTTGGTAAAAAAAAAATCTAAATCGCAATAAGCGTATATTGATTGGTTTGCGCAAAAGTTATAGCGTCTACAAAATAGGGGAAAGATTTATGGTATTTTTATTACAATTTTTTTTTTACTAGTAATGGCGGTGATCTGCGACTACGGCATTGCGGCGGACAGATCGGACACTTTTGACACTATTTTGGGACCATAGACATTTATACAGCAATCTGAGCTAAAAATAGCCACTGATTACTGTATAAATGTCACTGACAGGGAAGGGGTTAACACTAGGGGATCAAGGGGTTAAGTGTGTTCCCTCATTGTGTTTCTAACTTTTGGGGGATGGGATTGACTGTGGGAGGAGACCGATCGTTGCTCCCAAGTACTAGGAGCAGACTATCTATCTGTCTCTACTCCCCTGACAGAACGGAGATCTGTCTGTTTACATTGACAGATCTCCATTCTGTCCTTCTCAGGAGCAATCGCGGGTAGCCTGCGGCCATTGCGGCCGCCGGCCACGTGCATTGGCTCCTATGTCATACGGCGGGCACATGTGCGCGCTTCCCCAATACTCCTTAAAGCGCCCGCCGTACAGCTATGGCGATTCGCGCAGGCGTGCCATACGTCAAACGACGACGGCGGTCGGCAAGTGGTTAAATGTGTTAGCTGGAGTTCAGCTTTAATTTTGTTATTCATGTCCATCATAATCTGCTAATGCATCCAACTCTACCCTCCACCCAAAATTAAATGCTGCTGTTCAAAGATGTCTCTGTTGCTTACCCATCCAAACATCCCCCACTCAACACCCTGAGACAGGAAATGTGTTACTGGCCAGATCACCAGGTAAAATAAAGGAAGAAAAAAGAAAAGAAAACGAATGCAGTCATTTCATTCAGGAATTGGTAAGCTGCACTATATTATGTTTTTGTTTTTGGGTCTAATACCGCTCTAAGCGCAGGACCTACACCTGCCTGGAGTTTGCATGCTCTCCCTGTGCCTGTGTAGGTTTTCTCCAGATACTCCAGTTTACTCCCACACTCCAAAGACATGCTGGTAGGTTAATTGGCTCCTGTCTAAATTGGCCCTAGTATAAGTGCATACCTCCCAACATTTTGAGATGGGAATGAGGGACACCTACTAACAAACATATGTAGGCATAGGACACACCCCCTTAAAGGAGAATTAACCCCAAAAAAGGTTAGTTAATTCCACAAGGACTTTTTTTTTACCACTACTATTCCTTTATATTGGCTTTTAAAATGTACAAATGCAGCAGTTTAGAAATTGGATGAAAGGTTTATCATTGGGAAACACTTTTTGAAAGATAAAAAGTGCATTTTATATACAACTATATGGATCAGACCAAAATGAGGGGGGAAAGAGGGACAGAGGGACAGTTGGGAGCTATGTAAGTGTATTAATGCAAATTAGGGACGTTGGATTGTAAGCTCCTTGGGGGCAGGAGCTGATGTGAATGTACAATATATATGTGAAGCACTGTGTAAATTGTCTGCGCTATATAAGTACCTGTATTAAATTGTAGCGGGGGGTTGATTTAAGAACCCAGAGACTACCATACCCAGGGTGCATTGCCCGGCGCAAGGACTGCTGGGGTGGGCTATTTAACTGAAGGGCGGACCGTAGTTCGGTCTCTTTGGACATCGCCCGCCCAACAAATGGAACTCTGTGCTGAGTCTGTTGTTCCTGACAGGGCCTGAAGTTTAGGCCTTGTGCTTCCAAAGAGCCTTCCGTTTCCACTAAGGAGCCTGAGGGACGTCTCATCCTGCTACCCATCTACTGCTTCCAGGAGGACCGAAAACCCGGGTGTCTGGGAACCTGTGTTCGGAGAAACAGCTACGGAAGATACGGACGTGGACTGGTCCGGTTGGGTGAGAGAGCACCTGCTCAGAGATTAGTACAGGATCTCTAGGCCCAGTGTTTGTTGTTCGGGACCCACCATTTAGAGTTTGCATCTGCACGCCGGAGGGACAGTGCATTGAGTAGCATTAGTGACTTTACTTTATTCCTCAAGTTTACAAGTACTTATTCCTGTGAATTACAATTTGTTTCCAAAAGTGCACCACCATTTGCTAGCGAAGATCCATCTCCACGGAACTTACACATAGAACAGTCAGGCCTGACTTCTAAGTTTAGACATTGCTGAGCGCCATCTTGCCCACGAGGGAGGGGAGCTGCAAGCGGGGTCTGTTAGTTGTGTGTGTACAGAATTGTATATCTGTTTATTTGCTGAATACCTTTTATTGCAGGGCTCTGCATATGCTAATGTAACAGTTTATCTGCTTAACCATTTCGTTCAGTAAAAGTACCAGGATTAAGCAGACAAGTTGTTGGTGTGATTACTTTGCTGAGGGAACGGTTAGTGTCAGTTATACAATATCACTGTGTGCTTTTATTGCCGGATTGCGTGACCTAAAGTTACAGATCTCACAATCCTATCATCCCCTACTAGCTGTGCCAAGGGAGGGTAGAGCAAATTACTGGGGGTTGACAGCGGTGTGTTACAGGCCTGAAACATCATACCAGCGGCTCTCTTAGCTGGGGGGTATCACTATACGTGGGGGCTCAGAGTCCGGGATACCTGTACGCTGCAATCAAGCCCGCCAGAAGTACCGGCATGGATCCGTTAAGGTTGACCCAGTGGTGCTTATGCGCTGATGTCTCACTGGACATGGCTGCAGTGATTGAACTCCCCGGAGAGGATTGGTCGGGGAGTGACATAGAACGGCTCATAGAGCTCCTGTCCCCGGACCATAAAGGATGGTTAATTGACCTCAGGCCAGACAAAGAGAATTCCCGCACCTTCGCGCTGATAGAGTGGAGGGATGAAGTGCCAGAAGAATTTAGAGGTCAGAGTGTGCACTTCATAGGCAATAAGACGTACCGCTTGGCGCACGCAAAGGTTATAAAGAAGGAACCCCAGCAATCACCCAAAATTCCAAAGAGTCCCAAAGAGATGATAGCCCCGGGGACACCTCTAACCACTATAGGCCCTGAACTTTTAAGTGCTTTAGGGGACCTTGACACGAAGTGCCAGAAGAGTAGTACGGTACATGTAGAGGCCGGGTACCAGAAGCTCAGGATCTTTTCAGGAAAACAACCTGTACCACTCGGGGAAGAGGATTTCGACACCTGGATTGAACAAGCGATGCAGGCTGTGGAAGGATGGGAAATACCGGAAGCCCAAAAGAAGCAGCACATAAGTGAAAGTCTAAAGGGTGTTGCTGCTGAAGCCGTGCAGAACCTTAGGTTCAGCAATGCTGCTTGTACTGCCTATGACTATTTAACTATGTTGCAGGAAGAATTCGGCCAATTGGAAAAAGTGGTCGATTTAGTCTACCAGTTTGAGCATACCCTTCAACAGCCAGGAGAAAGACTGTCTGAATATGTTCGCAGATTAAACAAGATGCTGTGCCAAATTGTCCTTAAGAAGGGGATGGTGCCACAAGCCATAGATGCGGCTAGGATGAAGCAGATTTTAAGGGGAGCATTACGTTCTGATCCAGTCTGGCTCCATCTGAAAACCTCTGGAGGGGTCATGTCCCTGAACTACCCGGACCTTGTGTGAATAATAAGGGATGAAGAGGCTCTGCTGAAAGACCAACAGGCGACCGAGAAACCCACTACTCCCCCCCACAGTTGGGGTCATATCCGCCATGGCCACTGAACGGGACTCGGAGGTGGCGGTCTTAAAGTCACAGATGACCCAAGTATTAGAGTTATACTGACCTCTTTAATGGCCAAGAACTCAGTAGTTGGGGAAAAAGAAGAAGTCAGGAAGGAGCTGTACTAGAGCGTTTCAACACCAGTCTCCACGTGGGATAGAGGAGAAGCTGTTTGCTTTAACTGTGGAGGAGTTGGCCATTTTGGGCGAGTGTGCCCCAGTCCGAGGAAGACCCGAGGCACCTACCGCCAGCCGTTGGAAAACTCCAGAGGGCCCGGGTGAAGGAGTCAACCAGGTGCCCATTTCCAGCAAGCTCCATTGAAATCAGAAAGCAAGAGAAGCCAAGAAGTGAGGGGAACAATTCCCCATCAAAAGCACTTAATACCCCTCACCTGGAGGTAAAACCCCAAAAATAGCAAGAAATCAATGCATACCGGGCCCAAAAGGGATTAAGATCCAGGAAAAGATGGAAAAAGAAAAAAACACCAAAGGCCAAACCCATGGGCCCAGGGAAAGAGGCCTCCCCGAAGAAGTTTCCAGCCAAGTTAGTGGGACCCTCCCCAGTGGTCCCCATTCAAGTGGAGTGAGTCTACACGAAGGCCATTCTGGATACAGGGGCCCAAGTAACCCTCCTGTATCAGGATTTCTACCAAAAGCATCTGAGACATTTGCCCTTGCAGAAGCTAGAAGACTTGGAAATATGGGGAATTGGCACCCAGAGCTTTCCATATGACGGTTGCCTCCCGATGAGATTTGCTTTTGACCCCTCAGTAGCAGGAAAGGCAGAGGTCTTTGACACCCTGGCAGTAGTCTGTCCTCGCCCACTAGGGGCCAACAAAAGTTCTCTGATAATAGGAACAAACACTGACCTGGTCAGGAGACTTATGGACACTCTAGCACAAGAGCAGGGCGCCTCGACAGCCAGAATCCATCCCATGTTGCAATTGGCCTATCAGCGATTAGTCTTGGAACAGAAGGCCCCAGAAGAGGGGGTAGGGAAAGTTTGGAGACTGGAGAAGAAAGAGAGAGTGTTGCAGCCTGGTGAAGTAGCCTGCCTGAGGGCCACTGTGAAGCTCACCTGGAAACAACCTGGCCCCTTTGTAGTCCTGGAACCAGACCCTCTGGGTACCCACCCAGGACTGGAGGTAATCCCCAAAGTAGTCCCGCTGAGAGTCCTGAAGAAGGCAAACGACAGGGTGCCAGTGAGCATCAGAAACACCACTGATTCACCTGTGAAGATTCCAGCCCGGATGCTGTTTGGCCAAGTGAATCCCGCTACCCCAGTTGCCTTGCCCGACTTAGAGAAGGAAGAAGGAGGGGAACCCACTTTGGAGAACCCGGCCCTACCTCCGGCATGGAAGGAGAGGGCCGGGGCCCAGTTGGCAAAGTGGCAGAAGATCTTCTCCAAGGATGAGTTTGATGTAGGATGTGCGAAAAGTGGCACTCACAAGATCCGTCTACAAGAAGACAGACCTTTTAGGGAGAGAGTCCGGCGAGTCCCCCTGGCTGATTTGGAAGATCTGCGTGAGCAACTTGCAGAGCTCAAGAGAACTGGTTTTATCCGGGAATCCAGGAGCCCATATGCCTCTCCAATTGTGGTAGTCAGGAAGAAGAATGGGTCATTGAGACTCTGTATTGACTACAGGACCCTCAACAGGAGGACAATACCTGACCAATACACCACCCCAAGAATAGAGGATGCTCTGCAGAGCCTGTCTGGAGCCAAATGGTTCAGTGTAATGGACCTGAAGAGCGGGTACTACCAAATCCCAATGCACCTAGAAGACAGAGAGAAGACAGCCTTCATTACCTTAGTGGGGTTCTATGAATTCGACCGTATGCCTCAAGGTCTGTCGGAAGCTCCTGCCACTTTCCAGCGGCTGATGGAGAAGACGGTGGGGGACATGAACCTCATCGAAGTCCTAGTATACCTAGATGACATCATCGTCTTTGGGAAGACTCTGGAGGAGCATGAGGAGAGGCTAGAGAAGGTCTTGAAGAGACTCAGTGATGAGGGACTCAAGCTCTCCCAGGAGAAGTGCCAGTTCTACCAGTCTTCAGTCCATTACCTGGGACACATAGTGTCTGAAGAAGGAGTATCTACAGATCCCAACAAATTGGAGGCAGTCACCTCCTGGCCCCGGCCCACCACAGTGACTGAGCTTAGGTCATTTCTGGGGTTCTGCTCCTACTATCGCAGGTTTGTGGAGGGGTTTGCAAGAATTGCCAAGCCTCTGAACGAGCTGTTGAAGACAGAAGGAGAGGAGGATGACTCAGGCTCCAGGAAACCGGGGGAGTCGGTGGAAGACCAGTGGACTGAGAAGTGTGAAGAGGCTTTCACTAAGTTGAAGGAGAGTTTGACCACTGCCCTTGTCTTGGCCTATGCAGACACCAAAAAGTCCTATGAATTACACGTGGATGCCAGTCATGATGGTTTGGGAGGAGTATTATATCAGGAGTATGAAGAGCAGCTATGACCCATTGCTTATGTGAGTAGGAGTTTAACCCCAGCTGAAAAGAATTACCCCACCCACAAGTTGGAATTTTTGGCCTTGAAGTGGGCTGTGGTTGACAAACTGAAAGACTACTTATATGGAGCGGACTTTGTGGTTAAAACAGACAATAACCCACTCACTTACCTTTTAACCACAGCCAAACTGGATGCCACCGGACACCGATGGTTGGCAGCCCTCTCAGGGTTTAATTTCAGCCTGAAGTACAGGCCTGGGACTGGAAACCGAGATGCTGATGCCTTGTCCCGAAGATCTCATGCTCCCACTTGCATTGCAGAAGACTGGACCCAGGTAACCCCAGAGGGCTTTGTGTCAGGGAGCGGAGCTCCAGGCTAGTGGTGGATCCAGAGCAGAAGAAATTGGAGTCTCAGTTGTTAGAGTGCCCAAATATTACTGTGATGTAACTCAGATTGGTGAAGAGGACTTGCCTAAACTATCAAAGAGGGATATAAGACGGGACCAGCTGGAAGACCCATTGGAAAGTTTGGCTTTGGAAGCCTTAGAAGACCAGGATCCGGACACTCTTGCATGACCACTCAAAGGAGGCCCGCTTACTGCTCAAGGAATGGGACAGGTTGCAGGTGCATCAAGGGGTGGTGTAATGTACCTTAGGTGTGAGCCTGACGTGCGGAGAGGGACCTCCTGTACAACCCCGGCTCGGAGACCACTGGAGTGGGGACAGTGGTGGTAAGAGCACGGTAAAGTAAGGGTGCCTGTCTGATCCTCACTGCTTGGAGTGGTGGAGCCGAGTAGAGACTGGAACGGCTGGTTCCGGAAGCAGCGGATGCAGGTCAGCAGGTGCAGGTTGCAGAGCAGAGGATGCAGGTCAGCAGGTGCCGGTTTGCAGAGCAGGGATGCAGGTCAGCAGATGCAGGTTTGCATTGCAAAGGATGCAGGTCAGCGTGTGAAGCTCGCAGTGCAGAGGATGCTGGTCAGCTGGTGCAGGTTTGCAGAGTCAGACAAGCCGGGTCATACACATCAAGGTAAACATCATACCATTCTATCGGAAGGCAACTTCTTACTTTTACAAACTAGCCTGATGTCTGGCTTGAAGCAAGCTTCTACAGGTGTGTCTGGTCCCAGACTGGCAGATAACTGAGCAGGGTCCATTGAACCGAGGTCAGGACTGGAGACAGAAGTGTGGTCAGGAAGCCGGGTCAAACACAGGCACAGGATACAGGCACAGAATCAGGAACTCAGGGAACAGAAGCAGATCAAACCGCAAGGGGCAACATCTCTGGAACATCTTTTATAGGAAGTTCATGGGAGGAGCAAGGGGTTCAGAGTTCAACAGTAATCAAGACACCAAGCAGAGTAGTCTAATGGATCAGATAGGTTATCCAGCAGATCAGGCAGGGAACTGTCCAGCATCCCAGATAGCTCAGTGGGAAGAGTCAATGCCAGACACAGAAGAGGTCCCAGGTTCAAGCCCAGTACGTCCCTGACAGGTGGTCTACCAAAAGGGCCCCTCTGATGACCTGGAAGACAAGTGGCAACTATTCCTGCCGGAAAAACATTGAAAGACTGTTATGGTTGCCCTACATGACAACCATGGCCACCTAGGGGCAGAGAGAACCTTTCAGCTCATAAGGAGCAGATTCTATTGGCCCTGTATGCAGCCTGAAGTGGAGGAGTACTGTCACTCATGTGCTCGCTGTATACAAAGAAAAACACTGCCCCAATGGGCCACCTGCAAAGCCAAGGGCCCTTGGACTTGGTATGCATTGATTTTCTTTGTCTGGAACCTGATTTGAGTGGACATGGAAATGTTCTGGTAATAACCGACCATTTCACTCGATACGCCCAGGCCTTTCCAACTAAAGACCAGAAGGCTTCCACTGTGGCCAAGATACTCGTAGAGAAGTATTTCGTACATTACGGACTACCTCAACGCCTTCACTCGGATCAAGGGAGGGACTTCGAAAGTCGACTGATCCGAAAGTTATTGGATTCCTTAGGCATAAAGAAGACTCGCACAACCCCTTATCACCCACAAGGAGATGCCCAACCAGAAAGGTTTAACAGAAATTTGTTGAATATTCTGGGGACCCTGATCAGCGAGGAAAAACAACATTGTTTTTGTCCGAAAAATAAATTTATTTAGTTACTCCCGAAATTCGTTTTTATTTATTTCGTTTTTCGTTAGAAATTGCATTCGTCCGAAAATCTGAATTAATTAAGGTCGAATCTGTCATTGAAGGCTTATGGTGTCTGTCGAATGTTCAAAGAAGATTCGACGGAGCAGTGAAACTGTACGACGCTGCAATCATACATTTCCGGTCGAATGTTCCGCCCACAAGCTATAGAAGAATTCTAATGTTGTATGACTAGTAATAATTATATTTATTCATTACTATTACTAGTCAACCAACATTAGAATTCTTCTATAGCCTATGGGCAGATGCATTTGACCGGAAATGTACGATTGCAGCGTCGTACAGTTTTGCTGCACCGTCGAATCTTCTAACTTTCGATGCTTTGTCGAATCTTCGTCATTCTAGCTATTTTACTGCTCCTCCTCTTTGGTTACAATCAGCCAATAACATTCATCATCAACTTTATTTTTATTTTACTTCCCCCACCCAATTCCAGCAGTGATCTTTTCTCTCTATGTCGAATCTTTTCTCTCTATAATAACAAATCTTTTCTCTCCTATGTCGAATCTTTTCTCTCCTATGTCGAATCTTTTCTCTCCTATGTCGAATCTTTTCTCTCCTATGTCGAATCTTTCTCTCCTATGTCGAATCTTTTCTCTCTATAATGTCGAATCTTTTCTCTCCTATGTAGAATAATCTTGGACTAATAGAGTTAAGGTTAGGCGCATTCGACCACAGGTTCGATAGACACAGATTGTTATTGTCAGCGTCACGTCGAATCTCCTATCTATATCGAACTGTTGTAGCAACGAAAACTAAAATAAAGCATTTGTTTATGTCGGCTCTTTCGGTTTTCAGATTCTGTGCTTTCGTTTTCGTTTGTTAAAACGATAACGAAAATAGCTGAAATTCGGACGAAAATGCATTCGGACGAAAACGAATGCACATGTCTACTGGATACTCCCCTTACAGACTAATGTTCGGTAGGGAAGCGAGACTACCTGTAGACCTGGCCTTTGGCATTTCGATAGACCACACATCGGCTGCTTTACACAAGGGATACGTGAAAAGGCTGCGGAAAAGCTTAAGACTGGCTTATGAGAAGGCACAAGCCACTTCCGACCAGAGAGGAGCCCGGAACAAACAACATTTTTACCTCGGGGTCCGGATCCATGACTTGCAACCAGGAGACAGAGTGCTGTTGCGGAATCTGGGTGTTCCAGGAAAGCATAAGCTTGCTGACAGATGGAAATCACAGCCGTATGTAATTTGTAAAAAATTGCCTGGCTTGCCAGTGTACCAGCTGAAACCCAAAGGAAAAGTGGGACCCTTGAAAACCTGGCACAGGAACCACTTACTGCCTCTCTCCGAAGCAGTCCGGATACCTTCTACTCCGGATTCTCCTGAGTCACCTTCAACCTCCAATACCCCTAGGCCCAACACCAGGTCTCAAACCACTCTGTCAGGAGAGATGGATGTCACAGACCAGAGTGAAGATGAGAAAATGGAACTGGACTGGCTGTGGCCATCTCAGGCACCTGAACCCATGGTCATGGATCCTTCACCCTGTGAAGTTACCTTCGATGGCACCCTAAATACTGAAGCTGCTGAGTTCATTCCATCGGGTACTCTGACTGAGGAATGAGAAGATGCCTTAGAGTCAGTCCCAGCTGAAGACCCAAGAGACTCTTTGTACCTCTCTGCACCAGATTTGGATGCCCCTGAAGCAGTAGGATCCACTACACCTGTCCCAGTGGAAGGAAGAATGGAAGAACCCATTGTGCCTGATACCTTGGCCTCCAGAACGAAGAGAGCTATTCGCCCTCTCCGAAAACTAACCTTCACCCAGATGGGAGAATGCTCTGAAGATACTGTAGTGACTGCGAGAAGGACAATAGAGAAACCTGGCCCCTCACTCTCTGGCACAGTTAGGCAGGTCCCTTCCACCAATATGACCTGTAGACAAGACAATCTCCTTTACCAAGTTTGGTGGGAGGTTCCCTTGCCCAGCTCCTTTGCAGCCATAAATTGTATTGTTTGTAAATAATGCTAATATTATCTTTGGGGACCAAAGATTTTAAGCGGGGGGAGTGTGTAGCGGGGTGTTGCTTTAAGAACCCAGAGACTACCATACCCAGGGTGCATTGCCCTGCGCAAGGACTGCTGGGGTGGGCTTTTTAACTGAAGGGCGGACCGTAGTTCGGTTTCTTTGGACATCGCCCGCCCAGCAAGTGGAACTCTGTGCTGAGTCTGTTGTTCCTGACAGGGCCTGAAGTTTAGGCCTTGGGCTTCCAAAGAGCCTTCCGTTTCCACTGAGGAGCCTGAGGGACGTCTCATCCTGCTACCGATCTACTACTTCCTGGAGGACCGAAGACCCGGGTGTCGTGGAACCTGTGTACCGAGACACAGCTACGGAAGATACGGACGTGGACTGGTCCGGTTGGGTGAGAGAGCACCTGCTCAGAGATTAGTACAGGATCTCTAGGCCCAGTGTTTGTTGTTCGGGACCCACCATTTAGAGTTTGCATCTGTACGCCGGAGGGACAGTGCATTGAGTAGCATTAGTGACTTTACTTTATTCCTCAAGTTTACAAGTACTTATTCCTGTGGATTACAATTTGTCTCCAAGTGCACCACCATTTGCTAGTGAAGATCCATCTCCATGGAACTTACACAAAGAACAGTCAGGCCTGACTTCTAAGTTTAGACATTGCTGGGCGCCATCTTGCCCATGAGGGAGGGGAGCTGCAAGCGGGGTCTGTTAGTTGTGTGTGTACAGAATTGTATATCTGTTTATTTGCTGAATACCTTTTATTGCAGGGCTCTGCATATGCTAATGTATACAGTTTATCTGCTTAACCATTTCGTTCAGTAAAAGTACCAGGATTAAGCAGACAAGTTGTTGGTGTGATTGCTTTGCTAAGGGAACGGTTAGTGTCAGTTATACAATATCACTGTGTGCCTTTATTGCCGGATTGCGTGACCTAAACTTACAGGTCTCACAATCCTATCATCCCCTACTAGCTGTGCCAAGGGAGGGTAGAGCAAATTGCTGGGGGTTGACAGCGGTGTGTTACAGGTCCGAAACATCATACCAGCGGCTCTCTTAGCTGGGGGTATCGCTACAAAATTATAATACACCAACCTCTTCTACATAAAGCAAGGTGACCAGATTTTTAAAATGAAATCCGGGGACAGATTTTTTTTTTATTGGCAAATGGTAAACTATTTTATATGCATATTTTCCTAAAATTATATATGCAGTCAGTGGTGTAACGTGGGTTGCCAGCGCCCGGGACAAGGCAAGAAATTTGCCCCCCCCCTCATTGCCAGACTTTTGGCACTCCCTGAGTCCCATCCACTAGTACAGTAGTACTGACCAACTTGATTCCTACACTGACCTACCTGACCACTACACTGACCTACCTTATCCCTACACTGACCTACCTGATTCCTACACTGACCACTACACTGACCTACCTGACCACTACACTGACCTACCTTATCCCTACACTGACCTACCTGATTCCTACACTGACCACTACACTAACCTACCTGATTCCTACACTGATCCCTACACTGACAACTAAACTGACCTACCTGATTCCTATACTGACCTACCTGATTCCTATATTGACCACTACACTGACCTACCTGATTCATATACTGACCACTACACTGACCTACCTGAGTTCTATACTGACCACTACACTGACCTACCTTATCCCTACACTGACCTACCTGATTCCTACACTGACCACTACACTAACCTACCTGATTCCTACACTGATGCCTACACTGACAACTAAACTGACCTACCTGATTCCTATATTGACCACTACACTGACCTACCTGATTCATATACTGACCACTACACTGACTTACCTGGTTCCTACACTGACCACTACACTGACCTACCTGAGTTCTATACTGACCACTACACTGACCTACCTGAACACTTCACTAACCTATCTGATTCCTACACTGACCACTACACTGACCACTACACTGACCTACCGGATTCCTACACAGACCACTACACTGACCTACCTGACCACTACTCTGACCTACCTTATCCATACACTGACCTACCTGATTCCTACACGGACCACTACACTGACCTACCTTATCCCTACACTGACCTATCTGATTCCTATACTAACCACTACACTGACCTACCTGATTCCTATACTGACCCCTACACTGACCTACCTGAGTTTTATACTGACCACTACACTGACCTACCAGTGTAGATCGGTTGATTTTGCTCACCTCTCCATGGCCTCCATGATAATCCATCGGAGCAGGGCTCTCCCCAGCACCAGGTACTGTTTTCGGCACCCAGCCTCTCCTCAGTATCCCCTGCCAAGAGCTTCTCCAATAGCTGCCATACGCTATGCACTGCCCCTCCGCCATTCTCACACACACACACACACGAGCCGCCCGCACCAGAGGGATCATGGGGGACAGGCTGGACCACAGGAGTCCCTGGGCGGGGGGTAGGCAACACAGCACACTTGGAGGGGGCACAGTAATGATTTTGCCCCCCCCTAAATGTTGCACCTGGGGCGAGAGTACCAGATGCCCCCTCCATGCCACTGCAATCCGGGGACAAATCCGGGTACAGACTGGCTCTGGGGACAGTGTCCTCAATCCGGGGACTGTCCCCGGAAATCGGGGATGTCTAGTCACCCCAACTTAAAGGAGTTGTAAAGGCAGAAGGTTTTTTTTATCTTGGTGCATTCTATGCATTAAGATAAAAAACCTTCTGTGTGTAGCAGCCTCCCCAGCCCCCCTAAATTACTTACCTGAGCCCCATCTCTCTCCTGCGATGTCCACGAATGTTCGGGACACTCCTCCTGATTGGCTGAGACGCAGCAGCAGCATTATTGGCTCCTGCGGCTGTCAATCAAAGTCACTCAGCCACTCAGGGCAGAGAGGGGGGGCGGGACCGGGTCGGGCTTCATGTCTGAATGGACACACGGAGCTGTGACTCGGCTCCAGTTCCACCATAGCAAGCTGCTTGCTGTGGGGGCACGCGACAAGAGAGAGGGGCCAGGAGCAGCAAAGAGGATCCGGGCTGCTCTGTGCAAAACCACTACACAGAGGAGGTAAGTATAACGTGTTTATTTTTTATTTTTTGTAAAAAACAAGACTTTACAATTACTTTAACTGCTTCCCTATTCTGGGTGGACGTCAAATGATGTCCTCCGCAGAACGCGCTTCGCACGGGCCTCATGGGATGCGCTCCGACGCGATCTGTTACCCGCTGTATCTACCAGACTCAGCGGATGACAGATCAGTGTATCGTCCTGCTGCCGGTACCATGTGATCACTGTGACCAATCACAGCAGAACACATAACAATTGTAAACAATGAATGCCTTCGACTCATTCCTTTCATTGTGTACAATTGTGTTGCTAGCTGTGATTGGTCATAGTGATCACATGGTACAGACAGGGCCAATCACAGCTAATCACAACAATACACACAGAATGAATCAAATTCAGTAAAAATGCTTGCTTGTAACTAGTGATGAGCCGAACACCCCCGGGTTCGGTTCGCACCAGAACCCGCGAACGGACCGAAAGTTCGCACGAACGTTAGAACCCTATTAAATACAATGGATGCGAACGTTCGAAATCTAAAGTGCTAATTATAACGACTTTTATGCATGTTATTGTCCTAAAAAGGGTTTGGGAACCCGGGTTCTGCACCAGGGGACATGTATCAATGCAAAAAGAAGTTTTAAAAACGGACGTTTTTCGGGAGCAGTCATTTTAATGATGCATAAAGTGAAAAAAAAAAAGTCAAATATTCCTTTAAATATCGTACCTGGGGGGTGTCTAAAGTATGCCTGTGAAGTGCCACGTGCTTCCCGTGTTTAGAACTGTCCCTGCACAAAATTACATTTCTAAAGGAAAAAAAGCCATTTAAAACTGCTTGCGGCTTTAATGTAATGTCTGGTCCCGGTAATATGGATGAAAATCTTTAAGAAAAATGGCATAGCTACCCCATCACAGCCCCCCCCCTACCCCAGCCCATTACCAGCCCCTTTGGGTCTTGTATGGATATTAAGGGGAACCCCGCACACAAAATAAAAAAGGCCCTATATACTCTGAACAGCCGTATACAGGCGGTGCATACAAGACAGGGACTGTAGGTTTGTTCTTATGTAGAATCTGTTTGTAATTTTGAACAGGTACATTGTTTAAGTGTAGCTCCAGCCAAAAAATTTATTTTTAAGCTTTTTGGAAAACATTGGCAAGGGTTATCACCCCTGTAACATTTGTTTTGCTGTCTGTGCACCTGTTCAGAACAGTTCACCTCACTTTCTGTCCTAATGACAAATGTTTTTTGAAAATTTGGGGTTTTTATTGAAACAAGAATTGGTGATAAAGCATCAGTGGAGAGGAGACACTTTTTTTCCCATATTAACTCTTACAGGAGAGAATTTGCCTTCCTAGGGGTAGATTTCCTCTCACTTCCTGTTGTATCCTTCCGTTTGCAAGGAGGAGTCGTTTGTAAGTTGGATGTTTGAAAGTAGGGGCCTGCCGTATATTCTCAGCTGAAATTTGCCCCTTACATGTTGGTGTTGCCACAACACTGTGAGCCCTCACAGTTACTCTTGGTGGGCGCATGAATGGGCCCTGCTGTGAATTATTAGATCAAGAATTGTAATTGCATGCCCCTGTTGAACAGGGGCTGAAAAATTGGGCCTTTGGTGGTGGTGGTGGTGGTGTTGACACAACACTGTAAGGCCTCACAGTTAGTCTTGGTGGGCGCAGGAATGGGCCCTGCTGTGAATTATTAGATCAAGAATTGTAATTACATGCCCCTGTTAAACAGGGGCAGAAAAATTGGGCCTTAGGCACTGGTGCCACAACACTGCAACCCCTCACAGATACTGTACTTGGAGCACAGCAATGAGCCCTGTTGCAAAGCATTGCCTAAAAAATTGTAATTACATGCCCCTGTTAAACAAGGGCTGAAAAATTGGGCCTTAGCCACTGGTGGCGGCACCCAGAAACAAAAATGTTCTTCCAAGCTATCATCATCAATCGGATCATTGAGGAGGAGGAGGATAGTCAGTCAACATAACAGGACAGTCTCTCAGCATCAGCATCAGTCTTGAAGGGATGTGACATTTGAAAATAAATTAGTCTGTTATATCAGCTTCAGGTGTTTGGTAGCTGGTGGTGATCCAAGACTGGTTCATCTTTATGAAGGTCAGTCAATCAACCGAGTCGGTGGACAGGCGCACCCTGTGATCCGTGACAAATCCTCCAGCAGCACTGAATGTGCATTCTGAAAGAACGCTGGATGCAGGACAGGCCAGTAGCTCAATTGCATACTGTGCAAGCTCTGGCCAGTGATCCATCCTCAAGACCCAGTAAGCCAGAGGATTTTCGGTGGGGAAGGTGTCCAAGTCTGACCTTGCCCCTAGGTATTCCTGCACCATGTATATCAGACGCTGGCGATGGTTGCTGGAACCGATCATACCTTGGGGCTGCGGACTAAAGAATTGTCTGAACGCATCGGTCAGACGGCCACCTTCCCCACCGCTCCTTCTTTGACTGACCGAAGCCTCAGCAACTCGTTGTCCAGGACCAGGAGTTTGTAACCTCCCAGTCTATGGGAACGCATTGCACAGACCTTTCTGCAAGGCCTGCCGGAGTTGTCTCATCCTCTGCTCCCTCTGCGACGGTAAGATAAGGTCCGCAACCTTACCCTTGTACCGTGGATCAAGGAGAGTGGCCAGCCAGTAATGGTCCCTCTCCTTGATCCGAAGAATACGAGGATCCTTCCGCAGACTTTGCAGGATCAGGGAGGCCATGCAGTGTAGGTTAGCTGAGGCATTCGGTCCGGAGTCCTCTGGGTCACTAAGGACGACATGATCTGCAGCCACCTCCTCCCAGCCACGTACAAGTCCACTGGTTTCTTGGGACTGTAAATCATCCCTAAAAGACTGCTGATGATGATGCTGAGTGCCAGGCTCCACCTCCATGCTGACACAATCCTCCTCCTCCTCTTCCTGTGCAATGGGTGGGACAGAAGGAACACTGTCTGGGTAAAGGGGGCCTGAGAGGCAAGGAAGTCCTCCTCTTCCTGCCTCTGTTCTGCCTCAAGTGCCCTGTCCATTATTCCACGCAGCGTATGTTCCAACAGGTGGACAAGAGGTACAGTGTCACTGATGCATGCACTGTCACTGCTCACCATCCTCGTGGCCTCCTCAAATGGTGCCAGGACAGTGCATGCATCCCTGTTCATGCCCCACTGGCGTGGTGAAAAAAACCAGAGCTCCCCTGACCCTGTTCTGGTGCCGTAGTCGCACAGGTACTCATTGATGGCCCTCTGCTGCGTGTGCAGCCGCTGCAGCATGGCCAACGTTGAGTTCCATCTGGTGGGCATGTCACATATAAGGCGGTTCTTGGGCAGGATCAACTCCTTTTGCAGCTCAGCCAGGCAAGCACTGGCATTATAAGATCTGCGGAAATGCACACAGACTTTCCTGGCCTGGCTCAGGACATCCTGTAAGCCCGGGTACCTGCCCAAGAACCGCTGCACCACCAGGTTAAGGACGTGAGCCACACAGGGCACATGGGTCAGTTGTCCCTGTCGGAGGGCGGAGAGGAGGTTGGTGCCATTGTCGCAAACCACCATTCCTGGCTTAAGCTGGCGTGGCGTCAACCACCTCTCGGCCTGCCCCTGCAGAGCAGACAGAACCTCTGCCCCAGTGTGGCTCCTGTCCCCCAAACACACCAGCGCAAGCATGGCATGGCATCTTTTTGCCTGCGTACTTGCGTAGCCCCTTGAACGCCTACGGAGCACCGCTGGTTCCGAGGACAAAGCACAGGAAGAGGCCATGGAGGAAGAAGAAGAGGAGGGAGTGGAGGAGAGAGGCGTGTCACAACCAGTAGTAGCATTTTGGAGGCGTGGCGGCGGAACAACCTCCAACACTACTGCACCTTGTCCTGCATCCTTCCCAGATGCCAAAAGAGTGACCCAATGGGCCGTGAAAGAAAGGTAACGTCCCTGTCCATGCCTGCTGGACCATGATTCAGCGGTAATATGCACCTTACCGCTGACCGACCTGTCCAGCGAGGCCAAGACATTGCCTTCCACATGCCGGTAGAGAGCCGGAATCGCCTTCCATGAGAAAAAGTGGCGTTTGGGAACCTGCCACTGAGGAACCGCACATTGCACAAACTCACGGAAGGGGGCCGAGTCTACCAACTGAAAAGGCAGCAGTTGAAGCGCTAGCAATTTAGCCAAGCTAGCATTCAACCGCTGGGCATGTGGATGGCTGGGAGTGAACTTCTTTCGACGGTCCAGCAGCTGGGGCAGGGAAATTTGCCTGCTAGAATCGGACATTGGTGTACTGCTAGCAGAGTGCCCGCAAGTACTTGACTGTGACACACCTAATTCTACACCTTCATTCCTCTCAGTGCAGGTTTCAGAGAGGACTGAAGGTATAGTGGGGTTGGAGATCCCAGCTGATGCGGTGCAAGGAGAGGTCCGCTTTGTTCTTTGGTGTGGGTCTTTAAGGTAGGCTTGCCAACGAGCTGCATGGCAGGTCTACATATGTCTGGTCAAGCATGTGGTGCCCAAGCGGGTGATGTTTTGGCCACGCGATATACGCTTGAGACATATGTTGCAAACAGCAGCTGTGCGATCTGATGCACTCGACTCAAAAAAGGCCCACACCAAAGAACTTTTTGAATAACGGGCAGAGGCAGCGCCCTGCACAGGCGGAGCTCTGCGGTGTGATTCCGTCGGTGTGCTGCCCTTACGCTGGCCCCCCGAGGGCATCCTGCCTCGTTGGAGATGTGCCTCCTCCTCATCCTCCTCCTCCTCCTCTCTCCTATTAGGCACCCACGTGGAGTCAGTGACCTCATCATCCCCTCCCTCCTCATCACTGGAGCCAATCTGGCAGTATGCTGCAGCTGCTGGAACATGACTGCCAGATTGGTGTCCTTCTTGAGCATCCCCTCTCTCTGCTCTCACGCTACTGCCTTCCTCTAGCTGGGTATCATCATCATACCCTTCAAAATGCTGGGCATCCTCCTGGAGCATGTACCCAACACTGTGCTCAAACAGTTCGGGGGACTCCTCAGGAGGACATGGTTGGTCTAGGGAAGGAGTGACTGATGATGACATTGATACCAGGGAAGAGGACGCTTTGGCAGCTGCTTTGCCAGTACCCTGAGCCTGGGTGAGAGAGGATGAGGAGGATGAGGAGGGCTTGGTCATCCACTCTACCAAGTCATCAGCATGATGCGGCTCAACACGTCCAGCTGCCGAAAAGAAGGACAAGCGTGTCCCATGGCCACGTGCTGATGGCGATGCACCGCGTCCACGACCAGCACTGTTGTCTCTAGACACAGAGCCTGCTTGCCCTCTTTTATTGGCTCCTGACTGTCTGCCTCTCCTTGTTTGCCTTCTAGACATTCTAATGGCCTGCAGGGAGATGGGAAAACCAGCAATAAGGCCTAGCTTCAGGAGTATATTTTGCAGGAATCACACTACGCCTGCTGTAAGTGCTGCAAATGCCTGTTGATGTAACACACCAGGAAAACACAGCAATACGGGCTAACTTCAGGTGTATAAT
Organism: Rana muscosa; assembly: GCA_029206835.1. Taxonomy (NCBI): domain Eukaryota; kingdom Metazoa; phylum Chordata; class Amphibia; order Anura; family Ranidae; genus Rana; species Rana muscosa. The sequence continues at coordinate 95,402,952 of CM055128.1, forward strand.
GTGCAGGAGGCACACTCCGCCCGCTGTAAGTGCTGCAAATGCCTGTTGGTGTAACACACCAGGAAAACACAGCAATACGGGCTAACTTCAGGTGTATAATGTGCAGGAGGCACACTCCGCCCGCTGTAAGTGCTGCAAATGCCTGTTGGTGTAACACACCAGGAAAACACAGCAATACGGGCTAACTTCAGGTGTATAATGTGCAGGAGGCACACTCCGCCCGCTGTAAGTGCTGCAAATGCCTGTTGGTGTAACACACCAGGAAAACACAGCAATACGGGCTAACTTCAGGTGTATAATGTGCAGGAGGCACACTCCGCCCGCTGTAAGTGCTGCAAATGCCTGTTGGTGTAACACACCAGGAAAACACAGCAATACGGGCTAACTACAGGTGTATAATGTGCAGGAATCACACTACGCCTGCTGTAAGTGCTGCAAATGCCTGTTGGTGTAACACACCAGGAAAACACAGCAATACGGGCTAACTTCAGGTGTATAATGTGCAGGAGGCACACTCCGCCCGCTGTAAGTGCTGCAAATGCCTGTTGGTGTAACACACCAGGAAAACACAGCAATACGGGCTAACTTCAGGTGTATAATGTGCAGGAGGCACACTCCGCCCGCTGTAAGTGCTGCAAATGCCTGTTGGTGTAACACACCAGGAAAACACAGCAATACGGGCTAACTTCAGGTGTATAATGTGCAGGAGGCACACTCAGCCCGCTGTAAGTGCTGCAAATGCCTGTTGGTGTAACACACCAGGAAAACACAGCAATACGGGCTAACTTCAGGTGTATAATGTGCAGGAGGCTTAGCAACAATGACACTGACACTGTCCCCTGCCTATCCTTCTCTCTCCCTGCACACAAGGTTTATCAAAGAATATGACACTGACACTCTCCCTGCCTATCCTTCTCTCTCCCTGCACACAAGGTTTAGTAAAGACTATGACACTGACACTGTCCCCTGCCTATCCTTCTCTCTCCCCGCACACAAGGATTAGCAAAGAATATGACACTGACACTCTCCCTGCCTATCCTTCTCTCTCCCTGCACACAAGGTTTAGCAAAGAATATGACACTGACACTGTCCCCTGCCTATCCTTCTCTCTCCCTGCACACAAGGTTTAGCAAAGAATATGACACTGACACTCTCCCTGCCTATCCTTCTCTCTCCCTGCACACAAGGTTTAGTAAAGACTATGACACTGACACTGTCCCCTGCCTATCCTTCTCTCTCCCTGCACACAAGGATTAGCAAAGAATATGACACTGACACTCTCCCTGCCTATCCTTCTCTCTCCCTGCACACAAGGTTTAGCAAAGAATATGACACTGACACTGTCCCCTGCCTATCCTTCTCTCTCCCTGCACACAAGGTTTAGCAAAGAATATGACACTGACACTCTCCCTGCCTATCCTTCTCTCTCCCTGCACACAAGAATAGCACAAAGAATATCAACACTGTCCCTGCCTATCCTTCTCTTTCTCTGCGCCGGAACACACTACACAAGGCCGCCGCGCTGGCGGCCTTTTATAGTGTGGGGCGTGTGCTAAACCCCCTGAGCTATAATTGGCCACAGGCAACCTGCCTGTGGCCAATTATGGCTCTCCTAGCTGCCGGCGCTGTGATTGGCCAAGCATGCGGGGTCACAGTGCATGCTTGGCCAATCACAGCGCCGGGATTGCACTGCGATGGCGCAGTGTATTGTGGGCCGTTCGCGTCACTCGAATTTGGCGTGAACGGCCCAAATCGTTCGATGTTCGCCGAACAGCCGATGTTCGAGTCGAACGTATGTTCGACTCGAACACCGAGCTCATCCCTACTTGTAACAGTGAAATTCACTGCTATAAGCAATCATAGTGTGTAAAAAGAAAAAAAAACTATGGTAACACTGTATAGAATTAAATGATTCACCTAGGTATATTACCACCATCCCTTGAATAGTATATAGAATGAACCTCAAATATTGTGGGATTTTGTAGCCAATCAAAAAAATATATAATTTTTATAAAAATTGTATATTTATTGTATCAAATTACATTAAAAAATTCCCACATGGGAAATAGAAAATATTGCAACACTGTAATATCCATTAACACAAATCTCTGTTAACCACTTAACGACCACCCACTGTAAATATACGTCGGCAGAATGGCACGGACAGGCACAATCACGTACCTGTACGTGCCTGCCTTCGTATGGGTGGGGGGTCCAATCGGACCCCCCTCTGGTACAGTGGGTGGCCGGGATCGCTTCGGGAGCGATCCGTGATGAGGGGGCCGCCATTCAATTCTGGCCACCCCCTCGCGATCGCTCCCGGCGAATCAAATGCTTCCTCTGCCTGTGTAATGTTTACACAGGCAGGAGGAAGTGATGTCATCCCTCATGCGGCGCTCACATATACCGAGCGCCGCATGAGAGAAGACACACAGGTTAGTGCACATAACAGCACACTGACACCACACACATAGGTACATAAATCGCCCCCCCAGACACCCCCAGATCACCCCCCAGATCACCCCCCAGTCACAGTTTCACTGATTACAGTGACCATTTATTTACTGATCACTGCAATCAGTGACATTTGTGACTGTAAAGCCCCGTACACACGATCGGTTTGACTGATGAAAACCGTCCGATGGATGGTTTTCATCGGACCAACCGATCGTGTATGGTACCCATCGGTCTTTTTTCCATCGGTTGGAAAAAATAGAACATGTTTTAAATTTTTCCGATGGATAAAAAACCGATCGAAAACTCCGATCGTCTATGGGCAAGTCCATCGGATCAAAAACCCACGCATGCTCAGAATCAAGTCGACGCATGCTCAGAAGCATTAAACTTAATTTTTCTCGGCTCATCGGAGTGTTTGGAACGGTCGGTTTTTTGACTGATGGTGTGTGGGCACGACTGATGAAAAACAGTTTCATCGGATTTCCGATGGACAAATCCATCGGACGAAAATCCATAGGTTATCCGATCGTGTGTACGGGGCTTCAAAGTGTCATTACAGTTAGTGTTAAGTCCAGTGTAGCCCCCTAACCCCCCCTAATAAAGGTTTAACCCCTTGATCGCCCCCAGGTAACCCTTTCACCCCCTAGCACCGCCGTCACTAAGCGATCGTTTTTCTGATCGCTGTTTTAGTGTCGGTGAAGCCGATCGGTAGCCAGTTATTTTTTTTAGGTTCGCCGCAGGTTTTTATAGTGTCGGGTACCCCCATATATTACCTAATAAAGGTTTAACCCCTTGATCGCCCCCCCAGGTAACCCTTTCACCCCCTAGCACCGCTGTCACTAAGCGATAGTTTTTCTGATCGCTGTTTTAGTGTCGGTGATGCCGATAGGTAGCCAGTTATTTTTTTTAGGTTCGCCAGAGGTTTTTATAGCGTCGGGTACCCCCATATATTACCTAATAAAGGTTTAACCCCTTGATCGCCCCCCCAGGTAACCCTTTCACCCCCTAGCACCGCTGTCACTAAGCGATCGTTTTTCTGATCGCTGTTTTAGTGTCAGTGATGCCGATAGGTAGCCAGTTATTTTTTTTAGGTTCGCCGCAGGTTTTTATAGCGTCGGGTACCCCCATATATTACCTAACAAAAGTTTAACCCCTTGATCGCCCCCCTTAGGTAACCCTTTCACCCCCTTTTGCCAGTGTCACTAAGTGATCGTTTTTCTGATCGCTGTCTTAGTGTCGGTGATGCCGATAGGTAGCCAGTTATTTTTTTTAGGTTCGCCGCAGGTTTTTGTAGCGTCGGGTACCCCCATATATTACCTAATAAAGGTTTAACCCCCTGATTGCCCCTAGTTAACCCTTTCACCAGTGATCACCATATAAGTGTTACGGGTGACGCTGGTTAGTTTGCTTTTTATAGTGTCAGGCGTGTGCTAAACCCCCTGAGCTATAATTGGCCACAGGCAACCTGCCTGTGGCCAATTATGGCTCTCCTAGCTGCCGGCGCTGTGATTGGCCAAGCATGCGGGGTCACAGTGCATACTTGGCCAATCACAGCGCCGGGATTGCACTGCGATGGCGCAGTGTATTGTGGGCCGTTCGCGTCACACCCTGATCGCCCGGCGGGTGATATCAATTAGGTTTTAGCGTCAGAGAGGGTCTGCGTCACACCCCAGGCAGTGTCAGGTTAGTGCCAGTAACGCTAACACCCACGCGTGAAGCATACACCTCCCTTAGTGGTATAGTATCTGAACAGATCAATATCTGATCTGATCAGATCTATACTAGCGTCCCCAGCAATTTAGGGTTCCCAAAAACGCAGTGTTAGCGGGATCAGCCCAGATACCTGATAGCACCTGCGTTTTAGCCCTCCGTCCAGCCCAGGCCACCCAAGTGCAGTATCAATCGATCACTGTCACTTACAAAACACAACACACATAACTGCAGCGTTCGCAGAGACAGGCCTGATCCCTGCAACTCCAGTGCTGTAGGAGGTGATTTCACCACCACAGTTAAAAAAAAAAGCATATATGCCGAAGCATTGGGGCAGCAGGGGTGGAGGAGCGGAGGAGCGATTTTGCTCCTAATGCCGCGTACATACGGTCGAAATTCCGACGGAGGCATGCCCGTGGAAAAGTCCGACCATGTGTGTGCGGCATAACTTTTGTGGGAGGATGCCCCCATGCTTCGGCATATATAAATGGTGCATGTATGCCCATCATTAGAAGTGGGTGGATGAAGGGCGGTATTCTAATGGTGGGCATACCCACCGATCAATCTCTTTTTTCGTTCATTCAACAGGCTGCATGAAAAAAAAGATTACAATACATGTCCAACAAGGACCAGCATGTTGCTGGACTTTGAATGGTTATACCAGATTGATGCCTGCGGGTTTAGGTATCATCTTGGTATCATTCTTTTCAGCCAGCGGCCAGCTTTCATGTAAATGCAATCCTAGTGGCTAATTAGCCTCTGGACTGCTTTTACAAGCAGTGGGAGGGAATGTCCCCCCCCCCGGATATAAAAAGCGCCATTGGGAAATTGGGAAAGCATTTTATCACACCGATCTTGGTGTGGTCAGATGCTTTGAGGGCAGAGGAAAGATCTAGGGTCTAATAGACCCCATTTTTTTCAAAAAAAGAGTACCTGTCACTACCTATTGCTATCATAGGGGATATTTACATTCCCTGAGATAACAATAAAAATGATAAAAAAAAAAAATATATGGAAGGAACAGTTTAAAAATAAAATAAAAAAGCAAAATTAATAATAATAAAAAAAAAAAAGCACCCCTGTCCTGCCCTGCTCTTGCGCAATGGTGAACGCAAGCTTCGGTCTGGCGTCATATGTAAACAGCAATTGCATCATGCATGTGAGGTATCACCGCGAAGGTCAGATCGAAGGCAGTAATTTTAGCAGTAGACCTCCTCTGTAAATCTAACGTGGTAACCTGTAAAGGCTTTTAAAGGCTTTTAAAAATGTATGTAGTTTGTCGCCAATGCGCGTTTGTGCGAAATTTTAAAGCATGTCGTGTTTGGTATCTATGTACTCGGCCTAAGATCATCTTTTTTATTTCATCAAACATTTGTGCAATATAGTGTGTTTTAGTGCAATAAAATTAAAATAAGTGTATTTTTTCCCAAAAAAATGCGTTTGAAAAATCGCTGCGCAAATACTGTGTGGAAAAAAAAATGCAACACACACCATTTTAATCTGTAGGACCTTTGCTTTAAAAAAATATATATTGTTTGGGGGTTTAACATAATTTTCTTGCAAAAAAAAAATTTTTTTTCATGTAAACAAAAAGTGTCAGAAAGGGCTTTGTCTATAAGTGGTTAGAAGAGTGGATGTAAGCTTCCTAATGTTGTGTATAAAATGCCAGAACAGTTCAAAACCCCTCCAAATTACCCCATTTTGGAAAGTAGACACCCCAAGCTATATACTGAGAGGCATGTCGAGTCCATTGAATATTTTATATGTTAACATAAGTTGCGGAAAAAAGAAATTTTTTTTTTTGCACAAAGTTGTCACTAAATTATATATTGCTCAAACATGCTATGGGCATATGTGGAATTACACCCCAAAATACATTCTGTTGCTTCTCCTGAGTACAGGGATACCACATGTGTGAGACTTTTTGGGAGCCTAGCCGCATACGGGACCCCAAAAACCAAGCACCGCCTTCAGGCTTTCTAAGGGTGTATATTTTTGATTTCACTCCTCACTGCCTATCAGTTTCGGAGGCCATGGAATGCCCAGATGGCACAAAACCCCCCAAATGACCCCATTTTGGAAAGTAGACACCCTAAGCTATTTGCTGAGAGGTATGGTGAGTATTTTGCAGATCTCGCTTTTTGTCACAAAGTTTTGAAAATTTAAAAAAAAATTAAAAATTTTCTTTCTTAATTTTCAAAAACAAATGAGAGCTGTAAAATACTCACCATGCCTCTCAGAAAATAGCTTGGGGTGTCTACTTTCCAAAATGGGGTCATTTGGGGGGGTTTTGTGCTATTTTGGCATTTTATGGCCTTCAAAACTGTGATAGGTAGTGAGGAGTGAAATCAAAAATTTGTGCCCTTAGAAATCCTGAAGGCGGTGCTTGGTTTTCGGGGTCCCGTACGCGGCTAGGCTCCTAAAAAGTCCCACACATGTGGTATCCCCATACTCAGGAAAAGCAGCAAAATGTATTTTGGGGTGCAATTTCACATATGACCATGGCATGTGTGAGCAATATATAATTTAGTGACAACTTTTTGTAATTTTTTTATATTTTTTTTGTCATTATTCAATCACTTGGGACGAAAAAAAAAATATTCAATGGGCTCAACATGCCTCTCAGCAATTTCCTTGGGGTGTCTACTTTCTAAAATGGGGTCATTTGGGGGGGGTTTTGTGCTATTTTGGCATTTTATGGCCTTCGAAACTGTGATAGGTAGTGAGGAGTGAAATCAAAAATTTGCGCCCTTAGAAATCCTGAAGGCGGTGCTTGGTTTTTGGGGTCCCGTACGCAGCTAGGCTCCCAAAAAGTCCCACACATGTGGTATCCCCGTACTCAGGAGAAGCAGCAAAATGTATTTTTGGGTGCAAATCCACATATAATCATGGCATGTGTGAGCAATATATCATTTAGTGACAACTTTTTGTAATCTTTTTTTTTTTTTTGTCATTATTCAATCACTTGGGTGAAAAAAAAAAAATATTCAATGGGCTCAACATGCCTCTCAGCAATTTCCTTGGGATGTCTACTTTCCAAAATGGGGTAATTTGGGGGGGGTTTGTACTGCCCTGCCATTTTAGCACCTCAAGAAATGAGGCAGTCATAAATTAAAAGCTGTGTAAATTCCAGAAAATGTACCCTAGTTTGTAAACGCTATAACTTTTGCGCAAACCAATAAATATACGCTTATTGACATTTTTTTTACTAAAGACATGTGGCTGAATACATTTTGGCCTAAATGTATGACTAAAATTGAGTTTATTCGATTCTTCTTATAACAAAAAGTAGAAAATATCATTTTTTTTCAAAATTTTCAGTCTTTTTCCGTTTATATCGCAAAAAATAAAAATCGCAGAGGCAATCAAATACCATTAAAAGAAAGCTCTATTTGTGGGAAGAAAAGGACGCAAATTTCGTTTCGGTACAACATTGCATGTCCGCACAATTTCCAGTTAAAGCAGCACAGTGCAAAATTCTGAAAACACCTCTGGTCCTTTAGCTACAAAATGGTCTGGGGCTTAAGTGGTTAAACATAAAGTGGTAGTCCCCATCTACTTGCTGTTCCTTTCATAAGTAGATATGCAGAGGAATATAGTAGAGGGGCTGGCAAACGGACATTTAGGAGCAGTTGGGCATTTTTTTCAGCTGCCCCTGAACTCTCTTCTATGTTATCTTATCAGTACATGTACACAGGGTCGTTTTACAGTCGTTTCTAGGCAGTTGAGTTTAGAAGCCTTTTTTGGAAAGCAAAAAACTGGGTTCAGACGGATGTTCAGAGGCATTTGAAACGGCAAATGCCTGTAACAGCTTGTAAATGCTGCTAAATGCGGTAACTTACGTTTTTAGCAGCGTTTTCGTATTTTAAAAATATATATATATATTTTTTTTTTTTAACAAACGCTTCTAGATGCAATCGCAGCTAAACGCGGCATGTAAAAGCGGCTAAACAGACGTTTTTAGACGCTGGTTTCTAACTGTCAATTGTGACAGCAGGAAGGTAAAGTCACCTGGTTGCATCCAGGGGGGTAGATATATTTTGCCCAGATTCAGGCTTTACGCCGACTTATACAACTAGGTGGAGAGTTGTATAAGGCTAGTGGGCTCATGGATGACTCATACCTCTAGGGAGAGTGTGGGGCGTCGTGCAGACAGAGATGAGGAGACCAGCTGAACCTTGTCAGCTCATTTAGGCCTCTATAAGAACTCCCAGCTTCATTAGATGTTAGCTCATGCCTGGAACCAGACCTGTGTGGACTGTCTAGGGAGAGTGAACCCCTGTGCGGTGAGACAAAGCCTGTGTGGCTATTTGCTTGGACATTTAAAACCAGGGACTTAGGGACTAGGACAGCACTAGGCTGATCCCAGTTGTTAGTTAGGAAACCTGTATGTTTAGTCAGAGGTCAAGTTGACCAGGATTTATTTTGTTTATGTTTCTTTTGCTTTGCTGTGTTTTGTCACTGTAAATAGAAAATAAACCGCACCTTTTTGATTTTGAAAACCACAACCTCCGTTTGCTGGGCCTGTTTTTGTGTGGGGAGCCCATCTCGGGGGTCACACACACCCGCTGCCGAGCTAACCCCCTCACAGTTGGTGGAGAATGCAGGCAGTTTTTTTTTTTAAGCCAGCATGGAGGAGATACTGAAGCAGCTGGCTCTAGCAAATGCCAATCAACAGCAGACAAATGCAGGTTTGCAAAAGAACTTCGCAGCCCAGCAGCAAGCTCATCAACAGAGCCTTGCAGCCCAGCAGCAGACAAACGCAACTTTGCAACAGAGTCTGGAGGCTCAGCAACAAGCCCAGCAGCAATCTGAGGCCCGCTTCATAGACCTGTTGCAGAAGCAAGAGCAGAGACTACAACAACAGATGGAAGCAGTAATGCAGCAACGTCCGCAGACCAGTGAGGAAAGCCGTCCCACTAATACCGCGTCCTTTGGGGTGAGTCGTTTATTGACAAAAATGACTGGAGAGGATGATCCAGAGGTATTTTTGACCACATTTGAAAGGACCGCTGAAAGAGAAAAGTGGCCTGAGGAGCAGTGGGCTGGACTGGTGGCTCCTCTGTTAACTGGTGAATCGCAGAAAGCTTACTATGACCTAGAGCCTAACCAAGCAAAAGACTATGTGATGCTAAAAGCTGAAATATTGGCAAGGCTGGGTGTCACCCAGGCTGTCCGGGCTCAGCGTGTGCATAACTGGACTTTCCAGCTTGGAAAACCCCCCAGGTCTCAAATGTATGATCTCATTCACCTGAGCAGAAAGTGGCTACAGCCAGAGACTTTGTCCGCACCAAAGATTGTGGAACGTGTTGTAATGGATCGGTTTTTGAGAGCTCTTCCTACTGCCATCCAAAAGTGGGTAAGCCATGGAGACCCAGAGACGGCCGATGGTCTTGTGGATCGTGTGGAGAAATACTTGGCTACAGAGAACCTGACGGCCTCTTCCAGAGACACTCGGACTTTCCACCCTAAGACCAGACCATCCCCAGGGGCGGATAAGAGGATTCCAAGGGGTGAGGGTGGAGAGAGTGAGAGGGTGGGAGCTCTACCCCAAGTTTGGCGAGAACAGCCTGGGAAATCAGCGGCTCAAGAGGCCGCAAGAAGGATCGTTTGCTACCGCTGCCGGCAAGCGGGACATATTGCAGCCAATTGCCCGGTTGTGGAGGAACCCATGCAGTGTGACTTTCTGACGGGCAGACGTCAGTCGCTGTGTGCGACAGTCGCATGCACTGCCATTCGAGGAACTGAGAAACATTTATGCAAAATGTGTGTTAATGGTAGAAATGTTGTGGTATTGTTGGATTCAGGTAGCCTTGTGACCCTGATAAAGGCTGAGTTAGTTAAAACAGAGGTCTCTGGGAATAGCAAGGTAGCTGTTATTTGTGTGCATGGGGACACCCGAGAGTATCCAGTGACTACAGTGTGTTTCGAGACCCCCAAAGGTACCCTCTCTCATCCAGTGGGCTTAGTATCTCAGTTACCGCATGACGCCATTGTGGGAAGGGATTTTCCGAAGTTCTGGGAACTGTGGGATGATCCTGAGCCCCCCACTGGTGCCCCTATGTACCAGGAATGTGATAGCCAGAACTCCCCTGAGAGTGGTGAGGACTCTCCGGAATTTCCCTTATCAGTATTGGCAGGGGAGACTCAAGAAACTGGAGAGGAGCCCACCTCCTCAGACGAAAACCTACCGTCTGTGGAGTTTTCTGATCTTGAGGTTCACAGGGAAAACTTTGCCACAGAACAGTTGAAAGACCCCGCCCTAATAAAGGCACGGGAAAACGTAGTGAAAATAGATGGCGAGTTAGTGAACCCAGATAATACCTGCACTTACCCATACTTCAGCGTAGAGAAGGACCTACTGTATCGGGTGGCAAAAAGGGCAGAAGAAACCGTTGAGCAGCTTGTGGTGCCCAAACCTTACAGGAAGTTGGTGTTGGAGTTGGCCCATGGGCACATTCTTGGAGGTCATCTGGGGACAGAGAAAACCCGAGAGAGGGTATTACAGAGATTCTATTGGCCGGGGGTGATGAAGGACATAGAAAATTATTGTTCCTCCTGCCCTGTGTGTCAGAGGTCGGCCCCGATGCCACATTTCCGTAGCCCGCTGGTCCCTCTACCCATCATTGAGGTCCCGTTTGAGAGGATCGCCATGGATTTGGTAGGTCCTATAATCAAGTCCGCTAGGGGGCACCAGTACATATTAGTTATAATGGACTATGCCACCCGTTATCCAGAAGCGATCCCTCTCCGAAATACCTCGGCCAAAACCATAGCCAAAGAGCTATCTCTTGTGTTTAGCCGGGTGGGTATTTGTAAAGAACTGCTTACGGACCAAGGTACACACTTTATGTCCCGGGTTATGAAGGAGCTGTGTAAATTGTTCAAAGTGACGCAATTACGTACATCTGTGTATCACCCCCAAACCGATGGGCTGGTTGAAAGTTTCAACAAAACCCTAAAACAAATGTTGAAGAAAGTGGTGGATAGAGATGGAAAGGATTGGGACTGTCTACTTCCTTATCTGATGTTTGCTATTAGGGAGGTGCCCCAATCCTCTACGGGATTCTCCCCCTTTGAGTTACTGTATGGGAGACACCCAAGAGGGCTGTTGGATATTGCCAAGGAAACTTGGGAAAGTGAGAGTTCTCCCCACAGGAGTGTGATTGAGCATGTCGCCCTGATGCAAGACCGAATTGCACAGGTAATGCCCATCGTGAAGGAACATTTGGCCCAAGCGCAGTTAGCACAGCAGAGAGTGTACAACCGTGGAGCCAAGACCCGTACCTTTTCCCCGGGGGATAGGATACTGGTACTTGTCCCTACGGTTGAAAGTAAATTCCTTGCCAAATGGCAAGGCCCCTATGAGATAATGGAAAAAGTGAGCGAAGTGAATTACAAGGTCAGACAACCAGGAAGGCGAAAGCCCGAACAGATCTATCACGTTAATCTGTTGAAAGCCTGGAGGGATAGAGAGTCCCTAGTCGCAGACACTTGGTCACCAGCTCAAACTGGTTGCGTGATTCCTGAGGTTGGAATAGCAGCCACCTTGTCACAACCCCAACAACAGGAGGTTAAGGAGTTTGTGCTTCGCAACAAGGAGGTATTCTCTGAGCTGCCGGGACAAACATCTGGGGTAGAGCATGACATCATTACCCCGCCCGGTGAAAGGGTGAAGTTAAAACCCTATCGGATCCCAGAGGCCCGACGGGAGGCAATACGGGAGGAAGTACAGAAAATGCTGAACTTAGGGGTGATAGAGGAGTCCCAAAGTGATTGGTCTAGTCCCATTGTGTTGGTGCCTAAACCGGATGGGAGCTGGCGATTTTGTAACGATTTTCGTCAGTTGAACAAAGTTACAAAATTTGACACCTACCCCATGCCACGTATAGATGAGTTGATCGACCGGCTGGGAACAGCCCGATACATGACGACTCTTGACCTCACAAAAGGGTATTGGCAAATCCCCCTGGCCAAGTCGGCCAAAGAGAAAACCACATTTGTAACCCCAGACGGGGCGTTCCAATATAAAAGAATGCCGTTCGGGTTACAGAATGCGCCGGCCACATTCCAGCGGAAAATGGACCAGATGCTGAGGCCCCATCGGAAGTATGCTGCGGCTTACCTGGATGACATAATTGTCCATAGCACAGATTGGGCCTCACATCTGCCAAAAGTGCAAGCAGTCCTGGACTCTGTTCGGGAAGCGGGGTTTACGGCTAACCCCAAGAAGTGTACCATTGGGCAGGAGGAGGCCAAATATCTTGGGTACACCATTGGGAGGGGAGTAATAAAACCCCAACTCAACAAAGTCGAGGCCATCCAGAGTTGGCCACGTCCCAACAGCAAGAAGCAGGTACGAGCCTTTCTGGGAATCGCTGGGTATTATCGGCGATTCATTCCCCACTTTGCTTCTAAGGCTGTGCCCCTAACCAACCTGACGAAGGGGAAAGGGTCGGTCATGATTAAATGGACCCCCGAGGCTGAGGCAGCATTCCAATTCTTGAAACAAGCCTTATGTAGCCAGCCAGTGTTGTACTCACCCGACTTCTCTAAAGACTTTGTCGTACAAAGTGATGCGTCAGATGTGGGGTTAGGAGCAGTATTGTCCCAGGTCTGGAACGGGGAAGAGCACCCAGTCATTTACCTCAGCAGGAAGTTGAAGTCCCATGAGGTAAATTACGCCACCGTTGAAAAGGAGTGTTTAGCGGTGAAGTGGGCTCTAGATTCCCTTCGGTACTACCTGCTAGGTAGGCACTTTGACATGGTTACGGATCACGCTCCGTTAAAGTGGATGGCTCAAAACAAGGAAACAAATAGAAGAGTGAATAGGTGGTTCCTGGCCCTCCAGGAATTCAACTTCACAGTAAAGCATCGCCCTGGCGTTCAAATGGGGAATGTGGATGCTTTGTCTCGAGTACATGAATGCCTGATTGCTGGTGTTCCAACCCCGAGGTTAAAACAAGAGGGGGGGGTATGTGACAGCAGGAAGGTAAAGTCACCTGGTTGCATCCAGGGGGGTAGATATATTTCGCCCAGATTCAGGCTTTACGCCGACTTATACAACTAGGTGGAGAGTTGTATAAGGCTAGTGGGCTCATGGATGACTCATACCTCTAGGGAGAGTGTGGGGCGTCGTGCAGACAGAGATGAGGAGACCAGCTGAACCTTGTCAGCTCATTTAGGCCTCTATAAGAACTCCCAGCTTCATTAGATGTTAGCTCATGCCTGGAACCAGACCTGTGTGGACTGTCTAGGGAGAGTGAACCCCTGTGCGGTGAGACAAAGCCTGTGTGGCTATTTGCTTGGACATTTAAAACCAGGGACTTAGGGACTAGGACAGCACTAGGCTGATCCCAGTTGTTAGTTAGGAAACCTGTATGTTTAGTCAGAGGTCAAGTTGACCAGGATTTATTTTGTTTATGTTTCTTTTGCTTTGCTGTGTTTTGTCACTGTAAATAGAAAATAAACCGCACCTTTTTGATTTTGAAAACCACAACCTCCATTTGCTGGGCCTGTTTTTGTGTGGGGAGCCCATCTCGGGGGTCACACACACCCGCTGCCGAGCTAACCCCCTCACACAAGTTAAATCGCTCAGGAGAGGTTAAACAACGTCCCGTGTACATGAAGCCTTAAAAAGAAGCTGAAAGCTCCTAACTGCTGCTAAAAGCTGGCACAAAAAACGCTATTATGAGCATTTTTTCATCCAGTGTTTTTCTGGCCTTTTCTTTTGCGTATAGCTTTTCATGGAGCCTTAGCCAGAGTACATTTGTGTTTATATAGGTCAGCGCATACCAATTTGTTTATGTTGGTGATGGTGTGTGTGTGTCTGTCAGTCTGTAAATCGTGTGTTAAAAGTAAATCATGTGTAAAAGAGGGATTATCTTGTCTCAAATATTCATGTGTGCCTGTGGTGGAGTGTAAGCTCCTTGGTGCAGAAACTAAAGTGAATGGTTCAATGTTCTCTGTAGAACACTGTGGAATATATCACAGCTGTATAAATCTCAAATATCAGTGTGTGACTGTGGTGGGGACATTAAGAGTGTAAGCTCCTTGGTGCAGAAACTGATGTAAATAGTTCAATGTTTTCTCTACAGCACTGTGAAATATGCAACATGCATCAAATAATAGCCATATGCATTAATATAATAGCATTGCTCCCAACTTTTTGAGATGGAAACGAGGGACACCTATTAGCAAAAGTTTGTAGGTATAGGGCACACACCCCTGCCACGACGCCCTAAAGGTGAATTATACAAAAAATTATTAGTTAAACCCACAAGTGCTTTTTTTTTTTTTTACCGCTACTATTCCTTTTATACTGGCTTTTGAATTTTACAAATGCAGCAATTTAGAAATTGGATGAAAGGCTCTGGGAAACACTTTTTGAAAGATAAAAGGTACATTTTCTATACAACTAAATAGGTCAGACCAAAATGAGGGACAAATAAGGAGGGCAGAGGGACTGTGTTCCAAATCGGAGACAGTCCCTCAAAATCCGGGACAGTTGGGAGCTATGTAATAGTGTGTAACGGGACATTAAAGTGTAAGCTCCTTGGTGCAGAAACTGATGTGAATGATTGTCTTCTCTTTGGAATTTGTGAGAGATATATAAGAGTGTAAGCTCCTGTGGTGTAGATAAAGACTAAAGCCTAGTACACGTGGAACAAATGTCGGGCGACATCAGCATTGAAACTAGGCTTTACAATGGAGTTTTTGTTTTTGCGCCACAATAAACGTATCAATATATCCTATATTGCATCAAATTGTAATGGTAGTGTAGCGGGTATTTGAATTATGTGAGGACTCTGGTGGTGTGAGGTTCCTTGGGGCCCCTGGGTGGCGCTGTTGCCTGGGGCCGGAGTTGAACTCACACCGCGAACCGTGCCTTTTTGTCCTCCCCTGGAGCTGGTACAGCGGGGCGGGGAACCCGTTGGGACGCAAAGGGAGAGGTCATAAAAGGGGCGGACGCCCTGTTTTGGGAGGAGAGTCTGAGGACACGGCCGCACCCAGGCACCTTTAGCTTGGGTGCTGGCGTTCCGGTGTTCCAGGCCTAGGCGCCCTTGGCTTAGCTGGAGCAGGGATGGAGTCCATCTCAGGCACCTTTAGCCTGGGGTGAGGTACTATGGCGGATGCCTGGGGCTCAGTACCTTCGACTGAGTTCCGCAAGGGTGGAGGAATCCGAGGGGGCCCTAACTCCTTGGGTGCCCGTGTCTGAGTTCGTGAGGACTGGCGTGCAGTAATTTCTCTGAAGAGTCCGGCGCAGCATCGCTGGTGACAGAGAGGCCTCCACTTCTCCCTTGGACGGATTTCTTCCCCTGACAGGGGCAAAGTGAGCAAAGGTAATTCACGTTCTATATCACCTAGTCAGTGGCAGTGACTATTCACCACTGGTGACAGCACAGTGGGCAGCAGCAAGAAGGGAAAGGATTGTGCCTCGATCTGTCCCCTCATTTTCCAAAGGAGAAAGATTGTTTTATTGCTTGGCAAGAAGAATAAAACTGAGTTGTACCTATTCACTGTGTGGAACTTGGGTTACTAAAGCAAAGGAGTCAGGGACGAAGGACTGGACTTGACTCTAGGACACCTACACAAAAGCCCAATCTCTGGCCTTCACCTCCCAGTTACGGAGGACATGGGCCGTGGTGTGTTTCTCTCTCTCTCCCAGGTACCCCTAGACAACAGCCATATAACCACCAAAGAAAGAGAGAGAGGTGAGGCCGCTACAGTAATAAGTCAACAGCCTTTTAGAATAGGGTGACCAGACATCCCCGGTTTCAGGGGACAGTCCCCGGATTGAGGACACTGTCCCCAGGTCTTGTCCCCTGATTGGATTTGAACAGGGGCTGGGGGAATTTCAAAGACGGTTTGTGCAGAATAAAAAAAAAAAATCTGAATTACACACCCCCGCTCTGCCGCTCCTACTCGCTTAGGGGGTGTATTTTTTCCATTATCTGTGCCCCTTTCTGATGATCATGTAATGGTCTGAGTGGAGTAAATATTTCTTCAGTTTCGGGTGCATGCCCATTCAGCTCCCAGCCAGCCGCCTGCCTGCGTATCTCCTTGCCTTCCCTCCGCTCCGCTCCCCACCCAGTAGTAGCCAGGCCCGGAGAGTAAGACATGACAGGCTGTGAGGCGGGCGGCTGCGGCGACGGGCATTGAGTCGCTGATTGCCGCCATTACTAGTAAAAAAAAAAATATGTCCCCGGATTTCATTTTAAAAATCTGGTCACCTTATTTTAGAATATATCAGAGCTACAATTGTTATTTATGTAGCGGGGTATTCCCCTTTAATACTGAGAGACTACATCTCCCAGTACATCTTGCAGCACCCAGGGTGCATTTCCCCGGAGCAGAGACTGCTGGGGCAGACTTTATAAAGGGGAGGTGGAGTTTGGTTCTGTCTCTTTGGACACCCCCTCTCCTAGCAAGAAGAGCTCTGTGTTGAACTGCTGTTGCACAAGGCCTGAAGCCTGGGCCTTGGGCTCTTTTCCAAAGAGCCCTCCGCCAGCCTAGCTGAATCTGAGTGACATCTTCTCCTCCTTGCTGCAGTACACCAGAAGGACTGAAGGCCCGGATGTCGGTGGATTCCTGTTCCTAGACGAATCGGCGGAGGAAACAGACTTGGACTGTCCGGGTGGTGAGAGAGCACTTGCTCATAGACAGATACTTTATCTTCACTATTCATTTGGATTACAAAGTTGTTCTTCAAGTGCACCTCCGAAAGATTGCTAGCGAAGATTTTTTACCCTGAACTTCCATTTAGATCAGTCAGGCCTGACTGCATAGGTAGACATTTCTGGGTGTTAGTCTGCCCACGAGGGGAAGTAGCTGTAAAAGGGCAGCGTTAGAGTCGCATAGCAATACATTATTGTTCTGGTTATTCTGTTCATCTTAAATACTGTTTATTGCAGGGACCTGCAACTTGTTATACTGTTATTTTATTACTTGCCCATTAGCATCAGTAAAATATCTGGGTCAAGTACATTTGGTGTCAGCTTCAGTTACTTTAATAGGAGTTTAAAGTATATTGCTGTGCATGCTTGCTATAAGACTTAGTCACCAAGAGTTGCGGTTACGCGGTCTTATCCCACTATTACTAGCTGTGCCACGGGAGGCTAGAGCCGATTGCCAGGGGTTGACAGCGGTGCACTACAGGGCCCAAATCAATACCAGTGGCCCTCTTAACTGGGGGTATCACTTTAATTTATAAATGTATAGTCATAGTGCACCTACTGTTTACCCAACCCATGGTTCCAGTTCTACAAGAAGCCCATATTGTTATTACTGAGTCTTTCTACTTCCTATGGTTATCAAACTCCCCTATCCGATAGGAGGGGTGGCCATTATTAGAGTACAAACTTCTACATTTCTTTCACCCGACAAATTGGCCTACTTGTCTTCTTTTATTATCATATCCAACACCTTTCATCTTCACAACCTTCACAGAACATTCATTTTTAAACTAGAGCCTTCCAGAATGCTCCAACTGCATATTACAAACATCACACTGAAACACAGGAGAACTTAGATTAGAGGAATATTTTTTTCAGAAAAAAAAAATATAAATTCAGATACCGTATATACTCGAGTATAAGCCGAGTTTTGCAGCACATTTTTTTGTGCTGAAAATGCCCCCCTCGGCTTATACTCGAGTCACCTTTTTTGTGCCTGATCTCCCGGATGTTTGTGGACCCGGTACCGGCCGGTCGTAGGTCCCTTGGACCCGGAACTTGGCACACATGTAGCCCCACTCTTTCTCTACAAGTGTGCAAAGTTTTTTGTCCAGGGGGCCTACGGCCGGGGAGCACCGATTTTTCAAATCCGGGCACCCCTTCCATAGACTCCCATGTTAAACGGTAATTTCTCTGGTGAATTTGGGGACCCGGTACTGGCCAGTCGTAGGTCTCCTGGACCCGGATCTTGGCACACATATAGCCCAATTTCTTCTCTATAAGTGTGCAAAGTTTGTTGTCTGGGGAACCTACGTCCGGGGAGCACCGATTTTTCAAAGCCGGAAACCACTTCCATAGACTTCTTATGTTAAAGTCAATCTAGTCATGGGCACAGTGAGGCATGGACACAGTGAGGCATGGACACAGTGAGGAAAAGTGAGGCACAGTGAGGCATTCAGATGGACACCCTAGGCTTATACTCAAGTCAATAAGTTTTCCTATTTTTTTGTGGTAAAATTAGGTGCCTCGGCTTATATTCGGGTCGGCTTATACGCGAGTATAAACGGTAATCTTGAATAAAATATGAGATGTGAGCAATGACTTATTCTGTGATGAATTCCTTTATGTACAGACAGTCTCTGGCTAGACAGAGTCAGGGATGTAGTCATAAATTTTATATATCACTAATGAGGTGCATATCAGATACAGAGATTATCTATTCTAGAGGAAGTATGCCCCAGATATACAATCTTATTATCAGTACAACTTGATGGCTGCTATATGAAATGCTATATCAGCAGATAAAAAAAATAGAAATTCAGGGAGAGGGTACATTGTTTAACTGTTGTAATTGCTAGATGAAAGCTACTAATCAAATGAATTCAATTTAAACACACATTACACTAATGAATAATATATATATATATATATATATATATATATATTGTGAGGGGGTTAGCTCGGTAGCGGGTGTGTGTGACCCCCTGGATGGGCTCCCCACACAAAAACAGGCCCAGCAGACGGAGGTTGTGGTTTTCAAGATCAAAAGGTGCGGTTTATTTCTCTATTTACAGTGACAAAAACACAGCAAAGCAAAAAGAAACATAAACAAAATAAATCCTGGTCAGCTTGACCTCTGACTAAACATGCAGGTTTCCCTAACTAACAACTGGGATCAGCCTGGTGCTGTCCTAGTCCCTAAGTCCCTGGTTTAGTAAATGTCCAAACAAATAGCCACACAGGCTTTGTCTCACCGCACAGGGGCTCACTCTCCCTAGACAGTCCACACAGGTCTGGTTCCAGGCATGAGCATACACCTAATGAAGCTGGGAGTTTTTATAGAGGCCTTAAACGAGCTGACAAGCTTCAGCTGGTCTCATCAACTCCCTGCCTGCACGACGCCCAGCACTCTCCCTAGAGGTATGAATCATCCATGAGCCCACTAGCCTCAGCTGGGCTTCATCAACTCTCTCCCTAGTTGTATAAGTCGGCATAAAGCCTGAATCTGGGAGAAATATACCTACCCCCCTGGATGCAACCAGGTGACTTTACCTTCCTGCTGTCACATACCCCCCCCCTCTTGTTTTAACCTTGGGGTTGGAACACCAGCAATCAGGCATTCATGTACTCGAGACAAAGCATCCACATTCCCCATTTGAACGCCAGGGCGATGCTTTACTGTGAAGTTGAATTCCTGTAGGGCCAGGAACCACCTATTTACTCTTCTATTTGTCTCCTTGTTTTGAGCCATCCACTTTAACGGAGCGTGATCCGTAACCATGTCAAAGTGCCTACCTAGCAGATAGTACCGAAGGGAATCTAGAGCCCACTTCACCGCTTAACACTCCTTTTCAACCGTGGCGTAATTTACCTCATGGGACTTCAACTTCCTGCTGAGGTAAATGACTGGGTGCTCTTCCCCGTTCCAGACCTGGGACAATACTGCTCCTAACCCCACATCTGACGCATCACTTTGTACGACAAAGTCTTTAGAGAAGTCGGGTGAGTACAACACTGGCTGGCTACATAAGGCTTGTTTCAAGAATTGGAATGCTGCCTCAGCCTCGGGGGTCCATTTAATCATGACCGACCCTTTCCCTTTCGTCAGGTTGGTTAGGGGCACAGCCTTAGAAGCAAAGTGGGGAATGAAGCGCCGATAATAACCCGCGATTCCCAGAGAGGCTCGTACCTGCTTCTTGCTGTTGGGACGTGGCCAACTCTGGATGGCCTCGACTTTGTTGAGTTGGGGTTTTATTACTCCCCTGCCAATGGTGTACCCAAGATATTTGGCCTCCTCCTGCCCAATGGTACACTTCTTGGGGTTAGCCGTAAACCCCGCTTCCCGGATAGAGTCTAGGACTGCTTGCACTTTTGGCAGATGTGAGGCCCAATCTGTGCTATGGACAATTACGTCATCCAGGTAAGCCGCAGCATACTTCCGATGGGGCCTCAGTATCTGGTCCATTTTCCGCTGGAATGTGGCCGGCGCATTCTGTAACCCGAACGGCATTCTCTTATATTGGAACGCCCCGTCTGGGGTTACAAATGCGGTTTTCTCTTTGGCCGACTTGGCCAGGGGAATTTGCCAATACCCTTTTGTGAGGTCAAGAGTCGTCATGTATCGGGCTGTTCCCAGCCGGTCGATCAACTCATCTATACGTGGCATGGGGTAGGTGTCAAATTTTGTAACTTTGTTCAACTGACGAAAATCGTTACAAAATCGCCAGCTCCCATCCGGTTTAGGCACCAACACAATGGGACTAGACCAATCACTTTGGGACTCCTCTATCACCCCTAAGTTCAGCATTTTCTGTACTTCCTCCCGTATTGCCTCCCGTCGGGCCTCTGGGATCCGATAGGGTTTTAACTTCACCCTTTCACCGGGCGGGGTAATAATATCATGCTCTACCCCAGATGTTTGTCCCGGCAGCTCAGAGAACACCTCCTTGTTGCGAAGCACAAACTCCTTAACCTCCTGTTGTTGGGGTTGTGACAAGGTGGCTGCTATTCCAACCTCCGGAATCACGCAACCAGTTTGAGCTGGTGACCAAGTTTCTGCGACTAGGGACTCTCTATCCCTCCAGGCTTTCAACAGATTAACGTGATAGATCTGTTCGGGCTTTCGCCTTCCTGGTTGTCTGACCTTGTAATTCACTTCGCTCACTTTTTCCATTATCTCGTAGGGGCCTTGCCATTTGGCAAGGAATTTACTTTCAACCGTAGGGACAAGTACCAATATCCTATCCCCCGGGGAAAAGGTACGGGTCTTGGCTCCACGGTTGTACACTCTCTGCTGTGCCAACTGCGCTTGGGCCAAATGTTCCTTCACGATAAGCATTACCTGTGCAATTCGATCTTGCATCAGGGCGACATGCTCAATCACACTCCTGTGGGGAGAACTCTCACTTTCCCAAGTTTCCTTGGCAATATCCAACAGCCCTCTTGGGTGTCTCCCATACAGTAACTCAAAGGGGGAGAATCCCGTAGAGGATTGGGGCACCTCCCTAATAGCAAACATCAAATAAGGAAGTAGACAGTCCCAATCCTTTCCATCTCTATCCACCACTTTCTTCAACATTTGTTTTAGGGTTTTGTTGAATCTTTCAACCAGCCCATCGGTTTGGGGGTGATACACAGACGTACGCAATTGCGTCACTTTGAACAATTTACACAGCTCTTTCATAACCCGGGACATAAAGGGTGTACCTTGGTCCGTAAGCAGTTCTTTACAAATACCCACCCGGCTAAAAACAAGAGATAGCTCTTTGGCTATGGTTTTGGCCGAGGTATTTCGGAGAGGGATCGCTTCTGGATAACGGGTGGCATAGTCCATTATAACTAATATGTACTGGTGCCCCCTAGCGGACTTGATTATAGGACCTACCAAATCCATTGCGATCCTCTCAAACGGGACCTCAATGATGGGTAGAGGGACCAGCGGGCTACGGAAATGTGGCATCGGGGCCGACCTCTGACACACAGGGCAGGAGGAACAATAATTTTCTATGTCCTTCATCACCCCAGGCCAATAGAATCTCTGTAATACCCTCTCTCGGGTTTTCTCTGTCCCCAGATGACCTCCAAGAATGTGCCAATGGGCCAACTCCAACACCAACTTCCTGTAAGGTTTGGGCACCACAAGCTGCTCAACGGTTTCTTCTGCCCTTTTTGCCACCCGATACAGTAGGTCCTTCTCTACGCTGAAGTATGGGTAAGTGCAGGTATTATCTGGGTTCACTAACTCGCCATCTATTTCCACTACGTTTTCCCGTGCCTTTATTAGGGCGGGGTCTTTTAACTGTTCTGTGGCAAAATTTTCCCTGTGAACCTCAAGATCAGAAAACTCCACAGACGGTAGGTTTTCGTCTGAGGAGGTGGGCTCCTCTCCAGTTTCTTGAGTCTCGCCTGCCAATACTGACAAGGGAAATTCTGGAGAGTCCTCACCACTCTCAGAGGAGTTCTGGCTATCACCTTCCTGGTACATAGGGGCACCAGTGGGGGGCTCAGGATCATCCCACAGTTCCCAGAACTTCGGAAAATCCCTTCCCACAATGGCATCATGCGGTAATTGAGATACTAACCCCACTGGATGAGAGAGGATACCTTTGGGGGTCTTGAAACACACTGTAGTCACTGGATACTCTCGGGTGTCCCCATGCACACAAATAACAGCTACCTTGCTATTCCCAGAGACCTCTGTTTTAACTAATTCAGCCTTTATCAGGGTCACAAGGCTACCTGAATCCAGTAATACCACAACATTTCTACCATTAATACACATTTTGCATAAATGTTTCTCAGTTCCCCGAATGGCAGTGCATGCGACTGTCGCACACAGCGACTGACGTCTGTCCGTCAGAAAGTCACATTGCATGGGTTCCTCCACAACCGGGCAATTTGCTGCAATATGTCCCGCTTGCCGGCAGCGGTAGCAAGCAATCCTTTTGGCTGCCTCTTGAGCCCCCGACTTCCCAGGCTGTTCTCGCCAAACCCTGGGCAGAGCTCCCACCCTCTCACTCTCTCCACCCTCACCCCTTGGAATCATCTTATCCGCCCCTGGGGATGGTCTGGTCTTAGGGTGGAAAGTCCGAGAGTCTCTGGAAGAGGCCGTCAGGTTCTCTGCAGCCAAGTATCTCTCTACACGATCCACAAGTTTACCGGCCGTTTCTGGGTCTCCATGGCTTACCCACTTTTGAATGGCGGTAGGAAGAGCTCTCAAGAAACGATCCATCACAACACGTTCCACAATCTCCGGTGCGGACAAAGTCTCTGGCTGTAGCCACTTCCTGCTCAGGTGAATGAGATCATACATTTGAGACCTGGGGGGTTTTCGTAGCTGGAAAGTCCAGTTATGCACACGCTGAGCCCGGACAGCCAGGGTGACACCCAGCCTTGCCAATATTTCAGCTTTTAGCATCACATAGTCTTTTGCTTGGTCAGGCTCTAGGTCATAGTAAGCTTTCTGCGATTCACCAGTTAACAGAGGAGCCACAAGTCCAGCCCACTGCTCCTCAGGCCACTTTTCTCTTTCAGCAGTCCTTTCAAATGTGGTCAAAAATACCTCTGGATCATCCTCTCCAGTCATTTTTGTCAATAAACGACTCACCCCAAAGGACGCGGTATTAGTGGGACGGCTTTCCTCACTGGTCTGCGGACGTTGCTGCATTACTGCTTCCATCTGTTGTTGTAGTCTCTGCTCTTGCTTCTGCAACAGGTCTATGAAGCGGTCCTCAGATTGCTGCTGGGCTTGTTGCTGGGCTGCGAAGCTCTGTTGTTGAGCTGCAAGGCTCTTTTGCAAACCTGCATTTGTCTGCTGTTGATTGGCATTTGCTAGAGCCAGCTGTTTCAGTATCTCCTCCATGCTGGCTTAAAAAAAAACTGCCACTGGTTCTCCACCAACTGTGAGGGGGTTAGCTCGGTAGCGGGTGTGTGTGACTCCCTGGATGGGCTCCCCACACAAAAACAGGCCCAGCAGACGGAGGTTGTGGTTTTCAAGATCAAAAGGTGCGGTTTATTTCTCTATTTACAGTGACAAAAACACAGCAAAGCAAAAAGAAACATAAACAAAATAAATCCTGGTCAGCTTGACCTCTGACTAAACATGCAGGTTTCCCTAACTAACAACTGGGATCAGCCTGGTGCTGTCCTAGTCCCTAAGTCCCTGGTTTAGTAAATGTCCAAACAAATAGCCACACAGGCTTTGTCTCACCGCACAGGGGTTCACTCTCCCTAGACAGTCCACACAGGTCTGGTTCCAGGCATGAGCATACACCTAATGAAGCTGGGAGTTTTTATAGAGGCCTTAAACGAGCTGACAAGCTTCAGCTGGTCTCATCAACTCCCTGCCTGCACGACGCCCAGCACTCTCCCTAGAGGTATGAATCATCCATGAGCCCACTAGCCTCAGCTGGGCTTCATCAACTCTCTCCCTAGTTGTATAAGTCGGCATAAAGCCTGAATCTGGGAGAAATATACCTACCCCCCTGGATGCAACCAGGTGACTTTACCTTCCTGCTGTCACAATATATATATATATATATATATTGGGGTTGTTACTGATTAAAATGTTCGTGTTCGATTAATCAATTTTTTTTAAACGATTAATCGACTAATTTCGATTAATTATAACGCACATACAGATCCAACTACTTTTAGCTGATCTCCTTGCAGGCCGATTCCCAGTGCAGCTACCAACCACTGGAAAAATGGATAGCAGGATACAAAAAACACACAAAGGCAGCGCTCGATGGGAATAGCATTAAAACTTTTATAGTCTTCAAGTAGGTAACAAAATAAATATTGCACTGGAGATAAAATCGATGTAGCTACATAAACTGTAAAAATGGTGCGAGTAATAAAAACATGTAGCTAAGTATGATACTGGTATAAAAATGTGTACAACGATACCACTGCTGAATCCAGATGAGGGGTTAACATCAGTCCGTCGGCATGTAGATGTCCCGTGAAGGGAACTATCACAACTCCCAGTGGATGGCTGTAGAATCCCAGGTTGATAGAGGGAAGTGTAACAGCCCTTGCGTGTGGCAGATAGTAAGGTCCCGCCGGCATGCAGATATGAAGGAACAGCAAAGGAGCTCTTCAGATGGACACGGCAAGCCCCGCCGGTGTCCGTGACGTCACCGGATCTCCCTGAAGACCCGGAAGCTGGCGGAGAGGTGAGTACCGATCAAAATAATTTTTATTGATCAAAACAATTAATTGATTAATCAAGGAATTAATAGTTAATTTCCACAGCCCTAATATATATATATATATATATATATTGTGAGGGGGGTTAGCTCGGCAGCGGGTGTGTGTGACCCCCGAGATGGGCTCCCCACACAAAAACAGGCCCAGCAAACGGAGGTTGTGGTTTTCAAAATCAAAAAGGTGCGGTTTATTTTCTATTTACAGTGACAAAACACAGCAAAGCAAAAGAAACATAAACAAAATAAATCCTGGTCAACTTGACCTCTGACTAAACATACAGGTTTCCTAACTAACAACTGGGATCAGCCTAGTGCTGTCCTAGTCCCTAAGTCCCTGGTTTTAAATGTCCAAGCAAATAGCCACACAGGCTTTGTCTCACCGCACAGGGGTTCACTCTCCCTAGACAGTCCACACAGGTCTGGGTCCAGGCATAAGCTAACATCTAATGAAGCTGGGAGTTCTTATAGAGGCCTAAATGAGCTGACAAGCTTCAGCTGGTCTCATCAACTCCCTGTCTGCACGACGCCCCACACTCTCCCTAGAGGTATGAGTCATCCATGAGCCCACTAGCCTCAGCTGGGCTTATACAACTCTCCACCTAGTTGTATAAGTCGGCGTAAAGCCTGAATCTGGGCGAAATATATCTACCCCCCTGGATGCAACCAGGTGACTTTACCTTCCTGCTGTCACATACCCCCCCTCTTGTTTTAACCTCGGGGTTGGAACACCAGCAATCAGGCATTCATGTACTCGAGACAAAGCATCCACATTCCCCATTTGAACGCCAGGGCGATGCTTTACTGTGAAGTTGAATTCCTGGAGGGCCAGGAACCACCTATTCACTCTTCTATTTGTTTCCTTGTTTTGAGCCATCCACTTTAACGGAGCGTGATCTGTAACCATATCAAAGTGATAACCTAGCAGGTAGTACCGAAGGGAATCTAGAGCCCACTTCACCGCTAAACACTCCTTTTCAACGGTGGCGTAATTTACCTCATGGGACTTCAACTTCCTGCTGAGGTAAATGACTGGGTGCTCTTCCCCGTTCCAGACCTGGGACAATACTGCTCCTAACCCCACATCTGGCGCATCACTTTGTACGACAAAGTCTTTAGAGAAGTCGGGTGAGTACAACACTGGCTGGCTACATAAGGCTTGTTTCAAGAATTGGAATGCTGCCTCAGCCTCGGGGGTCCATTTAATCATGACCGACCCTTTCCCCTTCGTCAGGTTGGTTAGGGGCACAGCCTTAGAAGCAAAGTGGGGAATGAATCGCCGATAATACCCAGCGATTCCCAGAAAGGCTCGTACCTGCTTCTTGCTGTTGGGACGTGGCCAACTCTGGATGGCCTCGACTTTGTTGAGTTGGGGTTTTATTACTCCCCTCCCAATGGTGTACCCAAGATATTTGGCCTCCTCCTGCCCAATGGTACACTTCTTGGGGTTAGCCGTAAACCCCGCTTCCCGAACAGAGTCCAGGACTGCTTGCACTTTTGGCAGATGTGAGGCCCAATCTGTGCTATGGACAATTACGTCATCCAGGTAAGCCGCAGCATACTTCCGATGGGGCCTCAGCATCTGGTCCATTTTCCGCTGGAATGTGGCCGGCGCATTCTGTAACCCGAACGGCATTCTTTTATATTGGAACGCCCCGTCTGGGGTTACAAATGCGGTTTTCTCTTTGGCCGACTTGGCCAGGGGGATTTGCCAATACCCTTTTGTGAGGTCAAGAGTCGTCATGTATCGGGCTGTTCCCAGCCGGTCGATCAACTCATCTATACGTGGCATGGGGTAGGTGTCAAATTTTGTAACTTTGTTCAACTGACGAAAATCGTTACAAAATCGCCAGCTCCCATCCGGTTTAGGCACCAACACAATGGGACTAGACCAATCACTTTGGGACTCCTCTATCACCCCTAAGTTCAGCATTTTCTGTACTTCCTCCCGTATTGCCTCCCGTCGGGCCTCTGGGATCCGATAGGGTTTTAACTTCACCCTTTCACCGGGCGGGGTAATGATGTCATGCTCTACCCCAGATGTTTGTCCCGGCAGCTCAGAGAATACCTCCTTGTTGCAAAGCACAAACTCCTTAACCTCCTGTTGTTGGGGTTGTGACAAGGTGGCTGCTATTCCAACCTCAGGAATCACGCAACCAGTTTGAGCTGGTGACCAAGTGTCTGCGACTAGGGACTCTCTATCCCTCCAGGCTTTCAACAGATTAACGTGATAGATCTGTTCGGGCTTTCGCCTTCCTGGTTGTCTGACCTTGTAATTCACTTCGCTCACTTTTTCCATTATCTCGTAGGGGCCTTGCCATTTGGCAAGGAATTTACTTTCAACCGTAGGGACAAGTACCAGTATCCTATCACCCGGGGAAAAGGTACGGGTCTTGGCTCCACGGTTGTACACTCTCTGCTGTGCTAACTGCGCTTGGGCCAAATGTTCCTTCACGATGGGCATTACCTGTGCAATTCGGTCTTGCATCAGGGCGACATGTTCAATCACACTCCTGTGGGGAGAACTCTCACTTTCCCAAGTTTCCTTGGCAATATCCAACAGCCCTCTTGGGTGTCTCCCATACAGTAACTCAAAGGGGGAGAATCCCGTAGAGGATTGGGGTGCCTCCCTAATAGCAAACATCAGATAAGGAAGTAGACAGTCCCAATCCTTTCCATCTCTATCCACCACTTTCTTCAACATTTGTTTTAGGGTTTTGTTGAATCTTTCAACCAGCCCATCGGTTTGGGGGTGATACACAGATGTACGTAATTGCGTCACTTTGAACAATTTACACAGCTCCTTCATAACCCGGGACATAAAGGGTGTACCTTGGTCCGTAAGCAGTTCTTTACAAATACCCACCCGGCTAAACACAAGAGATAGCTCTTTGGCTATGGTTTTGGCCGAGGTATTTCGGAGAGGGATCGCTTCTGGATAACGGGTGGCATAGTCCATTATAACTAATATGTACTGGTGCCCCCTAGCGGACTTGATTATAGGACCTACCAAATCCATGGCGATCCTCTCAAACGGGACCTCAATGATGGGTAGAGGGACCAGCGGGCTACGGAAATGTGGCATCGGGGCCGACCTCTGACACACAGGGCAGGAGGAACAATAATTTTCTATGTCCTTCATCACCCCCGGCCAATAGAATCTCTGTAATACCCTCTCTCGGGTTTTCTCTGTCCCCAGATGACCTCCAAGAATGTGCCCATGGGCCAACTCCAACACCAACTTCCTGTAAGGTTTGGGCACCACAAGCTGCTCAACGGTTTCTTCTGCCCTTTTTGCCACCCGATACAGTAGGTCCTTCTCTACGCTGAAGTATGGGTAAGTGCAGGTATTATCTGGGTTCACTAACTCGCCATCTATTTTCACTACGTTTTCCCGTGCCTTTATTAGGGCGGGGTCTTTCAACTGTTCTGTGGCAAAGTTTTCCCTGTGAACCTCAAGATCAGAAAACTCCACAGACGGTAGGTTTTCGTCTGAGGAGGTGGGCTCCTCTCCAGTTTCTTGAGTCTCCCCTGCCAATACTGATAAGGGAAATTCCGGAGAGTCCTCACCACTCTCAGGGGAGTTCTGGCTATCACATTCCTGGTACATAGGGGCACCAGTGGGGGGCTCAGGATCATCCCACAGTTCCCAGAACTTCGGAAAATCCCTTCCCACAATGGCGTCATGCGGTAACTGAGATACTAAGCCCACTGGATGAGAGAGGGTACCTTTGGGGGTCTCGAAACACACTGTAGTCACTGGATACTCTCGGGTGTCCCCATGCACACAAATAACAGCTACCTTGCTATTCCCAGAGACCTCTGTTTTAACTAACTCAGCCTTTATCAGGGTCACAAGGCTACCTGAATCCAGCAATACCACAACATTTCTACCATTAACACACATTTTGCATAAATGTTTCTCAGTTCCTCGAATGGCAGTGCATGCGACTGTCGCACACAGCGACTGACGTCTGCCCGTCAGAAAGTCACACTGCATGGGTTCCTCCACAACCGGGCAATTGGCTGCAATATGTCCCGCTTGCCGGCAGCGGTAGCAAACGATCCTTCTTGCGGCCTCTTGAGCCGCTGATTTCCCAGGCTGTTCTCGCCAAACTTGGGGTAGAGCTCCCACCCTCTCACTCTCTCCACCCTCACCCCTTGGAATCCTCTTATCCGCCCCTGGGGATGGTCTGGTCTTAGGGTGGAAAGTCCGAGTGTCTCTGGAAGAGGCCGTCAGGTTCTCTGTAGCCAAGTATTTCTCCACACGATCCACAAGACCATCGGCCGTCTCTGGGTCTCCATGGCTTACCCACTTTTGGATGGCAGTAGGAAGAGCTCTCAAAAACCGATCCATTACAACACGTTCCACAATCTTTGGTGCGGACAAAGTCTCTGGCTGTAGCCACTTTCTGCTCAGGTGAATGAGATCATACATTTGAGACCTGGGGGGTTTTCCAAGCTGGAAAGTCCAGTTATGCACACGCTGAGCCCGGACAGCCTGGGTGACACCCAGCCTTGCCAATATTTCAGCTTTTAGCATCACATAGTCTTTTGCTTGGTTAGGCTCTAGGTCATAGTAAGCTTTCTGCGATTCACCAGTTAACAGAGGAGCCACCAGTCCAGCCCACTGCTCCTCAGGCCACTTTTCTCTTTCAGCGGTCCTTTCAAATGTGGTCAAAAATACCTCTGGATCATCCTCTCCAGTCATTTTTGTCAACAAACGACTCACCCCAAAGGACGCGGTATTAGTGGGACGGCTTTCCTCACTGGTCTGCGGACGTTGCTGCATTACTGCTTCCATCTGTTGTTGTAGTCTCTGCTCTTGCTTCTGCAACAGGTCTATGAAGCGGGCCTCAGATTGCTGCTGGGCTTGTTGCTGAGCCTCCAGACTCTGTTGCAAAGTTACGTTTGTCTGCTGCTGGGCTGCAAGGCTCTGTTGATGAGCTTGCTGCTGGGCTGCAAGGCTCTGTTGATGAGCTTGCTGCTGGGCTGCGAAGTTCTGTTGTTGAGCTGCAAGGCTCTTTTGCAAACCTGCATTTGTCTGCTGTTGATTGGCATTTGCTAGAGCCAGCTGCTTCAGTATCTCCTCCATGCTGGCTTAAAAAAAAACTGCCACTGGTTCTCCACCAACTGTGAGGGGGGTTAGCTCGGCAGCGGGTGTGTGTGACCCCCGAGATGGGCTCCCCACACAAAAACAGGCCCAGCAAACGGAGGTTGTGGTTTTCAAAATCAAAAAGGTGCGGTTTATTTTCTATTTACAGTGAAAAAACACAGCAAAGCAAAAGAAACATAAACAAAATAAATCCTGGTCAACTTGACCTCTGACTAAACATACAGGTTTCCTAACTAACAACTGGGATCAGCCTAGTGCTGTCCTAGTCCCTAAGTCCCTGGTTTTAAATGTCCAAGCAAATAGCCACACAGGCTTTGTCTCACCGCACAGGGGTTCACTCTCCCTAGACAGTCCACACAGGTCTGGGTCCAGGCATGAGCTAACATCTAATGAAGCTGGGAGTTCTTATAGAGGCCTAAATGAGCTGACAAGCTTCAGCTGGTCTCATCAACTCCCTGTCTGCACGACGCCCCACACTCTCCCTAGAGGTATGAGTCATCCATGAGCCCACTAGCCTCAGCTGGGCTTATACAACTCTCCACCTAGTTGTATAAGTCGGCGTAAAGCCTGAATCTGGGCGAAATATATCTACCCCCCTGGATGCAACCAGGTGACTTTACCTTCCTGCTGTCACAATATATATATATATATATATATATGTAGCGCTACCCCCAGTTAAGAGAGCCGCTTGGTTTGATTTTGGGCCCTGTATACAGTACCGCCAACCCCCGGCAATCTTACTCGACCCACTCTGGCACAGTTAGTCTAGGGGTCGTCTTTGTATCAAACTTAATAATATTGCAATTGGTAATCTTTTAGCAGTAAGACAACACACTGAGGCGAGAGAGTAAATATAACAGTTTACTATTATATTAAAGGTAGCATAGACAGAATACAACACATGCAACTGGCCTGCAGAGCCCTGCAGAAATCAATACAGCACACAATAATGGCGCTGCGCGGTACTCCACAACGCATAGCTATTATGGTATGCCCTGTGGCGCACTAACAATAACTTAACTCCCCACCCCGGTCGGGCCTGACATGGAGTAAATCTCAGTCACCTCCTATAGGGATTTCTTCGCATGCCAGCTTTCGGTGGTGCACTTGATGAATAGTAATTTGTAATCCACAACCAGGCAATAACTTGGAACACTATACTGGGGGGGGGGGGCACTTCAACTCTGTCCTGCTACCGGTCCCCCCCCCCAGGGAACAGCAGATAAACGGAACTGTGGGCCTATGCAGTCTATAGGCCTGAACACGGCACAGTCTATTGGTTTGGGCAGGTGCCCGCTCACCACTCCGGACACGATCCCAGTCCGGGACTTCCACCTTTCTGTGTATCCGCACACAGCGTCTGCAACGATCGGGTCCCGATCCAACTGATGTCCTCGCTTGACAAGTCAGATGCCACCCAGGCTCTGCAGTGGGGTGGAAGGCTCTTTGGAAGTTGCGCAAGGCCCAGGCTTCAGGCCTTGCACTGCAGCAGATCCGCACTGGAAGAAACTCTTGCTTGCAGCGCGGTGTCCAAAGAGAGCAAGCTCCGCCTCGCCTCCTCCTTAAATAACCCCTCCCATGAGTCTCTGCGGTGGCTACTTGCACTCTGGGTGCCGAACGGGGTTCTGGGTAGCGTAGTCCCAGGGCCTTAAAGGAGACCCCGCTATATATATATATATATATATATAATGTGTAGCGGGGGTTAACATTTAGGGGGAGTATCTGGGTGGTAGCATGGCCCAGATACACTAAAGCCCTGTACACACGATAGGTTTTACCGATGAAAACAGTCCGATGGACTTTTTTCATCGGACAAACCGATCGTGTATGGGCCCCATCGGTCTTTTTGGGCTGGGGTTGAACCATCATTGTAGGGCCGTGCCCTTTGTGTCCTCTCGCGGCAGTAGTACGTCGGGACGGGGAACACGCTGTGCCTGCTGGGAGAGGGTATAAAGAGGGCGGACATCTTGCGCACGAGGTCCGAGCCCCAGGCACCTTCAGCCTGGGGGCTGCTGTTCTGTTGTCCGCGCCCAGGTGCCCTCGGCCTGGGTGCGAGGGAGTTCGAGTTCCATCCCAGGCACCTTAAGCCTGGGGTGAGGTACTAGCAAAGGCCCGGGGCCCAGTACCTTCGACTGGGTCCCGCATGGGAGAAGATGCCTAGGGGGCCCACCGAGTGAGGGGACCCGAGTCTCGGGCAAGGAGAACCAGGGAGGTGACTTGACCTAAAGACCCAACGCAGCATTGGCTGGTGACAGTGCAGGCCTCTGGGGACCGTCCGGGATGGATCATCTCCCTAACAGGGGTCGCCATTAGAAGGTAGTTCATGTTCTATGGTCTTTGCAGAGACCCAGCTACATCAGGTCGGTGGCAGAGGCCTATCCTAAGGTCTGTGGCAGAGACCTCATCGTTCACCAGGTCTGTGACAGGGACCAAATTCACGGTCGGTGGCAGCGACCGTGTGCCAAAAGTTGTTGGGAGTTCCTGGCAGCTTTTCTCTGATCCGAAAGGATTGTGCCTGAACCCTCTCCCCACCAAGTTCGTGTTTGTATCAACCTGTCTGCTTGCAAAGAGGCATATTTATCTCTGCGGAAATAAATATAGATGTTGTACTGTCACCTGGTGTGGGCTTACTTTTCTGGGAGCAAAGTGTTCTACATTCACCTATCTACTGGTAATTTTTGAAGTGGAATCTCTGGACAGGGACACAGACCCGAAGGTAAAGATCATAGCTCAAACCTCTACACACATAAGAGGGGCTAGTTGGTGGCAGCATCTCACCCCTCCCCCTGGTCCCCCTAGACGAGTAATCCAGCCGAGAAGAAGAAGGGAGAGAGCGAGTGGGACAGCTACATATATATATATATATATATATATATATATATATATACACAGTATCTCACAAAAGTGAGTACACCCCTCACATTTTTGAAAATATTTTATTATACCTTTTTATGTGACAACACTGAAGAAATTACACTTTTCTACAATGAAAAAGTAGTGAGTGTACAGCTTGTATAACAGTGTAATGTTGTTGTCCCCTCAACACACAGCATTTAATGTCTAGACCGCTGAAAACAAAAGTGAGCTCCCCCTAAGTAGAAAACCTCCAAATTGGGCCCAATTAGCCATTTTCTTTCCCCGGTGTCATGTGACTCGTTGGTGTTACAAGGTCGCAGGTGTGTTAAATTTTGTGTTATCGCTCTCACTCCCTCATACTGGTCACTGGAAGTTCAACATGGCACCTCATGGCAAAGAACTCTCTGAGGATCTGAAAAAAATAATTGTTGCTCTACATAAAGATGGCCTAAGCTATACTGAAACTGAGCTACAGCACGGTGGCCAAGACCATATAGCGGTTTAACAAGACCAAAGAACTTGAGTGCACGTGCTCAGCGTCCTATCCAGAGGTTGTCTTTGGGAAATAGACGTATGAGTGCTGCCAGCATTGTTGCTGCAGAGGTTGAAGGGGTGGGGTGCTCAGACCATACGCCACACACTGCATCAAATTGGTCTGCATGGCTGTCGTCCCAGAAGGAAGCCTCTTCTAAAGATGATGCACAAGAAAGCCCGCAAACATTTTGCTCAAGACAAGCAGACTAAGGACATGGATTACTGATACCATGTCCTGTGGTCTGATGAGACCAAGATAAACTTATTTGGTTCAGATGGGGTCAAGTGTGTGTGGCGGCAACCAGGTGAGGAGTACAAAGACAAGTGTGTCTTGCCTACAGTCAAGCATGGTGGTGTGAGTGTCATGGTCTGGGGCTGCATGAGTTCTGCCAGCACTGGGGAGCTTCAGTTCATTGAGGGAACCATGAATGCCAACGTGTACTGTGAGAATGGTTAGATCCAGACAAATATAATTCCTCTACAATGTTAGAAGCTGCAGTGACACACTTTATTGAGGCACTTCAGGCATTACCATTTTGAGGGTGGAAAACTGAGTATGATCTATTCTAACCCCTTCGATGATAAAAACTATAAAGGCATGGAGAGTGGGCGTAAAACATTTCAAGGAGATTATATCTCCAAATACTCTGTTGTGGAGAAATCCTCAGTTACCCCATTTAGACTCTATACAAGATCCAGGAGCGTGGACCAAATCTAGGCTCAAAAAGATATGTCAGGTAGTACAGGGAGAAACAATGATATCATTTGCAGGAATGATGGAACGCTGGAATATTCGATATTCCAGGCAGCTTACCCACGCGATGTGTGGCGGAAAACTAACACTGCACATCACACTGCACGCCATCCCCACAATGAAACATGGTGGCGGCAGCATCATGTTGTGGGGATGCTTTTCTTCAGCAGGGACAGGGAAGCTGGTCAAAGTTGATGGGAAGATGGATGGAGCCAATTACAGGGCAATCTTAGAAGAAAACCTATTAGAGTCTGCAAAAGACTTGAGACTGGGGCGGAAGTTCACCTTCCAGCAAGACAGCGAAAATGGAATGGTTTAGATCAAAACATATTCATGTGCTAGAATGGGGAAGGAAAGGGAGTAGCCATATAGGCTCCCCTTTCCTCATGGGGTCACTGTAACTGCAAGGTTAATACATAAGTTTCTAAGAAGGTTTAGCTACAGGGCTAGAGAGTCAATAGTTTAAAAAAAAAAAAAAAAAAAAAAAAACCCCAGTCAGTAGATTTGATTAAGCTCAGGTGTGTTAGAGAGTTCTGGAAATCTGAGAATCAGTAAGGGATTGGTTAGTGAAATCAGGTGTTAGATCAGGAAAATTCTAGAAGCTGGTTTCTGGTCCATTTAAGGAGCAGTTCCAGGCAGGTTAGTGGT
Organism: Rana muscosa; assembly: GCA_029206835.1. NCBI lineage: Eukaryota > Metazoa > Chordata > Amphibia > Anura > Ranidae > Rana > Rana muscosa. The sequence continues at coordinate 95,437,908 of CM055128.1, forward strand.
GCGATACCAGAAGATTCCAGCAGGAGGAGCTCACGTATCGTCATGGAAGCCCTGATTCGTCAACTGATCGAAAAAGCCGAGGCTGCGGGAGGGGAAGAATGGATTCGACAGTGTCTTGCCTCACCTTCATATCCTGATCCCGAAGCAAGCAGCACGGAGGACCGATCAGCTGGGCAAACGAACAGCGCGGCGGGACCACACCAACAGCCATGCCCTGGAGCGGAGGGAGCGGTCGCGGGATTCCCCCATCATACAGCGGCGGGGACGGATGACGCCGCAGAAGAAGAAGAGGAGGCTGGTCGGAGGTCAAGCAAGAGAAGACGCCCATTGAGGAGGAGCGCAAGCCCGGATCAACCCGCTTCTGCCCATGGCAGCCAAACTTTTTCTTCTCTCCCTTATAGGAGCCGGCGCACATGCGCAATGACAGAGCCCGGAGAGAGGGGACAAAGCACGCTGGGGACAACAACAGCAACAGGAGAAGTACGCCAGCAGCCCGCCCGTGGTCGGCAGGGGGCTCGCAAGGGCGGAAAGGGAGGACAGAGAGCTGCATGTGTGACCACACAGCCTGAAATCCAACAAGCCGACAGAATCCCTGTGCGGTGTGCATCGCCGGTGTCATCCCCTGGAGTGATCCCTGCTCAGGGGGCAGTTGGTGAGTCAAACACAGCACATCAATTATCTATATTAGCTAAATCCTTAGAACGATTGTTAACTGTAATGCAGGCACAGGCTACAAATCAGCAGGTTCCCAGAGATAACAGTGCAGGGGTTTGGCCAGCTTGTACAGCTGAGCCCATGTGTATATCTAAGTTAGCCAGTGCATCTAATAACAGTAATGTAGAAGCAGTAAGAGGGGTGCAAGTCACAGGGCAAAAAGAGTGCATGCCTTGTTTTCTGTCCCCGCTGGGGTTTCACTTAGCCTCTACAGTAAAGGAAAAGATTTGGAGGGGGGAATATATTGATCTCAGTTCAATTCCTCCCCCTTCAAAAGAACCATCCAGGTTTGATAAAAAAGATGATAGGACAGATGAGGAGCGTCGCAAAGCTCTCATTAAGTCCTTTTATGGGTGGTTACAATCATTTATAATATACGCTAGTGTGCTTTGTGAAAAATCCCCTGAATTAAGCCCCCTTTTATTTCAACACATTGATATCGTTTTAGAAGCCTACAGGAGTTTCAGTGGCTTGTCATGGTTGCTATACGATGAAGCATTTAGGCAGAAGCTAGCGGTGCAGCCATCTCTACAATGGGGTTCAAAGGATGTTGGCCTATGGCTCAATTTATTTCTGCCTCAAAAACAATCAATTTTTCGCTCAGCTGCGGCTGCAGGGCCCCAGGTATCATCTAATGTAAATTATAAGAAGGGTGTGTGCTTTGCTTACAATGATGCGCATTGCAAATGGATGGCGTCTTGTAAATACAAGCACGAATGCGCTTTTTGTGCTGGGAATCACCCAGTTTCCAAATGTTTTCGGAAATTACAAGCAAATGCAAAGGAAGGTATTTCCAAAAGCAGCAACACCAGTGATGCTCTCAAGCATGCTGCCATGGCTGCTTCTCTATCCAAACCAGCAGATAGCTTCATTGCTAATTAGCGGGTTCACAGTGGGTTTCCAGTTACCTAGTTTTCAAGGTAAAGGTTGTACAGTAGTGGAAAATCTGAGATCTGTTAATGAGGCACCTTTAATAGTAAAAATAAAATTGCTAAAAGAGGTCGCGTCAGGAAGGATGGAGGGTCCGTTTGACCATCCCCCCTTTTTTGGATTTCAGGATTTCCCCTTTGGGTTTGGTACCTAAGAAAGAGCCAAATGAGTTTCGTTTGATACACCATTTATCATTTCCTTTTGGCAGTTCTTTGAATGATCAAATCAACACTGAGGCTATATCAGTGTCTTATTCATCTTTTGATTTAGCAATTGAGAAGATACGGTTGCTAGGGAAAAATGCTTTGATGGCAAAGGCAGATATTCGATCAGCCTTTCAGCTTCTTCCTTTGCACCCAGATTGTTTCAACTCACTCGGTATATGTTTTGACAATAAATTTTACTTTGATAAAGCATTGCCGATGGGCTGTTCAATTTCTTGTTTTTACTTTGAAGCTTTCTCAACATTTATAGAATGGGTGGTAAGTATGGTATCACATTCCACCTTTATTATTCATTATTTGGATGACTTTTTATTTTTAGGCCCGGAAGGTTCAGAGGACTGCGGTCAGCTATTATCTTCATTCAAATTAGTATGCCAACATTTTGGGATACCATTGGCGGAAGATAAAACTGTTTTTCCTACAACATGTATTGATTTTTTGGGTATAACACTGGATTCGGTCACCATGGAATTTCGGTTGCCTGGTGAAAAAATCGGCAAATTATCCCAATCTTTGCATTTTTTCTTGGGTAGAAAAAAGGTGACATTGAAAGAAATGCAGTCCCTTTTGGGGCAATTGGCATTTGCCACTAGGGTTCTTCCCATGGGTAGGGTTTTTTCCAAAAGATTGTATGCTGCCATTTCAGGATTAAAGAACCCGTTGGCCCATATCAGGCTATCTTTAGAGATCAAGCAGGACTTGATGGTCTGGTTGCAATTTCTGGAGCAATTTAATGGGAAAACCATGTGGCAGCATGATTTTGTGCTGGACAAGGATTTTCACCTTGAAACAGATGCAGCTGGCTCGGTTGGCTTTGGGGCGGTTTGGAGAAACCATTGGTGCGCTGCTGGGTGGCCTCACAGGTGGGTCATCAATGGGTTCTGCAGAAATATAGTATTATTAGAGCTATTCCCAGTGGTAGTGGCATTGGAAATATGGGGCAGTTTATTCGCCAATAGAAGGTTGCTGGTGAGCACTGACAACAAGGGAGTAGCCTTTGCAGTTAACAGTTTGTCATCTAAATCTCCTCCCGTGGTTTCTTATTTAAGATATTTGGTTTTTCTGTGTTTAAAATGGAACATCTGGTTAAAAGCGAAATACGTCCCAGGAAAGAATAACATCGTTGCTGACGCTCTTTCTCGCCTGCAGATGGACCGGTTTTTCAAGCTGCTGCCAGAAGCGGATCCAGTGGGGGTAATCTTCCCTTCCCGTTTATGGGAGATAGCATAATTTTCCAAAACATCCAGGACTCTGTGGCGGCTTCTACCTGGAAGAGCTACAGTTCTTCATGGTTATTGTGGTCAATCTTTTTAGCATCGATGAGTCTGTCTTTATCTAATCATTCGGAGGACCTAGTACTTCTGTTTCTACAATCATTAATGTTGAAACAGTATTCTTGGTCTCACATTAGTAAGACATTATCAGGGGTGTCATTTTTTCTGCGCCTTTATAATCTGCCGGCTTGTCACAGTTTTTTCTCGGTGCGGCAGGTGCTAAAGGGATACAGGAAGAATAATTTTAGAAAGGATATGAGGTCCCCAATTACCCCGGCTATATTAGCACGGATTTGTGGGATAACTTCAGAAGTATGCTTTTCTGCTTATGAAGCTGTCCTTTTTAAATCTGTGTTTACGCTCGCATTCTTCGGTGCGTTTCGGATTTCTGAGATCCTTCCTGCATCAAAGAGAAGTAACATAGGCATGTTATTATCTAATTTGTTTATGGGTTCAGATAATATAAAGTTATTTATAGCTACAAGTAAGACGGATGCGGTTGGTGTTGGTAATTGGGTGGCTTTAAAGAGGTATAGTGTTGAGAATATCTGCCCAGTAAGGACCCTTCAGGCTTACATGGCAGTTCGCCCGCCCAGTTCAGGGTTTTTGTTCATTCACAAGGATGGTTTACCAGTAACAGTTTACCAGTTTTCATCAGTATTGAAGAAATGTTTAGCAAAACTTCAGTTGAGCAACACTAAAATAACGTCTCACTCGTTTCGAATAGGAGCAGCCACAGAAGCTGCCAGGATTGGTCTAGAGGAGAGTACAATTAAGAAGATTGGTAGATGGAGGTCAGATTGTTACAAATTATACATTCGTCCATATTAATTAATTATTTTGTTTCAGGTCCCCTACATACAGTCTGGATTATAGGGCATTCTTTTATTTTTTGGGCACAGAAGAGAGCTGCTGATAGAATATATTCGGAGAATTTGGGCCTGGACCCTGCAGCCTTCCGGATTCATTGGTATGGTCGTAGGGGAATGATGTGGGAGGATTTGTTGTTTGAATTAAGTAGGCTATACGCTTTACATGAGGCTCCAGATATAATAATTATACATGTTGGTGGTAATGACATTGGGAAGTTAAAGACATTTGATCTGATTACCGATATGAAGGATACATTTAAGTTTTTACGTTTAGCCTCTCCAAATACGGTGTTTGGGTTCTCAGAGATAATTCCACGTCTGAGGTGGTTGGAATCCGCAGTTTTCCAGCCACTAGAGAAGGTCCGCAAGCGGATAAATAGAGCCATGGCGAAGTTTCTGAGCGGTGGTATGGGTTTTTCATTTCGGCACCATGAGCTGGAGGGCGGTTTACAGGGTCTATATAGGGATGACGGGGTGCATCTATCGCCCATAGGTCTAGATATCTTAAACACAAATTTGCAAACATGCATAGAGTTGGCCGCGGTTTGGGGGGTTGGGGACGGGAGGGGTGCTGCAAGCCCCCCTCCCGTCGGTTGGGAGAATTAAGGAAAGTCAAGTTCAAGTAATAATCAGCTCGAGTCTCAGTGGCTGGGTTGAGTACGGGTATTGATAAACACTTGGTTGGAAAGTATGTTTTAAAAGTTAAAATTGGTGGATTATGGATTTATGTTTTGAAAACCAGTGAATCAGGCCGTGGCCAATAATTATCCAAAAAAATAATAATAATAATATATATAAAAATAAAAAATGTTACATGGAGATTAATAAAATTGGTTGTTTAAGTTATAACTTGCTCTGGTGTTTTTTGTACTCTATGCATGTTTGCGGGGGTGTGCATGATGCATGTGATCCCATGGGGAAGGAAAGGGAGTAGCCATATAGGCTCCCCTTTCCTCATGGGGTCACTGTAACTGCAAGGTTAATACATAAGTTTCTAAGAAGGTTTAGCTACAGGGCTAGAGAGTCAATAGTTTAAAAAAAAAAAAAAAAACCCCAGTCAGTAGATTTGATTAAGCTCAGGTGTGTTAGAGAGTTCTGGAAATCTGAGAATCAGTAAGGGATTGGTTAGTGAAATCAGGTGTTAGATCAGGAAAATTCTAGAAGCTGGTTTCTGGTCCATTTAAGGAGCAGTTCCAGGCAGGTTAGTGGTGCGATACCAGAAGATTCCAGCAGGAGGAGCTCCCCACCCTACCCCCCCCCCCCCCCCATCTTTTTCCCGTCACGGCCAATTCATGTGGTAGGCTCCCTCTGGTGAATTGCCAGAGGGGAGAATTAAGGAAAGTCAAGTTCAAGTAATAATCAGCTCGAGTCTCAGTAGCTGGGTTGAGTACGGGTATTGATAAACACTTGGTTGGAAAGTATGTTTTAAAAGTTAAAATTGGTGGATTATGGATTTATGTTTTGAAAACCAGTGAATCAGGCCGTGGCCAATAATTATCCAAAAAAATAAAAAATAATAATAATAATATATATAAAAATAAAAAATGTTACATGGAGATTAATAAAATTGGTTGTTTAAGTTATAACTTGCTCTGGTGTTTTTTGTGCTCTATGCATGTTTGCGGGGGTGTGCATGATGCATGTGATCCCATGGTCCAGTCAAAGTCCAGATCTAAATACAATTGAGAATCAGTGGCAAGACATGAAAATTGCTGTTCACAGATGCTTTCCATCCAATCTGACAGAGATTGAGCTATTTTGCAAAGAAGAATGGGCAAAAATGTCACTCTCTAGATGTGCAAAGCTGGTAGAGACATCCCCAAAAATACTTGCAGCTATAATTGCAGCAAACGGTGGTTCTACAAAGTATTGACTCAGCGGGGCTGAATATAAATGCACACCACACTGTTCACATATTTATTTGTGTAAAAAAGAAAAAACAGTAATTTTCCTTCAACTTCACAATTATGCGCCACTTTGTGTTGGTCTATCACATATGAATACTTTTTCAAGGCACTGTAAACTCCACACTTTGAAGTGGCCGATGCTGTATCTCCTTTTTATACAGCTGCCTGTGAGCAAGAGCTTTAATACTGAAGCCTGTTACTTCTTCTTGTTGTTGACCTAGATTGCTTGACTTGTCTCCTTTCTTGTCTACTGCCTTCTTCATTGTTGACTTTGGCTGTCTAACTGCTCTCTGCTTGCCGCCTGCCAAGACAATTTGTCAGGTCGGGACTATGCTTTGGTCTTCTATCTCTGCATCATAGACAGGGCTGCCTTTAATATGGTTTGGGCCCTGGGCAAACATTTTTTTGGGCCCCCCTCCAGCTTATTTTGGGCCTGGCTGGTTCACATGTATGTGTTTTGGCAGCCCTCATTTGCGCAGGCACAGCAGCCTATTCATTTGAATGGGCTGCCATGCCTTTGTTTCCTGCAGAAAAAAAGGTGCATGCAGCATTTTAAAAATGCAGTTGCCTTGAAATCCATTCTGCTTTGCACCATGCAACTTACCTGCAGTTCCTGCACACACAAATGCACTGTGTTTTTAAAAGCATGACCTAAACATCTAAAAATGCAGCAAGTTTGCCAGTGCAGGAACTGCAGTGCTGTATTTCATTGCTTGATGGGCATAGGTGTGCCGTGTGCGCAGCCTATTACATGATGCATGCACTTTTTTTTGCAGGAAACGCAGGCATGGCAGCCCATTCAAATGAAAGCAGAATAATGGGAGGGGTGTTAGTGGCCTCCAGTATAATGGGAGGGGGGGTAGTGGAGGGTAGTATAATGGGGGGGGGGGTAGTGGAGGGCAGTATAATGGGAGGGGTGTTAGTGGGGGGCAGTATAATGGGAGGGGTGTTAGTGGAGGGCAGTATAATGGGAGGGGTGTTAGTGGAGGGCAGTATAATGGGAGAGGGGTTAGTGGAGGGCAGTATAATGGGAGGGGTTAGTGGAGGGCAGTATAATGGGAGGGGGGTTAGTGGATGGCAGTATGATGGGAGGCGTGGTAGTGGAGGGCAGTATGATGGGAGGGGTGGTAGTGGAGGGCAGTATAATGGGGGGGTAGTGGAGGGCAGTATAATGGGGGGATAGTGGAGGGCAGTATGGGGGGACTGTACAGCATGACTGTGTATGGAAGGGAGCAGAGAGACCATGAGCTACTCAGGGCAGTGCAGGGAGCATTTCTCCTACCTTTCTTCCAGTGGCCGGAACAGCCTTCACCTTCAGGGAAGACCCAGAGTCGGAGGGCGGAGTCGGGGGCGGAGCTTAGGCGCGAGGAGGAGGAATCCGAATGTTGGGGCTCCGCTCTCCTCGTCGTGATGTCACCAAGCAGGCAGCAGTGACTGTAAGGTGCACGCATAGCAAGGGGCGGGGCCAGAGCGTCAGTGGCGCTCAAGGCCCCGCCCACCCGCGGCCAGCTCCTCCATTGAAAAAATGCAGCACTGGCACAGTGTGCGTGCATCGCGCTGACAGTGACAGACTGTGTGTGTGGGGGTTTTCAGCGCCGATTTGCAAGCAGCACGCGGGCTTAATGGCAGCTCTGCCTTGGGCCCCAAACAGTGACAGGGCCCTGGGCAGCTGCCCCGGTTTGCCCTGCGGTAAAGACTGGTTATAAAAGAAAAATTTGCGCTAGGTGCAAATTATTAAAGTGCAATAAATGAATAAATCCCTAAAGGAAAACCTGCTGCTAAACACCAAAAAAAACCTGATATAAGGTACAACAATATAAATATACAAAAAGGTGTGGCGCTGGATGAGCAAAACTGTGTATGGCTATACAGTGAAAAAAATATATAATATAAGAAAAAGTATCAAAAACATGAGTGAATACTACAAATAAACAATTTAAAGTTCATGTGTGTCAGTGAAAAATATATGAAATCTTCTCCTCTATTTAAAGATGATAAGAGTTCTACAGAGTGCAGGTATCCGATGAAAATCATAGGCAAAATGCTCCAACACTTAGTAAAGATCCCGCCACCAAGGTGAAGAATGAAGGCTTACTAGACAGCCTGCGACCGCCCTTCTCAGGGGGGTCAAAACAGGCTCAGTAGAGTGATGGTTTACTCCATGGAAGGCAGGATGATTCTGCAGGAACGCTTCATCCACAATGGGAGAGTCTCCAGAGACGTTGATTGAACACCTGGCCAGAACTGGGAGTAGACACACTCTTTGCAGATCAGAGTGCTACCTTTCTGCAAGCTGACACCAGGATCAGGGCAGTCTTTACCGCAGTAAATATACAAAAAGGTGTAGCGCTGGATGAGCAAAACTGTGTATGGCTATACAGTGGAAAAATAATCAAACGACCGTTCGCGCGTGCGCAATGCATGCACGTGTCACCCTACGTCGTTTCGTCAAATCTGACATCATCAGGGGCGCGAACGGTCGTTTGATTGACAGAATACGGAGCTTTTTATTCCTTGCAAGGAGTTTTTTAACCAGCATTTTAATATCTCAGGACTTGTTACTTTGAAGTTCTGTATCGCATACTTTGTGAAAATAAACCCCTTTTTTATGGATGAACGCTACACTATGGAAAGTTTTTCTTTCTCTTTTGGATTTTATCCTACTTACTGAGGAACATCCACTCTGATCTGCAAAGAGTGTGTCTACTCCCAGTTCTGGCCAGGTGTTCAATCAACGTCTCTGGAGACTCTCCCATTGTGGATGAAGCATTCCTGCAGAATCATCCTGCCCTCCATGGAGTAAAACATCACTCTACTGAGCCTGTTTTGACCCCCCTGAGAAGGGTGGTCGCAGGCTGTCTGGTAAGCCTTCATTCTTCACCTTGGTGGCGGGATCTTTACTAAGTGTTGGAGCATTTTGCCTATGATTTTCATCGGATACCTGCACTCTGTAGAACTCTTATCATCTTTAACCACTTAACGACCGCCCACCGCCGATTTACGTCGGCAGAATGGCACGGACAGGCAGAATCACGTAGATCTACGTGACTGCCTTTGTACAGTTGGGGGGTCCATCCGGACCCCCCTTCTGTGCCGTGAGCGGTCGTTACTTCACCGGGAGCGATCCCAGATGAGGGGGCGGCCTTTCGATTCCGGCCCCCCCCTCGCGATCGCTCCCGGCGAATGGAAATGCCTCCTCTGTCTGTTTCAGACAGAGGAGGCAGGAGGAAGTGATGTCATCTCCTGTGCGGCGCTCACATATACCGAGCGCCGTACAAGAGAAGACATCAGGTCAGTGAGCACAACACTACACTGACACCAGGACACATAGGAACACTAATCGCCCCCCCCAGGACCCCCAGACCCCCCCAGATCACCCCCCAGATCACCCCCCAGCCCCCAGTCACAGTGTCACTGATTGCAGTGACCATTTATTTAGTGATCACTGCAATCAGTGACATTTGTGACTGTGAAAGTGTCACTAAAGTTTAGTTTTAGGTCCAGTGTAGCCCCCTAACCCCCCCTAATAAAGGTTTAACCCCCTGATCACCCCCCAGATAACCCTTTCACCCCCTATCACCGCTGTCGCTATGCAATCATTTTTCTGATGGCTGTCTTAGCATCAGTGATGGCGATCGGTAGCCAGTAATTTTTTTTAGGTTCGCCGCAGGTTTTTATAGCGTCAGGTACCCCAATATATTATCTAATAAAGGTTAAACCCCCTTGATCGCCCCCCAGGTAACCCTTTCACCCCCTATCACCGCTGTCGCTATGCGATCATTTTTCTGATGGCTGTCTTAGCATCAGTGATGGCGATCGGTAGCCAGTAATTTTTTTTAGGTTCGCCGCAGGTTTTTATAGCGTCGGGTACCCCAATATATTATCTAATAAAGGTTTAACCCCCTTGATCGCCCCCCAGGTAACCCTTTCACCCCCTATCACCACTGTCACTAAGCGATCGTTTTTCTGATCGCTGTCTTCGTGTCGGTGATGCCAATCGGTAGCCAGTCATTTTTTTTAGGTTCGCCGCAGGTTTTTATAGCGTCAGGTACCCCCAAATATGATCTAATAAAGGTTTTAACCCCCTAATTGCCCCTAGTTAACCCTTTCACCAGTGATCACCATATAAGTGTTACGGGTGACGCTGGTTAGTTAGTTTGCTTTTTATAGTGTCAGGGCACCCGCCGTATATAACCCAATAAAGGTTTAACCCCCTGATCGCCCGGTGGGTGATATCAATTAGGTTTTAGCGTCAGAGAGGGTCTGCGTCACACCCCAGGCAGCGTCAGGTTAGTGCCAGTAACGCTAACACCCACGCGTAAAGCATACACCCCCCTTAGTGGTATAGTATCTGAACAGATCAATATCTGATCTGATCAGATCTATACCAGCGGTTTAGGGTTCCCAAAAACGCAGTGTTAGCGGGATCAGCCCAGATACCTGCTAGCACCTGCGTTTTGCCCCTCCGTCCAGCCCAGGCCACCCAAGTGCAGTATCGATCGATCACTGTCACTTACAAAACACAACACACATAACTGCAGCGTTCGCAGAGACAGGCCTGATCCCTGCGACTCCAGTGCTGTAGGAGGTGATTTCACCACCACAGTTAAAAAAAAAAAAGCATATATGCCGAAGCATGGGGGCAGCAGGGGCAGCAGGGCGGAGGAGCAATTTTGCTCCTAATGCCGCATACATACGGTCGAAATTCCGACGGAGGCTTGCCCGTGGAAACGTTTGACCATGTGTGTGCGGCATAACTTTTTTGCGGGAGGATGCCCCCATGCTTCGGCATATATAAATGGTGCATGTATGCCCATCATTAGAAGTGGGTGGATGAAGGGCGGTATTCTAATGGTGGGCATACCCACCAATCAATCTCTTTTTTCGTTCAGCCAACAGGCTGCATGAAAAAAAAAGATTACAATACATGTCCAACAAGGACCAGCAACGTACTGGTATGTTGCTGGACTTTGAATGGTTATACCAGATTGATGCCTGCGGGTTTAGGCATCATCTTGGTATCATTCTTTTCAGCCAGCGGCCGGCTTTCATGTAAAAGCAATCACAGCGGCTAATTAGCCTCTGGACTGCTTTTACAAGCAGTGGGAGGGAATGTCCCCCCCCCGGATATAAAAAGCGCCATTGGGAAATTGGGAAAGCATTTTATCACACCGATCTTGGTGTGGTCAGATGCTTTGAGGGCAGAGGAAAGATCTAGGGTCTAGAAGACCCCAGTTTTTTCAAAAAAAGAGTACCTGTCACTACCTATTGCTATCATAGGGGATATTTACATTCCCTGAGATAACAATAAAAATTATAAAAAAAAAATATATGTAAGGAACAATTTAAAAATAAAATAAAAAAGCAAAATTAATAATAAAAAAAAAAAAAAAAAAAAAAAAAGCACCCCTGTCCTGCCCTGCTCTTGCCCAATGGCGAACGCAAGCGTCGGTCTGGCGTCATATGTAAACAGCAATTGCACCATGCATGTGAGGTATCACCGCGAAGGTCAGATCGAGGGCAGTCATTTTAGCAGTAGACCTCCTCTGTAAATCTAACGGGGTAATCTGTAAAGGCTTTTAAAGGCTTTTAAAAATGTATGTAGTTTGTCGCCAATGCGCGTTTGTGCGAAATTTTAAAGCATGTCGTGTTTGGTATCTATGTACTCGGCCTAAGATCATCTTTATTATTTCATCAAACATTTGGGCAATATAGTGTGTTTTAGTGCATTAAAATTAAAAAAAGTGTATTTTTTCCCCAAAAAATGCGTTTGAAAAATCGCTGCGCAAATACTGTGTAGAAAAAAAAAATGCAACACCCACCATTTTAATCTGTAGGGCCTTTGCTTTAAAAATATATATAATGTTTGGGGGTTCAACATAATTTTCTTGCAAAAAAAAAATATGTTTTCATGTAAACAAAAAGTGTCAAAAAGGGCTTTGTCTGCAAGTGGTTAGAAGAGTGGATGTAAGCTTCCTAATGTTGTGTATAAAATGCCAGAACAGTTCAAAACCCCCCCAAATGACCCCATTTTGGAAAGTAGACACCCCAAGCTATATACTGAGAGGCATGTCGAGTCCATGGAATATTTTATATGTTGACACAAGTTGCGGAAAAAAGACAATTTTTTTTTTTAAATTTTTTTTTTGCACAAAGTTGTCACTAAATGATATATTGCTCAAACATGCCATGGGCATATGTGGAATTACACCCCAAAATAAATTCTGTTGCTTCTCCTGAGTACAGGGATACCACATGTGTGAGACTTTTTGGGAGCCTAGCCGCGTACGGGACCCCAAAAACAAAGCACCGCCTTCAGGCTTTCTAAGGGTGTAAATTTTTGATTTTACTTCTCACTGCCTATCACAGTTTCGGAGGCCATGGAATGCCCAGATGGCACAAAACCCCCCCAAATGACCCCATTTTGGAAAGTAGACACCCCAAGCTATTTGCTGAGAGGTATTGTGAGTATTTTGCAGATCTCGCTTTTTGTCACAAAGTTTTGAAAATTGAAAAAAAAATAAAAAAAAAAAAAATTTTTCTTTCTTCATTTTCAAAAACAAATGAGAGCTGTAAAATACTCACCATGCCTCCTCAGCAAATAGCTTGGGGTGTCTACTTTCCAAAATGGGGTCATTTGGGGGGGTTTTGTGCTATTTTGGCATTTTATGGCCTTAGAAACTGTGATAGGTAGTGAGGAGTGAAATCAAAAATTTGTGCCTAGAAATCCTGAAGGCGGTGCTTGGTTTTCGGGGTCCCGTACGCGGCTAGGCTCCTAAAAAGTCCCACACATGTGGTATCCCTGTACTCAGGAGAAGCAGCAAAATGTATTTTGGGGTGCAATTCCACATATAACCATGGCATGTGTGAGCAATATATCATTTAGTGACAACTTTTTGTAATTTATTTTTTATTTTTATTTTTTGTCATTATTCAATCACTTGGGACAAAAAAAAAAAATATTCAACGGGCTCAACAGGCCTCTCAGCAATTTCCTTGGGGTGTCTACTTTCTAAAATGGGGTCATTTGGGGGGGTTTTGTGCTATTTTGGCATTTTATGGCCTTCGAAACTGTGATAGGTAGTGAGGAATGAAATCAAAAATTTGCGCCCTTAGAAATCCTGAAGGCGGTGCTTGGTTTCCGGGGTCCCGTACGTGGCCAGGCTCCTAAAAAGTCCCACACATGTGGTATCCCCGTACTCAGGAGAAGCAGCAAAATGTATTTTGGGGTGCAATTCCACATATAACCATGGCATGTGTGAGCAATATATCATTTAGTGACAACTTTTTGTAATTTTTTTTTTTTTTTTTTTTTTGTCATTATTCAATCACTTGGGACAAAAAAAAAAAATATTCAATGGGCTCAACATGCCTCTCAGCAATTTCCTTGGGGTGTCTACTTTCCAAAATGGGGTCATTTGGGGGGGTTTTGTACTGCCCTGCCATTTTAGCACCTCAAGAAATGAGATAGGCAGTCATAAATTTAAAGCTGTGTAAATTTCAGAAAATGTACCCTAGTTTGTAAACGCTATAACTTTTGCGCAAACCAATAAATATACGTTTATTGACATTTTTTTTACTAAAGACATGTGGCTGAATACATTTTGGCCTAAATGTCTGACTAAAATTGAGTTTATTCGATTTTTCTTATAACAAAAAGTAGAAAATATCATTTTTTTTCAAAATTTTCGGTCTTTTTCCGTTTATATCGCAAAAAATAAAAATCGCAGAGGCAATCAAATACCATTAAAAGAAAGCTCTATTTGTGGGAAGAAAAGGACGCAAATTTCATTTGGGTACAACATTGCATGTCCGCACAATTTACAGTTAAAGCAGCGCAGTGCCGAATCCCAAAAACAGGCCTGGTCCTAATGGCCCGAAATGGTCCGGGGCTTAAGTGGTTAAATAGAGGAGAAGATTTCATATATTTTTCACTGACACACATGAACTTTAAATTGTTTATTTGTAGTATTCACTCATGTTTTTGATACTTTTTCTTATATTATATATTTTTTTCACTGTATAGCCATACACAGTTTTGCTCATCCAGCGCTACACCTTTTTGTATATTTACTGCGGTAAAGACTGCCCTGATCCTGGTGTCAGCTTGCAGAAAGGTAGCACTGGGGTCACTGGGGCTTCTAGCCCATCTTCACCATGACATCTCTGGTGAAGATCAGCTGTTGCTTAGACTCCACCCCTTGGGGGAACCCAAGTCACCAGCCAGGAGTGACATCTGTAAAAGTGTCAGTGCTATTCATGTGGATATACAGTAGGTTCCCAACATGGTAAGCTTTTAAAATTGTTTGTGCCTTTGACAAGGTAACTAACTTCACGACCCTATATTTTCCATAGATGAAGCTTTAAAACCCTCTCTTCTTCTCTAGCCATACTCACTAGAGAAAGTGAAACGGGGACCCAGAAGTAATTTCTTTTTCTGGGTCAGTAACCGGAAGGAGAGGAAGCCGTTCACTGGTCTCCTCCCCCCCTACCTGGTGGCACCCACCATGCTTATTCTAGCCCTGCAGAAGGGCGCTTGGAGCCCAGGAAACATGGCAGGGATGCTTGGGAGGGGCCAGCCTGGCCAGGTGTGTGGAAGCGATCTAGCGCTTGTACAACTGCTGGATCACTTCCATCTGACAGCCGGAAGATGGCTGGTCAGATTATCACACTCTGGGAGGCTGCAGTGTGTGTAAATCCCCTGGTGCCACCAATGTATGTCAGTGGTAGTAAAACTTCAATATGTTCATGGCAGCTTACCAGTCCCTAGATGTGCTGGCTGCATTAGTCCCCCCCCCTTTTATTTTCACCTTTATGATCCTGCCAGTAACACACACCCCGTCCTAGGGCGACAACATTCATTCACCATACTGTATGGAGGAGCAGTGTTGTCATCCTCAACTGCACTCTTGATTTAGATTACAACCACATCCTCCTGTCTCCATCTCCATTATGTGGGAGGTATATGGGTTTTTTGGACTAATTACAACTACAATTGGGCTTTAACATGTACTGAAAAATACAGGAAAATGCAAGACAATGCATCTGAAGAGAAAGAGTCTATGCTATGTCTTCTGGTTCTCGGAAGCCTTTTTTTCATTCACTGCTTTACTGCCTTATCTATTCTATACCCCTCGGCCTCTTTCAGTCTGTCAGACTTTATCTCACTTTCTCCTTCATTGCCCAATTTCCTCTTGGTCTGCATTCATTTTGACTTCTGACAGATCCTATACTTTTTGGCCCTTCAGTGTCCATTCTCTACTGTGTTTCTTCTTCCTCTTATATCTGACAGGTCTCACCTCATGCTTTCCTTCACTGCCCAACCTGCTCTGTGTCTGTGTGCCTTCTGCCATCTCTGACAGCTCTCATCCCATGCCTCCCTTTCCAGGTTAACCCTCAAGTTTATTCAATGGCAAAGTTATATACAGTATACAGTGGAACCTTGGATTGCGAATAACGCGGTTAATGAGCGTTTTGCAATACGAGCACTGTATTTTTAAAAATCGTAACTCGGTTTGCGAGTGTTGTCTCACGAAACAAGCAAGATTCAGGCCAAAGCGGTGTGAAGTACCGCGTTTGGCCTGAGGTGGGGGGGGGCGCCGGAGCCTCGCAATCGCAGCTGATCGGCGCCGTTCAGAAATGCAAGGAAAGGCCTGAGGACAGCACGGCTGACCTCAGCAAATCTCGGGAACAAAGTCTTTCCGAGGTTTGCCGAGGTGTCCTCGGGCCTTTTCGGACGTTTCCGAGGCTCGCCGGCGCCCCCCGTCTCTGGCCGCATGCAGTATTGCATGCCATTGAAGTAAATGCGGAACAAATTGTTTTAGTTTCCATTGACTTCAATGGGGAAACTCGCTTCGATATGCGAGTACTTTGGATTACGAGCATTCTCCTGGAACGGATTATGCTCGTAATCCGAGGTTCCACTGTACTCAAATATGCTAGCACTGTCTGTGTAAAGCTGGCTGTACATGCATAGATTTCTTTCATTCAGCCTGCAGGCCAAACAAGAAATGTAACACATGCCTCCATCCATGCTAATTAGGGCGGATGGTCGAATCTCCCCTGCTGGCTGCTGTATTTTGACAGCCGACACCTATGGCTGTGAGAATACCCACACAGTGACTGCATCTGACTGGCAGCACTCATTGTTTGGCCAGCAATTTTCCATCCAACTCCTTTGATTCTCGGATTAAAGATTTTTGAGCTGAGTTTTGATGGCAGAGCCATACAGAGATTGAATTTCTGCTGGAAATGGCCAAAATTTGATCCTTGCATGGACAGCTTAAAATTAGAATTATACACTACTTGTCAGTTAAGAGAAAGTAAAAGGGAATGGGGTGATCCTATGCATCAGTAGGTCAAATGGATGTCTCCTAAACGTGCACCGTTTAGGACAGGGGTCTCAAACTGGCGGCCCTCCAGCTGTTGCAAAACTACAAGTCCCATGGGGCATTGCAAGGCTGACAGTTACAAGCATGACTCCCACAGGCAGAGGCATGATGGGACTTGTAGTTTTGCAAGAGCTGGAGGGCCGCCAGTTTGAGACCCCTGTCCTAAACGGTGCACGTTTAGGAGACATCCATTTTACCTACAGGTAAGCCTTACTATAGGCTTACCTGTAGGTAAAAATTACCAAGCGTGGTTTACTACAGCTTTAGGTCAGTGACAATCGCCATAGAGAATAAACCCCCTGAAGGAATATGCTATATGCAAGTTGAAATGCGTTGGGGTCTCTGATTGTACATTTGATATTCTCTTTATATGAAACATCAATTATAATTGTTCCAACTAATCGCATCATATATATATATATATATATATATATATATATATATATATATATATATATTGTGAGGGGGTTAGCTCGGCAGCGGGTGTGTGACCCCCTGGGTGGGTTCACCACACAAAAACAGGCACAGCAGACAGAGTTTGTAGTTGCAAAAACAAAAGGTGCAATTTATTTAAACAATTTACAGGGGAAAAACAGCAAAACAAAAAGAAACATAAAAAAAGAAATCCTGGTCAGCTTGACCGCTTACTACACACGTAGGTTCCCCGTCTGACAACTAGGTGCAGCCTTGTGCTGCCCCAGCCCATATCTCCCTGTTTTTTGAAGGTTTTAGCCACACAGGCTTTGTCTCACCGCACAGGACAGAAACACACTCCCCAGTCTTGCACAACACAGAACTGGTTCCAGGATGGAGCGTCTCCCTTAGCATGCTGGGAGTTCTTGTAGAGGCCTTAATGAACCACTTGATTCAGCTGGGCTCATTAACTCTTCCCCCGCAAGACTCCCAGCACTCCCCCTAGTGGTATGAATTTGCATAAAGCCTGAATCTAGGGCATACATACCTACCATGCTGGATGCAACCTGGTGATTTTACCTGCCTGCTGTCACATACCCCCCCCCTCTTGTTTTAACCTTGGGGTTGGAACACAAGCAATCAGGCATGCATGTACTCGAGACAAAGCATCCACATTCCCCATTTGAACGCCAAGGCGATGCTTTACCGTAAAGTTGAATTCCTGTAGGGCCAGGAACCACCTATTCACTCTTCTATTTGTCTCTTTGTTTTGAGCCATCCACTTTAAAGGAGCGTGATCAGTAATCATGTCAAAGTGCCTACCTAGCAGATAGTACCGAAGGGAATCTAGAGCCCACTTCACCGCTAAACACTCCTTCTCAATCGTGGCATAATTTACCTCATGGGACTTCAATTTCCTGCTGAGGTAAATGACTGGGTGCTCTTCCCCGTTCCAGACCTGGGACAATACTGCTCCTAACCCAACGTCTGATGCATCACTTTGTACGACAAAGTCCCTAGAGAAGTCTGGTGAGTACAACACTGGCTGGCTACATAAGGCTTTTTTTAAGAATTGGAATGCTGCCTCAGCCTCTGGGGCCCATTTAACCATGACCGACTCTTTTCCTTTTGTCAGGTTGGTTAGGGGCACAGCCTGAGAAGCAAAGTGGGGAATGAATCGCCGATAATAACCAGCGATTCCCAGAAAGGCTTGTACCTGCTTCTTGCTGTTGGGACGTGGCCAATTCTGTATGGCCTCGACTTTGTTGACTTGGGGTTTTATTACTCCCCTCCCAATGGTGTACCCAAGATATTTGGCCCCTCCTGGCCAATGGTACACTTATTGGGGTTGGCCGTAAACCCAGCTTCCCGGATAGAGTCTAGGACTGCTTGCACTTTTGGCAGATGTGAGGCCCAATCTGTGCTATAGATAATTACATCATCCAGGTAAGCCGCAGCATACTTCTGATGGGGCCTCAGTATCTGGTCCATTTTCCGCTGGAATGTGCCCGGCGCATTCTGTAACCCAAACGGCATTCTTTTATATTGGAACGCCCCGTCTGGGGTTACAAATGCGGTTTTCTCCTTGGCCAGGGGAATTTGCCAATACCCTTTTGTGAGATCAAGAGTTGTCATGTATCGGGCTGTTCCCAGCCGGTCGATCAACTCATCTATATGGGGTAGGTTACAAATTTTGTAACTTTGTTCAGTTGTCGAAAATCGTTACAAAATCGCCAGCTCCCATCCGGTTTAGGCACTAACACAATGGGACTTGACCAATCACTTTGGGACTCCTCTATCACCCCTAACTTAAGCATTTTCTGTACTTCCGCACGTATTGCCTCCCGTCGGGCCTCCGGGATCCGATAGGGTTTTAGTTTCACCCTTTCACTGGGTGGGGTAATAATATCATGCTCTACCCCAGACGTTTGTCCCGGCAGCTCAGAGAAAACCTCCTTGTTGCGAAGCACAAACTCCTTAACCTCCTGTTGTTGGGGGTTTGACAAGGTGACTGCTATTCCAACCTCAGGAATCACGCAATCAGAGTGAGCTGGTGACAAAGTTTCCGCGACTAGGGATTCCCTATCCCTCCAGGCTTTCAACAGATTAATGTGATAGATCTGTTCGGGCTTTCGCCTTCCTGGTTGTCTGACCTTGTAATTCACTTCGCTCACTTTTTCCAATATCTCATAGGGGCCTTGCCATTTGGCAAGGAATTTGCTTTCAACCGTAGGGACAAGTACCAATGCCCTATCCCCAGGGAAAAGGTACGGGTCTTGGCTCCACGGTTGTACACTCTCTGCTGTGCCAACTGCGCTTGGGCCAAATGTTCCTTTACGATTGGCATTACCTGTGCAATTCTATCTTGCATCAGGGCGACATGCTCAATCACACTCCTGTGGGGAGGACTCTCACTTTCCCAGGTTTCCTTGGCGATATCCAACAGCCCTCTGGGGTATCTCCCATAAAGTAACTCAAAGGGTGAGAAACCCTTAGAGGATTGGGGTACCTCCCTAATAGCAAACATTAAATAGGGAATTAGACAGTCCCAATCCTTTCCATCTCTATCCACCACTTTCTTTAACATTTGTTTTAGGGTTTTGTTGAATCTTTCAACCAACCCATCTGTTTGGGGGTGATACACAGATGTACGCAATTGTGTCACTTTGAACAACTTACACAGCTCTTTCATAACCCGGGACATAAAGGGTGTACCTTGGTTCGTAAGCAGTTCTTTACAAATACCCACACGGCTAAAAACAAGAGATAGCTCTTTGGCTATGGTTTTGGCCGAGGTATTTCGGAGAGGAATCGCTTCCGGATAACGGGTGGCACAGTCCATTATAACCAAGATGTACTGGTGCTCCCTAGCAGACTTCATTATCGGACCTACCAAATCTATTGCGATCCTCTCAAAGGGGACCTCAATGATGGGAAGAGGTACCAGCGGGTTACGGAAATGTGGCATCGGTGCCGACCTCTGACACACAGGGCAGGAGAAACAATAATTTTCTGTTTCCTTCATGACCCCAGGCCAATAGAATCTCTGCAATACTCTCTCTCTGGTTTTCTCTGTCCCCAGATGACCTCCAAGAATGTGCCCATGGGCCAACTCTAACACCAACTTCCTGTAAGGTTTGGGCACTACAAGCTGCTCAATGGTTTCTTCTGCCCTTTTAGCCACCCGATACAGTAGGTCCTTTTCCACGATGAAGTATGGGTAAGTGCAGGTCTCATCTGGGTTCACTAACTCGCCTTCTATTTCCACTACGTTTTCCCGTCCCTTTATTAGGGTGGGGTCTTTTAACTGTTCTGTGGCAAAATTTTCCTTGTGAACCTCGAGATCAGAAAACTCCACAGACGGCATGTTTTCATCTGAGGATGTTGGCTCCTCCCCAGTTTCTCAAGTCTCCCCTGCCAATACCGACAAGGGAAATTCTGGAGAGTCCTCTCCACTCTCCGAGGAATTCTGGCTATCACATTCCTGGTATATAGGGGCACCAGTGGGGGGCTCAGGACAATCCCATAGTTCCCAGAACTTTGGAAAATCCCTTCCCACAATGGCATCATGAGGCATGTGAAACACTAATCCCACCCGATGAGAGAGGGTACCTTTGGGGGTCTCAAAACACACTGTAGTCACCGGATACTCTCGGGTGTCCCCATGCACACAAATAACCGCTACCTTGCTATTCCCAGAAACCTCTGTAGTAACTAATTCAGCCTTTATCAGTGTCACGAGGCTACCTGAATCCAGCAATACAACAACATTTCTACCATTAACACACATTTTGCATAAATGTTTCTCAGTTCCCCGAATGGCAGTGCATGCAACTGTCGCAAACAGCGACTGACGTCTGTCCGTTAGAAAGTCACATTGCATGGGTTCATCCACAACGGGGCAATTTGCTGCAATATGTCCCTCTTGTCTGCAGCGGTAACAAACAATCCTTCTTGCTGCCTCTTGAACCCCTGACTTCCCAGGCTGTTCTCGCCAAACCTTGGGTAGAACTCCCACCCTCTCACTCTCTCCACCCTCATCCCTTGGAATCATCTTACCCGCCACTGGGGATGGTCTGGTCTTAGGGTGGAAAGTCCGTGAGTCTCTGGAAGAGGCAGTCAGGTTCTCTGTAGCCAAGTACTTCTCTACACGATCCACAAGATTATCGGCCGTTTCTGGGTCTCCATGGCTTACCCACTTTTGGATGGCAGTAGGAAGAGCCCTCAAGAAACGATCCATCACAACACGTTCCACAATCTTTGGTGCGGACAAAGTCTCTGGCTGTAGCCACTTCTTGCTCAGGTGAATGAGATCATACATTTGAGACCTGGGGGGTTTTCCAAGCCGGAAATTCCAGTTATGCACACGCTGAGCCCGGACAGCCAGGGTGACACCCAGCCGTGCCAATATTTCAGTTTTTAGCATCACATAGTCTTTTGCTTGGTCAGGCTCTAGGTCATAGTAAGCTTTCTGCGATTCACCAGTTAACATAGGAGCCACCAGTCCAGCCCACTGCTCCTTAGGCCACTTTTCTCTTTCAGCAGTCCTTTCAAATGTGGTCAAAAACACCTCTGGATCATCCTCTCCAGTAATTTTTGTCAATAAACGACTCGCCCCAAAGGACGCGGTATTAGTGGAACGACTTTCCTCACTGGTCTGCGGACGTTGCTGCATTACTGTTTCCATTTGTTGTAGTCTCTGCTCTTGCTTCTGCAACAGGTCTATGAAACGGGCCTCCGATTGCTGCAGGGCTTGTTGCTAAGCTTCCAGACTCTGTTGGTGAGCTTGCTGCTGGGCTGCAAGGCTCTGTTGATAAGCTTGCTGGTAGGCTGCAAAGCTCTGTTGTTGAGCTGCAAGGCTCTTTTGCAAACCTGCATTTGTCTGCTGCTGATTGGCATTTGCTAGAGCCAGCTGTTTCGATATCTCCTCCATGCTGGCCTTAAAAAAAAACTGCCACTGGTTCTCCACCAACTGTGAGGGGGTTAACTCGGCAGTGGGTGTGTGTGACCCCCTGGATGGGTTCACCACACAAAAACAGGCACAGCAGACAGAGTTTGTAGTTGCAAAAACAAAAGGTGCGGTTTATTTAAACTATTTACAGGGGAAAAACAGCAAAACAAAAAGAAACATAAAAAAAGAAATCCTGGTCAGCTTGACCGCTTACTACACACGCAGGTTCCCTGTCTGACAACTAGGTGCAGCCTTGTGCTGCCCCAGCCCCTATCTCCCTGTTTTTTGAAGGTTTTAGCCACACAGGCATTGTCTCACCGCACAGGACAGAAACACACTCCCCAGTCTTGCACAACACAGAACTGGTTCCAGGATGGAGCATCTCCCTTAGCATGCTGGGGGTTCTTGTAGAGGCCTTAATGAGCCACTTGATTCAGCTGGGCTCATTAACTCTTCCCCCGCAAGACTCCCAGCACTCCCCCTAGTGGTATGAATTTGCATAAAGCCTGAATCTAGGGCATACATACCTACCATCCTGGATGCAACCTGGTGATTTTACCTGCCTGCTGTCACAATATATATATATATATATATATATATATATATATATATATATATAATGTGTGTATGTGTGTGTGTATATATATATTTATATGTGTGTGTTTTTTAATATGTTTTTATGATGGTTTTGCAATGTATGTACAAACCATATAGCCCCATGGGCTTTTTTCTATTGTTTTGGCATTGAATACAATTTGTAATTTTTTTTATCATCTATCCATTTTAATACACATAACTTCATTTCTGAAGTTTTTGGTTTTGGTTTCTTTGTATGTATGGATTGCATGGGTTGTTACCAATATTTGGTGAAAATTTCATGTCAATTGCACCTTTTAGAAATCATATTTACCTAGAAAAATGGTGTCGTGTTCAATACTTATTTTACCTGCTGTGAATATAAATTAATTTTGTCATTAGGAGCCGAAAAGTCCTGTGCCCCCCTTTTTTTCTCCCAATGTGTATTTGCGTAATTGTGGGATATGGCTCCTCTGTAATTTTGGTTGGATAAAGGAATAAGTAAGATCTATGAATCCTTTAAGCTAACCACCCCCAAGTCCTCTCAGTAAATCTGAGGGTTTTCTTTGCCCCAAAAAATAAAATGGCTAAAATTAGGACATTTCTGCAAAGTTTCACCATTTCTTCAAAATGCATTGGTATCAGTGTAAAGAATGTTTGTTTGTTTTTTAGAGGAGCAATGTGCTTTAAATTACATCAGGGGTCACAGAAATATTCTTGTGCCAAAAAGCCCCTCATTGGCTGGGAGCATGATGTTATTGTAATAAAACAATTGCTAGTTTGTTGCCCATATGTTGGAAAATTTTCCCATTACTCTCATATTGTCACAATTGCCTCTGTATTGCCACATTTGCCCTTGTGTCATCTAGTTAATATTACAATTGAATGTTTGTTGCAAATGTATTGCCACAATTGCCCTCTTGTTGACTGCAATAGTTGAACATTTCTTGCCATCATGTTGTCACAATTTTCTTTTTTTCCTGCATAACGTAATGAGTGCCTACTTGTTGCTTATGTATTGTAATGATGCACCCTAAATATCCCTTGCAGTGGGCAGCACTTCAACTCCTATATGGAGAGGAGAAAATTGGGTGAGTCACTGATGATGAAATAATCTTGAAGAAAACTAGCAGCATACAATGGTAAGTGACAGCTTTTAAATAAATCTAGTGGGATCATATAAATATATATAATTGTGCCTATATATAAAGCAAATACAAATAGTTTGAATTGTCCTTCAATATGCACTTTGATTTTAGCCATCAGTTCACTAAAGGATTTCCTGGAACTGGAAAGTGTATAGAGAATGGTAACTAAATGAAATGCCTCAGTTACGAGGAAGGACTAATAGAAGTGAATGGATTCAGCCATAAGAAAGGTCCGTAAACAAAGATATATATGATTATATTATTAAAATATAGGAAAGTCAGTAAAAAGTTGTTCACTCTAAGGGCTCTAGTAAAGAATGCAACCCTGACCCTTACCCAAGAAAATGACTCTTTACTATAGGAGGAGTCAAAATGTAGAATAAATGCTAAGAGATGGTTAAAGGGGTTGTAAATAAATTATTTTATTTATTTTTAAATAACAAACATGTTATACTTACCTCCACTGTGCAGCTCGTTTTGCACAGAGTGGCCCCCGAACCTGGTCTTCTGGGGTCCCTCGGCGGCTGTCTCAGCTCCTCCCCGCAAGAACTCACCACCTATATGCCAGCGAGCTCGCATGGTGGTGAGTGATTGCGGGCGCGCTCCAGTGATACAGCCCGGCGGCTATAGCCGCTCACTGTATCACTCGGCCCCGCCCCCCGGTGCGCCGTGTCATTGGATGTGATTGACAGCAGCGTGAGCCTATGGCTGCGCTGCTTTCAATCCATCCAGTGTAGTCAATCAACGGCCAGGCTCAGAAACGAGGAGGATGACGGGGGCGAGCGCGGGACTTTCGAGGGCTCAGGTAAGTAAAACGGGGGCTCGGGGGGAGGCGGTATTGTCGGATGTTTTTTCACCTTAATGCATAGGATGCATTAAGGTGAAAAAACTTTTACCTTTAAAACCCCTTTAAGGCGGTTTCCTTATAGCAACCTGTCACTGATTTATTGCCCAATAATCCTGTAAAAAATACCCCCACCTTTCTTGCTGTTCAGTTGATGATGAATCAACCTCTGAAGTCTACTGAGAAACCAACACTTTCAGGAGTGTTGATCTCCTGTGTCTCCTGCAGTGCTGAGTGGTTCCTCCCACTGAACTGGACATCATTACAGGACACAGTATTTATCTAGAGGTTGGTGGGAGGAACCATTGAGTGCTGTGGGAGAACCAGGACATCAACATTCAGAGGACATTAAGAGGATGTTTCTTCATCAATAGAGTGTTGATTGGTGGTCCAGGCAGCACATGTATTCCTGTGCCCACCGCGTGCACTAAAACACTGGTATTGAATGCACAGCAGTTAGATGCCCCCATGTGCATTGGCCTTACTACAAATTACAATGTTGCAGCATGATCACGGTATGACTGAAGGAATCCATCTTCCTGTATGCAGCTGATTGATAACATAATCTAAGCCAAAGTCATTTGACTGGAGCTCAGGAACTGCTTTTCAATTATAAAAGCTTGAGCTTTTTTTTTTTTTTTTTTTTAATAATATACTGTTGTATATTGTGAAATGTCAGATATTTATTAAGAAAAAATGTAAACATTTTCTAAAAGGTAAATTTTATACTTTAACGCACATCAATCTGAATATTCATATTAGTTTCATGTTTTTAAAATTGAATTCTACCTTTATACAAATCATCTTTCTCCATAAGAAGGCAAAATGCCAATTTACTCTTGCAGCCCAGGAAGTGTTCTATTGTGATTTCTTTGTTGAATCATTTAGATGTTCTAGTCTAGAGCACATATTTGACAGCCCAAGAACAGCCTTTGATTTGTGTGTGTATCTGAATCCGGAATCAAAGAATCCCATCATTCAACAATGCACTGTGCAGCCACCAGCAGGATTGTCAGCATTTTTTAGGGTGACTTGTTCTAAAGTTGTACAGCGTAGAATTAATGAGATGTGACAAGTGACCTTTAATGTGATAAGTCTGAAAGAGACAGCTACTGACATATAATTTTCACAGCGCCCCAATCCATACCACAAATACCCTTTCAGACACTCTATATCACAAAGTATGTCAACACTGGAAGACAAAAGAGCACTCCCTGAATTCCCATATGTCTGATCAAGTACATATACATTCTCCCTCAGCTTGTTTATATCACTGCTGGAGGACACACTCGGCTGACATACCTTGCTTAATGCATCATTACATGAGAGCAAAGGACACTACATATATAGCCTAGAAAGTGATGTTTATCATCCTATTGCCGGTCCACAAAAACATTTCAATTATTAATCATAACCTTTAATCATCCACTTGTCATTTTGACGTTACACGGCTGTAGGTGGGCATAGATTCTTCAGAATACATAACCAATTAACATGGTGCTTTGAGTTTATCTAACTATTTTGGGAGTGGGAGGAGGGTACCGTATCATGAAGATCTTCTGGTGGTGAATATGTTTGAGTCAATGTCCTTTTTTTCCCCAACACAGATGACAAATGGGCGAGGTGAATGTATAAAGGAAAAGGTAGAGATTTATCCAGAATGATGCAGAATTCTTCTAAAGCCCCGTACACACGGTCGGACTTCTATCGGACTTTTCCGTGTTTTTTTGTCCGAACGGAGTTGGTTGGGAACACCCATAGCATACACACACTCTGACTTTTCTGCAAACTTTCCCAAAACTTTTTGCAACATCACGTGGTTTTTCTGCTCTTTTCTGCTCTTTACCGCCACCCTTTGGTCAACTTCTGCTATTGTTGGTTGATTTTAACATTAGTTGTTTTGTCCATCGGACAAAAGTCCAATGGTTTTCTGTACACACGGTCGGACTTTGCTCCATCGGACTTTTGTTGGGCAAAAGTTTGTCCGTTTGCAGACCCAACTTTTGTCCGATGAAAACAAGAAAAAAGCAAAAAAAGTTTGTCCCATGGAGCGTACACACGGTCGGATTGTTGGTCCAACTTGCTCAAAATGAAGTTTGTTGGCCAAAAGTCCGACCTTGTGTACGGGGCTTTATACTCCCCATTTCTTTTGTCAACTCCTTGCTTAGCCTAGTAGTGAAGGTTCTCATTTATCCAGGTCATGGTATATCTAGTAGTAGTTAGTTACATTCAACTGGACTTATTCTGTAATGTTGAAGATGTTTCATAGCTTATCCCCTTCTTCAATTAGTGTCTTGAAAATAGCTCAACATTTATAGCGACACAAGTAGAACCACACCTTAATCCAATCACTGTGAAAAGGCAGATGTTCTTGTTCAAGAACAAGATTGGAGGTCTTCAACATTGTATAACAAGAGCAGTAGAATGCGACTACTTAACGGGAGAAGTGCATCTTCTCTTTAACAGTCTAGCACAGCTATTTAAACTAGGGTTCCTCTAGAGCAGGGGTCTCCAAACTTTCTAAACAAAGGGCCGGTTTACCGTCCTTCAGACTTTAGGCGGGCCGGATCGTGGCCAGTGGGTGTAGAAATTTTTCTGGCATCAGTAGGAGTAAACATCACCACATTTGGTATTAGGTTAGGAGAAATAGTGCCCCATCTTTGGTATCATAGGGAGCAATTGTGCTCCATTATTGGAGTCAGTAGAAGAAATGGTGCCCCATTGTTGGTGTTAGATGTCAGAATAGTGTCTCATATCAGTGGGAGGATAAGTGCCCCAAGGGCCGGATAAAGGCAGGGAAAGGGCCGTATCCGGCCCCCGGGCCGCAGTTTGGAGACCACTGCTCTAGAGGTTGCTTAGGGTTCTTTGAATTGTGGCTGATTCACCTCCATTTTACCAATGCCTACATAGTTCTGGAGGTAATGCCACTTGGCAGAGCCAGTTGCATGACACCAACAGCCTATGAGTGCCATTCGCAAACAGGGTTTTGTAGAACCCTAGGGTTCCTCTCGAGTTTGCTAGGTTTTCCTTGAGTTGTGGCCAAATCACCCCCCATTTAATGGCACCTGCATAGTTCCAGAGCCAATGCCACTTGGCAGAGCAAGCTGCAGGACACCAATGACTTTTTTTAAGCTGGCCCTAAGGGTGGAAGTCTGACCATCGCTGTAAAGGGGGAATTCTTCCTACCAGACAACAATGTAAGGGGCACTTTTCCCACTGACCTTCAATGAACTGATTTGAGCAGGGGTTCCTTAACCACTTAACGACCGCTCACTGTATATATACGTCGGCAGAATGGCACCGACAGGCACAATCACGTAGAGTGTACGTGATTGCCTTTGCATAGTTGGGGGGTCCAATCGGACCCCCCTCCTATACAGTGAGCGGTGGCTAAGTGTCCGGGAGCATTCCGGGATGAGGGGGCAGCCATTCGTTTCCGGCCACCCCCTCGCGATCGCTCCCGGCGAATGGAAATGCCCCCTCTGTCTGTGTCAGGCAGAGGAAGCAGGAGGAAGTGATGTCATCTCTGGTGCGGCGCTCACATATACCGAGCGCCGTACAAGAGAAGACATCAGGTCAGTGCACACAACACTACACTGACACCAGGACACATAGGGACATAAATCGCCCCCCCAGGCCCCCCCAGATCACCCCCCAGATCACCCCCCCAGCCCCCAGTCACAGTGTCACTGATTGCAGTGACCATTTATTTAGTAATCAGTGACATTTGTGACTGTAAAAGTGTCAGTACATTCAGTTTTAGGTCCAGTGTAGCCCCCTAACCCCCCCTAATAAAGGTTTAACCCCCTGATCACCCCCCAGATAACCCTTTCACCCCCTATCACCACTGTCGCTAAGCGATCATTTTTCTGATCGCTGTCTTAGCGTCAGTGATGCCGATCGGCAGCCAGTAATTTTTTTTAGGTTCGCCGCATGTTTTTATAGCGTCAGGTACCCCAATATATTATCTAATAAAGGTTTAACCCCCTTGATCGCCCCCCAGGTAACCCTTTCACCCCCTATCACCACTGTCGCTAAGCGATCGTTTTTCTAAACGCTGTCTTAGTGTCGGTGATGCAGATCGGTAGCCGGTAATTTTTTTTAGGTTCGCCGCAGGTTTTTATAGCGTCAGGTACCCCAATATATTATCTAATAAAGGTTTAACCCCCTTGATCACCCCCCAGGTAACCCTTTCACCCCCTATCACCACTGTTGCTAAGCGATCGTTTTTCTAAACGCTGTCTTAGTGTCGGTGATGCAGATCGGTAGCCAGTAATTTTTTTTAGGTTCGCCGCATGTTTTTATAGCGTCAGGTACCCCAATATATTATCTACTAAAGGTTTAACCCCCTTGATCGCCCCCCAGGTAACCCTTTCACCCCCTATCACCACTGTCGCTAAGCGATCGTTTTTCTAAACGCTGTCTTAGTGTCGGTGATGCAGATCGGTAGCTGGTAATTTTTTTTAGCTTCGCCGCAGGTTTTTATAGCGTCAGGTACCCCAATATATTATCTAATAAAGGTTTAACCCCCTTGATCGCCCCCCAGGTAACCCTTTCACCCCCTATCACCACTGTCGCTAAGCGATCGTTTTTCTAAACGCTGTCTTAGTGTCCGTGATGCAGATCGGTAGCCAGTAATTTTTTTTAGGTTCGCCGCAGGTTTTTATAGCGTCAGGTACCCCAATATATTATCTAGTAAAGGTTTAACCCCCTTGATCGCCCCCCAGGTAACCCTTTCACCCCCTATCACCACTGTTGCTAAGCGATCGTTTTTCTAAACGCTGTCTTAGTGTCGGTGATGCAGATCGGTAGCCAGTAATTTTTTTTAGGTTCGCCGCATGTTTTTATAGCGTCAGGTACCCCAATATATTATCTAATAAAGGTTTAACCCCCTTGATCGCCCCCAGGTAACCCTTTCACCCCCTATCACCACTGTCGCTAAGCGACCGTTTTTCTGATCGCTGTCTTAGTGTCGGTGATGCAGATCGGTAGCCAGTAATTTTTTTTAGGTTCGCCGCAGGTTTTTATAGCGTCAGGTACCCCCATATATTATCTAATAAAGGTTTTAACCCCCTGATTGCCCCTAGTTAACCCTTTCACCAGTGATCACCATATAAGTGTTACGGGTGACGCTGGTTAGTTAGTTTGCTTTTTATAGTGTCAGGGCACCCGCCGTATATAACCCAATAAAGGTTTAACCCCCTGATCGCCCGGCGGGTGATATCAATTAGGTTTTAGCGTCAGAGAGGGTATGCGTCACACCCCAGGCAGCGTCAGGTTAGTGCCAGTAACGCTAACACCCACGCGTGAAGCATACACCCCCCTTAGTGGTATAGTATCTGAACAGATCAATATCTGATCTGATCAGATCTATACTAGCGTCCCCAGCAGTTTAGGGTTCCCAAAAACGCAGTGTTAGCGGGATCAGCCCAGATACCTGCTGGCACCTGCGTTTTGCCCCTCCGTCCAGCCCAGGCCACCCAAGTGCAGTATCGATCGATCACTGTCACTTACAAAACAAAAACACACATAACTGCAGCGTTCGCAGAGACAGGCCTGATCCCTGCGACTCCAGTGCTGTAGGAGGTGATTTCACCACCACAGTTAAATAAAAAAAGCATATATGCCGAAGCATTGGGGCAGCAGGAGCGGAGGAGCGATTTTGCTCCTAATGCCGCGTACATACGGTCGAAATTCCGACGGAGGCTTGCCCGTGGAAAAGTCTGACCATGTGTGTGCGGCATAACTTTTTTGCGGGAGGATGCCCCCATGCTTCGGCATATATAAATGGTGCATGTATGCCCATCATTGGAAGTGGGTGGATGAAGGGCGGTATTCTAATGGTGGGCATACCCACCGATCAATCTCTTTTTTCGTTCAGCCAACTGGCTGCATGAAAAAAAAAAGATTACAATACATGTCCAACAAGGACCAGCAACGTACTGGTATGTTGCTGGACTTTGAATGTTTATACCAGAATGATGCCTGCGGGTTTAGGTATCATCTTGGTATCATTCTTTTCAGCCTGCGGCTGGCTTTCATGTAAAAGCAATCCTAGCGGCTAATTAGCCTCTGGACTGCTTTTACAAGCAGTGGGAGGGAATGCCCCCCCCGGATATAAAAAGCGCCATTGGGAAATTGGGAAAGCATTTTATCACACCGATCTTGGTGTGGTCAGATGCTTTGAGGGCAGAGGAAAAATCTAGGGTCCAATAGACCCCAGTTTTTTCAAAAAAAGAGTACCTGTCACTACCTATTGCTATCATAGGGGATATTTACATTCCCTGAGATAACAATAAAAATGATAAAAAAAAAAATACTTGGAAGGAACAATTTAAAAATAAAATAAAAAAGCAAAATTAATAATAAAAAAAAAAAAAAGCACCCCTGTCCTGCCCTGCTTTTGCCCAATGGCGAACGCAAGCGTCGGTCTGGCGTCATATGTAAACAGCAATTGCACCATGCATGTGAGGTATCACCGCGAAGGTCAGATCGAGGGAAGTCATTTTAGCAGTAGACCTCCTCTGTAAATCTACTGGGGTAACTTGTAAAGGCTTTTAAAGGCTTTTAAAAATGTATGTAGTTTGTCGCCAATGCGCGTTTGTGCGAAATTTTAAAGCATGTCATGTTTGGTATCTATGTACTCGGCCTAAGATCATCTTTTTTATTTCATCAAACATTTGGGCAATATAGTGTGTTTTAGTGCATTAAAATTAAAAAAGTCTATTTTTTAACCCAAAAAATGCGTTTGAAAAATCGCTGCGCAAATACTGTGTAGAAAAAAAAATGCAACACCCACCATTTTAATCTGTAGGGCCTTTGCTTTAAAAATATATATAATGTTTGGGGGTTCAACATAATTTTCTTTCAAAAAAAAAAATGTTTTCATGTAAACAAAAAGTGTCAAAAAGGGCTTTGTCTTCAAGTGGTTAGAAGAGTGGATGTAAGCTTCCTAATGTTGTGTATAAAATGCCAGAACAGTTCAAAACCCCCCCAAATGACCCCATTTTGGAAAGTACACACCCCAAGCTATATACTGAGAGGCATGTCGAGTCCATGGAATATTTTATATGTCGACACAAGTTGCGGAAAAACAACATTTTTTTTTTTTTTGCACAAAGTTGTCACTAAATGATATATTGCTCAAACATGCCATGGGCATATGTGGAATTACACCCCAAAATACATTCTGTTGCTTCTCCTGAGTACGGGGATACCACATGTGTGAGGGACCCCAAAAACCAAGCACCGCCTTCAGGCTTTCTAAGGGTGTAAATTTTTGATTTCACTTCTCACTGCCTATCACAGTTTCGGAGGCCATGAAATGCCCAGATGGCACAAACCCCCCCCCCCCAAATGACCCCATTTTGGAAAGTAGACACCCCAAGCTATTTGCTGAGAGGTATTGTGAGTATTTTGCAGATCTCGCTTTTTGTCACAAAGTTTTGAAAATTGAAAAAAATATATATATATATATATATTTCCTTTCTTCATTTTCAAAAACAAATGAGAGCTGTAAAATACTCGCCATGCCTCTCAGCAAATAGCTTGGGGTGTCTATATTCCAAAATGGGGTCATTTGGGGGGGTTTTGTGCTATTTTGGCATTTTATGGCCTTCGAAACTGTGATAGGTAGTGAGGCGTGAAATCAAAAATTTGCGCCCTTAGAAATCCTGAAGGCGGTGCTTGGTTTCCGGGGTCCCGTACGCGGCTAGGCTCCCAAAAAGTCCCACACATGTGGTATCCCTGTACTCAGGAGAAGCAGCAAAATGTATTTTGGGGTGCAATTCCACATATAACCATGGCATGTGTGAGCAATATATCATTTAGTGACAACTTTTTGTAATTTTTTTTTTATTTTATTTTTTTAGTCATTATTCAATCACTTAAGACAAAAAAATAAAAAATTCAATGGGCTCAACATGCCTCTCAGCAATTTCCTTGGGGTGTCTACTTTCCAAAATGGGGTCATTTGGGGGGGTTTTGTACTGCCCTGTCATTTTAGCACCTCAAGAAATGAGATAGGCAGTCATAAATTTAAAGCTGTGTAAATTTCAGAAAATGTACCCTAGTTTATAAACTCTATAACTTTTGCGCAAACCAATAAATATACGCTTATTGACATTTTTTTTACTAAAAACATGTGGTTGAATACATTTTGGCCTAAATGTATGACTAAAATTGAGTTTATTCGATTTTTCTTATAACAAAAAGTAGAAAATATCATTTTTTTTTTCAAAATTTTCGGTCTTTTTCCATTTATATCGCAAAAAATAAAAATCGCAGAGGCAATCAAATACCCTTAAAAGAAAGCTCTATTTGTGGGAAGAAAAGGACGCAAATTTCGTTTGGGTACAACACTGCATGTCCGCACAATTTACAGTTAAAGCAGCGCAGTGCAAAATTCTGAATTCACCTCTGGTCCTTTAGCTACCAAATGGTCCGGGGCTTAAGTGGTTAAGACTTGAAAATTATTTCAAGGACTCCTCTGGGGGTAAAAAGGTTGAAAAGGGCAGGTCTAGCAGTTAAAAAACAAAAAAACTCACTGATCTAAGGATTATGCTTTACAAGCAAATCAGTACCAGTGTGCTGGGTGTGTGTCTTTGGAATGACTTGTGGAAGGACTTATGAAAGTCTAAGCTTGATGGCCAACTAAACATAATAAAAATGTCACTGGTATGGAATTCATGCTAAGCCTACTTACAACATACATGTAGGCAGGTGCAGTCTACTTTCTCCACTGCAGGTAGCAATGTTGTTGGGGAGGAAGACAAGAGGAGCAAGGTTCTTCTGTTTTTCTGTGTCACTGGGACAGCTATCCTATTGGAATAGCCATCTTGGGTCAGGCGGAGCCTATTTATGGCACTGGCTCCTAGGTTTGGCGCACATTTTGCAAGTCGGTAGAGGAGAGACAGGTACCCCGCCTGTTAGGGATAGGTAATAGCGGTAAGGGAAAGGTTCCTGACAAGGAGGGAAAATATAGGGTTGCTACTCCTTGGACATCTCCCCACTTGGGCACGAGACGGCCAGGTCACAACGTTATCTCTTTGCAGGCGCTGTTAATTTGGCTGATATCCACTCTCTTCACATTACTGGAAACTGTGAGTGCACACAGTTGGCCAGCCTTCCCGCTGGGTTTCGTCCATGGACCGACACAGCTTCTCTATTGACAAAGTGGGTATTATCCGTTAATTAGGAGTGACTAGGCAGAAAAACTTGTAAAAAGTGTTGCATCACACCTTCTACAGTACCGCCCAGGGGGCTGACCCTCTGGGTATACCCTCTCAGTCTGCATCTTCGCAGATCAGTTTTTTTCTGTCTAGCAAGGAGTAGGACATGGCTCCCTTCGGGCCCATTGGTCCGGGGAAAAAAGATATATATATATATTTTTTTTTTTTGCTACATTTGTTGTTTCCTGCGATCTTCGATCAACTGCCGACTGGGTGACAGGCTGGATCCTCGATCCTTGTAGTCTCCCCAGTTTCGGCCATCGAGCGTGTGCCGACCCTAGCTACGCGCTGGGTTTTCCACGACATGCCCGTCGCTCCACGGGTGGCCGGTGAGCTTACGCTCCAGGGCCTGCATCGGACCGCTCAGCTTCGGCTGACCTTACGGCCGAGTCGCAGCAGCCTGACCGGTGAGCTTACGCTCCAAGGCTTGCATCGGACCGCTCAGCTTCGGCTGACCTTACGGCCGAGTCGCAGCAGCCTGTCCGGTGAGCGTCATGCTCCAGGGCATACATATGATCGTCCCTTCTGGGTCCAATCACAGCATGCCTGGCCAACAGTCACCTTCCGTGCGCGGACGATGATCTGTTTGGAATGTCTTCCAGCAGAATACATGCAGGATAGGTAAGTAAAACTCCCCTGCCTTGGCTGGGTGATTTAGCTGGACATTCCTGGAGAGATCAAGTAAGTGGTTGTGGCCCCTTTCTTCCCTCTCTCCCTGCCTTTCCCTCCTCCCTGGGCTTCTAGCTAAAGGTTGCTGGGTGCTGGGGGTCACCTAGGGGGTCCCACTGGAGCGGGGCTGGCTGTAACTAACATTTAAAAGAAATGTCATTTTTTCTTACCTGTGTTTGTGTCCTTCCTCCTCCATGCTGTCGGCGGCCATTTTGAGGTGGTCCATGCCAAGTTTGGCCTCTTGTGACTGCCCTGCGGCCATCTTCCTGTGGTTCGGCCACACCCACTGGCCCCTATCAGCTGATCGGCGGCCATGTTTGTCCACCCTGTATGCAGATATTGCCGTTCGGCGGCCATCTTTTTGTGGGCTATGGCTGCTTGACCTCTATCTTCTGTCGGCGGCCATTTTCTCAGAGCCCACATTATCTTCCATACAGACGTTTTTGGCAACCATTTTTCGAGAGCCTCCGGCCTCTAGGGTGCATTACACTGGCGCGAAAATTCACACAGGAAGTGCTGATAAAAGAAGCAGACTGACACAGCAGCAGCGGGACAGCATCACAGGCGCAGCATAGCAGTACCTATCCAGGGTGGTGAGTCCTCTGGGTGACCCAGCCTCTCTGCAGCACAGGAGGGTGGCCTATTGATATCTTGCCTGGAGCCCTGTGGGTGTCAGCGTTTGGTCAGCATGGCATCTGAGCCAGATGTCTTCTCCCCTGAAACACCAGATTTAGCAGCTGGTGTCCCTGAGGTGTCTATGGACGCTATGTCGGCAATCCTAGAGGCGTTTGCTGCCAGGGTGGAAGCAGCACATGGGAATACAGGGGGTAATAAACGCCCCCGTCCCCTGCAATCTTCTGGGGATATTTCTGATGCAGAACCAGGTCCAGCTACGGCTCATGGCCCAGATTCTGATGCATCAGAGACTGCAGACCGTGACCGATCGGACAGTGAGGAGGACTCCAAGTCCAGGTCAGTACGCGAGACGGCTTTGGTATCTGACCTTATTACTGCAGTGCGGGATACGCTAAAGTTGGAAAAGACTGCAGAAGTAGTAGATACTCCAGTCCCCTTTGGGTTTCGTAAACCTGCCCGCACTGCTAAGGTGTTCCCTTGTGTGTCTTATTTTGACAAACTCTTATACAAGGAATGGGAGAACCCACTGAGGGTCTTTACAGCCCCAAAGAGGTTTGCAGTACGGTACCCCTTTGAGGAGAGTTTTCTGAAGATATGGACCTCTCCCCCTATAGTGGACCCTTCGGTGTCCAGACTTAATAGAGCCACCACTATTCCAGTAGAAGGGGCTCCTGTTTTCAAGGACCCTGTGGATAAGAAGGCTGAAGCGCTCGCTCGCTACCTATACTCAGTGGTAGGCTCGGCAGTACGCCCGACATTGGCGGGGGCCCTAGTGTCTCAGACACTTACTGAATGGGCAAAATTGCTACTCCAGGGGTTAAAGGAGCGAGATGCTCCTCCTAATGAGATAACTTTAGCCGAGCAGTTGGTCCAGGGCCTTAAGTTTGTCTGCGAGTCAGACATGGATACTATTCCCCTGCTGTCAAGAGCTTCGGTTTATGCAGTAGCAATACGCCGCCTGATCTGGCTAAAGGGCTGGTCTGCGGACCAGACTTCCAAGAAAGCCCTGTTGGATCTGCCTTTTAAGGGCGACAGACTTTTTGGGGCTTCTCTGGATGACATCATCAAGGATGCCACAGGAGGTAAGAGCACTTTGCTTCCCTAAACTAGCAAGGGTAAGGGACTACGCCAAGGGCAAGGGCCCTCCTTTACTGCACGTAAGCGTTTTTTCCGCCCCCTTAAGGCGACAGGGAAAAGACCCCATGCCGATAAAGCGCCTGCCCAAGGACAGAATCGTCCTTGGTCCCGCAGACCCAACAAGCCTGCGGACAAATCTGCGTCCACATGAAGGTCCGCCCCCACCCAGCTCTCGGGTGGGGGGACGTCTTCGCAAATTCGCGACTCAGTGGACTGCTCTAGTCTCCGACAGGTGGGTTTGCGAAGTAATCTCCTCAGGCTACAAGATAGAATTTCTCTCTTGTCCACCAGACAGATTCATCACCTCCAATCTCCAGCTACTACCGACCCGTCGGGAGGCCCTGTATGGGGCGGTCCAGGGTCTACTGGAACGCGGGGTAGTTATTCCAGTTCCAGAACAGGAACGGGGTCAGGGTTTTTACTCAAATCTGTTCATTGTGCCGAAGAAGGAGGGGGTTCGTCCAATCTTGGATCTCAGAGCCCTCAATTGCTTTGTGAAGGTACAAAGATTTTGGATGGAGTCGGTTCGATCTGTAGTCACGGCTCTCCATCCGGGGGACTTTCTGGCCTCCTTGGACATCAAGGACGCATACCTGCAGGTCCCCATATACTCCAGACACCAGAAGTCTCTGTGATTTGCTGTCGGGAAGAACCACTACCAGTTTGTGGCCCTCCCGTTTGGCCTTGTCTCAGCACCCAGGACGTTCACCAAGGTGCTCACTCGGATTCTGGCACTTCTAAGACAGCGGGGTATCGCTATCACAGGTTACTTGGACGACCTTCTGCTGAAGGCCCCTTCAAGCTCAGAATTAAAGGTAAGCGTGTCCATTACCTGTCAGACTCTTCGAGACTGTGGTTGGATACTTAACACGCAAAAGTCAGTATTGGTGCCGACTCAACGCCTAGTGTACCTGGGGTTGATTCTGGATTCCTCAGAGGCAAAGGTATTCCTCCCTGTGGGGAAGTTGCAGACCCTCCGGGCTGCAGTACGGCAGCTGACTTCCAGGAATTGGTCGTCACTCCGTTTTTGCATGCGAGTGTTGGGCCTCATGGTAGCCTCCTTCGAGGCGGTCCTATATGCTCAATACCACACTCGAGTGTTACAGAAGGAAGTTCTGTCCAGATGGAACAGATGCCCTTCATCTCTGGATTATCAAATCCGAGTGAGCCACCTAGTCAGGAGATCCCTGGTATGGTGGCTGACAGCACCGACTTTAATGGCCGGGAAGTCATTTCTTCCGGTTTACTGGATAGTGATCACGACGGACGCCAGCCTTACAGGTTGGGGGGGAGTCTGGGGTGTCCAGTCGGCGCAAGGTCGCTGGACCCCAGAGGAAGCCCTCCTGCCGATCAATGTCCTGGAGATCCGGGCGATCAAGCTGTGCCTCTTCAAATGGTCTCAGAGGCTGCAAGGGCGTCCAGTCAGGATCCAGTCAGACAACGCCACAGCAGTGGCATATGTCAATCATCAGGGAGGATCAAGAAGCTCAGCTGCAGCATCGGAGATCGCTCGCATCCTGAAGTGGGCAGAGAGGAGCGTACCGGCACTGTCGGCCGTGTACATTCCGGGTGTGGAAAACTGGCAGGCGGACTACCTGAGCCGCCAGATGCTGGACCAGGGAGAATGGTCCTTACACCCGGAGGTGTTCCAACTCCTCTGCCAAAGATGGGGCACGTCAGACGTAGATCTTCTGGCTTCCCGACTCAATCGGAAGGTATTGAGATTTTTGGCCCGGTCAAGAGACCCATGGGCAGAGGCAACGGACGCGTTGGTAGCATCGTGGGGTCAGTATCGGCTAATCTATGCCTTCCCTCCCTTAAGGCTTCTTCCTCTTCTGCTCCGCAGAGTGGAGGCAGCGGGAATTCCAATGATCCTAATCGCTCCAGATTGGCCTCAGCGTCCTTGGTACGCCGATCTAGTACGTCTGGTAGCAGATGTCCCCTGGCGCCTACCACTACGGAAGGACCTGCTATCGCAAGGTCCCATATTCCATCCTGCTTTATAGTCATTGGCTTTAACGGCATGGCTGTTGAGAACCAGGTACTGAGAGACCGGGGCCTGTCAGACTCAGTAATCTCTACTATGAGAAGTTCTCGAAAACCGTCCTCTAGGAAGGTCTATCACCGCACTTGGAGGGCCTACATCTCCATGTGTGAGGAAATGAAATGGCACCCGCGTACCTATTTGGTTTCCAGAATCCTGCTGTTTTTACAGCATGGGGTGGACCAAAGGCTTGCCCTAAGTACGATTAAGGGACAGATATCTGCCCTGGCTGTCTTTTTTCAGCGACCCCTGGCGACTCACTCTCTCGTGAGTACATTTGTGCATGTGGCCCCTCCGGTCCGTCCCCCGTTACCTCCGTGGAACTTGAACCTGGTCCTCTCGGTGCTTCAGAAGGCACCGTTTGAGGATATTAGAGATATTCCCCTGTTGACACTTTCTCAGAAAGTGGTCTTTTTGGTGGCTGTTACGTCAGTTAGACGAGTCTCTGAGCTGGCAGCCTTGTCCTGCAAGGCTCCCTATTTGATTTTCCACAAGGATAAGGTGGTGCTGCGGCCGCAGCCTTCCTTTCTTCCGAAAATCGTTTCGGCTTTTCATCTCAACGAAGACATTGTACTTCCATCCTTGTGTCCTCAGCCGTCGAATCCTAAGGAGTCGGCGTTGCATTCCTTGGACGTTGTCCGAGCTTTGAGAGTATACCTATCTGCTACTTCCCTGTTCCGGAAGTCAGACTCACTGTTTGTTTCGGTGGCTGGTCCCAAGAAGGGCCAAGCAGTCTCATCGGCCACCATCTCTAGGTGGATCCGACAGATAGTAATCCAGGCTTACGCCTTAAAGGGTCAGGCGCCCCCCTTTCCTGTCACGGCGCATTCGACCAGGGCAATAGGTGCCTCTTGGGCTTTCCGACATCAAGCGTCTGTTTCCCAATTATGTAAAGCGGTGACTTGGTCGTCCGCTCACACTTTCACAAAATTCTACAAGGTTGATGTAGGTGCATCTTCGGATGCCTCTTTCGGCCGCAAGGTT
Organism: Rana muscosa; assembly: GCA_029206835.1. Taxonomy (NCBI): domain Eukaryota; kingdom Metazoa; phylum Chordata; class Amphibia; order Anura; family Ranidae; genus Rana; species Rana muscosa. The sequence continues at coordinate 95,476,853 of CM055128.1, forward strand.
TTGCAAGCGGCTGTTTAGAGTTGCAACTCCTCCGTTGGAGGAGTGCTGTTTTTGTGTTTTGGGGTGAAGTTTGTTTTTATGCTGTTACCACCCCTCGTTTTTTTCTCTGACACTGCTTTGGGACGTCCCACTTTGTCAATAGAGAAGCTGTGTCGGTCCAGGGACGAAAGAGTAAATAGGATTTTTTACTCACCGTAAAATCCTTTTCTCTGAGTCCATGGACCGACACAGCACCCACCCCTCCTTTTAAGTTTGTACTGCTTTTTGACGAATTGATCTGCGAAGATGCAGACTGAGAGGGTATACCCAGAGAGTCCGCCCCCTGGGCGGTACTGTAGAAGGTGTGATGCAACACTTTTTACAAGTTTTTCTGCCTAGTCACTCCTAATTAACGGATAATACCCACTTTGTCAATAGAGAAGCTGTGTCGGTCCATGGACTCAGAGAAAAGGATTTTACGGTGAGTAAAAAATCCTATTTTTGGGGTGTAATTCCACATATACCCATGTCATGTGTGAGCACTATATGATTTAGTGACAACTTTGTGTAAAAAAATAAATAAAAATGTCCCACAACTTGTGGCAAAATATAAAATATTCCATGGACTGGACTCAACATGCCTCTCAGCATATACGGTAGCTTGGACTGTCTACTTTTCAAAATGGGGTCATTTGGGGGGTTTTGAACTGTCCTGATATTTTATGCACAACATTAGACGCTTATGCCACACATCACCCACTTTTCTAACCAGTTGAAGACAAAGCCTGACACTTTTTGTTTAGATGAAAAAAAATGTTTTTTTGCTAGAAAATTACGTTGAACCCCTAAACATTATATATTTTTTAAGCAAAGGCCCTACAGATTAAAATGGTGGGTGTTGCAATTTTTTTTCACACAGTAATTGCGCAGCAAGTTTCCAAACACAATTTTAATGCACTAAAACACACTATATTGCCCAAATGTTTGGTAAAATATAAAACATGATCTTACGCTGAGTACATAAATGCCAAACACGACATGCTTTAAAATTGGGCACAACCGTACAGCGGCGACAAACTAGATACATTTTTAAAAGCCTTTACAGGTTACCACTTTAGATTTACAGAGGAGGTCTACTGCTAAAATTATTACTGACCTTGATCTGATTTTTGTGGTGATACCTCACATGCATGCGTGCAATTGCTGTTTACATATGACACGAGACCGACACTTGCGTTCGCCTTTGCGTGTGAGCAGGGGGGGGGGGGGTCGGGGGGTGTTAGGGGTGATTTTTTTTTATTTTTTAGAATTTTTATTATCACAGGGAATGTAACTATCCTCTATGATAGCAATAGGTAGTTACAGGTACTCTTTTCTTTTTTTTTTAATTCCCATTGGTGCTGTGCTGTTTATATTTGCCAAAACCTATTCTGCTGGCGGAACCACCGGCTGCATTCTCAGGTTCCCCGGTGGGACAGGAGAGCCCGAGAAAACCATGGAAGTTGGCGGGGGGAGGGATGTTCCCTCCCACTGCTTGTAAAAAAAAGCCGCTAGGATTGCTTTTACATGAAAATCGACTGCTAGCTGAAAAGGACAATACCAAGATGATACCTAAACCTGCAGGCATCATTCTGGTGTAACCACTCAAAGTCCAGCAACATACTAGTACGTTGCTGGTTCTTGTTGGGCATATATTGTAATGTTCTTTTTTCATTCGTTTTTTTTTTTTTTTTAACTGTGGTGGTGAAATCACCTCCTACAGCGCTGGAGTCGCTGATTTACATATCGTGAGAGCAAACTCTGTTGCTGCCAAGATAAATAAATCAGTGCTGCAGCTGAATGGCATACCTGAAAAGCAAACAATGGTAACAATAAAACATTAACTCAATAAAACAACAACAATCTGTGCCAAAAAAAAGAGTAAAAAATATATGCCAAAGCATGGGGGCAATCCGCTCCTAATGTTAGGGGAAAATCGCCCCTCCACCCCTGCCCCCATGCTTCGGCATATATGCTCCTTTTTTTGTTTTTAACTGTGGTGGTGAAATCACCTCTTACAGCGCTGGACTCACTGATTTATGTATCATGAGAGCAAACGCTGTTGCTGTCAAGATAACATAAATCAGTGCTGCAGATGAATGGCGTACCTGAAAAGAAAAAAATGGTTAACAATAAAACACAGTAAACAGTAAAGTATAAAAGATATACATACCTGAATAGAAAACACGATAAAACATAGTAACAATAAAACATTGCAGTTAAAAAAATACAGTAATAGAGAGAGAACAATAAAACAACTATTTTTGGCTTTGTTATTTTATATATATATATATTGTGAGGGGGTTAGCTCGGCAGCGGGTGTGTGTGACCCCCGGGATGGGCTCCCCCACACAAAACAGGCCCAGCAAACGGAGGTTGTGGTTTTCAAAATCAAAAAGGTGCGGTTTATTTTCTATTTACAGTGACAAAACACAGCAAAGCAAAAGAAACATAAACAAAATAAATCCTGGTCAAGTTGACCTCTGACTAAACATACAGGTTTCCTAACTAACAACTGGGATCAGCCTAGTGCTGTCCTAGTCCCTAAGTCCCTGGTTTTAAATGTCCAAGCAAATAGCCACACAGGCTTTGTCTCACCGCACAGGGGTTCACTCTCCCTAGACAGTCCACACAGGTCTGGTTCCAGGCATGAGCAAACATCTAATGAAGCTGGGAGTTCTTATAGAGGCCTAAATGAGCTGACAAGCTTCAGCTGGTCTCATCAACTCCCTGTCTGCACGACGCCCCACACTCTCCCTAGACATATGAGTCATCCATGAGCCCACTAGCCTTAGCTGGGTTTATACAACTCTCCACCTAGTTGTATAAGTCGGCGTAAAGCCTGAATCTGGGCGAAATATATCTACCCCCCTGGATGCAACCAGGTGACTTTACCTTCCTGCTGTCACATACCCCCCCCTCTTGTTTTAACCTCGGGGTTGGAACACCAGCAATCAGGCATTCATGTACTCGAGACAAAGCATCCACATTCCCCATTTGAACGCCAGGGCGATGCTTTACTGTGAAGTTGAATTCCTGGAGGGCCAGGAACCACCTATTCACTCTTCTATTTGTTTCCTTGTTTTGAGCCATCCACTTTAACGGAGCGTGATCCGTAACCATGTCAAAGTGCCTACCTAGCAGGTAGTACCGAAGGGAATCTAGAGCCCACTTCACCGCTAAACACTCCTTTTCAACGGTGGCGTAATTTACCTCATGGGACTTCAACTTCCTGCTGAGGTAAATGACTGGGTGCTCTTCCCCGTTCCAGACCTGGGACAATACTGCTCCTAACCCCACATCTGACGCATCACTTTGTACGACAAAGTCTTTAGAGAAGTCGGGTGAGTACAACACTGGCTGGCTACATAAGGCTTGTTTCAAGAATTGGAATGCTGCCTCAGCCTCGGGGGTCCATTTAATCATGACCGACCCTTTCCCCTTCGTCAGGTTGGTTAGGGGCACAGCCTTAGAAGCAAAGTGGGGAATGAATCGCCGATAATACCCAGCGATTCCCAGAAAGGCTCGTACCTGCTTCTTGCTGTTGGGACGTGGCCAACTCTGGATGGCCTCGACTTTGTTGAGTTGGGGTTTTATTACTCCCCTCCCAATGGTGTACCCAAGATATTTGGCCTCCTCCTGCCCAATGGTACACTTCTTGGGGTTAGCCGTAAACCCCGCTTCCCGAACAGAGTCCAGGACTGCTTGCACTTTTGGCAGATGTGAGGCCCAGTCTGTGCTATGGACAATTACGTCATCCAGGTAAGCCGCAGCATACTTCCGATGGGGCCTCAGCATCTGGTCCATTTTCCGCTGGAATGTGGCCGGCGCATTCTGTAACCCGAACGGCATTCTTTTATATTGGAACGCCCCGTCTGGGGTTACAAATGCGGTTTTCTCTTTGGCCGACTTGGCCAGGGGGATTTGCCAATACCCTTTTGTGAGGTCAAGAGTCGTCATGTATCGGGCTGTTCCCAGCCGGTCGATCAACTCATCTATACGTGGCATGGGGTAGGTGTCAAATTTTGTAACTTTGTTCAACTGACGAAAATCGTTACAAAATCGCCAGCTCCCATCCGGTTTAGGCACCAACACGATGGGACTAGACCAATCACTTTGGGACTCCTCTATCACCCCTAAGTTCAGCATTTTCTGTACTTCCTCCCGTATTGCCTCCCGTCGAGCCTCTGGGATCCGATAGGGTTTTAACTTCACCCTTTCACCGGGCGGGGTAATGATGTCATGCTCTACCCCAGATGTTTGTCCCGGCAGCTCAGAGAATACCTCCTTGTTGCGAAGCACAAACTCCTTAACCTCCTGTTGTTGGGGTTGTGACAAGGTGGCTGCTATTCCAACCTCAGGAATCACGCAACCAGTTTGAGCTGGTGACCAAGTGTCTGCGACTAGGGACTCTCTATCCCTCCAGGCTTTCAACAGATTAACGTGATAGATCTGTTCGGGCTTTCGCCTTCCTGGTTGTCTGACCTTGTAATTCACTTCGCTCACTTTTTCCATTATCTCGTAGGGGCCTTGCCATTTGGCAAGGAATTTACTTTCAACCGTAGGGACAAGTACCAATATCCTATCCCCCGGGGAAAAGGTACGGGTCTTGGCTCCACGGTTGTACACTCTCTGCTGTGCCAACTGCGCTTGGGCCAAATGTTCCTTCACGATGGGCATTACCTGTGCAATTCGATCTTGCATCAGGGCGACATGCTCAATCACACTCCTGTGGGGAGAACTCTCACTTTCCCAAGTTTCCTTGGCAATATCCAACAGCCCTCTTGGGTGTCTCCCATACAGTAACTCAAAGGGGGAGAATCCCGTAGAGGATTGGGGCACCTCCCTAATAGCAAACATCAAATAAGGAAGTAAACAGTCCCAATCCTTTCCATCTCTATCCACCACTTTCTTCAACATTTGTTTTAGGGTTTTGTTGAATCTTTTAACCAGCCCATCGGTTTGGGGGTGATACACAGACGTACGCAATTGCGTCACTTTGAACAATTTACACAGCTCTTTCATAACCCGGGACATAAAGGGTGTACCTTGGTCCGTAAGCAGTTCTTTACAAATACCCACCCGGCTAAAAACAAGAGATAGCTCTTTGGCTATGGTTTTGGCCAAGGTATTTCGGAGAGGGATCGCTTCTGGATAACGGGTGGCATAGTCCATTATAACTAATATGTACTGGTGCCCCCTAGCGGACTTGATTATAGGACCTACCAAATCCATGGCGATCCTCTCAAACGGGACCTCAATGATGGGTAGAGGGACCAGCGGGCTACGGAAATGTGGCATCGGGGCCAACCTCTGACACACAGGGCAGGAGGAACAATAATTTTCTACGTCCTTCATCACCCCCGGCCAATAGAATCTCTGTAATACCCTCTCTCGGGTTTTCTCTGTCCCCAGATGACCTCCAAGAATGTGCCCATGGGCCAACTCCAACACCAACTTCCTGTAAGGTTTGGGCACCACAAGCTGCTCAACGGTTTCTTCTGCCCTTTTTGCCACCCGATACAGTAGGTCCTTCTCTACGCTGAAGTATGGGTAAGTGCAGGTATTATCTGGGTTCACTAACTCACCATCTATTTTCACTACGTTTTCCCGTGCCTTTATTAGGGCGGGGTCTTTCAACTGTTCTGTGGCAAAGTTTTCCCTGTGAACCTCAAGATCAGAAAACTCCACAGACGGTAGGTTTTCGTCTGAGGAGGTGGGCTCCTCTCCAGTTTCTTGAGTCTCCCCTGCCAATACTGATAAGGGAAATTCCGGAGAGTCCTCACCACTCTCAGGGGAGTTCTGGCTATCACATTCCTGGTACATAGGGGCACCAGTGAGGGGCTCAGGATCATCCCACAGTTCCCAGAACTTCGGAAAATCCCTTCCCACAATGGCGTCATGCGGTAACTGAGATACTAAGCCCACTGGATGAGAGAGGGTACCTTTGGGGGTCTCGAAACACACTGTAGTCACTGGATACTCTCGGGTGTCCCCATGCACACAAATAACAGCTACCTTGCTATTCCCAGAGACCTCTGTTTTAACTAACTCAGCCTTTATCAGGGTCACAAGGCTACCTGAATCCAGCAATACCACAACATTTCTACCATTAACACACATTTTGCATAAATGTTTCTCAGTTCCTCGAATGGCAGTGCATGCGACTGTCGCACACAGCGACTGACGTCTGCCCGTCAGAAAGTCACACTGCATGGGTTCCTCCACAACCGGGCAATTGGCTGCAATATGTCCCGCTTGCCGGCAGCGGTAGCAAACGATCCTTCTTGCCGCCTCTTGAGCCGCTGATTTCCCAGGCTGTTCTCGCCAAACTTGGGGTAGAGCTCCCACCCTCTCACTCTCTCCACCCTCACCCCTTGGAATCCTCTTATCCGCCCCTGGGGATGGTCTGGTCTTAGGGTGGAAAGTCTGAGTGTCTCTGGAAGAGGCCGTCAGGTTCTCTGTAGCCAAGTATTTCTCCACACGATCCACAAGACCATCGGCCGTCTCTGGGTCTCCATGGCTTACCCACTTTTGGATGGCAGTAGGAAGAGCTCTCAAAAACCGATCCATTACAACACGTTCCACAATCTTTGGTGCGGACAAAGTCTCTGGCTGTAGCCACTTTCTGCTCAGGTGAATGAGATCATACATTTTGAGACCTGGGGGGTTTTCCAAGCTGGAAAGTCCAGTTATGCACACGCTGAGCCCGGACAGCCTGGGTGACACCCAGCCTTGCCAAAATTTCAGCTTTTAGCATCACATAGTCTTTTGCTTGGTTAGGCTCTAGGTCATAGTAAGCTTTCTGCGATTCACCAGTTAACAGAGGAGCCACCAGTCCAGCCCACTGCTCCTCAGGCCACTTTTCTCTTTCAGCGGTCCTTTCAAATGTGGTCAAAAATACCTCTGGATCATCCTCTCCAGTCATTTTTGTCAATAAACGACTCACCCCAAAGGACGCGGTATTAGTGGGACGGCTTTCCTCACTGGTCTGCGGACGTTGCTGCATTACTGCTTCCATTTGTTGTAGTCTCTGCTCTTGCTTCTGTAACAGGTCTATGAAGCGGGCCTCAGATTGCTGCTGGGCTTGTTGCTGAGCTTCCAGACTCTGTTGGTGAGCTTGCTGCTGGGCTGCAAGGCTCTGTTGATGAGCTTGCTGCTGGGCTGCAAGGCTCCTTTGCAAACCTGCATTTGTCTGCTGTTGATTGGCATTTGCTAGAGCCAGCTGTTTCAGTATCTCCTCCATGCTGGCTTAAAAAAAAACTGCCACTGGTTCTCCACCAACTGTGAGGGGGTTAGCTCGGCAGCGGGTGTGTGTGACCCCCGGGATGGGCTCCCCACACAAAACAGGCCCAGCAAACGGAGGTTGTGGTTTTCAAAATCAAAAAGGTGCGGTTTATTTTCTATTTACAGTGACAAAACACAGCAAAGCAAAAGAAACATAACCAAAATAAATCCTGGTCAAGTTGACCTCTGACTAAACATACAGGTTTCCTAACTAACAACTGGGATCAGCCTAGTGCTGTCCTAGTCCCTAAGTCCCTGGTTTTAAATGTCCAAGCAAATAGCCACACAGGCTTTGTCTCACCGCACAGGGGTTCACTCTCCCTAGACAGTCCACACAGGTCTGGTTCCAGGCATGAGCTAACATCTAATGAAGCTGGGAGTTCTTATAGAGGCCTAAATGAGCTGACAAGCTTCAGCTGGTCTCATCAACTCCCTGTCTGCACGACGCCCAGCCCTCTCCCTAGAGGTATGAGTCATCCATGAGCCCACTAGCCTTATACAACTCTCCACCTAGTTGTATAAGTCGGCGTAAAGCCTGAATCTGGGCGAAATATATCTACCCCCCTGGATGCAACCAGGTGACTTTACCTTCCTGCTGTCACAATATATATATATATATATATATATATATATATATATAATGGGTACGGAAAGTATTCAGGCCCCCTTAAATTTTTCACTCTTTGCTGCCATTTGCTAAAATCATTTAAGTAAATTTTTTTCCTCATTAATGTACACTCAGCACCCCATATTGACAGAAAAACACAGAATTGTTGACATTTTTGCAGATTTATTGTTAAAATACGGTTTACCCGTTTAAGGTTATTCTTATAACCTTCTTGATGTATTCATCTGAGACAAAATTCGATAATCGGCTTGAAATCAAACTGTGTGTTTTATTATACACACTAAAAAGGAATTAATACAGTTACAGTATATTAATTCAATAGCTTCATAAAGGTTTCAAAATAGTGTTCAAGTATAAAATAGTTCTTAAGACATGTGCTCTTCTGACTTCTTAAAATGGCCGATTAACCCTGTGTATGCTGAATAGTCTGTGGGCTGTAGAATAGATGTTTCAAGATGACCGGCTGGAGAAGAAGAGAGAGCTCTTTCCCGAGCACACAGCTTTTAAAAACAGTTCTTTCTTTGTTGAAATTCGCGCTGAAAAATAACCACTCCTACATCACTCCTACAATTCACCCTCACTCCCCAAGATGGAGGGGGTCAAGAGTTGAAATATGAGGACATCTGGTTTCAACTTATGTTTCAACAGGAAGTGGCCAAACTACGAAGAGCATGTCTAATTACAGGAGGTGGGGGAGGGGGAGGTGAAGTCAACCTAAACAGCTCTATATTTCAAACAAAATATCAGTTACATAGCAGTATCAACTCAAAGGGAGAATATATTTACAAAAACCTCAAAACCCTGACAGTTTCTGGAATCTCAAGCTCAAGTTCAAACAGGTCACATTTGGGATTCATTAAATCGTAAGTCCAACCATTCATCCAGTTAATTTAGAGGAATTCTTATTCTTAATGCAATATTTTTCTGGCCAAATTTAATTTTAGATATTAAGAATATAACATTTATTAAAAAAGAAAAACTGAAATATCACATGGTCCTAAGTATTTAGACCCTTTGCTCGGTATTTAGTAGAAGCACCCTTTTGATCTAATACAGCCATGAGTCTTTTTGGGAAAGATGCAACAAGTTTTTTACACCGGGATTTGGGAATCCTCTGCCATTCCTCCTTGCAGATCCTCTCCAGTTCTGTCAGGTTGGATGGTAAACGTTGGTGGACAGCCATTTTTAGGTCTCTCCAGAGATGCTCAATTGGGTTTAAGTCAGGGCTCTGGCTGGGCCGTTCAAGAACAGTCACTGAGTTGTTGTGAAGCCACTCCTTCATTATTTTATCTGTGTGCTTAGGGTCATTGTCTTGTTGGAAGGTAAACCTTCAGCCCAGTCTGAGGTCCTGAGCACTCTGGAGAAGGTTTTCGTCCAGGATATCCCTGTACTTGGCCGCATTCATCTTTCCCTCGATTGCAACCAGTCGTCCTGTCCCTGCAGCTGGAAAACACCCCCACAGCATGATGCTGCCACCACCATGCTTCACTGTTGGGACTGTATTGGACAGGTGATGAGCAGTGCCTGGTTTTCTCCACATATACCGCTTAGAATTAAGGCCAAAAAGTTCTATCTTGTTCTCATCAGACCAGAGAATCTTATTTCTCACCATCTTGGAGTCCTTCAGGTGTTTTTTTAGCAAACTCCATGAGGGCTTTCATGTGTCATGCACTGAGGAGAGGCCTCCGTCGGGCCACTCTGCCATAAAGCCCCGACTGGTGGAGGGCTGCAGTGATGGATGACTTTCTACAACTTTCTCCCATCTCCCAACTGCATCTCTGGAGCTCAGCCACAGTGATCTTTGGGTTCTTCTTTACCTCTCTCACCAAGGCTTTTCTCCCCCGATAGCTCAGTGTGGCTCAGTGTGGCCGGATGGCCAGCTCTAGGAAGGGCTCTGATCGTCCCAAACGTCTTCCATTTAAGGATTATGGAGGCCACTGTACTCTTAGGAACCTTAAGTGCAGCAGAATTTTTTTGTAACCTTGGCCAGATCTGTGCCTTGCCACAATTCTGTCTCTGAGCTCTTCAGGCAGTTCCTTTGACCTCATGATTCTCATTTGCTCTGACATGCACTGTGAGCTGTAAGGTCTTATATAGACAGGTGTGTGGCTTTCCTAATCAAGTCCAATCAGTATAATCAAACACAGCTGGACTCAAATGAAGGTGTAGAACCATCTCAAGGAGGATCAGAAGAAATGGACAGCACCTGAGTTAAATATATGAGTGTCACAGCAAAGGGTCTGAATACTTAGGACCATGTGATATTCCAGTTTTTCTTTTTTAATAAATCTGCAAAAATTTCAACAATTCTGTGTTTTTCTGTCAATATGGAGTGCTATGTTTACATTATTGAGGAAAAAAAATGAACTTAAACGATTTTAGCAAATGGCTGCAATATTACAAAGAGTGAAAAATGTAAGGGGGTCTGAATACTTTCCGTACCCACTGTGTATGTGTATATATATATATATATATATATATATATATATATATATATAATGTGTATATATGTTACTTTTTATTTTATTTGTAACAGTTCCAGGTTCGGGTCTCTAAAAATGCTATGGCATCTTTTGGAGACCCTGTAAAAGTGTACCTTAGACTGTGCCATGCTGTACCCTACGCTAATACTCCACTAGTGTGTGGTAGCATTTGAAACATTCACTGATACAAAAACCAGGTTGGCCAGGACAGGAGGGACAATAATAGCGGGTGTCACCTATTTCCACGCTTGCTACAGACACGACATCTTCTTTGGGATGATCGTTGGGTAGGGGTACCAGGGAGGACATACGGAAAATGCCTCTAATGCAGCCGGCTCGCTGCATTTGGATTGGGAAGTTGGGCCACCGCACCATCCTGGAAACAGAAGGGCTGTGATGATCCCTTCCTAGAATTTTAAGGAAAGACCCAGTTTCATCCTAATGCTTTGTATAGCACATAAGCGTTCATCAGAGCCAATTGGAATAAGTATACAGACACTTTTTTTGTACCAGCGTCTGGCCTTACAGGCAATTAAGAATGGCGCAATCAATTGGTTGTTAGCTGTAAACAACAAGCTTATTCTGGAAAGATAAAAACACAACTTTAAGAGCAAATTTTCCAAGGATGAGGGCTGCTCTCTAAAGCCACGTACACACGGTCAGAATTTCCGACAACAAATGTTCGATGTGAGCTTGTTGTCGGAAAATCGGACCGTGTGTATGCTCCATCGGACATTTTGCTGTCGGAATTTCCGACAACAAATGTTTGAGAACTGGTTCTCAATTTTTCCTACAACAAAAGTTTTGCTCGGAAATTCCGATCGTGTGTAGCCAATTCCGACGCACAAAAAACGACGCATGCTCGGAATGAATTAGACGCATGCTCGGAATCATTGAACTTAATTTTTCTCAGTTCGTCGTAGTGTTGTAGGTCACCGCGTTCTTGGAGTTCGGAATTTCCGACAACATTTGTGTGACCGTGTGTATGCAAGACAAATTTGAGCGAACTTCCGTCAGAAAAAAATCCACGGTTTTGTTGTCGGAATGTCCGATCGTGTGTACGCGGCATTGGACTCTAAGACTGGGAGGGAATATTGGCATCGATGAACACAGAACAGAAATGGGAATTCTTCAAAATGACTATATATTTCCATGGACAATATATTTAAAAGGCTAAAAATAAAACCTATGTGGCTGATGACCAAAGTTAAAAAAGCTATAAACAATAAGAAAAGGGCTTTAGAAAAAAAATATGAAACTGAAGAAACACTATCATCATTTAAATGTTACAATGAACATAACACAATATGTAAAAAAGAAATCAAGGCTGCAAAAATTCAAAATGTGCGACAAATTGCGAAAGGGAGTAGGACAAACCCCCAAAAATTCTTCAACTATATTAATAATAAAAGGGTCAGTTCTGAGCATCTATGCCCATTAATAAATGTGCCTTCTTTGTCCCCAGTCACCCACTGCAGATCATTTTTTAAATACCTTCTTCAGCTCTGTATATACAAAGGAGCATAGCTCATGTCCATAATGGGGACGATTCTGACATAGCCCCGAATGAACCACTATGGATCAAAATTGATATGGTCCGGGAATATTTAGACAGAATAAATGTTAATATAGCACCTGGACAAGATGGCATACACCCATGTATCCCAAAATAATTGAGCTTGGTCATTTCAAAGCCATGGTTTCAAATTTTTAGTGACTCTTTAACCACTTCAATACCGGGCACTTTTACCCCCTTCCTGCCCAGGCCAGTTTTCAGCTTTCAGTGCTCTCATACTTTAACCACTTGCTGACCGACGTACGCCAATGTACATCGGCAGAATGGCACGGGCAGGCACATGGGCGTACCTGTACGTCCCTTTAAATTTGCCGCCCAGCGGACACGCGCGTGCCGCCGGGGGCGCGCCGGGTGCCCCGTGAGTGTGCTTGCGGGTCCCGGGAACTCTATGTTCCCGGGCGGCCCGCGATTGCGGTCGGCAAAGGCAGAACAGGGGGATGCCTTTGTAAACAAGGCATTCCCCTATTCTGCCTAGTGACACTGTCACTGATGACTGTTCCCCGCGATCGGGAACGGTCATCAGTGACGTGTCACTCGTAGCCGCACCCCCTAACAGTAAGAATCACTCCCTAGTACTGACTTAACCCCTTCAGCGCCACCTAGTGGTTAACCCCTTCACTGCCAGTGTAATTTTCACAGTATCAGTGCATTTTTATAGCACTGATCACTGTAAAAATGACAATGGTCCCAAAAATGTGTCAAAAGTGTCCGATGTGTCCGCCATAAAGTCGCAGTCACGATAAAAATCGCTGATCACTGCAATTACTAGTAAAAAACAAATTATTAATAAAAATATCATAAAACTACCCCCTATTTTGTAGATGCTATAACTTTTGCGCAAACCAATCAAATGCTTATTGCGATTTTTATTTTATTTTTTTACCAAAAATATGTAGAAAAATACGTATAAGCCTAAACTGAGGAAAAAAAAGTTTTTTTATATATTTTTGGGGGATATATAATATAGAAAAAGGAAAATATTTCAAAATTGTCTCTCTATTTTTGTTTATAGCGCAAAAAATAAAAACCGCAGAGGTGATCAAATACCACCAAAAGAAAGCTCTATTTGTGGGAAAAAAAGGACATCAATTTTGTTTGGGAGCCACGTCGCACGCCCGCGCAATTGTCAGTTAAAGAGACGCAGTGCTGAATCGCAAAAAGTGGCATGGTCTTTGGCCAGCAAAATGGTCCGGGGCTGAAGTGGTTAAATGACAATTGCGCAGTCATGCAACACTGTACCCATAATACTTTTTTATCATTTTTTTCCAGGAAATAGATATTTATTTTGGTGGCATTTAATCACTATTGAGTTTATTTTTTGCTAAATAAACAAAAAAAGAAACTACAATTGTCGTATGATCTGTTGTGATTGGTCACAGCGATCACATGACGCTGGAAGCAGGCCGGTGCATTGATCTGTCATCGGCTGTGTCTGATGGACACAGCCTGTCACAGATTGCGTCGCTGCATGGCCCCACTAGAGACACGTTATGGGAGGACATCATATGACGTCCTCCCAAAACAACAGTGCTTTTGACCGGCCTTCATTTTACTATAGGTGGGGTAGGAAGGTATTAATGATTGGAATAGTACCACTGGTTTGGCGTAAGTCCAATGTGGTGCCTATATTTAAAAAGGGGTCAAAGTCTTTACCAAGTAACTACAGACCTGTTAGTTTAACTTCTATAGTTGAGATGATAGTGGAAAGTTTAATAAAAGATCACATAGGTGAGTTTTTACTAGAAAAAAACATTTTAAGCAATAGTTAGCATAAATGCATGAAAGACAGAAATTGTCAAATAAATCTGATTTATTTTATGAGAAGATAAGTGTAGCACCCCCCCAAATATTTGGGGGCACTATGTGGAAATTTAGGGGTTGTCGGAGTCGGTAGTTGCTTCTGCTCTGGGTGTAATACTGCCTGGCAGTAGTATTCTCTGTTGCGGGTAGGTGGCACTGTCACCGCCGGCATAGGTTGAACTACGGGGGGTATCGCAACACCTTGGGTGTCGTCTTTCAGCAGCCGTACAGTGGGCGTGGTCTATCTGCTGTGCATGCTGGGAGAGGGTACATAAGGGGCAGACGCCATTAGGTAAAGGGAGTTCCAGGGGATCCATTGGTCCTGGGTGTGCGCCTCGTGGCCCGTATGGCGCGGGTGTGTTCGTGCATCGGGCACCTTCAGCCCGAGGCTGCTTCGTTTCAAGGTAGGCCCAGCTCCGTTGACAGGGGCCTACACCTCAGAGAGGGATCCCAGGCTCCCCTCTTCTAGGGGGCCCAACTTTAGGAAAGGAGACCAGGGGAGGATCAGTCCCAGAGGAGACTAGCGATGGTACTGCTGTCTTGGGAAGAGGCCTGGAAACTCGCCTTCCATCTTCAGCAGTTACAAAGCCTGCAATGCGCCGGTATGGCACAGAGGTTCTTGTTCAGTATTGTTTGGCTGGGAGGTTCGGGACTTGGATTCTGTGGCAGAGGATTCCCCGATCGTATCCCTAGATACTCAGGAAAAGAAAAAGATTGATTCGTGCTCCATTCCGGCTGCTAGGACCGCTCTCATAGAGACTATCCGGGTGAGCAATACCCTCTCAAGCTTGAGTGGCGATGAAAGATTGACATTGAGCTTTAAGTGTTGCGTGCCTGAACCTTTCCCCAACTTCTCTCAACTTCCTACTCTCTCTTCAAGTTTAACTCAAAGATGAAGAATAAAACCTTGCTGATTATGTTTTTACTCCTGTGTGGACATTGGTCTTATTCCAAGAGATTTTTACCTAGACAACGGAGAAAAGGGATCCACTCTAGAGAGGTAATTGCTGAAGGCCCGAAACAAAACCAGCCGGTCCCTTAAATGGGGGTAAGTGCTACATAAGCAAAACCTTGTATTTTGCTAAAGTGTTTTGACCGTTCCACAAATACAGCTAATGTGTAAGGTAAAGTCTACAGACTTGGAGTAGTAACAGTGTTCCCTAAAACTGAGTGCATTGCCTCAGGCAACCTCAAATGTTCCCATACAGCAGCCTCGTGAAGCTCTTGACTTTAGGCCTTAACCATCTGAAAAAGAGCATCAGGAAGGTAAGGTACCTCCATCCCATGACGCTCCCGCACCTATGGGCCATTTTCGGGTTTGGCTCTTGATGGTGGTGTGAAAAATAAATTGGGCACCTGTCACTTTAGTCTTTTTACCTTTTTAATGTTGAACTTGCTTTTGTAGAGAGGGTTTAGGGATCAGCCTACCCCAGAATACTC
The DNA here is from genome assembly GCA_029206835.1 of Rana muscosa. NCBI lineage: Eukaryota > Metazoa > Chordata > Amphibia > Anura > Ranidae > Rana > Rana muscosa. The sequence continues at coordinate 95,492,085 of CM055128.1, forward strand.
ATCATATTTTTGTGCTATTTTGAAGTAGCAGTAAACCAGCAGCCAGGCAGATCTATGACCCTCTGAGAACAGGAACTGTTGCGGTGGATCTCTCGGCCTAAAAAAAATCTCTCTCTTTATCCTTTTAGAGCAATCACAGATACCTTGATTGATGGATAATGAATCCTTTTTACAATGTCCAGCATCTACCCAGCACCTCTGCAATTCTCTTCAGCAAGAAGATTGTAAGCACAGCAACCTCCAGATAAAAAAGTGTGTACCCCCAACACTGCATACGTACAGATAAGTTATGCAGCAGCCACCCAAATAAAAATAATCGAATGTTGCCGACCCCCAAAATTGGGGTCGCTATGCTCTAAATTTAAGGGTAGCCTGAGCAATAGTTTGGTTCAGGTTCTCCAATTCTGTTAGTTTGGACTCTGCTCTGCTGTAATGTTGCCTGGAGTATAGTTCCCCTTGACCGGTAGGTGGCGCTGTTGCCCAGGTCTCGAGTTGAACCACAGGTGGCGTTGTGTAATTGGTAGTCCTCTCTCGGCTGCCGTGCAGTGGGCAGGTTTTGCCTGCTGTGCATGCCGGGAGAGGGTACATAAGGGGCAGATGCCATGATCTGGGGGGGTGTGTCAGGGGGATTCCAAGGAGGACCCCTGGTGGCGAAGTGGCGCCCTTTGGCCCTGCTGGCTGGGGGGTGCGTGAACTGGTCGAGTCCACTCTCGGGCACCTTTAGCCCGAGGCTATAGTGTTCCAGATAGGCCCAGTACCTTCAACTGGGTCTACAACCAACCCACTGGAGTCCCAGGGAACCCGAGGGAGGGTGGCCCACTCTGAAGGAGAGGAAACCGGGGGAGGACCTGTCCGATGGATCGGTGAAGGAAGTCACGGTCTCAGGGAGGCCTGGTTGCCTATCAGAGGGAAGGATTCGTGAGTTGCAAGATAGCTCCTGTTGTGTGCCCCATTGACACCTATGGTCTCTAATAATCTACAGGCATTAGGAAGTTCTAAATTCAGGAACTAAAGGATTCTGTGGCAGAGGATCTCCTGAACTTGTCTTTGAAGGGGACTAAATCTGAAGTGACTGTTCGTGCTTCACTCCAGCTGCTAGAACTGTGAGAGGGATCTATCCGGGTGAGCAATGCCCACTCAGGCTTGAGTGGAGAATAGGGTGACTGGGTGCCGCGTGCCTGAACCTATCTCCCTACCTAATCCTATTGCTGTCTTCAATCTTTTTCTCAATCTGTTTCAAGCAAGGAGAATAAACTCATCTGTTGGAGTTTAAATACTGTCTGGACATTGGCCTTATTTCGGGGGAGGGAATAGACCTTTCCCTACATTCTAGGGACGAGAACCAATGGAGGGAGGTAACTCGCTGCAGGACCCAAAATTGTAAGAACACCGCTCAACCTCTTATACCAGGAGGATACGGGCATGTGGCATGGTGTGCCTTTACCCCTGCAAGTGAAGGTAGGCAGGAAAAGGGGTCTGTGTGCTACACTAATAATCACAACAAAAAAATGTGCTACATGTATGAACATATAAATGATTTTAAAATAAAAAATTCATAAGTATGCATCACCAGGTATGAAAGCTATTCAGTGCTGAAAAAAACTTATGGGACATGCATGGATATGCATATAAATTGAAGAAGTGCTGTGGTATTTTGCCTACCGTGGGTGCTTGTTGAATTAGCGTTTAGTGCAGTGACGGCTGCTCCATTAGGGGCACAGAGGCGCCGCCCCCCTAATTCATGCACCCAGCCCCTAATCTACATGCAGGGCACCTGACACATGGATTTCAATGGGGTTATTATATTATTTGAAGTGCATGATTAGAGCCCGAGGCTTGAATTGGCTTAAAAAAAGGGGTTGGCTCAGGGCGCAGAGCACTGTGCTCTGAGCTCACCCAGTTGTGTGACAATAGTGAATTAATATTCGCTATCGTCTGCCTGCTTCTCCTCCCAGCCAATCAGGAAGTGGGTCTTAAGACTCGATTGGCCAAAAGGAGAAGCGACTGTATTGGCTTCAGATGAGGAAGCTGCCATAGAGGAGGAGATGCAGGGTGAAGCCTTGGGGAGGAGGAGGAAATGCAGGAAGGAGCCGAAGCTGCCCGCAACCTAGATGGGATAAGTGCGGAGCTGGTGGGCGGACGAACGAGCGAGGGGATTTGACTGATAGTGGACCAAACGAATTGAGGGGGGGTGGCGGGTGGTTTGTTTGCTGCCCCCCCCCCAAAATAATGGATCAGCCACCACTGGTTTAGTGTAACCTACCTATAAATTGGAGGTCACATTAATTGGTGAGAGTCAGTCCTATAGGTGGTGGTGTCGCATTGTGTGAAGAGCACTAGGTGATTTGGATCAAGCATTTTTCACGCTTGTGGAGAATTTTGCTTGCTCATTTTGGGAGATAATCGATAGTTAGGGATTGGTGGAGATATTCCTGAACGACTTCCATTGCGTTCCATGGCACAAGCCTGAACACTGAACAGAGAGGCTGCACCATAGGCAAAAGCATGCACTGTTCGGTGGCTGAATGTGCAGAATCATATGTTGCCTAGTTTGTGGCAGCAATTGCCCAGGTCATTGTACCATGCACTCCCCCTCACCCATGTGTTACAAACTCTTCCATCTTCATTAAATTTTCACAGGCCCTATCCCAAAAGGGCAAATTAGTATTTGTTTCATAATATTAATTTCAGCAACTAAATTGTTAATGAACTTTATTGATGTACCACATCGTGAGTTTACTGAGCTACGTGTTTCATCGTGCAAGCTGTCATATAGGGATGCACCTGGGAAGGCACAGTTATTAATTGCAGGCATGGCAACGGGTCCCCAACTACAAGAGATTATAGGGCTACACTGGCTTTTCCAGCATCAGAGAGCGTGAGCAAAACATACACTTCAGCTAATTCCCAGAATTATTCCAGATGGCTGATCCCAATGCAGACAGCGTGAGCTGGACATGAAAAAAAAAATGCAGCTTAGTATTGTGGACATTTCTGTTAAGTGGTGCATGTCTTTGGAGAAACTTAATGTGTACCTAAATCCAAAGACAAAAATGGGTAGTATTGCAGCTTACCAGATGTGGTGACTGCATTTGTTTTTATTTTTTTACCTTTTTTTTTTTTTTTATCTTTTATTTGCTCTTAGTGACATACTTCTGTTCTGGGGGGGGGGGGCAACCGAACCGAGCCGAGCTGCGTTGTCCCCTTAGGAAAGGTAGTGTGTTAGGACTATATAACTCCTCCCTCTGCCATAACAAGGGGAGATGTTTTGTAGTCCATAGAGATAGCATAGAACAATGCTAGCTGATAACAGTTCAGAGGCAGAAAGTTATCAGCTCACAAGATTTCTGGCTGGATGAACAGCTATTTTTCGCACCCATTAAACAGATACAATATAATGATCTCAATGGTATATTTAATAGCCAAAAAAGCCAAAGGGAAGCAAATATGAGAAATGTATTGTGAGAGTTTACATAAACTTTAACAATGTATTGCCTATTTAAACCATGAGACTTCTCCTGGGGATCACAGAAGTGCAGATCATTCTGCACTCCTGTGACCCATTTTCAGCCTAACCCACATCTTTTTTGGGGTGGCCAGGTGTCCCACATGCTGCAATTGCCCCCTTTATGGCAGCCAGCATCTCTTCCCACTGGCTACCTGTACAACCCGATGCAGAGCTGACTGAAGCCTCAGCTCTGACAATATCATTGACACAGGAAAAGAGGAGGAGGGAAACCGCTCTGCAGCAGCCGTACCGATCTAAGGACTGTAATTTAATGAAAGGGGGATCGGGCATGTAACAAAGATGTACACTGGTAGGAGTGATTTTGGGCAGGAGAGTTAGGCTACGTTTCCACTAGTGTGACTTGTCATGCAACTTGGGACTGCAAAATCATGTGACAAGTTTTTTCCCCTCAATTTACAATGGGTACCGTTCATATCTTTGCGACATTAAAGTAGTCCCTGCACTACTTTGGTCCAACTTTGATGCGACTTGAGGTCCATAGACCTCAAGAATACACAGGCATTGCTTCAAGTCTCATCAAAATCGCGGTAAAATATCACGGCAAAATCACGCAACTTTCAGGTCGCAATAGTGGAAACCTAGCCTTAGTGAGAGAACTTTGTGCTAGGCAGGGGGTGGGGGGTTTGGATTTAAAATCTGACTAACCCCCAACCTCACCTTCTACCACAAGTCCTTTCCACTCCCAAAGTGCCCTCCCACCCATATCCTCTTACCTCCTCCCTCAAAACGTAGTGATGCCGGCTGCCACAGAGTGGGTGATTGCAGCATCTGGGACCCCGAGCTTCATGCCCATGCCAGCACGCCCCTGCCAGGCCGGTTAGTGGAGCCAAGTGCAGGAACTTCTTCTGGCTCTGAATCTCATCCAGAATTTGTGGGAAGATGGGATTTTGCTCAAATCTTAGGAAAGTCACACAAAATCCGGGGCAGTTGTGAGGTATGAATTTGTACTAGAAGGGGGAGAGGATTTGTGTTTGGGGGGGATTTGGATGGGAGGATTTGTGCTAGAACCAGGGAGAGGATTTATGATGGTGGGGGGGATCTTCTCCTGGCAGAAGAAAAGCAGCACAGCCTTAAACTGTGTTTTTTGTTTTTTTTTAACGCTTTTAAGCGTATCAAAAGCTTGGGCATTAATTTCATTGACCAGAATATGAATTCATTCTGGCCATTTAAAACGTTGAACCCTCAAGCACTTAAAGTGGTTGTAAACTGTGAGGGGGTTAACTCGGTAGCGGGTGTGTGTGACCCCCTGGTTGGGCTCCCCACACAAAAACAGGGCCAGCAGACGGAGGTTGTGGTTTTCAAAATCAAAAGGTGCGGTTTATTTCTCTATGTACAGTGACAAAAACACAGCAAAGCCAAAAAGAAACATAAACAAAATAAATCCTGGTCAGTTTGACCTCTGACTAAACATGCAGGTTTCCTAAACTAACAACTGGGATCAGCCTGGTGCTGTCCTAGTCCCTAAGTCCCTGATTTAGTAAAAGTCCAAACAAATAGCCACACAGGCTTTGCCTCACCGCACAGGGGTTCACTCTCCCTAGACAGTCCACACAGGTCTGGTTCCAGGCATGAGCTAACATCTAATGAAGCTGGGAGTTCTTATAGAGGCCTAAATGAGCTGACAAGGTTCAGCTGGTCTCCTCATCTCTGTCTGCACGACGCCCCACACTCTCCCTAGAGGTATGAGTCATCCATGAGCCCACTAGCCTTATACAACTCTCCACCTAGTTGTATAAGTCGGCATAAAGCCTGAATCTGGGAGAAATATATCTACCCCCCTGGATGCAACCAGGTGACTTTACCTTCCTGCTGTCACAAAACCTTTGTGTTTTTTCACCTTAATGCATCCTATGCATTAAGGTGAAAAAACACCTTGCACTCTCTGGCGCCCCTGTGCCCCCGTTTTACTTACCTGAGCCCCGAACTTCCGTGGGCTCGTTCCCACGTCGTTTTCCAAACGGCTTAAAGGCTCTTCATTGGTTAGATTGATAGCAGTGCAGCCATTGGCTCCTGCTGCTGTCATTCAAATCAATGACGTGGTGCGCTGGGGGGCGGGGCCGAGTCATACACTTGGCAGGTATGGCCACCGAGTGTATCACACGGGAGCGTGCCCGCAAGGAAACCCCCTCGAGAGAGAGCTTCCCAGAGGTGGTTAGCTCTTGCGGGGAGGAGTCGCGCGAGCCGCCGTGGGACCCCAGAAGAGGACGATCGGGGCCACTCTGTGTAATACAAATTACACAGTGGAGGTAAGTATAACATGGTTGTTTAAAAAAAAAAAAAAAAATAGCTGAACCAATACAACCCCTTTTAAGCTTGTTTAGACATGTTTACCTGTTTAGGTGCGTCAGGCATTTTTTTTTTTTTTTTTACAAAACGCTCTTGCCTATGAACGCATGTGCATGGACACATAGGCTAACATTAAGGGGCACTTAAAGGCAGGAAATAAATCCAAGACGCCTCTAGAAGCTGTGTTTTAAAACTCCCAGTGTGAATGAGGCCCTAACATGTTTGGGCTTACATCATTGTATTGTACATGTGTTCTGTACTTATGCAAATTAAAACAACGTTATTGAGCTGGAGTTGTGTGTTTTTTAGACCCTTTTTTCACAATACAGTACAGTACAGTAGTTAAGAATGCTTAAAATATTGATTACTTGTGACTCCTCGTTTAACAACAATTTGTTTACCGGCCTAGTCGTTGGAACAGAAACCTGGTCGTTAAGTGAGGAGTACCTGTACTTTATTCATAATAGGTGGGCAACCAAGGAGCCTTGGACTTATCTGTCTCTACTAATTCTACTGGCAAAGCTTTTAATAGTTGCTCTTCTGGTCGATTCACTGAATGCTGTTTAATTACAAAATAACTAATGAAAATGCGGCCTTGTACATGTTGCGTAACGTGGATATCATACTCGTATAGTAAGAGTAAATAAAAAGCTGGTATTGTTTTGTAGCCAGAGGGTTAACCGTATTAGTGGTGCAGATGGCTTGGGCCTGCAGATGTTTCTATCAGATGTAAATATGGACCCGTGATACTTCTAGAGTGAAGGATGACATTGAGAGGAGGTACAAAGTCCACAAGACTATTGCCTCATTGCAGGGTGACCATCTGGGACTCCTCGCCCTTCCTCTGCAGGGTCACACAGAAAAGATCGTGTGCAAATATACAAAGACTGAAATATCACATGATGTTTATTTATTCTTCAAACACCGGCAAACCACGGTTGTATTTTGGGAGATGCCTTGAAAGTACACACAAACAGCACATATAACTGACAGGTTATGGCAGTGCCAAGAAGGAAATGTTCTTCTGCTATAATAGATGATAATCAGCGAAAGCATCCGATACCTGTGAGAAACCTAGTCCTTTGGACCTTTCATTCAAGGCTATAAATGGCTCGTCTAATGTTTATAGATTTTTTTTTATTTCATTTGCCTCTGCGAATTCATTGCCAAACCCTATTTTTATATAAACTTCTGTAGACAAAAGTCAGCAAATGTGACATTTATTCCTTTCATGGAAGAATAAAATGTTAAGGCTGAAGTTGAATCTGATTATATTTTGCCTTCCCTTTACAATTTTGTTAAAATCCTTTCTGTCATCACTTGGTCCCTGTGCTTCTTTATGTAATGCAAGCAGATTATGGCTGGTAGAGGGGTACATGGTTTCCTAAAAACATCACAGCACCCTGCCTCAAGAGCCCTCAGCCATAATGCATGCAGGCACTTGGGAGGAGTTATACAAATATACAAAGTTTTGCATTTTGCGGTAACCCATTACAGTCCATTTAAAATAGTTTCCTATGGATCTAGTTCACATCTGAGTGCTTTGAGCTGCCGCGTTTTTTGGAAAGGGTCAAAGACTTTTCTTACGACAGCAGATTGCGTTTTGCCTTTTTAGGTTTTAATGGACCTGCACCAAAAGTGCAAGTGTTGCATCAAAGTCGCATGAAAGTAGTGCAGGAACATTTGTGTCCAAAGTTGCATGTTAGGGCTAGGGTAAGAGTTAGGGGTAGCGGTAATTGTTAGGGATAGCATGCTAACCCTAGTGATTACCGGTAAACCCTAATGATTACCGCTAACTCTAACCCTAATGATTACCGCTAACCCTGATGATTACCGCTAACCCTAATGATTACCGCTAAAGCTAACCCTAATGATTACCGCTAAAGCTAACCCTAATGATTACCGCTAACCCTAATGACTACCGCTAAGGCTAACCCTAATGACTACCGCTAAGGCTAACCCTAATGATTACCGCTAAGGCTAACCCTAATGATTACCGCTAATGATTACCGCTAAGGCTAACCCTAATGATTACCGCTAAGGCTAACCCTAATGATTACCGCTAAGGCTAACCCTAATGATTACCACTAACCCTAATGATTACCGCTAACCTTAATGATTACCGCTAACCTTAATGATTACCGCTAACACTAATGATTACCACTAACCCTGAACTCAATGATTACTGCAAGCCCTAAAACTAATGATTGCCGCTAACTCTAACCCTAGCCCTCAATTCTAACCCTAACATGCGAGTTTGGATATATAAAGGTTCCTGCACTACTTTGATGAGACTTTGACGCAACTTGAGTAACAGAGTGTAAAGTCGCATCACAGTTGTACTCCCTGAACAGAACTGTCATACTTTCCTATTAGCCAAAAAACGCATCAAAAATGCAAAATGCACTGCAAAACGCACTGGAAAAACACATCAATCGCAGCACTCATAGGGGTGAACTAGCATGAATGTCAGTCTGGAGGGGTGGGCGTTTCTAGGCAGGCTGCATTGGCATGCAAACGAAAAGAAAAAGAACAAGGGTGCACCAGCCTAGTATATTATCGTTAGGATAGTTTATTTATTTAAAGCAACGTAAAGGCTACTCACAAAGGTAGTAGAAAGGTACGCAGTGAACAAATAGTTCCATAAGTGTCTGCAACATGTAGAACCCAAACCACACTCCAACCGATCATGAAGGACGTGATAGGAGACACTACCGTCTGACGCGTTTCGAAGCGCAAAGCTTCTTCATCGGAGCCAAGCAGACTGCCCAAGGTAACGCCCATATGTGATGCTGAGTCTCCATGATTCAAAATATTTTGAATAAACAAAGGGTTTGGAACAGTAATGCTAGGGAGGAAGGGGCAAGATGATTCTGGACAATCAGTAAATGAGGCGGACTCGATCTGACTTGCTGCAACTTCTAATTCAAACTGTGGAAAATCAGAATAAGCAATCAGAGTCAGCAATTTTAGTAAGCCTTAGCCCCATACACACTATCAGTTTTTCTGCAGGTTTTTGTCATCAGGTTTACCAAAACCATCTAATATGAGGTCAAACCTTAAGAGTTTCAATTCGTATGCAATCAGGCAGGCCCTTGCACTACATGGTTTTGGTGTGTATGGGGCTTAAGGTTCTATGTTGATGGGCTTTTGTTCACTACAAGCTGATTTTGCTTTCCTGTACAAGTCTATGGAAATGTGAAACCAGCTTAAAGAAAGTCAAATGCAAGTCAGTAGAAGGTCAATTGCACCTGTCAATGATGTTAAAGTGGAGTTCCGGACAAAATATGACTTTTGCCCCTAAAAAAAATGCCCCTAGAATACTCATGCCCCATGCAATGTCATCTAGAAAGGAAGGCCCGTAGACGTGGTGTATCTGGATTTTGCAAAAGCATTTGACACAGTTCCCCATAAACGTCTACTGTACAAAGTAAGGTCCGTTGGCATGGACCATAGGGTGAGTACATGGATTGAAAACTGGCTACAAGGGTGAGTTCAGAGGGTGGTGATAAATGGGGAATACTCTGAATGGTCCAGGGTGGAATTTGTTCATACGACCTGGAGGATGGGGTAAATAGTTCCACCTCTGTATTTGTGGATGATACTAAGCTAAGCAGGGCAATAACTTCTCTGCAGGATGTGGAAATCTTGCAAGAAAATCTGAACAAAATTAATGGGATGGGCAACCACATGGAAAATGAGGTTTAATGTAGAAAAATTTAAAATAATGCATTTGGGTGGCAAAAACAGAATGCAATCTACTCACTGGGGGGAGAACCTCTGGGGGAATCTAGGATGGAAAATTACCTGGGGTCCTAGTAGATGACAGGCTCAGCATGCAATGCCAAGCTGCTGCTAACAAAGCAAACCGAATATTGGCATGCATTAAAAAACTCCAGGGATAAAGCAATAATTCTCCTACTCTACAAGACTTTGGTCCGGACGCACCTGGAGTATGCTGTCCAGTTCTGGGCACCAGTCCTCAGGAAGGATGTACTGGAAATGGAGCGAGTACAAAGAAGGACAACAAAGCTAATAAAGGGTCTGGAGGATTTAATTATGAAGAAAGGTTGCGAGCACTGAACTTATTCTCTCTGCAGAAGAGACGCTTGAGAGGGGATATGATTTCAATTTACAAATACCGTACTAGTGACTAGTGATGAGCCGAACACCCCCGGGTTCGGTTCGCACCAGAACCCGCGAACGGACCGAAAGTTCGAACGAACATTAGAACCCTATTAAATACAATGGATGCGAACGTTCGAATTCTAAAGTGCTAATTATAACAACTATTATGCATGTTATTGTCATAAATAGGGTTTGGGAACCCGGGTTGTGCACCAGGGGACATGTATCAATGCAAAAAGAAGTTTTAAAAACGGTCGTTTTTCGGGAGCAGTCATTTTAATGATGCATAAAGTGAAAAAAAAAAGTCAAATATTCCTTTAAATATCGTACCTGGGGGGTGTCTAAAGTATGCCTGTGAAGTGCCACGTGTTTCCCGTGTTTAGAACTGTCCCTGCACAAAATGACACTTCTAAAGGAAAAAAAAGCCATTTAAAACTGCTTGCGGCTTTAATGTAATGTCTGGTCCCGGTAATATGGATGAAATTCTTTAAGAAAAATGGCATAGCTACCCCATGACCCCCCCCCTACCCCAGCCCATTACCAGCCCCTTTGGGTCTTGTATGGATATTAAGGGGAACCCCGCACATAAAATAAAAAAGGCCCTATATACTCTGAACAGCCGTATACAGGCGGTGCATACAAGACAGGGACTGTAGGTTTGTTCTTATGTAGAATGTGTTTGTAATTTTGAACAGGTACATTGTTGAAGTGTAGCTCCAGCCCAAAAATCTATTTTTAAACTTTTTGGGAAACATAGGTAAGGGTTATCACCCCTGTAACATTTGTTTTGCTGTCTGTGCCCCTGTTCAGAACATTTCACCTCACTTTCCGTCCCAATGACAACTGTTTTTGAAATGTGGTGTTTTTCTTGAAACAAGGATTGCTGATAAAGCATCAGTACAGATGAGACCCCTTTCTCCCATATTTATTCTTACAGGAGAGAATTTTCCTTTCTAGGGGTAGATTTCCTCTCACTTCCTGTTGTCTTCTTTCGTTTGCAAGTAGGAGTCGTTTGTAAGTTGGATGTTTGAAAGTAGGGACCTGCCGTATATACTCTGCAGAAATAGGCCCCTTAGTTGTTGGTGTTGGCACAACACTGTAAGCACTCAGTTACTCTTGGTTGGTGCTGGAACGCCCTGCTGTCAACTATTATATCAGGAATTTTAATTACATATAATTGTTGAACAGTGGTAGTAAAAATTGGGGCTTTGATGGTGGTGCTGGTGCCACAACACTGTAAGCCCTGACAGTTACTCTTGGTGGGTGCAGCAATGGGCCCTGCTGTGAATTATTAGATCAAGAATTGTAATTACATGCCCCTTTTGAACAGGGGCTGAAAAATTGGGCCTTTCGTGGTGGTGGTGGTGGTGGCGTTGCCACAAGACTGTAAGCCCTCAGAGTTACTCTTGGTGGGTGCAGCAATGGACCCTGCTGTGAATTATTAGATCAAGAATTGTAATTGCATGCCCCTGTTGAACAGGGGCTGAAAAATTGGGCCTTAGGCACTGGTGGCACAACACTACAACCCCTCACAGATACTGTACTTGGAGCACAGCAATGAGCCCTGTTGCAAAGTATTGCTTCAAAAATTGTAATGACACGCCCCTGTTAAACAGGGGCTGAAAAATTGGGCCTTAGGCACTGGTGCCACAACACTCCAACCCCTCACAGATACTGTACTTGGAGCACAGCAATGAGCCCTATGGCAAATTATTGCTAAAAAAATTGTAATTACACGCCCCTGTAAAACAGGGGCTGAAAAATTGGGCCTTAGCCACTGGTGGCGGCACCCATAAACAAAAATGATCTTCCAAGCTATCATCATTAATCGTATCATTGAGGACTCGGAGGAGGAGGATAGCCAGTCAACATAACAGCACAGGCACTCAGCATCAGCATCAGTCTTGAAGGGATGTGACATGTTAAAATCAATTAGTCTGTTATATCAGCATCAGGTGTGTGGTAGCTGGTGGTGATCCAAGACTGGTTCATCTTGATGAAAGTCAGTCGATCAACCGAGTCGGTGGACAGGCGCACCCTGTGATCCGTGACAAATCCTCCAGCAGCACTGAATGTGCGTTCCGAAAGAACGCTGGATGCAGGACAGGCCAGTAGCTCAATTGCATACTGTGCAAGCTCTGGCCAGTGATCCATCCTCAAGACCCAGTAAGCCAGAGGATTTTCGGTGGGAAAGGTGTCCAAGTCTGACCTTGCCCCTAGATATTCCTGCACCATGTTTATCAGACGCTGGCGATGGTTGCTGGAACCGATCATACTTTGGGGCTGCGGACTAAAGAATTGTCTGAACGCATCGGTCAGACGGCCACCTTCCCCACCGCTCCTTCTTTGACTGGCCGAAGCCTCAGCAACTCGTTGTCCAGGACCAGGAGTTTGTAACCTCCCAGTCTCTGGGAACGCGTTGCACAGACCTTTCTGCAAGGCCTCCCGGAGTTGTCTCATCCTCTGCTCCCTCTGCGACGGTAACATAGGGTCCGCAACCTTACCCTTGTACCGTGGATCAAGGAGAGTGGCCAGCCAGTAATGGTCCCTCTCCTTGATCCGAAGAATACGAGGATCCTTCCGCAGACTTTGCAGGATCAGGGAGGCCATGCAGCGTAGGTTTGCTGAGGCATTCGCTCCGGAGTCCTCTGGGTCACTAAGGACGACATGATCCGCAGCCACCTCCTCCCAGCCACGTACAAGTCCACTGGTTTCTTGGGACTGTAAATCATCCCTAAAAGACTGCTGCTGATGATGCTGAGTGCCAGCCTCCACCTCCATGCTGACACAATCCTCCTCCTCCTCCTCCTCCTCCTCCTCCTCTTCCTGTGCGATGGGTGGGACAGAAGGAACACTGTCTGGGTAAAGGGGGCCTTGAGAGGCAAGGAAGTCCTCCTCTTCCTGCCTCTGTTCTGCCTCAAGTGCCCTGTCCATTATTCCACGCAGCGTGTGCTCCAACAGGTGGACAAGAGGTACAGTGTCACTGATGCATGCACTGTCACTGCTCACCATCCTCGTGGCCTCCTCAAATGGTGCCAGGACAGTGCATGCATCCCTGATCATGCCCCACTGGCGTGGAGAAAAAAAACCAAGCTCCCCTGACCCTGTCCTGGTGCCGTAGTCGCACAGGTACTCATTGATGGCCCTCTGCTGCGTGTGCAGCCGCTGCAGCATGGCCAACGTTGAGTTCCACCTGGTGGGCATGTCACATATAAGGCGGTTCTTGGGCAGGTTCAACTCCTTTTGCAGCTCAGCCAGGCGAGCACTGGCATTATAAGATCTGCGGAAATGCACACAGACTTTCCTGGCCTGCCTCAGGACATCCTGTAAGCCCGGGTACCTGCCCAAGAACCGCTGCACCACCAGGTTAAGGACGTGAGCCACACAGGGCACATGGGTCAGTTGTCCCTGTCGGAGGGCGGAGAGGAGGTTGGTGCCATTGTCGCAAACCACCATTCCTGGCTTAAGCTGGCGTGGCGTCAACCAACTCTCGGCCTGGCCCTGCAGAGCAGACAGGACCTCTGCCCCAGTGTGGCTTCTGTCCCCCAAACACACCAGCGCAAGCACGGCATGGCATCTTTTTGCCTGCGTACTTGCGTAGCCCCGTGAACGGCTACGGAGCACCGCTGGTTCATAGGACAAACCACAGGAAGAGGCCATGGAGGAAGAAGAAGAGGAGGGGGTGGAGGAGAGAGGTGTGTCACAACCAGTAGTAGCATTTTGGAGGCGTGGCGGTGGGACAACCTCCAACACTACTGCACCTTGTCCTGCATCCTTCCCAGCTGCCAAAAGAGTGACCCAATGGGCCGTGAAAGAAAGGTAACGTCCCTGTCCATGCCTGCTGGACCATGAGTCAGCGGTAATATGCACCTTACCGCTGACCGCCCTGTCCAGCGAGGCCAAGACATTGCCTTCCACATGCCGGTAGAGAGCCGGAATAGCCTTCCGTGAGAAAAAGTGGCGTTTGGGAACCTGCCACTGAGGAACCGCACATTGCACAAACTCACGGAAGGGGGCCGAGTCTACCAACTGAAAAGGCAGCAGTTGAAGCGCTAGCAATTTAGCCAAGCTAGCATTCAACCGCTGGGCATGTGGATGGCTGGGAGTGAACTTCTTTCGACGGTCCAGCAGCTGGGGCAGGGAAATTTGCCTGCTAGAATCGGACGTCGGTGTACTGCTAGCAGAGTGGCCGCAAGTACTTGGCTGTGACACACCTAATTCTACACCTTCATTCCTCTCAGTGCATGTTTCAGAGAGGACTGAAGTTATAGTGGGGTTGGAGATCCCAGCTGATGCGGTGCAAGGAGAGGTCCGCTTTGTTCTTTGGTGTGGGTCTTTGAGGTAGGCTTGCCAACGAGCTGCATGGCAGGTCAACATATGTCTGGTCAGGCATGTGGTACCCAAGCGGCTGATGTTTTGGCCACGCGATATACGCTTGAGACATATGTTGCAAACAGCAGCTGTGCGATCTGATGCACTAGCCTCAAAAAAGGCCCACACCAAAGAACTTTTTGAATGACGGGCAGAGGCAGCGCCCTGCACAGGCGGAGCTCTGCGGTGTGATTCCGTCGGTGTACTGCCCTTACGCTGGCCACCAAAGGGCATCCTGCCTCGTTGGAGATGTGCCTCCTCCTCATCCTCCTCCTCCTCCTCTCTCCTATTAGGCACCCACGTGGAGTCAGTGACCTCATCATCCCCTCCCTCCTCATCACTGGAGCCAATCTGGCAGTATGCTGCAGCTGCTGGAACATGACTGCCAGATTGGTGTCCTTCTTGAGCATCCCCTCTGTCTGCTCTCACGCTACTGCCTTCCTCTAGCTGGGTTTCATCATCAGACCCTTCGAAACGCTGGGCATCCTCCTGGAGCATGTACCCAACACTGTGCTGAAACAGTTCGGGGGACTCCTCAGGAGGAGGACATGGTGGGTCTAGGGAAGGAGTGACTGATGATTTGTCTGACATTGATACCAGGGAAGACGACGCTTTGGCAGCTGCTTTTCCAGTACCCTGAGCCTGGGTGAGAGAGGATGAGGAGGAGGAGGAGGGCTTGGTCATCCACTCTACCAAGTCTTCGGCATGATGTGGCTCAACATGTCCAGCTGCCGAAAAGAAGGACAAGCGTGTCCCATGGCCATGTGCTGATGACAATGCACCGCGTCCACGACCAGCACTGTTGCCCCCAGACACAGAGCCTGCTTGCCCTCTTTTATTGCCTCCTGACTGTCTGCCTCTCCTTGTTTGCCTTCCAGACATTCTAATAGATGGCCTGCAGGGAGATGGGAAAAAAGCAATAAGGGCTACCTTCAGGTGTCCTTCTCTGTCCCTTGAAACAAGGACTTTCACAGTGAAAGAAACTGACACTCTCCCTACCTACAGTTTTCTGTCCCTAGAATAAATGTTTTTTTTAAGCACAATATAGCACAAGGACAATTCACTCACTGTCCTTACAGGTCCCTGGAAACAAGGACTTGCAGAGTGAAAGAAAAAAAACACTCTCCCTACCTACAGTTTTCTGTCCCTAGAAAAAATGTTTTTTTTAATCACAATATAGCACAAGAACAATTCACTCACTGTCCTTACAGGTCCCTGGAAACAAGGACTTGCAGAGTGAAATAAACTGACACTCTCCCTACCTACAGTTTTCTGTCCCTAGAAAAAATGTTTTTTTTAATCACAATATAGCACAAGAACAATTCACTCACTGTCCTTACAGGTCCCTGGAAACAAGGACTTGCAGAGTGAAATAAACTGACACTCTCCCTACCTACAGTTTTCTGTCCCTAGAATAAATGTTTTTTTAAGCACAATATAGCACAAGGACAATTCACTCACTGTCCTTACAGGTCCCTGGAAACAAGGACTTGCAGAGTGAAAGAAAAAAAACACTCTCCCTACCTACAGTTTTCTGTCCCTAGAAAAAATGTTTTTTTTAATCACAATATAGCACAAGGACAATTCACTCACTGTCCTTACAGGTCCCTGGAAACAAGGACTTGCAGAGTGAAAGAAAAAAACACTCTCCCTACCTACAGTTTTCTGTCCCTAGAAAAAATGTTTTTTTTAATCACAATATAGCACAAGGACAATTCACTCACTGTCCTTACAGGTCCCTGGAAACAAGGACTTGCAGAGTGAAATAAACTGACACTCTCCCTACCTACAGTTTTCTGTCCCTAGAATAAATGTTTTTTTTAATCACAATATAGCACAAGGACAATTCACTCACTGTCCTTACAGGTCCCTGGAAACAAGGACTTGCAGAGTGAAAGAAAATAAACACTCTCCCTACCTACAGTTTTCTGTCCCTAGAATAAATGTTTTTTTTAAGCACAATATAGCACAAGGACAATTCACTCACTGTCCTTCCAGGTCCCTGGAAACAAGGACTTGCAGAGTGAAAGAAAAAAACACTCTCCCTACCTACAGTTTTCTGTCCCTAGAAAAAATGTTTTTTTTAATCACAATATAGCACAAGGACAATTCACTCACTGTCCTTACAGGTCCCTGGAAACAAGGACTTGCAGAGTGAAAGAAAAAAAACACTCTCCCTACCTACAGTTTTCTGTCCCTAGAAAAAATGTTTTTTTTAATCACAATATAGCACAAGGACAATTCACTCACTGTCCTTACAGGTCCCTGGAAACAAGGACTTGCAGAGTGAAATAAACTGACACTCTCCCTACCTACAGTTTTCTGTCCCTAGAATAAATGTTTTTTTTAAGCACAATATAGCACAAGGACAATTCACTCACTGTCCTTCCAGGTCCCTGGAAACAAGGACTTGCAGAGTGAAAGAAAAAAAACACTCTCCCTACCTACAGTTTTCTGTCCCTAGAAAAAATGTTTTTTTTAATCACAATATAGCACAAGGACAATTCACTCACTGTCCTTACAGGTCCCTGGAAACAAGGACTTGCAGAGTGAAAGAAAAAAAACACTCTCCCTACCTACAGTTTTCTGTCCCTAGAAAAAATGTTTTTTTTAATCACAATATAGCACAAGGACAATTCACTCACTGTCCTTACAGGTCCCTGGAAACAAGGACTTGCAGAGTGAAATAAACTGACACTCTCCCTACCTACAGTTTTCTGTCCCTAGAATAAATGTTTTTTTTAAGCACAATATAGCACAAGGACAATTCACTCACTGTCCTTACAGGTCCCTGGAAACAAGGACTTGCAGAGTGAAAGAAAAAAAACACTCTCCCTACCTACAGTTTTCTGTCCCTAGAAAAAATGTTTTTTTTAATCACAATATAGCACAAGGACAATTCACTCACTGTCCTTACAGGTCCCTGGAAACAAGGACTTGCAGAGTGAAATAAACTGACACTCTCCCTACCTACAGTTTTCTGTCCCTAGAATAAATGTTTTTTTTAAGCACAATATAGCACAAGGACAATTCACTCACTGTCCTTACAGGTCCCTGGAAACAAGGACTTGCAGAGTGAAAAAAAAAAACACTCTCCCTACCTACAGTTTTCTGTCCCTAGAAAAAATGTTTTTTTTTAAGCACAATATAGCACAAGGACAATTCACTCACTGTCCTTCCAGGTCCCTGGAAACAAGGACTTGCAGAGTGAAAGAAACTGACACTCTCCCTACCTACAGTTTTCTGTCCCTAGAATAAATGTTTTTTAAGCACAATATAGCACAAGGACAATTCACTCACTGTCCTTCCAGGTCCCTGGAAACAAGGACTTGCAGAGTGAAAGAAACTGACACTGTCCCTACCTACAGTTTTCTGTCCCTAGAATAAATGTTTTTTTTAAGCACACTATAGCACAAGCACAAAACACACTGACACTCTCCCTACCTATCCTTCTCTTTCCCTAAACTAAAGGAATCCAGGTTAAGCAAGAAAGAAATAACAGTCACTGTCCCTGCCTATGCTGCTCTATCCCTGCTCCGGAACACACTACACTAGGCCGCCGTGCTGGCGGCCTTTTATAGTGTGGGGCGTGTACTAAACACCCTCAGCAATAATTGGCCACAGGCATCCTGCCTGTGGCCAATCATTGCTCTCCTCGCTGCCGGCGCTGTGATTGGCCAAGCATGCGGGGTCACAGTGCATGCTTGGCCAATCACAGCGCCTGGATGACACTGCGATGGCGTAGTGCATTGTGGGCCGTTCGCGTCACTCGAATTTGGCGCGAACGGCCCAAATCGTTCGATCTTCGTCGAACGATCGAACAGCCGATGTTCGAGTCGAACGTATGTTCGACTCGAACACGAAGCTCATCCCTACTAGTGACCCCACAATAGTGATAAAACTTTTTTGCGGAAGGGAGTTTAATAAGACACGTGGCCACTCATTAAAATGAGAAGAAAATAGGTTTAAACTTAAACTGCGTATAGGGTTCTTTACTGTAAGAGTGGCAAGGATGTGGAATTCCCTTCCACAGGCGGTGGTCTTAGCGGGGGGCATTGAAGGTTTAAAAAAACGATTAGATAAGCACCTAAATGACCACAACATACACGGATATACAATGTAATACTGACCTATAATCACACACATAGGATGGACTTGTGTCTTTTTTCAACCTCACCTACTGTGTAACTATGTAAAGTAACAAAGGTATGCTGTAGACTATGCCCAGTTTTCTTTCTGTGCAGCATCGTTTTCTTACTTTATGAAGTTCCTGCAAAGCGCGGCGATCTCCAGTGTGGGCATCTGAAGCCACAGTGTCCTTCTTCCTGGATTCCGTGCATGCTGGCTACCTAGCATGCAATTACTGATCTTACGCATGTGCAGTGCGGTGCAATCTTGATCAGATTGCCATGCCAAGCTGACCAAGATTTTCTATAGACGCCAATGTTAAATGTTACTGGAGCCGCGCCATGCCAAGCTGACCAAAAATTTCCATAGATGACAATGTTAAATGTTACTGGAGCTGCGCCATGCCAAGCTCACCAAGAATTTCCAAAGACGCCAATGTTAAATGTTACATGTTACTGAAGCAGTGCCATGCCAAGCTGACCAAGATCTCCCAGAAGCCAATGCAAAACCTGAAATGACGTCCGTGCCAGGGGCCCCTAGCGGATGAAGTGAAATTAGATATAGGCTTATATCAGGTAAGTGAACAGAAAAAAATAATAATTGCCAATTAATTTTAAGAATGCATCGTACTGCATGGTGAGGAGTGAAAAAATGTGGGTGGAACTCCACTTTAATAATGTCTCTGATGTCAAACTAAAGCCCTTTAGCACCAGCTCAAAGCTCATTAACACAAGCCTCAACAGTGCAACTGACATTTCCGTAAGTGTCAGACTCCGGTAATCCCATAGTGATTCTCAGGATGACCTCCACGCAACTACTGTGTCCTGTAGTGATGCAGGGGTCAGCGGGAGGACCAATAAGCTGCAGAAAAGAAATGACTCCCTGAGAAATGCCATGCACCCATACCTGGAGTGAATGCATGTAGAGAAGAAGTGGCAAAAGAGAAGTGGCAGGAGACCGGCAGCACTGTGATGCCACTTGGGGTACTGGTAAAAATACAGATTTTATTAACATAAACTACAATTGCTACAGTGCTTTAACAAACTAGATGTCATCTAGTTAGGGTTTACATACAATGGCGTCCCTAGGGGGGGCCAGAGGGGGCCCTGCCCCCCCAACATTATGCTGTGCCCCACCACGTGCCCCCCCCAAAAAACAAATTTTTTTTTTTTTTTTTTTGGGGAATTTTTGTATTTTGATCGGGCTTCCGCTGGGGTAACATAGTCTCTTCTGAGAGGGAGAGCATCCCCAGTAAGCTCCTGTGGGGGATTTCTCCCCCCTCCCTCTGCTCGCTGACACTGCATAATGCGAGCGCTCACACAACCACAGCCGCCCGCTCAGCTCCTTCCCCTGCATCCTCATTGGCACGGAGAAGAGCGAGTTGCAGGAAGGACTCCACGAGCACTGTGGGGGCGGGGGTCCAAGCCTTCATCTCAGTTACTGAAAAAACAGACTGATTTCTCCCGTCCTTAGGACAGGAGAACCAGCCTGAAAATTCCGAGAGTGGTGACTACAAGCTGAGCCGAGTGTCAGTCTGACACTCTTTCACAGCCCAGCGAGTCCAGCCACCCCCCTCACTCTCCTCACATACGAGCAGGGAGGAATACAGCTCCTCCTCCTCCTTCCAGTCCTGCCCACACTATCCCGGCGTGCTGTATCTGAAGAGAGGGGATGTGTGGGAGGAAATATGAAAATCAGCAGCATTCCTGGCTGTGTCTGAATGATGCCTGAGATTCTAGCCTGGACCTGTGGGTGTGTGGACTGCAGACTGCAGTACACTGTAATCACTGAACTGCATTATCTCCATCCCTTCTCTCCCCCATCTGTCTCCCTCCCCCTCTCCTGTTCTTTCAAGACATTCACAATTTACTTTCACTTTCAGTTAGGCAGGTAATATACAGTGCACATTTATTTCCTGCATCCACAGATTGCAGGAAAGAAACTTGCATAATTCCCCCATCAACAC
This sequence comes from Rana muscosa, assembly GCA_029206835.1. Lineage (NCBI taxonomy): Eukaryota > Metazoa > Chordata > Amphibia > Anura > Ranidae > Rana > Rana muscosa. The sequence continues at coordinate 95,512,493 of CM055128.1, forward strand.
AGACAGTGCTGACAGGGGAATATCCCTCATGCCCAGCAATTGTATTCTCCCGACAAACAGTGATTATCACTAGTGGCTATAGCAACCACTAGTGATAATCATAAGAGAATCTGCTAATTAATGGTTCAAATCTCAGCCAGTTCCTGCTGAACCAGCTGAGATTTAAACTGTCTATGGCTGGTCTTAGCTCTTAGGCAGCCCATACATTGATCACTTTTTTTCATTCAACTATTAGGTTGAATGAAAAAAAAAAAAAAAGATCCAATTCCCCCATCTACACATTATAGGTGGATGGGGGAATCCTCCCAGTGTGGATCAGTGCTGGAACAACCAGAGTTGCTGTCCTGTCCCGGCTATTTACAGCGCTGGTCTCTGTCTCCATGGCAGCGGCGGCAGCACATTGGAACCCAGTGCTGGTTACTTTATGGGGCTGATGTACAGGAGGGCCAGCACAATTTGTTGTCGGAGATGGGCTGGGTATGTTCAAAATTGCACATGCCAGAGCCTGCCAGGAAGTCCACACTGCACAGCGCTAATCACAGGCAGTGAGACATTTCCCGGTCCGCAGCTGCACAGATCAGGAAATGTCTCACTGGCTGTGATTAGCACTGTGGAGTGTCAGCTTCCTGGCGGGATCAGGCATGTGGGATTTCAAACACACCCGAGCCCATCTCTATTGGTTGTAGACAGTTAGGCTCCCTGCAGGTTGCTTAGCAGCAATGGAGCCTTCTCTGAGATGCTGATCGTGATGCAATCCAGGTGATGCTCCTAGTCAAATCCTAGTGTTAAATATCAGTGATTTTATTGATCAAAGCCCACACTTTACAGGCATAGAGCCCACATGGCTGCTTAACCACTTAACGACCGCCCACCGCCGATTTACGTCGGCAGAATGGCACGGACAGGCAGAATCACGTAGATCTACGTGATCGCCTTTGTGCAGTTGGGGGGTCCATCCGTACCCCTCTTCACTGCAGTGAGCGGCCGTTAAGTGTTCGGGAGCGATCAGGCATGAGGGGGCGGCCGCTCGATTCCGCCCCCCCCTCGCGATCGCTCCCGGCGAATGAAATTGCTTCCTCCTGCCTGAAATGTAAATACAGGCTGGAGGAAGTGATGTCATCTCCCTCGCTGCGGTCTTTTCGTTCCCGGCGCCGAGGACAGAAGAAGCAGGTTAGTGCACCAACAGTCCACTGACACGTAGGTACACATAGGCACACAAATCACCCCCCAGTCACCCCCAGATCACCCCCCAGGTCACCCCAAAGCCCCCAATCACAGTGTCACTGATTGCAGTGATCATTTATTTTACTGATCACTGCATTTAGTGTCATCTGTGATTGTAAAAAGTTGCAGGGCAGTTAGGATTAGGCCTCTTTAGGTCCAGGGTAGCCCCCTAACCCCCCCCCCTAATAAAGGTTTAACCCCTTGATCACCCCCCAGGTAACCCTTTCACCCCCTAACTTCAGCGTCACTAAGCGATTGTTTTTCCGATCGCTGTATTCGTGTCGCTGGTGTTTTAGATAGGCAGTTATTTTTTTTTAGGTTCGCCGCAGGTTTTTATTAGTGTCAGGTACCCCCATATATTATTTTAACCCCCTGATTGCCCCTAGAGTTAACCCTTTCACCAGTGATCGCCGTATAAGCGTCACTGGTGTCACTGGTTAGCCAGTAAGTTATTTAGTTATTTAGGTTACCCGTCAGGTTTTTATATAGTGTCAGGTACCCCCATATTTAACCTAATAAAGGTTTTAACCCCCTGATTGCCCCTAGTTAACCCTTTCACCAGTGATCACCATATAAAGGTTACGGGTGACGCTGGTTGATTAGTTTGCTTTTTATAGCATCAGGGCACCCGCCGTATATAACCCAATAAAGGTTTAACCCCCCTGATCGCCCGGCGGGTGAGATCAATTAGGTTTTAGCGCCAGAGAGGGTCTGCGTCGCCCCAGGCAGTGTTAGGTTAGTGACAGTAACGCTAACACCCACGCGCAAAGCATACACCCCCCTTAGTGGTATAGTATCTGATCAGATCTGATCAGATCTGATCAGATCTGATCAGATCTATACTAGCATCCCCAGCGGTTTAGGGTTCCCAAAAACGCAGTGTTAGCGGGATCAGCCCAGATACCTGCTAGCGCCTGCGTTTAGCCCCTCCGCCCAGCCCAGCCCAGCCCAGCCCACCCAAGTGCAGTATCGATCGATCACTGTCACTTACCAAACACAACACACATAACTGCAGCGTTCGCAGTGCTTGGTTTTTGGGGCCCTGTACGCGGCTAGGCTCCCAAAAAGTCCCACACATGTGGTATCCCCGTACTCAGGAAAAGCAGCAGAATGTATTTTGGGGTGCAATTCCACATATAACCATGGCATGTGTGAGCAATATATCATTTAGTGACAACTTTTTGTACATTTTTTTTCTCTTTTTGTCATTATTCAATCATTTGGGACAAAAAAAAAAAATATTCAATGGGGTCAACATGCCTCTCAGCAAATAGCTTGGGGTGTCTACTTTCCAAAATGGGGTCATTTGGGGGGGTTTTGTGCCATCTTGGCATTTTATGGCCTTCAAAACTGTGATAGGTAGTGAGGAGTGAAATCAAAGATTTATGCCCTTAGAAACCTTGAAGGCGGTGCTTGGTTTTTGGGGTCCCGTACGCGGCTAGGCTCCCAAAAAGTCCCACACATGTGGTATCCCCGTACTCAGGAGAAGCAGCAGAATGTATTTTGGGGTGTAATTTCACATATGCCCATGGCATGTGTGAGCAATATATAATTTAGTGACAACTTTGTGCAAAAAAAAAAAGTTTGTCATATTCCCGCAACTTGTGGCAAAATATAAAATATTCCATGGACTGAACATGCCTCTCAGTAAATAGCTTGGGGTGTCTACTTTCCAAAATGGGGTCATTTGGGGGGGTTTGTGCTATTTTGGCATTTTATGGCCTTCGAAACTGTGATAGGTAGTGAGGAGTGAAATCAAAAATTTGCGCCCTTAGAAATCCTGAAGGCGGTGCTTGGTTTCCGGGGTCCCGTACGTGGCTAGGCTCCTAAAAAGTCCCACACATGTGGTATCCCCGTACTCAGGAGAAGCAGCAGAATGTATTTTGGGGTGCAATTCTACATATAACCATGGCATGTGTGAGCAATATATAATTTAGTGACAACTTTTTGTAATTTTTTATTTTTTTTTGTCATTATTCAAACAAAAAAAAAAAAATATTCAATGGGCTCAACATGCCTCTCAGCAATTTCCTTGGGGTGTCTACTTTCCAAAATGGGGTCATTTGGGGGGGTTTTGTACTGCCCTGCCATTTTAGCACCTCAAGAAATGAGATAGGCAGTCATAAATTTAAAGCTGTGTAAATTTCAGAAAATGTACCCTAGTTTGTAAACGCTATAACTTTTGCGCAAACCAATAAATATACGCTTATTGACATTTTTTTTACTAAAGACATGTGGCTGAATACATTTTGGCCTAAATGTATGACTAAAATTGAGTTTATTCGATTTTTCTTATAACAAAAAGTAGAAAATATCATTTTTTTTCAAAATTTTCGGTCTTTTTCTGTTTATATCGCAAAAAATAAAAATCGCAGAGGCAATCAAATACCATTAAAAGAAAGCTCTATTTGTGGGAAGAAAAGGACGCAAATTTCATTTGGGTACAACATTGCATGTCCGCACAATTTACAGTTAAAGCAGCGCAGTGCGCAGTGCCGAATCCCAAAAACAGGCCTGGTCCTAATGGCCCGAAATGGTCCGGGGCTTAAGTGGTTAACATACGGTTGATTATATATATGTGGTTGTACTCTTGATGCTAATAAATACTGTGTTTATTAGATCTGACTGGGAGCATCACCTAAATCACATCCCGATCAGCATGTCAACAGAGAAGGTTATACAGCATTACTGCTGCTAGGTGACCAGCTGGGGGCTCGGCTCTCTATAACCAATAGTGCCAGCCTTCCCCTGTATGCACCCATAATGTCACCAGCACTAGATCCTAATAGACTGCCGCCGCTGCCAAGGAGACAGATGCCAGACCAGCGCTGTCAATAGCAGGGACAGGACAGCTGGGGAACCCCACAGTGGCAGAACACCAGGGCCCGGTGGCAAGACAACCTTTTCAACCCTAAAAGTTCTCCCACTGCTTTGGACCCTTATATTTTCTTGGTGTGCTGGTGACATATATCTCTTGTTTTCTGCCACCCTGGGGGGCCCCAGTATAGTAGGAAGGGAGCTCACTGCAGAACATGTGAAAGGGCCAGTTGTGGGTGTGACGAACGCACGTGTCAGATCCCCGCCCTCCGCGCTAATCTTGCGTCGAAGGACCGGTCAACCTCACACTACGCTGTCACTTGCGTAACAATGCCCCTCTCAGCTGCGTCCAGCCCAAAGATTTTCCAGCTTGCGGGACGACAATCTGAGTGCCAGCAGCCTGAGAGCGATTGTTACCGGGCTAATGTCACAATTAACCCTTTCTCTGCCACCACCCCGGTTTAAACAACGCCGAGCCAGGGGATACTCGTGATTTCAACAATACCAATTATGATTTTAGAATAAGCGTCTGCAGCCTACACTGTCACCACAGACAGGTCTGCGCAGAGCCCTACAGTAGCGCTATTCAAGAGGCAGGTTCGTTATAGCTTGCATTAAGAGTTTCAGAGGCAAGAGTAACACTTTTCAACATAAGGGTTTATGTTGAAAAGGGTCAAGTTGATGCAATAAAATGTTACAGAAAAATATGTTTCAAGAGATAATACTATACAGCCACAAGGTTAAGGTAGAAATTAGAAGTAGAAGAATACTTGCAATTAAATGTCCAAAGGTTGATCAGCGTTCGATCGATGAATCCGGTTCTCAACTTGCAGAAAGTTCCTGCTTAAATGTTAAAAGGGAACTCCACAGATCTTGCTTGTTTGATGGTGAAAGGAGAACTGCTTGTGTGATCTGAGAGCTCCTTTTTCTCTCAAACTCCAGGGGGTGTTGACAGTGACCAATGACCAATGGCTGGTCGTTCTGAAATAGGGCTGAGCCCTGGGAGGTGTCTCACTCATGTACCCCTTTTGAGATACATATTTATAACTCTGCAACTATACGTTTTATATACTAACAATCTTCATATTCTTATTCAGTGTTATTTAACTTTTCATTTGACTCCAAACATGGCCAACCTGTCAGCTCCAGTTGACCCAGGGGCATTAACGGTCACTACTCGGGTTCCCTATGGCCTAACCTATCCATGTCTGGACTTGACGCGTTACAAATTCTCTGAGGAGACTGAATATATTTATGTTATGACAGTGTGTTTTGTTATTTGGAAGTTAGGAAACATGTTGAATTTCCATACTCAATTCTTCCTGTGTAAAGCTTGAGGGTCACTCAGGGTTTTACGACCCTGGCCTGTTATAACTCTGAGGCTTTACAAAGGTGACAGCTTTACGACCGGTCAGGAACTGCTAAGCCCCTTATCAAACCTAGCTTCCTCTGCTGAGATAAGGGATGTTTGATGTAGAAAGCTTGAAATTCCAGATACCCTCTGAAATAGCAAGCTGCGAATTCCTTCAGGATGGGGGGGTTGGAGAGTTAATTTCAAATGTACAAGGTTTAGCTAAAACTTTCATGGGAGCTTCTAACACAAAATGGATGCCTGCCCCACCAAAATGGTTGCACTAATGCTCTAGGCAGGTGTCCATTTTGTGAGATCATCACACCTCCCCCCTTAAGTGATTGCATGGGAGGGAACTACAATTTCCCTCCTGACGCAACCGTCTCCTGCGGGCTCAGCTTGACGGGACAGCCCATCAGCATTGCCATGGGTGCTGCCTTTCTTATGCTGGATGGTGAAATCGTATTCCTGCAGAATTAAGCTCCACCAAAGGAGTTTACCATTCTCCCCAGCAACACGATTCAGCCAGCTTAATGGATTGTGATCGGTGATCACAGTGAAATGCCATCCATAAAGATACGTTTGTAACTTTTGGAGAGCCCACACGATCGCCAGACACTCCTTTTCGATCGTGGCATATGCTACTTCCCTGGGGAGCAGCTTCCGGCTCAGATAGAGGATGGGATGCTCCTCTCCGGCCTCATCCACCTGGCTCAGAACTGCACCCAATCCATAGGCAGAGGCATCCGTCTGCAATAGGAAGCGACGGGTGAAGTCGGCAGCCTGTAGGACAGGGGCGCTGGCCAGCGCCTCCTTCAAGGCCTGTAATGCCTGCTCACATTCTGGTGTCCAGGACACCACCTTGGGCAGTTTCTTTTTGGTTAGGTCAGTCAGAGGTTTGGCCAAGCTGCTATAGTTACATACAAATTTCCTATAGTAGCCAGCGGTCCCCAAGAAAGACATAACCTGCTTCTTGGTTTGGGGGGTAGGCCAGGCCAGGATGGCCTCAACCTTCCCCGTCTCGGGTTTCAGGGTGCCTCCTCCTACCTGGTGTCCCAAGTAATGCACATCAGTCATGCCGATCTGACACTTACTGGGTTTGACAGTCAGATTGGCAGCTGTCAACCGGTCCAGGACCTGTGACAGGTGCACCAGGTGTTCTTCCCAGGTAGGGCTGAACACAGCGATGTCATCCAGGTAGGCTACGGCAAAAGTTTCCAGCCCCTCCAGTAAGTCATTCATGACTCTCTGGAAGGTAGCTGGGGCATTCTTCATCCCAAACGGCATGACGGTAAATTCGAACAAGCCGAATGGGGTGATGAAAGCCGACTTTTCCCGAGCCTCAGGGGCCAGAGGAATTTGCCAGCACCCCCTGCTCAAATCCATGATTGTTATATAGTGGGCAGCCGCCAACCTAACAACTCATCGATCCTGGGCATGGGGTAGGCATCTGCAGTGGTGATGACATTCAGCTTCCGATAGTCCACACAGAACCTGGTCGTCTGATCCTTTTTGGGGACCAGGACTACTGGGGACGCCCAGGCGCTGTGGGACTTCTGAATCACCCCCAGCTGCAGCATTTCCTCCACTTCCCTTTTCATGTCGGCCAGCACCTCCAGGGAGACGCGATATGCCGACTGTCTAATAGGAGGATGTGCCCCCGTGTCCACCTGGTGGATAGCGAGGTGCGTCCTCCCAGGTTTCCCTGTAAACCTGCTACCATGTACTGCCAGCACTCTCTTTAGTCCAGGTATCTGGGTGGGGGTCAGCTTGGGGCTTATCAGGAGTTCCGAGTTAACCTCCCTGGTGTCAGCTAACAGGTCTAAAAGTGGATCAGCCTCCTCAGGCTCTGGCCTGCTGCAGACCGGCATGACATAGGCCGTGCGCTCATGATGGGCTTTGAGCATGTTCACATGAATGGCCCTCTGCCGTCTACTCCCTTCTCCCAACCTGACCAAGTAGGTGACCTCATTCAGACGCTTGGTGATGGTGTACGGGCCTTCCCATGCTGCTTGGAGTTTGTTCTTCTGCAGGGGAAGCAGAACATACACCTGTTGACCAACACTATAGGTCCGCTCCCTAGCATTATGGTCATACCACTGTTTCTGCCGGGCCTGGGCCCTTCCCATGTTTTCCCGCACCATTCCCACCAGCGTCTCCATTCTGTCTCTGAATTTTAGGACGTAATCCACAACAGAGACCTCTGGGTCGGCAATCTTGCCCTCCCAGTTCTCGCGGATTAGGTCCAGGGGCCCTCTTACCCTCCGTCCGTACAGAAGTTCAAATGGCGAAAAGCCTGTGGACTCCTGAGGCACCTCCCTATAAGCAAACAGCAGATGAGGCAGATATCGTTCCCAGTCCTTGCCCTGGGAGTGCACAAAGGTGCACAACATTTGTTTCAGGGTACCATTGAAACGTTTGCACAAGCCGTTGGTTTGTGGATGATAGGCACTAGCCATGATATGCGTCATCTGTATTTGCCGACAGAGAGCTTGCATCAAGTCAGACACAAACTGAGGGCCTTGATCGCTAATGAGCTCGGCCGGGAACCCCACTCTTGTGAAGATTCCCAGCAGAGCATCAGCGACCTTGTCTGCCCGGAGGCAGAAGAGAGCCACCGCCTCTGGATAGCGAGTGGCATAGTCGACAACTGTCAGGATGTAACGTTTGCCTGAACTGCTAGGGATGGCCAAAGGCCCAATGATATCCACTAGGCTTGTGCAATTTGTTTCGTAACGAATCGAAATTCGTCCGAATTTAGCAACTTTCGGACATTCGGAAGCATTCGAATTTCCGAACAAAGCAATTACGAATAAAACCGAATCCGAAATAAATTATACCGCAAAATAGCGAATGCCCGAATGTCTTCGGCATAATTCGTTATGAAAAAACTTACGAATGTACAAATCCATTGGAAACACAATAACACTCACTCTGCTCTGCTCTCTGCTTCTCCTTCACCGTGCTGAACTCCCTCTCAAAATGGTGTACAGGGGCGGAGGCTATAGCCGCATGTAAAAAACGAAAGTAAAATACGAGATTTCTAATCCATTCGAAGCACAATAACACTCTGCTCTGCTCTCTGCTTCTCCCTCACCGTGCTGAACCCTCTCAAAATGGTGTACAGGGGCGGAGGCTATAGCCGCATGTAAAAAACGAAAGTAAAATACGAGATTTCGAATCGTTACAAATAACCGCTATGTATTTCGAAAAGTACAAATCCATTCGAAGCACATTAGGCATAATAGTCAGCGTCGTCGTGAGAGAGACACAGAAAATTACGAATCAACGAACCCAAAAAAAGTTACGAAAGTAGGAGTTGTGTCCAGAATCAACGAAAAACAACGTACTCTACCGAAAGTACGAATTATAAAGCAACAAAAAATTCAACGAAAAATGTCGCTTGCAAAAATACGAATGAGTCCGAACACGAAAAATCCCGTCTAGCAAAATTACGAATGATTACGAATCAACAGGACCGGAAAGAAACGAACCGAAACGGAACGAATTTTTCCGTTGTGCACAAGCCTAATATCCACCGCCACCCTCTTAAAAGGTTCGTCAATCACAGGCAAAGATTTTAGCGGAGCCCGCTGTACATCCCCTGCCTTACCCACTCGCTGGCAGGTAACACAGGACCGACAGTAGTCAGCTATGTCAGTGTGCATCGTAGGCCAGTAAAAGTTATGCACCAACCGACTTCTGGTCTTCTTGATCCCCAAGTGCCCTGCTAGGGGAATCTCATGAGCCACTTTTAGCAGCTGTCCTCTAAATGCACTGGGTACAACTAGCTGCCTGCTACCTGTGTCAGCCTCATCCCCCTCTGCAGGCAGACTTTCCCTGTACAGCTTCCCTTTTTCCCAGTATACCTTTTGTTTGTCATTCTCTGCAGGGGGCCGCTCAGCTGAACTCCTGAGCTGTGCTAGTGTTTGGTCTGTCTGCAGTGCTGTTTCAAAGGCGGAACCACAAGTCCCAGCCAGCAGTCCTGTGGCAAACAAGGACGGCTGCTGAGGCTCACCAGAGGTGGGGTCCGCTGAGTCAGAACAGGGAGAGGGCCCAGAGACCTCCTCCTGCTGTTCTGTGATCAGGGCTGGCACCTCGGCCGCCTTAGCCGCACTGCGAGTACACACCAATACTGGCAATACATTATCATCATTACCATCATCATTACCATCATCATCATCATCATCATCATCATCATATTTAACATCTACCATTGCAGTGTCATTGGAACATACATCATTTAACTTCCCAAGCAAGGGGGTCTCCTCTCCTGTTGGTACATCGGGGGGACCTTGCACTTCAAATTCACCCTCCCCCTCCCTCTGTCCATCCACAGGTTGCCCAGACATTACCCCAACATCTGTAAACAGTACCTTAGTAGATCCAGAGAGTTCCGCGGGAGCATCCTGGGTGCTCTCAGCAGGGCCATAGTGAGAGTGCATGGGGCCTAAATCAGTACCCAACAACACAGGAGTGGGGATCTCCTCCAAGATGCCCACCTCCCTCATCCCGCTTCCGGCACCCCAATCGAGGAACACATAGGCACGGGGCACACAGGAACGGGTTCCCCCAACTCCCTTGAGGGTAAGAAACTTTTCAGGGATGATGTCTGTTTCTTCTATCACCTCTGGTCTGACCAAAGTGACTTCAGCTCCAGTGTCACGAAAGCCCACTACGGTCCGGTGGCCCACGATGACTGGCTGCAAGTTGGCATTGGTTCCTGGAGGATTGCCACTGACGAACATCACAGCAGAAGGGTGGCTGGCCGGATGGCCAGCTGATGTCAGCTTCTTCTGCTCAGGGCACTGGTTCCTGAGATGTCCGGCTTTCCCACAGGTGTAGCATTTGCGGTTGTCAGTCGGGGATGCCTTTGCCCCAGGAACTGCAGGTACCGACCGCTGAGGAACTTGGTTGGCCGGCAGAGGAGAGGTTGTCACGTGCGATTTCCCTCTTTTCCAGCCACTCGGAGGAGCCTTGTGATGATCAGGTACCCGAGAGTGGATATAGGTATCTGCCAGTTCTGCTGCTACTTTGGCAGAGGTTGGCTTTCGCTCCAGCACAAACTGTCTGATGTCCGCAGGACAGATGTGCAAAAGTTGATCTTCAATCATAAGATCTTCCAGGGATTCAAAAGAATCGGCATTCATGCCTTTAGTCCATTGCCTGAATGTGGTGCGTAAGCGACTTTCCACATCCAGGTATGAGTCCCCAGGCCCTTTTTGCAAGAACCTAAAACGCTTCCGGTACACTTCCGGGGTTAGCTGAAACTTTTGGATGATTGCAGCCTTCAGGGCCTCATAATCATTGCACTGCCCTTCTGACAGTTCAACATAAGCATCCAGGGCCTTGCCTCGTAGCCCTGGCGTCAGGTACCGGGCCCACTGTGCTGGGGCAGATGGTACTGACGGCAAGTTTTTTCAAACGACAGTAGATACACGTCAATGTCACTGTCCTTTTCCATAACAGGAAATTTAGCTGCCGGGATCACTGGCAGAGAGGCATCCCTGTGCTCTAGGGATCCGAGGTTCTGAACCTGTCGCTGCTGCTGGAGCCTAGCCATCTCCAGTTCGTGACGACGATCAGCCTCCCTCTGTGCAGCCTCTCTCTCAGCCCTGCGCTCTTCTCGCTCAGCCGCAGCCCTGCGCTCCTCTCGCTCAGCCACAGTCTGGCGTTCGAGAAACTGCAGGTACACCAAAGGGTCCGTCTCCCTAAGGCATTGTAGCGTTTCCTGCACTTGAGGAGAGTCTATGCTGGTTGCAGACAATCTGAGGCTGGCCTGCTCAGGCAGTGGCTTGGAGGTGACAATCCGTGGTATTTCAGTGTCAGTTACTGCTGGCTCATCCGGTGAAGCCGCCTCTGATCCACTGAGCTCTGGAGTAGTGGAAACCCCTTCTGGTCCAGTTTCCTCCAGGGTCTGGTTTGCCTGGATATCAAACTCCTGTAGGGCATGTATCAAGCCTTCACGATTTTTGCCACCCACGTCAATTCCTCTTCCTGCACACTCAGCAGTCAGTTCATTTTTGTTCATCTTCTTATATGCTGGTAACCCAGACATTTTGCAAGCAGAAAAGATAGCAAAGAAAGCAGAGGTAGGAAAAAGGGGTAGGAAAGAGCTGTTGCTGTATGTCTCTCTTTAACATAAACAATAAAAAATAAAATAAAATATGCACCAGCTTGTCTCTAAAGACTGTTTCCACAAAGGTTACAATCCTTCAGTGCAGGGCTAATTCCTAACAATGCACTGAAAACTCTTAATGCAAAACTATCCCGCTACGCTGCCAGCCAAATGTGACGAACGCACGTGTCAGATCCCCGCCCTCCGCGCTAATCTTGCGTAGAAGGAGCGGCCAACCTCACACTACGCTGTCACTTGCGTAACAATGCCCCTCTCAGCTGCGTCCAGCCCAAAGATTTTCCAGCTTGCGGGACGACAATCTGAGTGCCAGCAGCCTGAGAGCGATTGTTACCGGGCTAATGTCACAATTAACCCTTTCTCTGCCACCACCCCGGTTTAAACAACGCCGAGCCAGGGGATACTCGTGATTTCAACAATGCCAATTATGATTTTAGAATAAGCGTCTGCAGCCTACACTGTCACCACAGACAGGTCTGCGCAGAGCCCTACAGTAGCGCTCTTCAAGAGGCAGGTTCGTTATAGCTTGCATTAAGAGTTTCAGAGGCAAGAGTAACACTTTTCAACATAAGGGTTTATTTTGAAAAAGGTCAAGTTGATGCAATAAAATGTTACACAAAAATATGTTTCAAGAGATAATACTATACAACCACAAGGTTAAGGTAGAAATTAGAAGTAGAAGAATACTTGCAATTAAATGTCCAAAGGTTGATCAGCGTTCGATCGATGAATCCGGTTCTCAACTTGCAGAAAGTTCCTGCTTAAATGTTAAAAGGGAACTCCACAGATCTTGCTTGTTTGATGGTGAAAGGAGAACTGCTTGTGTGATCTGAGAGCTCCTTTTTCTCTCAAACTCCAGGGGGGTGTTGACAGTGACCAATGACCAATGGCTGGTCGTTCTGAAATAGGGCTGAGCCCTGGGAGGTGTCTCACTCATGTACCCCTTTTGAGATACATAATTATAACTCTGCAACTATACGTTTTATATACTAACAATCTTCATATTCTTATTCAGTGTTATTTAACTTTTCATTTGACTCCAAACATGGCCAACCTGTCAGCTCCAGTTGACCCAGGGGCATTAACGGTCACTACTTGGGTTCCCTATGGCCTAACCTATCCATGTCTGGACTTGACGCGTTACAAATTCTCTGAGGAGACTGAATATATTTATGTTATGACAGTGTGTTTTGTTATTTGGAAGTTAGGAAACATGTTGAATTTCCACACTCAATTCTTCCTGTGTAAAGCTTGAGGGTCACTCAGGGTTTTACGACCCTGGCCTGTTATAACTCTGAGGCTTTACAAAGGTGACAGCTTTACGACCGGTCAGGAACTGCTAAGCCCCTTATCAAACCTAGCTTCCTCTGCTGAGATAAGGGATGTTTGATGTAGAAAGCTTGAAATTCCAGATACCCTCTGTAATAGCAAGCTGCGAATTCCTTCAGGATGGGGGGGTTGGAGAGTTAATTTCAAATGTACAAGGTTTAGCTAAAACTTTCATGGGAGCTTCTAACACAAAATGGATGCCTGCCCCACCAAAATGGTTGCACTAATGCTCTAGGCAGGTGTCCATTTTGTGAGATCGTCACAGTGGGATCGTAGTAAAGGGCCCCAGGATATATATATATATATATATATATATATATATATATATATATATATATAAAATTGGATTTTGTAGTTGGCCCCCCTACTTTTGTCCCTGTCCCCCCATGTGCCCCCCCTAAATATGAAAGCTGGAGACGCCACTGTTTACATATACTGTAGTTGAATGGGGGTATAGCGGTGAGTATAATCATTTTAATTATACATGTATATTTTAAAATTTAATTTTTTATTTTCCAAAACTATAGCGAGAATGATTGTTGAATAGGATATTTAGGGATTTTATTTAAAAAAAAAATACAATTTGTTGCATTGCAATCTCACCATGACTGCTTAAGTGAACATTATACAGAGCTTCTTATCGAGGGTCATAATCTCCTTAATGTTTTTCTTTAATTATTATTCCAGTCTAAGTCTAGTATAAGCTGGCAGTTGTGCTTACAGCTATCTAAATCGAATATCCTTTTACAGTTACTAGCAAATGTATCTGCACCCAGGCAGCAATAAATAGGCAGTGTTAGTTTAGGCCCAAATGTGATATCCAATGCTGTCTCAATCTCCAACTCATGGTCATTATAATACATACAGAACACATCGGGGTGGATTTACTAAAGTCAAATAGACTGTGCACTTTGCAATTGCTCCAGAGCTTAGTAAATGAGGGGAAGCTCTGATGACTTCCGTCATCCAATTATATGCAAGCAAAAATGCTGTATTTTTATTTTTATTTTCCAGCATGTGATTGGGTATTCTTTGCAAAGTGAAGCTTCATCTCATTTACTAAGCTCTGGAGCAATTGTAAAGTGCACAGCCTATTTTCCTTTTGTAAATACACCTCATAATTTAGCCGTTTCTTTTTTTAAACATAGTCCTAAACTGCTAAATCATCATTTACCTTCACATTTTATTGAACAATGACAGATTGTAAATGTATATTCCATTTAGAAGGGTCATCCCAGAGCAGATTTTTGTTAGCAGCCACAGTATATCTTCTAATAGTAGCCATATGAATCTTGGGCTTGGCTTATTGAAGAGCAAATGTAATCCATATCAACACAATGTAAATGAGCTTGCATGAAGACTATCTATCATAAATTATTGATAGCTGAGGGTTTCTACCAGTTATTTGCATTGCTACAAAATGAAAAAAAAAAAAAAGGGTCATTGGGTCTGATGTATCAATCTGTAGAGAGGCAGGACTTGGTTACCATATAGCCTAAACCTAAAATAGCCTATGTAATGTAAAATCAATAGATCCATAACTAAAATTCAAAAATTGCTTTGGTTCATGAACAACATTCCGGTGCAGCAGCTGAAGTAGTTAGATCCATCCGGAGCTATGGCCCCCAATACCCCTGTATCAATTGTTACATTCATAGGGTCATTTTTTTCTTGGGAAAAAATATGAGGTCATTGCAAAAAAAAATGTTTTAGGCCGCATACATGGCTTGGGGTGTGATCTATTTATGATTCAAGTTAAGGCACCAAATTATTTGTGTCTATAGGCTTCTGAGATATAAATCCAGCCCTGTGCATGTCCCTTTATGATGTTTTAGATAGATGTGAAAAGTATATAGGATTAAAGTGTAAAACACTATCCAGTAGGGAAATGGGGAATGGCGAGAAGAACCAGGGTTTTGTGATGCCCAAAAGATAACAAGGTAAGTATAAAAACAAAATTGGCATAAGAACAAATATTTATTAGAAAAGAAAAAATATCCCCTCTACAATAGAGTCTGGGAATTTGACTAAACATTTAAGTGTATATGACATGTAACAAATATACAAAATGACATAAAAGCAATATCATCCACTTTGAATGGGTATGCTGTATGGTGCGTTTTCCAAACGCCCAGACGCGTTTCGACCAAAATGGTCTTCCTCATGGTATTGCTCTTGGGTAGCACATCAGGGAATTTTCTAGAAAAAATACATATTGTTGAATATAGTAAATATAAAACTACAAAAATATTCAAAAAACACGCAAGAAATCCAGTTGTAAACAACTTGCATATGTTCATAAAATATATCAAACACAGCAGGATAAATGATGATGGAGATCACCCAAGATAAAAGAGGGGCAAAAGACAGCTCAGGGGAAAAAGGAAGGATATCAGCCTGTGTGTCCCAGGCACAAGGGATACTAGCCAAACTGTATAAATGGTTTGCCTGGCAAAAAATAAAAGTAATGCAATATGTACAAATGTATTCCATCCTAACATACAATAAAATAACTCTATGACAACCATACCTTATACAACAGGTATATCAATCAGGTATGTCACCAAAGAGATGATAGCTGTGGACCACATGTGGGGTTGTTGTAAGGGGTACATAGTGGACCTGTGGATCAAAAAGGGTTGTCAAACAAAATAAACTAGAGCCGCAAAAAGCAGCATAAAAGAGCCCTTAAATGTTAAAAGATGTTAAAGGGTGAAAAAGCGGCAGGGTTAGGCCTGGCGATTCAAAAAACTCCACTTACCAACACAAAGTGTGACAACAGAACCAAAAGATCTCCACTGTCAATGCTGCGCCTCCATCCAGCACCTGCTCAAAAGAGACACGTGATGGTGGGTGGTATAAAAATGGAGTAAGACAGATCATGTGCACAAATTGGGTCAATGTCTATGGTGCAATTGGTGCCAAAATACACCCTCCCACAGCTGTGGTAATGAATGGTTAATGGGAGAGAGAGTCTCGCCTTGATCCCCCGACGTGTGGAGCAGAATGCGTCCCACCGGACATGATGCCATGACCGGAAACAATGTCATATACACATTAATGTTTAGTCAAATTCCCCGACAACATTGTAGAGGAGATAGTAGGATTTTTAAAACAGCTTACCTGTAAAATCCTTTTCTTGGAGTACATCACGGGACACAGAGCAGCATAGTCATTACTATGTGGGTTATATAGAATTACCTTCAGGTGCTGGCACTGGCAACTTCCAAAACAGGAAGTACCCTCCCCTATATAAGCCCCTCCCATCCGGGAGTACCTCAGTTTTGTAGCAAAGCAATACGTGTCCCCAAAAGAGGGGTGGGAGCTCTGTGTCCCGTGATGTACTCCAAGAAAAGGATTTTACAGGTAAGCTGTTTTAAAAATCCTACTTTCTTGTTCATACATCACGGGACACAGAGCAGCATAGTCATTACTATGTGGGACGTCCCAAAGCAATGCCAAATGAGGGGGGGGATACACCATACATAACCTGGGCGCCATCAGGCATGAGGATCTTTTGCGGCCTGCAACACACTGCGCCCAAAGGCGACATCCTCCTGACTTCTAACGTCCACCTGGTAGAACCTAGTAAACGTGTGTACTGAAGACCATGTTGCGGCCTTACAGATTTGAGCCAGGGAGGCCTGGTGATGCACTGCCCATGAAGTTCCAACTGCTCTCGTGGAGTGCGCCCTAACTTTGAACGGAGGCGGTCTACTTCTCAAGCCATAGGCTTGTATTATGACCTGTCGAATCCACTTGGCTAAAGTAGATTTTGATGCTGCCTGACCCTTTCTGGGGCCTTCCGGCAGAACAAACAAAGAATCCGTTCTACGAATCTGAGCAGTGGCTTTTAGATAAGCTTTAACTGCCCTTACTACATCCAAAGAATGCAATAACTTTTCCTCTATCGAGCTTGGTTTGGGGAAAAAAGAAGGAAGAACCACATCCTGGTTCAAGTGAAACCTCGATACCACCTTAGGAAGAAAGGCTGGGTGAGGGCGTAATACTACTCTGTCCTTATGAATAACCAGATATGGCTCTTTACAGGACATGGCGGCTAATTCCGACACTCTTCTAGCCGAGCATATGGCTACTAAAAATATCAATTTTCTGGTGAGTAGAACCAAGGAAATGTGCCGCAAAGGTTCAAATGGCTGCTTCTGCAGAACCGACAGAACCAAATTTAGATCCCATGGGCATATGGGAGCTTTAATTGGTGGAATAATACGAGTCACACCTTGCATAAAGGATTTGACAAGTGAATGCATAGCCAGGGGCCTTTGAAATAGTATTGATAAGGCCAAAACCTGGCCCTTGATAGTACTTAAGGCAAACTTCCTGTCTACAGCCCACTGCAGGAAGTCCAGAATTCTGCCTATAACGTACTTACGTGGATGCCATTTTCTGACCTCGCACCAAGTGATGTACGCCTTCCAAACTCTATAGTAGATCTGCCTGGATACAGGCTTCCTGGCATTGATTATAGTTGATACCACAGAGTTAGAGAGACCTCTCTTCTTTAGGATGTGGGATTCAATAGCCAGGCCGTTAAACTTAGAGTTAGTAAGGAAGGGTGGTATATCGGTCCTTGCGAAAGCAGGTCCGGACGACGTGGAAGGGTCCAAGGACTCCCCACAGACATTTTGACGATCTCCGCGTACCAGGCCCTTCGGGGCCACGCTGGAGCCACCAGGATCACCGGCTTCTTTTCCAACCTGACTCTGCGAAGGAGTCGAGGCAACAATTGTAGCGGAGGGAATGCATATATCAGTCTGAACTGATCCCAAGGGAACACCAGAGCATCCGAGCCGCAAGCGAGGGGATCCCTTGTCCGCGAGACAAATCTGTCCACCTTTGCGTTGAATCTGGATGCTGGCAGATCTACATCCGGTGTTCCCCACCGCTGACATATTGCTCGGAAGACCTCGGGATGAAGGGACCATTCCCCTGGGCATAACTGTTGGCGACTCAGAAAGTCCGCCTTCCAATTCTCCACCCCTGGAATGAAGACAGCTGATATACATGGGACATGCTTTTCTGCCCATTCCAGGATGTGACTTACTTCCCTCTGGGCTGCACGACTCCTGGTGCCTCCCTGATGATTGATATATGCCACTGCTGTGGCATTGTCTGATTGAATTCTGACAGGGGACCCTTGGAGTCTGGATGTCCAGGCTACTAGGGCATACCGGGCTGCTCGTATCTCTAAGAGATTGATGGGCAGGGTTCTTACTACATTTGACCATCTGCCCTGGAGAGACCATTGCTCCAGTACTGCCCCCCAGCCTATAAGGCTGGCATCTGTAGTGACCACCTTCCAGGATATCGGACTGAAGGGTTTTCCCTTCTGGAGATTCTGGGGGATCAACCACCAGCAGAGACTCTTCCGAACGGAAGGGGACAAAGCCATCGGGAAGTCTAGAGCCTGAATCTTTCCGTTCCAGGCTGACAATATGGCCCTCTGTAAATTCCTTGAGTGGAATTGGGCGTATGGCACAGCTTCGAATGATGCTACCATCTTTCCTAGCAGCCTCATGCACAGGCGTATGGACGGCTGTCTTTTTGCACAAAGCAGACGGACCAAGCCCCTCAAAGAGGATACCTTGTCTAGAGGTAAGAAAATCTTCCTCTGGTCTGAATCCAGCCGTAGCCCTAGATATACCAGGTTTTTCACTGGCTGTAGGGCTGACTTGTCCAGGTTGATGACCCAACCGTGAGATTCTAGATACTTGATTGTATCGACAATTACCACTTCTAGCTTGGCAACTGAGTGGTCCATCAACAACAGGTCGTCTAGGTATGCCATTATCGTTACACCTCGTGTTCTTAGATCGGCCAACAGTGGGGCCGGAATTTTTGTGAACACTCGTGGTGCTGTGGCCAGACCGAAATGTAAGGCTCTGAACTGAAAATGGCGCCCTTCTACTGCAAAGCGTAGAAATTTTTGATGACCTGGAAAGATGGGAACATGCAAGTAAGCATCTTTGATGTCGATCGAGGCTAACCATTCCTCCCCCTGTAGGGCAGCGGTGACCGATCGGATCGACTCCATCCGGAAAGACCAGACGTTTAGAAATTTGTTTAAACTCTTTAGGTCCAATATGGGTCTTATGTCCCCGTTTGGCTTCGGGACTGTGAAAAGGTTTGAGTAGAAACCCAACCCCCACTCTTCCATAGGAACCTCCATAATTACTCCTTGGAGCAATAGTTGTTCTAACGCCAATAGGAGAGACCCTTTTTTCAGAGGGTCTCTTGGCATGCCTGACCACATAAAATGGGAAGGAGGAGACTCTTTTAACTCCAACTTGTATCCCAGAGTTACTGCGGAGAGCACCCATCTGTCTTTGATCGTCTCCCGCCAGGTCTCTGCGAACAACTGAAGTCTTCCCCCCACCCGTTTGAGTGGGGGCAGCCCTTCATAGGCTTGACTTGGAGGCTGGTTTAGTACCTGTTGCGGAGCTCCAACGTCCGCTGGGAAATCCTTGAAGCTGAGGAAGTACTGACTTATCCAAGGCAACCTGTTACCCCCCCAGTAACTGGACGACACACAGTTCTGGGAGTAAATCAACGCTTTATTTTGCCCAGGCTGGCTTTTTATATCATTTCCCATGCAAGGGTTTTCTTAACTCATTTTAAAGGGGCATTCCCTTCAACAATTAACAGATGACAGTGATTTAATTACCTGGGATGTGTGAGACGTTGGTCTCTGCATATTTACCCATAACAATGAAACCGTGCCAGACACATTACTAGGAGTGTAATTACATCCCGTAGCAGATAATAGATGGTCATTAACATACTGACAATAGATGAATGGAACACTACCTCAGACCCCCAATTAACCCAATTTACTTATTCAGACATCAGTAGACATTCTGTCTCTACATTTCCTGGAATGAATCTTTGCTGTCACCTCTGAAGTGATCCAAACCATATTCTCAGTTTCAGCATTTTGCTACACTGCTCCCCCTTACCCACAAGCCGGCATACACAGTCTGATCCTTAACGGATCGGCTTGGGGATGTCCGGGGAGTACTCACGGATCACTTTTCCAGTTCAGTTTGCCGCGATAATCCGTCAGCATTGCCGTTCTGTTTCCCGGGGCGGTAGTGGATAGTAAAGTCATACGGTTGTAACGCCAGACTCCAGCGCAACAACCGAGCATTGTCCCCTGCCACTCGATTTAGCCATACCAACAGGTTGTGGTCTGTGAGTAGGGTGAACTGTTGTCCGTACAAGTAGGGCTGAAGCTTCTTTAGGGCCCACACCACAGCCAGGCATTCTTTTTCTATGGCGGCGTAGCTCACTTCCCTGGGGAGAAGCTTCCTGCTCAAGTAAACTATGGGGTGTTCTCCGCCATCTGCTCCAACCTGGCTCAATACCGCGCCCAATCCAAACATTGCAGCATCCGAGCCTCAGAGGATGCACTGTTTTCCGTGGTGGGGGCCTGGGACCGGGTGGTAACGGGGTAGATCTCATTGGTAACCGGGGCTGATGCAAAAGCAGAAGTCAACTGGCCAAGATCGTTCCCCAGCAGGACATCAGCGGGAAGTTCCTGGATCAACCCCACCTTAATTAATCCGGAGCCGGCACCCCAGTTCAGGTGTACTCTTGCCGTGGGTAGCCTGTGTACTGCTCCCCCTGCAACCCGCACAACTACGGAACTCCCGGTGTGGTCGGCCTCTGGAACCAGGTGACGTTTGACCAGTGTGAGGGTGGCGCCGGAATCTCGTAGACCTTGAGCAGTCTTCCCGTTCAGCTGTACTGACTGGCGATGGTGTTGCCTGTTGTCGGTAGCCGCCTGTACTGGGTCAGCCTCGTGTAGGATACTCCAGTGTTCCTCCAATTCTCCTGCTCCTCGGTTGACCGGGGCCGCTTCCGTGTGATAGCAATGAGCGGCAGCCCGTGCTGGAGGGGGTGGCCCTGGTCGAATCCATGCAGCTTGGTCCTGGTTCTGAGTGCAGTCTCTCTGATAGTGCCCAAATTGCTTGCATGAATAGCACTGCACTCCCTTGCGCCCGAGGTATCGATTTGCAGGGGAGTTAGGGATTAGCCCGGGTCGTTGTGTAGCTGGGGGCCCTGGATTATGGTTCAGTGGTCTGGTGCTTGGTCGGAAGCTAGTCTGTGATGGCCGGCGGGCATCTTGATATTCATCAGCTTGCCTGGCCACTTCCGAGAGAGTGGTAGGTTTGCGATCCCTTACCCACTCCTGTACCTCTGGGTTTAGTCCATTAAAGAATTGCTCCAGTAAAATCAGCTGGGTGATCGCGTCTGCTGTGGTTGCCTGACTGGCTTGCAGCCAAGCTAGGGCTGCCCTCTGCATTCGACAAGCCCATTCGGTGTGGGAGTCCTTCTCCTGTTTCTTTGTGTCCCGGAAGCGTCTCCTGTATGCTTCTGGGGTGATGGCATACCTTGCCAAAATAACTTCCTTTACCCGGCTATAGCTTGCGATTTCCTCCTCTGGCACGGCTCTGTAGGCTTCTGCTGCACGGCCTGACAGCTTACCAGCTAAGATCCGTACCCAGTCTGTCTGGGGTACCTGGTACAGCTTGCATTGCCGTTCAAAATCTTGCAGGAAGCTATCGATCTCTTCCTCTGCTTCCATAAACTTTTTAAAGGCATCATGGGGTACTTTTACTTTTGTCTCTGGTGCCGGTGTAGTCGTTAGCAGTCTCTCAGAGGCATGCTGTTCCGCCAGCCGGAGTTGGGTCTCCCTTTCTTCTCTCGCCATGATAAAGGCATCCACTTGGGCTAACGTTGCCTGTACCAGCTCGGTGGAGGGGTTTTCTCCATAAAACGCTAGCCTGCGTTTCACTTCTTGGTTAAACTCGGTCTCCATGGCTTCTGTAGCCATACTGTGTGCCCGATCTCCCTCGGTCAGTTCTGCAATCAGCTCTGCTTTGGTTTTAGTGCTGGCGCTCTTCCCTCTTGCTTCCAGCAAATCCTTTAACGTCGCTCGTTTTAATCCAGCATAGTTTGTCTCCATTCACACTTCCATTCGTGTAGCCGAATTTGCATGAACGCTGCTTCCTCTTGCTGCAAGGCTTTAATCCCACTGCTGCCACCAGTGTTGCGGAGCTCCAACGTCCGCTGGGAAATCCTTGAAGCTGAGGAAGTACTGACTTATCCAAGGCAACCTGTTACCCCCCCCAGTAACTGGACGACACACAGTTCTGGGAGTAAATCAACGCTTTATTTTGCCCAGGCTGGCTTTTTATATCATTTCCCATGCAAGGGTTTTCTTAACTCATTTTAAAGGGGCATTCCCTTCAACAATTAACAGATGACAGTGATTTAATTACCTGGGATGTGTGAGACGTTGGTCTCTGCATATTTACCCATAACAATGAAACCGTGCCAGACACATTACTAGGAGTGTAATTACATCCCGTAGCAGATAATAGATGGTCATTAACATACTGACAATAGATGAATGGAACGCTACCTCAGACCCCCAATTAACCCAATTTACTTATTCAGACATCAGTAGACATTCTGTCTCTACATTTCCTGGAATGAATCTTTGCTGTCACCTCTGAAGTGATCCAAACCATATTCTCAGTTTCAGCATTTTGCTACAGTACCCCTTCGGATCCAGGGTTTCTTATTACCCTGTGACTGTCCCTGATTTTTACCCCCTGAGTTTGACCGAGGAGGCCGTCGGAACTGCTTAGTAGCAGACGTCGCAGGGATAGGAGAGGTAGTCCTCTTAAAAGATGGACCCCTAGACCTCTTCTTACTCGGTAAGAGAGTACTTTTACCACTGGAAATCTTCTGGATATACTTATCCAGGTCCTCGCCAAAAAGGCGTTCCCCATGAAATGGGAAGCTAACTAAGAGCTTCTTACAGGGAGCTTCAGCAGACCAGTTTTTGAGCCACAGAAGCCTACGCATATGTACCAAAGACAGCGTGAGGCGGGAGGCCTGATGGATAGAATCCTTGATGGCGTCAACCGCAAAGCATAATGCTCTAGGCAGATCAGCCAGAGCCTGGGCCTGCTGGTCTGGCAAATCCCTCAGGACCATTTTCATCTGATCCTTTAAAGCTTGGCAGACCCCAATAGCTGCCACTGCTGGCTGTGTAACAGCCCCTGCTGTGGAAAAAGCAGATTTTAATAAAGATTCCAATTTTTTATCTACTGGATCTTTGAACATTTGAACATTATCTACTGGGCATGTCAGTGATTTGTTCACAGAAGAGATGGCTGCATCCACCGTAGGAACATTCCATCTCTGGGTGAACTTTTCCTCCATGGGATAGATCACCGGAAATTTCTTAGGCGGAACAAATAGTTTATCAGGATGTTCCCAGTCCTGGTATATAAATCCTTCCAATAATGGATGCATTGGAAAGGAGCAATTAACCTGGGGAGCTTTTAGCGACCCCAATGAGGAGACAGCAGTAGTTGATGGTTCAACAAGAGGCATTTTAAATGCAGATCGAACCATGTCAGTTAGGGTCTGGACCCACAATTTTTCAGTCTGTGATGCTGAAAATGGTTCATCTAATGTCGATTCCTCAAAAACAGAGTTAACCTCCTCCTGATCCCCTTCAGGTAGGTCGGTCCCTTCCCGGGACTGTTGCTCTGCCAACAGGCACTCTAATGGAGGTGATGGAGATCTGGCGCGCTTTCTTTCCTGCAGAGAAGAAGCGATCAATGCTGCCAATCTCTGCTCCAATCCCTCCAGAGTTGAGGCAAAAACCTCCTCTGTTATATATGCAGGAGCAGGTGGACTGAGGACAGCCGCAGTACCTGGCACTCCCGGGGGTTCCTTATGGGTATTAACCTCTGATTTCTCAGGGGAGGAGGGTGCAGATGACTGTTCCAGATCCTCAGAGCCCGATGGAGACCCCCTACACTTCCTGAGAGGTATATCTCGGAGTTTTTTAGGCGGCATATTCCTTAGTTCAAAGCTGAGGTATTCCAGCCGCAATACACCCCTTTACTGAAATAGTCTAATGCAATTTGCTGCTATGTACATCAGTGGGTGTCTACTAATGCGTCTTTCTGGGGATGCCTGTATCAACCGCCCGCTGTAAGCCCCTATACCATGCTACCAGCTCCTTTTCATGCTCTGTGTCCATAGCAAGCAGCGTGGACTGAGTCCTTTTATCTTGCTGGGACGCCCGCACATGCGCAGAAGCGCTGGGCGCACAGAGCGCGTCATCCGCCAACACCTTAGACACTGGCAAAAAACTGAGGTACTCCCGGATGGGAGGGGCTTATATAGGGGAGGGTACTTCCTGTTTTGGAAGTTGCCAGTGCCAGCACCTGAAGGTAATTCTATATAACCCACATAGTAATGACTATGCTGCTCTGTGTCCCGTGATGTATGAACAAGAAATTTTAGCTTTTCTTAATATTTAATCTTCCTTTATTGTTCCATGAATGAAGATAACTCTACTTTACTGTAGTGATGAGATTTGTGTGGTCAAATCATCTAGACAGCTATAGCAGCAGAAACAAAGCTGTCAGCAGAGCCACCAATGGTCTGTAGTGATGTTTAGATAATAAATGTGTACCCTGGTTGTGCAGAATGGTGGTTGAATAATGGGGGCTAACAAACCCATCCTGATATCAATTTAAAAAACAAAACAAATCAAAAAGCCAAAGACATTTATGGGCTGTAGTATTATGAGTAAGATTAATAGATCTGCACGTCAACACATATTACTTTGTAGTGACAAAACAAATTTTCATACAGTGTCATAGTCAAATTATAAGGTGGTGTAATATTCCATACATAAGTCTGCATTGACAAAAAATATCATAATTACAATGTTTCAAACTGCTTTTCTAATAAATATTTGTTCTTATGCCAATTTTATGTTTTATACTTATGTAGCAATACCCCCAAACTAAGAGAGCCGCTGGTTTTTCTTCGGGCCCTGTACACAGCACAGCCAACCCCCGGCAATCTACTCGACCCTTCTCTGGCACAGCTAGTCTAGGGGTGGTATATATGTATGGCTCTATACCAGTTCATGAACAATCCCACAATAATCCAAACAGTTGTGAAATATAGTAATGGACGTCAATACCAGAATGATTAACTGTAATAGATTTACTTGTATATAAAGGTTAACGATCAATACCATATAACACATACATGCAGAGCCCTGCAGTAATAATAACACTGGTCAACTATAGTGCACATATAGTTCTATCACACACTGACATATAGCTATTTTCCCTATGAGCAATATGGCGCTCAGCAATGCTATAAACTCCCAGTCAGGCCTGACTCAGTTAAAGCTCAGTCTTTAAGTGAGGAATCTTCGCATGCAAGGTGATCGGTGGTGCACATACAGGAACAATGATTTGTAATCCAACAGTGGTCTACATGGAGTTCATAGGGTTTCTTTGGGTCTGCATAGGCCAAGGCAGGGGCAGTGGTAAGCTCTTCTTCAGCATTTGGAAGGCCTCTTCGCACTTCCCACTCCACTGGTCTTCAACTGACTCTCCCGGCTTCCTGGGACCCGAGTCATCCTCTTCTCCCTCTGTCTTTAACAGTTCATTCAGGGGTCTGGCAATCCGTGCGAACCCCTCTACGAACCTCCTATAGTAGGAGCAGAACCCCAAAAAGGACCTGAGTTCTGTCACAGTGGTGGGCCGTGGCCAGGAGGTAACTGCCTCCAGCTTCCCGGGGTCTGTGGCTACCCCTTCTTCGGACACTATGTGCCCCAGATAGTTGACTGATGACTGGTAGAACTGGCATTTCTCTGGTGAAAGCTTGAGTCCCTCTTCGCTGGGCCTTCTCAAGACTTTTTCCAGTCTCTCTTCATGTTCCTCTAGAGTCTTCCCAAAGACGATGATGTCATCCAAGTACACGAGAACTTCGATGAGGTTCATGTCTCCTACGGTTTTCTCCATGAGGCATTGAAAGGTGGCAGGGGCTCCAGACAGACCTTGGGGCATCCGGTCAAATTCAAAGAATCTTACAGGGGTTATGAAGGCTGTCTTCTCCTTATCTTCCAGATGCATAGGGATCTGGTAGTATCCACTCTTTAGGTCCATGACACTGAACCACCTGGCTCCAGACAAACTCTGTAGGGCATCCTCCATCCTCGGAGTGGTATACTGGTCAGGTATCGTTCTCCTGTTGAGAGTCCTGTAGTCTATACACAACCTCAACGACCCATTCTTCTTCCTGACCACCACTATTGGGGAGGCATAGGAGCTTCTAGATTCCCGGATAACACCGGTTCGCTTGAGCTCGGCGAGCTGTTCTCTCAGGTCTTCAAGGTCGGCTACAGGAACTCGCCTGACTCTCTCCCTGAAAGGCTTGTCTTCCTGGAGGCGGATTCGATGGGTGGCACTCTTCGCACACCCTACATCGAACTCCTCTTTGGAAAAAATCTTCCTCCATCTGGTCAACTGGGCTTTTGCTCTCTCTTTCCAGGCCCTTGGCAGATTCGGATTCTCCATGCAGAGCTTCTCCCAGATAGTCCTTTCTCCCTCTGTCTTCTCCACATCTGATAAGACAATTGGGGCAGCAGGGCTCACCTGGCCCAACAACATCCTGGCGGGGATCTCCATGGGGGTACCCGTGGTATTCCTGACGCTCACCGGCACCTTACAGTGTGCCTTCTTCAAAGCTCTTACTGGAACCATTTCTGGGATCACTTCTAAGCCTGAGTATTTTTCCCGGGGGTCTGGTTCCAACATGACAAAGGGGCCAGGTTGCTCCCAAGTAAGCTTCACAGTGGCCCTGAGACAGGTTACTTCACCGGGCTGCAATACTATCCCTTTCTTCGCCAGTCTCCAGACTTTTCCCACCCCCTCTTCTGGGGCCTGCTGTTCTAAGACTAGTCGCTGGTAGGCTGTCTTCAACATAAGGTGGATTCTGGTGACAGCGGAATTCTTCCCTCGCACTAGAGGGGCCAAGAGCCTTCTCACCAGGTCTGTGTTGGTCCCTATTATTAGGGAGCTCTTGTTGGCTCCAGGCGGTCGGGGGCATACCACTGCCAGGGTATCGAACACTTCAGCCTTCCCGGCTACTGAGGGGTCAAAGGTCAGTTTTATGGGCAAGTAACCATCTTAAGGGAAACTCTGTGTTCCGATTCCCCATATCTCTAAATCTTCAATTCTCTGGATGGGTAGATGACTCAGATGCTTATCATAGAAGTCCCAGTATCCAAGATGGCTCTTGTGTAGACTCCCTCCACCTGAATAGGCACTACAGGGGAGGGGCCAACCAATTTTTCTGGATATGACTTCAGAGGGGTCTCTCTCTGTTGATCCCCACACTTTCCCTTGGAATTTTCCTTCTTGTGTTTGGCTGTTGACTTAAGTCCCTCTTGGGCTCGGTATGCATTGATCTCCCCCCTCTTTTTAGGTGTATGCTCCCGCTGAGGGACATTATTTCTCTTTTTAGGTGTATATTCCCGCTGAGGAACACTGTTCTTCTTCCGAGGGGGTTAGCCCCCTTTCCTTCTGGGCTTCTCATTCAGTTTGGGTCCAATGGAGCTCACTGGAGATGATGGGCACCCGGTTGACTCCTTCACCGGGGCCCTCTGGAGTTTTCCGCCGGCTTGCGATTATTTATCTTCTTTTTCTTGGGGCTGGAACATACTTTGGCAATATGGCCAATTCCTCCGCAGTTAAAACAAATCGCATCCCCCCACTCTTGTAGGGGAGTGGGCGCTGGGGTACCCGGTAACAACTCCTTCTTCGGTCCCTCTTTTTCTACGACCCTTGGATCCTTTGTATAAAGAGGGGGGTGGTGCTGCGCTGTTTAGTGAAATAAATTAAGTGAAATTCTTCTAAAACTTTGTGTAAGATAATAGAACAAATGCAATTTGTGCAAGATTGTGCAAATCGCAAAATAAATAATGAATCTTGATGTAGTCGCATATACTGCAATTTTTGTGCGATCGCTTTGCAATTTTCTGTGCGATCGCCCTGCAACATTTATAATTTAAAGACGCATGTTACAATTCACCTGGTTATCCTAGCTCGTGAGGATATTCAGAGACCTGTCGCACCGTGCACTTTTTAAAGTGCAACATCCCCTCGGATTGATTTATGCGTTTATGCATCTTTTGAACTGGTTGCACGTATGCTTTGCATTTCACATTTTTGATTTCATTGTCTATGATTTACTGTCACATTTCATTATTTATTTTGCGATTTGCACAATCTTGATTTCTTGACACAGTGTTTAGACCTGTTGCACATTGTTTACTATTTTAGAAGATAGTATTTTATGGTCACCACTTGAAGATTATTTATTGTGCGTTTTTCACATCTTGGAAGATCTTGCTATTTTATGTGCGTTTTGCAATAATTGTTTATTTGCATTTGTTCTATTATCTTACACAAAGTTTTAGAAGAATTTCACTTAATTTATTTCACTAAACAGCGCAGCACCACCCCCCTCTTTATACACGTAATTTCCGTGGTTATGATCTGACCCCCCCTGGTGCTTGCAGCAGTTTTATATCACTAGCTAGCCCTCCCCATAGTAGCGCAGGAATGCACCTAATTTTGTATCCTTGGATCCTTTGCCATCAAAGAGGTCAGCATCTCCAACACATCTGTGACTTCAGGGTATCTACTTCTTAATCTCTTTCAGGGGTCATGGCTGATCTGACCGTTACTGGTGTAGAAGAGGTATGCGCCTTGATCGCTTGCTGATCCTTCTGTAGAGCCTCTTCATCTCTAATGATCTTTACTAGATCAGGATAATTCAGCGACATACCTCCTCCAGAGGTTTTCAGTTGGAGCCAGACTGGATCCGAGCGTAGCGCTCCCTTTAAGATCTGCTTCATCTTTGCCGCATCTATGGCTTGGGGCACCATCCCTTTTTTTAGCACGATTTGACAAAGCATCTTGTTCAGTCTTCTGACATACTCCGACAGCTTTTCTCCTGGCTGCTGAAAGGTGTGTTCGAACTGTGATACACCAGTTCCGTTACTTTCTCTAACTGACCGAACTCTTCTTGTAGCATGGCTAAGGAGTCATAAGCCGTGCAGGCAGCATTTCCAAACCGCGCCTTTCAGACTTTCCATCACGCGCTGCTTCTTCTGCACTTCAGGCACCTCCCATGCCTCTACCGCTAACAAGGTCTGTTCGATCCAGGTATCGAAGTCTTCCACCCCCACAGGGACGGGCAGCCTCCCCGAAAATGTTCTCAGCTTCCGGTAGCTGGCCTCTATGTGTACCGTGTTCGTTTTCTGACACTTCGTGAGCAGATCCCCTAAGGCTCTGGCCCTATGGCAGTAATGGATGTCACCAGAGTTGTCGTCCCTTTCTGCTTCTCTGTTGCATGGGGTATCACTGGCGGTGATCCCGTTGGGGATGGCGGAGGTGACTCCGTCTTCACGGTCATTGCGTGCGCCAAACCATAAGTTTTGTTATCTGGCGTCTGCACACTTCGGCCTTTAAAGTTCCCCAGTACTCCATCCCACCACTCTATCAGTGCATACTGAAACGAGGTGTCTGGGTCTGATTTCATGTCCATCACCCATGGTGTATTATTTGGGGATAACGACACCACGAGTCGCTCCGTCGCACATATTGACCATTCTTCTCCTGGGAGACTGATAACCACTGACATGTCTGGGTTTGTTTTGGCTGCTTTGCACCACGCTTTCACTTCTAGCGGGTCCATGCCGGTACTTTTGGCGTGTTTGCTTGCCATATACAGGATCCTGGACGACGACCCCACGTGTAGCGATACCCCAAACGAAGAGAGCCGCTGGTTTTTCTTCGGGCCCTGTATACAGCACAGCCAACCCCCGGCAATCTACTCAACCCTTCTCTGGCACAGCTAGTCTAGGGGTGGTATATATGTATGGCTCTATACCAGTTCATGAACAATCCAAACAGTTGTGAAATATAGTAATGGACGCCAATACCAGAATGATTAACTGTAATAGATTTACTTGTATATAAAGGTTAACGATCAATACCATATAACACATACATGCAGAGCCCTGCAGTAATAATAACACTGGTCAACTATAGTGCACATATAGTAGCGCTTAGTGTTTTACAACACAAATCTAAATATAAACCATATACACTCCGTGAGATAGTGCATAAATGCGAATGTTCATAAATATACACCCTGTAAAGAAATGTGCATACAATAAACTCATCAAGTGTCCATAACGTTCATGACAGTGAATTTAAAACAATTGCTAGAAAGTGTTTAACTGGAAATAAGTCCTTAAAAAAGTGCGCAAAAAAAAGTCCATAAAAGTGCATCCAAAAGTGACTTCAAATTAAGAAAGATCCGAACGCTGCACACCAGGTGACTGTCGTGTAGCTCCTCCCATGGGAGTCCATTAATTAAAAGTTTTGATATACTTCACTATTGGAAGTATTTGTTTTTTCATGTGGGAGACTTGACTGACCTTACTTCATCATTTTGGAATCGTTTGTGATACCCTGGGGGGTAATCAAGCTGATTAGCCAAGCATGAGAGTGCGAGGCATATTCTTGTGGTGAGTGCAAGTCCTTAGGGAGTGGAATCACTGAGCACATTGGTATGGTGAAGGTGTCAAGAAAACACAAGAAAGCTTTGTTTGTCATCATCTTTATTTGAAGTCACTTTTGGATGCACTTTTATGGACTTTTTTTTGCGCACTTTTTTAAGGACTTATTTCCAGTTAAACACTTTCTAGCAATTGTTTTAAATTCACTGTCAGGAACGTTATGGACACTTGATGAGTTTATTGTATGCACATTTCTTTACAGGGTGTATATTTATAAACATTCGCATTTATGCACTATCTCACGGAGTGTATATGGTTTATATTTAGATTTGTGTTGTAAAACACTAAGCGCTACTATTTTGGTTATTCAAAATTATTTTTCACTTTTTATTTTTAAAATAGCAGCTGACAGGGCAATTCAGTCTGAATTCATCAGACGTTACTCCAAGGCGCAGTGGAGTGTGTTAAGGAAAGGGGGCGGTTTATTCTTTAGTACAATGATTTGTAATCCAACAGTGGTCTATGGCAATAGAAGCAACTCCCCGGAGACTATACAACTTAGTTCTGCAACTAGTCTCCTGTCAGGAAAGCAAGTATAACCCGATGGGCCAAGGCAGTCAATAGGCCTAACAAAGTACTCGGTTATAGCTGTGAGCAGGTGCTCTCTCACCCCTCCGGACTCGATCCCAGTCCGGGACTCCCACCGCTGTGTCTCCGCACACAGGATCTGCCACAACCGGATCTCTGGTCCAACTGACGTCCGCGAAGCAGGTAGATGTCGGATGCCGCACAGGCTCCGCAGCGAGGTGGAAGGCTCTCTGGAAGTGCGCAAGGCCCAGGCCTCGCGCCTTGCGCTCGCAGCAGGTCCGCACAGGAAGTCCTCTTGCCAGCCGCGCGGTGTCCAAAGAGGTCGGCCTCAGCCTCGCCCTCCCTTTTATACCCCTCCCATGAGTCTCTGCGGCAGCCCAATGCACCCTGGGTGCCAAACGGGGTTCTGGGTAACGTAGTCCATGGGGCCTCAACGGAGACCCCGCTACACTTACCTTGTTAATTTTTTGGTATCAAAGTGAAATGACTAGCCTCTGGTGATACACAGGGATGGAACAAATACGCCTACATAAGTTGTACATGTTTATAATCTCTTAAAACACATTGTACATAGCATCTGTCAGCTCTGAAAAGCAGGGGGCAGGGATCTGAGGTCTCTCAGTGCACATCTCAGCGAGTAGAGCTCTAAGCCCTGATTGGACACACGCCCCTTCACATGGTACACTTAGAACATGCAGAACTGAGGATATGAATCACAGGCTGTGTGCTGGAGCTCCCCCCCATTACCTATTTATCTCTTGGTGTCTGGAAAACCTGTCAGAAGTGACTCATGCAGATAACCGATCAAGGAGGCAGTAGAGAGAAATTCCACTCAGTTATTTTTATTAGAGACAAGTACACCGAATAGAAGCATGTGCTCTGTTTATATTTTATGTCAGAGGTTTACAACCACTTTAAACCAATATCCCAAACAGATGCTAATGATCAACAGGATAACACGTTGGTTAAAATACAATCATTAAAGTATATGTGAACCCTTACCATGTAAAACAACCCATTCAGCTTATAAAATAAATGCAAGGCAAAACATTTGTGTATATAAAAATATATAAATATTTTTTTTTTTATATATATATATATATTGGTGATCGCTGTTCTTGGCTACATAAGGGGCTTACAGAGGTAAGGGAGGTGTATTTATGCTTTGTGTGGAGTTTCAAGATACATTTTACAACATGGGTATCTGTTTCAAAGTGAGGCTATAGGTCCTTAGTGCCCAACCTGCAGCCCTTTGACACTTATTGTGTGGCCCTCAGTGCCCCTGCAGACAGCAGTCTGTGTTTGCCTTATCTGAGTAGTTATACAGACCAGTGCTGACTGTTATCAATAAATTGTTCTTAGTGCTTTCTGTGGACTACAAAACACCTCCTTCCTTTAAAGTGAGAAAAAGCAAGGGACATGTTCTGTTGCCCTGTTCTAGGATGATAACTTTGCTTATTTATAGATGGGCCTCATTCACACGAGCGTACCAATCTAGTGTTTAAATCAATGAGAGACGGCTGTCTGCACGGACCTGCATGTGCATCCCGAAGTGCACAACTGTAAAGATCCAATGCATGGATCAGGACAGACAGACTTGATTCTGATCCGTGCATCGGACTGCACAAATTTTCACTCCAGGATGTGCATGGAAGTCTATCCAACCGGCCACCTGTCATTGATTTAAACAAGCTGCCTACATGCCCCTGCGTAGAACACCTTTTCATCCTCTTGAGAGGCTGAAGATAACCCTTTGCATGGGTGCACGGATCTGTACGCCTGTGTAAATGAGGTCATACACTACAGTGAGTGAGTGTTTTTACCCTAGGATAGTGAGTTTTCTGCTGGAAAACAGGTGAAAATGTCAACCACAGGTTCTCTGCTATCATCTACTTCAGTGCTGGCTGTGCTTGTGCAGTGAACACCCATAGACTTGGGCCATACTTCGAGTCTCTCTAATTCAGTAATTGCCAACCTTTTCTATTGCCCACACCCCTAAGAATAATTTGATTCTTGTTTGCACCCCTACAAAAATATCCTATTTTGTGAATGATGTCTATTTTCTGATTTTAGAACCACAAATTGAATCACATACAATACTTTGGGGGTACAAATTAAACAAACAAAGAAAAATCTTTTAACTAATTGAGCAATCCAATTCTAAGGCCCCTTTCACACGGACGGACCATTTAGGTCCGCCTGTCAGTTTTTTAGGCGGACCTGAACGGGCGCTCCATGTAAGTCTATGGAGCGACGGATGTCAGCGGTGACCATGTCTGCTGACATCCGATCCAGTCCGATCCGCTAAAATCAGACGTATGGCGATACGACGCCATCCGTCCTGGCGGATCGGATCGGGTGAGATCTGATGAAAACGGACATGCTACCATTTCACAAAAAAGTGTCAAAAATGGTAAAAAAAAAACAGACACAGCTTGGGACAAGTCCTTTATTAAAAAAAGAAAAAAAATTCCAGCAATGTAATCCTTCCTTGACCCGAGATGCGGAAAAACACGGTGCCCCGTTCCGATTCGCCTCCATGGGAGGCGCCCGCCGAATGACGCTAGACCCGCCGTGACTGCTCTTAAATAGCTGAGGGCGGAGGCCACCCGTGACGTGCGCGGGTGACCCCGCCCCCCTCTGACGCAACTGGGGAACGCTGCTCGGTAACCCAGTGACATGTACGGGTGACCCCGCCCCCCTCTGATGCAACGGGGGTTTTCTGTGGAGTCACGGGGAAACCACCGACAACCCCCGTTGCGTCAGAGGGGGTGGGGTGTTTGGAGGCGGATTGGGGCGGCGTGTTTTTCTGTATCCCGGGTCAAGAAAGGATTACATCGCTGGAATTTTTTTTCTTTTTTTAATAAAGGACTTGTCCCAAGCTGTGTCTGTGTGTTTTTTTACCATTTTTGATTTTTTTTTGGGTGAAATGGTAGGGGTACAATGTACCCCGTTACCAATTCACATGGGGGGGCTGGGATCTGGGGGTCCCCTTTGTTAAAGGGGGATTCCAAATTCCGATAAGCCCCCCGCCCGCAGACCCCCACAACCACCGGGCAAGAGTTGTGGGGATGAGGCCCTTGTCCCCATCAACATGGGGACATCCTCCCCATGTTGAGGGCATGTGGCCTGGTACGGTTCAGGAGGGTGGGGGGCCACTCTCTCGTCCCCCCCTCTTTTCCCAGTGGTTTGCCAAGTTGTGTGCTTGGATAAGGGTCTGGTATGGATTTTGAGGGGGACCCTTACGCCATTATTTAAAAAAAAATTGGAGCAGGGTTCCCCTTAATATCGATACCAGACCTAAAGGGCCTGGTATGGAATTTGGGGGGACCCCCACGCATTTTTTTTTTTAATTTTGGTTCAGAGTCTTTTTCAATGACTTTTATTTGTATTGCCGGGACCCGACAATTCATTATAGCCACGAGTAGTTTTAAATTACTTATTTTTCCTTTAGAAATGTCATTTTGTGCAGGGACTGTTCTAAACACAGGAAAAATTTTCCACTTTACAGGCATACTATAGACACCACCCAGGTATGAAATTTAAAGGAATATTTCACTTTTATTGTTTCACTTTAAGCATTATTAAAATCGCTGCTCTCGAAAAAACTGCAGTTTTTAAAACTTTTTTTTGATACATGTCCCCTGGGGCAGGACCCGGGTCCCCAAAGACTTTTTATGACAATAACTTGCATATTAACCTTTAAAATTAGCACTTTTGATTTCTCCCATAGACTTTTAAAGGTTGTTCCGCGGCTTTTGAATTTGCTGCGAACACCCCAAATTGTTCGCTATTCGGCGAACAGGTGAACACCTGATGTTCGCCTCGAACATCGGGCTCATCTCTACTTGCAAAGTGCACAGTCTATTTGCTTTTATTAGTAAAGCATCCCCAATGACTTCTCATTCATGATTTTGTCAAATTGTGGAACTTTCTTGGTAACAGTGATTAGGTCTGCCTCTGGACTCTTAGATTTTGTCTTGATTAACAAAAGAGAACTGAATCCACATTTACATAAGTATGTTGTTGCAAATGAAATGAGAACATATCCAGTGCTGCACAGCAAATCTCCCCCAAAGTCTTGCTTTCAATTTGCAATTAAAGAATTCAATTTGTCCACAAATCAATAAGATCTTCTTTCAGCTCTTCATCATCTGATATTTTCTCCAAATTGTAGGAATATTGATTTGCAAACCATTCTGAAATCTTCAGGTCTCCAGCAGTAAAAAAAAATCATCAAGTTTAGAATAAAACAATATACAATTGTGTCACGTGTTGCATTCGAATTTGGTTACTTTACTTATATGTTAAAGTGTTAGTAAAGGCTAACTATTATCATTTTTATTATTATAAATGATTTATATAGCGCCAACAGTTTACGCAGCGATTTACAATATAAAAGGGAGACAATACAGTTATAATACAATAAAATACAAGAGGACTAAGAGGGCCCTGCTCAGAAGATCTTACAATGTAATGGTGGGGTGGGGCAGGTGGTACAAAAGGTTGTAACTGTGGGGAATGAGCTGATGGAAGTAGTAAAAGATTAGTTGGAGACATGATAGGCTTTCCTGAAGAGATGAGTTTTCAGGGATTGCCTGAAGTTAGCAAGAGTAGGGGATAGCTGGACAGGTTGAGGTAGCGAGTTCCAGAGGATGGGAGAGGCTCTGCAGAAATCCTGGAGACGAGCATGGGAGGAGGAGATGAGAGAGTTTGAGAGGAGGAGGTTTTGAGAAGAGCGGAGAGGACGGTTTGGGTGATATTTGGAGACAAGTTTGGTGATGTAGCTCAGGGCAGAGTTGTGAATGGCTTTGTATGTTGTGGTTAGTATTTTAAATTTAATTCGCTGGGCGATTGGGAGCCAGTGTAGGGATTGGAGGAGAGGGTTGACAGACACAGAGCTGTTGGTAAGGTGGATAAGTCTGGCAGCAGTATTCATGATAGACTGAAGAGGGGATAGCCTATGGAGAGGCAGGCCAATGAGAAGGGAGTTGCAATAGTCAAGGCGAGAGATAACAATGGAGTGAATGAGGAGCTTGGTGGTTTCATTTGTTAAAAAGGGGCAAATTTCAGAGATGTTACGGAAGTGAATTCTACAAACTTTTGGCAATTGGATTTGAGGTTGAAATGAAAAGTCAGAGTCTAGGATTACACCTAGTACCCTGGCGTAAGGGGAGGGACTGATGGTTGCATTGTTGATTTTGATGGTAAAGTCATGGAGGGGGGCACAGGCAGGGGGGAAAAGTCATGGAGGGGGACACGGGCGGGGGGAATATTAATAGATTCGTTTTAGAGAGATTTCATTTATGGAAGTGAAGTAAGTAGAAGGAAGTAACTATAGCTTAGTAAAGACTAACTATGATGATTATTAAAAAATGTTCCCTCCATCCCATCCAGCATACCCTGTAAAAAAATAAAAATGTAATTAAAAAGATCTGTGTACTTAACTTTAATCCAGTTCGGTCTGATCATGTGATTCCTCCCCTGCAGAGTCGGTTGAGAATTCCTGGAGCCATGGCGTCCTCCATAGGCTCCCATGGCCAAGATGATGTTCACTCTCCCTTGCAACAGCCACTCACTGACAGAGGGGAGCCAGAGCTTCTGGATCCTGTGACTGGACATTATTAAAAATGGGTAAGTACCATGAGCAGGACATTACTGACCTTAAAAAAGACCTAGAAGCTGCTTACCTCCGTTTGGAGGACTTTGAAAACAGGGCTCGCAGGGGCAACCTGTGCCTCAGGGGTATCCCTGAGACAATTACAGACCTCACCTCTACAGCAACGGCCCTGTTCCAAGAGCTAGTGCCTGGCGTTCCCATCTACCGGCTAGAGTTCGACCGCATACAACGCACGCTTGGCCCTAAGAAAGCTGATGGGCCACCCCGGGACATTGTGATAAAGTTCACTTACTATCGCACTAAAGAAACACTCCTGCGAGGGGCCAGGGACAAGTCTGACCTAGTATTCCAGGGTAACCGCTATAAAGTTTTTGCGGCCCTCTCCCAGTCCACAATCATGAAGAGGAGACAGGTGAAGCCTTACACCTCTGCATTGCTGGCCCACCAAATTCGGTACCGTTGGGGTTTTCCCTTCAAGCTTTCCTTTTTCTATAAGGGCCGCACTCATACTTTGACCTCTCCGAACGAAGCACAGGTAATCCTGGAATCCCTTCGTCTCTTGCCATCTGGCGAAGGAAACCAGAGCCCGGCCGACTCTGCTCCTCCCCGCCCTGCCACCAACCTCCCGGGTCGCACCTGGGAAATGGCGAAAAGTCGCAAGCTATCCCGTCGACACACCTCATCCACAACTGGCTCCCCACGCTCCGACCCAGGATGAGCATTGGAACTGTAAGTTTGACCTTGTTTGAAAGAGTCCCCTGGACTTCCTGATTCAAGTTTTCTACCATCCACAGTGAGAAATCCTCTCCTCCTTTGACTTTAACCAACGTTTGGCCTCTCTATGTTTCTCCCCAACCCCCTTTATTTTATTTATTTTTTTTCCTTTTTTTTCTGTTTGTGCTTTTTTTTTGTATATAATATTTGCTTATACCCTACCTATGGACTGCCTTACTTTGATATGTTGGCACCATTGCGGATCACCCTTGCTTGAACCTTAACTGAGCAGCTTGCCATTGGTCTTCGCTTGCCTGTGTGCCGCTATCCTGTTTTTCACCTTCCTGTGTAAGGCTACCTGCCTTTGGGATCATTGGCACTTGAACTATAGTAGATACAAAACTGTAGCAGTGTTTGATAGTTCGTTTTTTGTTTTGGTTTTTAGTTTGTTATTGTTATTTTTTTTGTTTTAATTTTTTTCTCATTTTTATTGGTGGCTGAAACCGCCACTGCCACTTTGGACATTGTTTAAACTGTACTCTCGAGGTCAATATAGCAGGGGCTCGCATGCAGGGCTCATATGACCCCCTTTTCCTCCCCCTTTTTCCCCTTACCCAGTCCCTGTCCCCCCTCTTAAACCCCCCTCCCCCCTACTTCTCAATACCCTACCGACTGAGTTCCTGCCTGCAAGCCTCACAGTGAGCCTGCGATTTGACATCATACCTCCTGTTATTGTCCCCCCTGGGGTCTTGGGGAGAATTTGTTTCCTCATAGGTTTGCGGGGACAGGCTGGCCCCAGGGGTCTCCCCGGTGGTTCCTATGTGGTACTCCTCCATACAGCTGGTCCGGGGCTCCGTGCCCCCAGTCCCTCCCCGCAGACCTAGGACGAACCCCATGGTGGGTCCACTAGTGTTATCGTGTTATTGTACTGAAGGTCTTCTGTATGGTGGTTGTACATTCTTTTTGCCTTTCTCTCCACTAGTTGCGGCCTGTTTTGCTGGCCCCCCACATGTTAGATGATATCATTGATCCCGGGGGCACCTGTTGTATCTTTCGTTTGTCCTCCCCCATCGCAGTTGTTTGTCCCTTCTTCTTCTTTTTTAATTTTTATTTATTCATTTATTTATTTTTTTCTTTCCTTTTCTTTCCTCTCCCCTTCTCACCCCCTTTCTTTTCCCTGGCCAAGACACTCCCTCAAATTTAACAATTTTGGCTATTCATGCCCCACGCAGCCATGTGTCCAGCGGCAGAGCCCCCCTGCCTTACACATCTTAACTTTAGCCCAGGTTCACACTGGGCTGCGAGAGTGAAGCTGTGCAAGTTCAGCTGAATTCGCACGATTTCACTCCCGCTGGTCTGTCCTAATTTCGGCCGCGATTACAGAGACATCTGTGTGTTTCTGCACAGATGTCAATTTAAATCGCAGGCCAAAATTACAAAAAGTAGTACAGAAACGACTTTTTGAAATCGGTGCAGCGCCGCAGATGCGGCGTCGCACCGATTAGGACGGTGCCATTGCCGGCAATTTGCGGCAAATACAGCCGTTTTGACATGCGATTTGACATGCCAAAACGCACCAGTGTGAACCAGGGCTTAGATGTGGTTCACGTTTGCCGTGATGTACTCCGTATTACCCTCCATCCTTTACTATCTGTTTTTTATTTAGTTTTTTTTCCTTTCTGGTCTTTTCTCTTCCTTTTTCTGTCTCTGTCTTTCCCTTTTCTTGTCCCCCCAGGTCGGTGCTCGATTATGGCCCAAAACGCACATTCCTGAAGGCCGCAGCGGAATCCTTACATTTCAGCTCAACTTCGTCTCCTCGCTATGGCTATGACCCCATTGAAATTTTATTCACACAATATCCACGGGTTTAACTCGCCAGTTAAACGTTCAATGTTATTCCACTATCTTAAAACTAGCCATGTTGACGTGGTATCCCTACAAGAGACCAGGTTTTCCTCCTCCTCCGCTCCAAAATATCTCTCTCCTCATTTCCCTACCTTCCACGTAGCTTCTGCGCCCGAAAAGCATAGAGGAGTTTTAATCGCCTTTCGGCGCAACCTCTTATTTTCTTGTACTAAGGAAATTGCAGATCCGACCGGCAGAAACCTATTGCTTCAGGGCGCTCTTAATGGCCATGAGGTAACTTTAGTAGCCTACTATGCTCCAAACCGCTTCCAACACAAATTTTTCTCCCACCTTTCAAGGTGGTCTCCCAGCACTGTTCTGGGACCCTTGTCCTTATGGGTGACTCAAACGTAACTTTGGATTCCTCAGTGGACAGGAAATGCGTGCAAGGAGCATTCCCTTCCCATGACCTGTCTGTAGAAGCCCAAATGCGATCCCTCCTGCAATCGTACAGCCTTGTAGATACATGGAGGGAACATCATCCCCGTACTTGTGACTTTACCTTTTACTCCAATCCGCATGACAGCTTTTGCAGAATCAATCATGTCTTCGTTCCTCTGCGAATCATTTCTAATATACATAAAATAACGATCCCTGCCTCTCCATGGTCAGATCATGATCCCATAATCTTCTCGCTTGCACTCACTGGCCTAACTCACTGTCACAACGGGTACTTACCGAGGCTGAGATGCCGAGAGCGGTTCACCCTTGCGACTTGATGCACTCCTCCCCCTGGAAGGGAGACAGGGAGAGAATGGCGAGAAGAGGCACTGGTGACCAGCAGGTGGAGAGGACTTGCAAGGCTGGCTGGAATAGCTGAGTAGTCCGTGAAGATGCTGGAGGTTAATCACCAGGCAGTAGCAAGGATAAACAGGAACGGATGATAATATCTCCGACAATCAGGTTCAGCAGGGATTAACGGAAACCGGCTGCGGCTGGTGGTGCAGATCGAGGGTTTGAAGTTGCTGATAGCAAAGTCCAGATAGGTACAGGAATCAGGTCAGGGCTGAAGATCACAAGGAAGATCCGAGGTACAGGCAGGAAGTCAAGGGCTGGAGAAAACAGCAGATCCGGGTCACAGGCCAAGGGTCAAGCACAGGCAGAAGGCAGAAGTCTGTAAAACAAGCAGAAGGTCAGGTCCAGGAGAGATGAAAGAGGTAATCAAGCCGGTCCGGGTCACAACTGGATACACAGGAAAGCTGACAACAAACCAGCAACCTGTCAGTGAGCTAGGCCTCTTTATATATGCCTGCCTGTATTCTGATTGGCGCAGCCACGCACGCGCGTGCGCCGTTGCGTCGGCACGCGCGTACCCGTGAGCGCCGGAGCACTGTCCCGCGCACGCGCTGAAGCGCCGACCCACCGCGCGTGTGCACTGGGTGCTGGTTGGATTGGAAGTTTCCCTGACAGTGCCCCCCCGAGGGGCGGGCTCTGGATGCCCAAACTAGACATCAATTCGGGATGTTCTAATTGAAAAATTCGGATTAAACGGGGAGCATGGAGGTTTACAGATGGTTCCCAAGAATTGTCTTTAGGAGGATACCCCTTCCACTTGACTAAATACTGCAGTTGCCTACCTCTTTTCCTGCACCCCAGAATAGATTCCACTTCGTACTCGCACTCACCATCTACCTCGACTGGTGGAGGAGGTGGAGCCTCTCTTCCTGGGAAGGAGTTGGGGACAACAGGCTTCAGCAAGGACGTGTGAAAGACCGGGTGTATCCTGTAAGATTCGGGTAATGCCAATTCGAAAGCCACAGGGTTGATTGCCCGCTTGATCTTGAAAGGCCCAATTAATTTTGGTCCCAACTTCCGTGAGGGAATTGGTAGTTTGAGGTTGGTGGCGGCAAGCCATACTTCTTCCCCGGCTTTGAAAACAGGATTCTCCTTCCTTCCTTTATCGTAATATTTTTATAGGCGTCCTGAGCGTTCTGCATCATTTCTTGCAATTTTAGGAAGTTAGATTGGACAGAGGCTATCCGATCCTGAACGGCAGGGACGGGACTTTCAGGAATGTCA
Source organism: Rana muscosa (assembly GCA_029206835.1). Taxonomy (NCBI): domain Eukaryota; kingdom Metazoa; phylum Chordata; class Amphibia; order Anura; family Ranidae; genus Rana; species Rana muscosa. The sequence continues at coordinate 95,553,645 of CM055128.1, forward strand.
TCAGGGAGGAAAGAAGGGTGGAAACCGAAGTTGGCCCAAAAGGGAGTCTGGCTGGTGGTAGAATGGATGGAGTTATTGTACGCGAATTCCGCGTATGGAATCAAGGAAGACCAGGCGTCCTGGGAAGCAGAGCAGAAGCAACAGAGATATTGCTCCAGGGTCTGGTTGGTTCTCTCTGTCTGGCCGTTGCTCTGAGGATGGTATGCGGAGGAAAGACAGATCTTGACTTCCAGGGATTTGCAAAGTTCCCTCCAGAATTTGGATGTAAACTGGGTGCCTCTATCAGAGGTGATACTCTTGGGTACCCCATGGAGTCTGATTACTTCTTTAAAAAAGATTTTGGCAGTATCAGCAGCAGAGGGAGTACCGATCATTGGCAAGAAGTGGGCCATCTTGGAGAGTCGATCAACTACGACTAGAATTGTAGTAAAACCCCCAGAGGTAGGTAGATCCAGTGGCGTCACTAGGGTTGGTGTCACCCGGTGCGAAAAAAAAATGGTGTCACCCCCCACCAACTATAGTCTCCTCTCAGTACAGACCCCCCCACTAAGTACAGACCCCCCTCCATCAATATAGACCCCCTCCCTCAGTATAAACCTCCCCCCTCTTTACAGACCCCCTCAGTGAAGACCCCCCCAACAGTAGAGACACCCCCTCAGTTAAAGACACCACCCTCAGTTACAGACCCTCCCAGTGCAGACCTTCCTCAGATACAGACACCCCCCTCAGTACAGACCCCCCTCAGTTACAGACCCCCCCCTCAGTTACAGACCCCCCTCAGTTACAGACCCCCACCCCCAGTACCAGACCCCCCCTCAGTTATAGACCCACCCCCAGTACCAGACCCCCCCTCAGTTACAGACCCCCCCTCAGTTATAGACCCCCCAGTACCAGACCGCCCCCAGTACCAGACACACCCCAGTACCAGACCCCCCCAGTACCAGACCCCCCCTCAGTTACAGACCCCCCCAGTACCAGACCCCCCTCAGTACCAGACCCCCCTCAGTACCGACACCCCCCTCAGTTACAGACACCCCCCCAGTACCAGACCCCCTTCAGTACAGACACCCCCCCTCAGTTACAGACACCCCCCCCCTCAGTTACAGACCCCCACCCCCAGTATCAGACCCCCACCCCCAGTACCAGACCCCCCCTCAGTTATAGACCCACCCCCAGTACCAGACCCCCCTCAGTTACAGACCCCCCAGTACCAGACCGCCCCCAGTACCAGACACACCCCAGTACCAGACCCCCCCTCAGTTACAGACCCCCTCAGTTACAGACCCCCCCAGTACCAGACACCCCCCTCAGTACCAGACCCCCCCTCAGTTACAGACACCCCCCAGTACCAGACCCCCCTCAGTACAAACACCCCCCCTCAGTTACAGACCCCCTCAGTACCAGACCCCCCATCAGTTACAGACCCCCCAGTACCAAACCTCCCTCAGTACAGACACCCCTCTCAGTTACAGACACCCCCCCAGTACCAGACCCCCCTCAGTACAGACACCCCTCAGTTACAGCCCCCCCCTGGTGCAAACCCCCTAGTGCAGACCCCAGCAGCACAGACACCCCCTCCCCCCATCAGTATAGACGCCCCACCCCCCTTACCTTACAGAGCAGCAGATACAGCGGTGTGTCCCTCGAGCGCGGGCTCCTCCTCCTCTGTGGATGTAAACAGAGAGGAGGCAGGAGGGGGCGGCGGCTTCCTTCCGCTCTGCTGAGGGACACAGCCGCGGCGCGAGGCACAGGCAGTGGGCGGACGGTGTTAGTGTGGGGTCAGTGTGCCGCTACCCACGGGTGTCACCCCTCTGGTGGGTGTCACCCAGGTGTGGCCCGCCCCCCCCCGCACCTGGCTAGCAACGCTGCTGGGTAGATTAACAATGAAGTCCATTGCAACGTCTGCCCATGGGCGTTCAGGGATGGGTAAGGGTTTGAGCAAACCCCAACTCTTGATGTTCGGGCCCTTATTGCGTTGGCAGTGGGTACAAGAGGTAAAGTAGTTTTTGCAATCCTGTCTCCAACCGGGCCACCAGAAGGAGCGAGAGACTAATTCTGTGGTTTTCCGGGTTCCAAAGTGGCCTGCTAATTTGTGATCATGAAAAGTCTTTAGGACCAGTTGTCTGGTTTCTAGAGGAACGAAGATTTTACCTCGGAACCAAAACAAATCATTACGTTTTTCTAAAGAGGAGGTTTCTTGGTCAGAGCTGCGCCTGGAGGAGATCTTAATGGCGGTTAGTAGGTCGGTCTGAGAGACCAATAGAAAGTTTTGTGCTGATAAAATGGTACTAGGTTCCCCTGTCTGAGATGCTTCAGAAAACATCCTGGAGAGCGCATCCGCCTTTCCATTCTTGGAGCCGGGCCTGTAAGCGATGTGGAAATTAAACCTGGTGAAGAAGAGCGCCCAACGGGCTTGTCGGGGTCTTAGACGTTTCGCAGTCCTCAAGTACTCCAGGTTTTTATGATCAGTGAAGATCATGACCGGATGTGATGCGCCTTCCAGAAGGTACCGCCATTCTTCTAGAGCAAATTTGATGGCCAGTAGCTCTCTGTCTCCCACATCATAATTTTGCTCCGGAGGGGCTAGTTTCCTGGAGGCAAAGGCTACTGGGTGTAGAAGGGATTTTGGGCCCTGCCTTTGGGAGAGGATGGCCCCGGTGGCTGTTTCGGAAGCATCTACTTCCAATGTGAATGGAAGTGAAGGATCTGGATGCCGTAGCACAGGTGCTGAGGTAAAAATGTCTTTTAATTTGGTGAAGGCTTCCTGAGCCTCTTGTGTCCAATGGAACCGATTGCCCTGACGGGTTAATTGAGTGATAGGGGCCACCACAGAAGAGAAACCAATGATGAATCTTCTATAAAAATTGGCAAAGCCAATGAATCGTTGTACCCCCTTCTTGTCTGTTGGAGCCGGCCATTCTTGGATGGCTTTGACCTTCTGCGGATCCATTGCGACCCCATCGGTAGAGATGATGAATCCCAGGAATTGTACCGTGGTTCTCTCGAAGTCACATTTCTCAACTTTGAGATAGAGTCTGTGTTTCCTGAGGATGGTAAGGACCTTTGTGACATGAACCTGGTGTATTTCAACAGAGGCAGAAAAAATGAGAATGTCATCCAGGTATACCACCATAAAGTCGTCCAGATGTTCACGAAAGATATCGTTGACTAGGTGTTGGAAGGTGGCTGGGGCATTACAGAGCCCGATTGGCATGACTAAATACTCGTAGTGACCGAATCTAGATCTGAAAGCAGTCTTCCACTCGTCTCCAGCCCTGATCCGGACAAGATTATAGGCACCCCGAAGATCCAGTTTGGAGAAGATCCGGGCGGATCGGAACCTCTGGAACAACTCCGGGATAAGAGGCAACGGGTATCTATTTTTGATCGTAATTTTGTTTAACTCCCTATAGTCGATGCAGGGTCTCAGGGATCCGTCTTTTTTTTCGACAAAAAAGATCCAGGCACCGGCTGGGGAAAAGGAGGGACGGATACATTTATTTTTCAGGTTTTCATCTATATAGGCCTTGAGGGCCTTTAACTCAGTCTCTGACAAGGGAAAAATTTGGCCAAAAGGAACTTCAGAACCAGGCAGAACATCGATGGGGCAATCGTATGGCCGATGAGGTGGCAGTTGGTCGGCCTGTTGTTTGTCAAAAGCGTCCCGGAATTCCAAATATGCAGGGGGAACATGTTGTAGATGGTCCGGGAGGGTTGCTATGGTGGCACAAGTGGTAGGAGCTGAGAGGAGACAGTGCTGGGAACAGTATGATGAGGTGAAGTTCACTTCCTTCTTGGCCCAATTTATAAGGGGCTCATGTGCCTGCAGCCAGGGGAGGCCCAAGATGATGGGGAACATAGGAGAGGGAATGAGGTCCAAGCGCAGAAACTCTTTGTGGCCTGAGTCCGTAACAGCAAGGAGGGGCTTGGTTTCTTGTGTGATTAGTCCTGAACGGGGCAGCGAGCCATCTGCTAGGTGTACTTGAAGGCAGTGGTCCTTGGGTTGCAAGGAGAAGTGAAGCTTAGAAGCAGGTGCAGAGTCCAGGAAGCAGCTGCAGGCTCCGGAGTCAATAATCGTCGGTAGGCGGGTTGTCCCTTCCGGTAGCTGTAAAGAGAGAAAGAGGACAACATATGTTTGTGGGAAGCCAGAAACCTGGTAATTCAAAATGTCTTTAGGGGGAGACTTACTAGGTCTCACTGGACAGTTGCGGAGGAAGTGGCCGGTGTTCCCACAGTAAAGGCATAAGTTGGCTTGACGCCTGCGCTGCTTTTCTTCGGAAGAGAGAAGAGGTCGGACTAATCCGAGTTGCATAGGCTCTGGTTCAGGAAGGGATGAAACTGCAGGAGTCTGAACGGGTGGATGAGCAGGGGCTGATCTGGGAAGAGTCCAGCTAGGACGGGTGGCCTGAAAACGTTCGGAGCGTCGCTCACGCAAGCGTCTGTCAAGTTGGGTAACAGATTGGATCAATTCTTCCAAGGAAGTGGGGGTACCGATCCTGGCCAACTCGTCCTTGAGGGCTTTGGATAGTCCTTAGCGGTACTGGTATTTGAGGGCTGCCTCATTCCAACCGGTATTGGCTGACCACTTCCGGAATTCCGCCGTGTAGTCTTCCACTGGTCTTCTTCCCTGGAGTAGGCTGTGAAGAACAGACTCAGCTGTGGCGGTGCGTTGAGGGTCGTCATATAACTGTGCCATATTCTCGAAGAAAGTGTCCACAGAGTTCAATACAGGGCTACTTTGCTCCATCAAACCATGGGCCCAGGCTTGTGGTTCGTCGGTTAAGAGAGAGATGACGAACCCCACCTTTACCACCTTTAGAAGAGAAGGTCCTGGGCTGAAGCGCGAGGTAAAGGGAGCAAGCGTTTTTGAATGCCCGATACTTTTTGCGGACGCCCAAAGAACCGTTCAGGCATGGGAACCCTGGGTTCAGGGGTGGCCATCACTACAGTGGGGCTCGCTGAAGCTTGGGAGGTGGTGGCACTATTGGAGGTGGAAGCGACTGGGGATGCTAAGTCCTAAAGGTCCGGTGAGTTGCTGCAGGCGACCATCCATCTGGGTATATCCCTCTTGCAATTTTTGGACTGCGTCGGTCAGTGCGGACACCTGCTGGCAGAGGGTATCGAACGGGGAATGCGCTCTGTCGGCCTCCGACATCTGGCTGGTTTGTACTGTCACAACGGGTACTTACCGAGGCCGAGATGCCGAGAGCGGTCCACCCTTGCGACTTGACGCACTCCCCCCCTGGAAGTGAGACAGGGAGAGAATGGCGAGAAGAGGCACTGGTGACCAGCAGGTGGAGAGGACTTGCAAGGCTGGCTGGAATAGCTGAGTAGTCCGTGAAGATGCTGGAGGTTAATCACCAGGCAGTAGCAAGGATAAACAGGAACGGATGATAATATCTCCGACAATCAGGTTCAGCAGGGATTGACGGAAACCGGCTGCGGCTGGTGGTGCAGATCGAGGGTTTGAAGTTGCTGATAGCAAAGTCCAGATAGGTACAGGAATCAGGTCAGGGCTGAAGATCACAAGGAAGATCTGAGGTACAGGCAGGAAGTCAAGGGCTGGAGAAAACAGCAGATCCGGGTCACAGGCCAAGGGTCAAGCACAGGCAGAAGGCAGAAGTCCGTAAAACAAGCAGAAGGTCAGGTCCAGGAGAGATGAAATAGGTAATCAAGCCGGTCCGGGTCACAACTGGGTTTTCAAGCAGGATTCAGGAAACTGGATACACAGGAAAGCTGACAACAAACCAGCAACCTGTCAGTGAGCTAGGCCTCTTTATATATGCCTGCCTGTATTCTGATTGGCGCAGCCGCGCGCGCTTGCGTCGGCGCGCACCCGTGAACGCCGGAGCACTGTCCCGTGCAAGCGCATGCGCCGAAGCGCCGACCCACTGCGCGTTCGCTGGTGCTGGTTGGATTGGAAGTTTCCCTGACACTCGCTCACCCTACCAATGGCGGCTTAATCATTCTCTTTTAACGTCCCAGGACGCCCTTCTTGAACTTCACTCCAGCATTTTTTTTCAGATAACGTAGGCTCCGTGTCATCGGCTATCTCCCTGTGGGAAGCCCACAAGGCCACCATGCGGGGCCACTGCATTCAGCTTGCTTCCTCTCGTAAACGGGACAGGGAAAATAGGGCTTGTGAACTCAACTCATGACCCGCCTGGCATCCGCTTCTGAGACTTGGAAATCCAACCCTACCCCTGCCAATAAGAAGGCTTACGACACTATTGTCGCAGAACTTGATTTATTATCCACAGATAGAGCCGAAAAAGCCCTGCGATGGGCCAAACACAAATTTTATTCCTGTGCAAACAAACCAGGCACGATGCTGGCCATGCACATAAACCGATTTGCCTTAGCTCAGCCGGAGGTCATCTTACTTCCAACCCGACCAAAGTTACAGCGGCCTTCGCTGATTTTCTGACTACTTTATACAGGAAACCCTCCCCTTTTCCCCTTGATTTGGCAGACGCCTTCTTCCGTGACCTGCATCTTCCCGCCTCTCATTTGCGGCCCATACGGCCCTTAATGCAGACATTTCTGAGCTGGAGGTAGCCCAGGCTATGAAAGGCATTCGTTTATCTAAGGCCCCAGGTCCAGATGGCTTCTCCGGCCTCTATTACCGGAAATTTTCCTCCCTTCTGCTCCCCCACCTGACAGCATACTTCAACAGTATGAAACAGGGAGCTCTGCCTTCCCCAGATTCCTTACAAGCGCATATATCCATGATTCCGTAAACAACTGTAGAAGCCCATGATCCCCAAGCTTTCCGCCCCATTTCTTTGCTGAATGAGGATATGAAACTACTGGGCAAGATCTTATGTTCACGCATTAATAAATACCTTCGTTCTCTGATCCACAGGGATCAGGTAGGCTTTGTGCCTGGACGCCAGGCTGGGGACAATGTCCGGAAGGTGGTTCACGTGATTTCCCTGCTGCATCATCACAAAATCCCGGGGTTTCTTCTCTCGCTCCATATGTATAAAGCTTTTGATTCCCTCTCGTGGGACTATTTACGCTATGTGCTCCAACGTTGGGGCTTTGGAGACTCGGTTCTGACCTGGCTGAGCGCACTTTATGTCACTGGATGCAAAGCGCCTTGAGGCGATTTAGTTCGCATTTGTAGCGCTATACAAGTTATTCACTCACTCACTCACTCACTCACTTTACTCTTCTCCTTCGACTGCCGTCCCCATTCCCTATCTCTAGAGGAACATGACAGGGTTGTCTCCTGTCCCCTGTTCTCTTTATTCTTGCCCTCGAGCCCCTGGCCATGGCTCTTAGAGCTGACCCAAACATTAATGGAATCCCATACGCGGGTGAAACTTATAAGGTAAATAGGTTTGCGGATGACGTTCTTTTGACCCTCACTAATCCAATTGTCTCCATACCCAACTTACAATCCCTCCTGACCCCTTTTGCCGCCATTTCAGGGCTCCAGATTAACCCCCACAAAACTGTTGCTCTGAACATCTCCCTTCCAAGCCCCCTGGTCGCACATCTCCAATCCTCCTTCCTGTACCATTGGTCCGGCTCCACCTTAGAATATTTGGGCATTAAGCTGACCCCCTCTTACTCCTCCCTGTTTTCCGCAAACTACTATCCCCTCTTACGCACCATCACGGCACTCATGACGTCTTGGCGGTTCCCCACCTTGTCCTGGATTGGCCGCATCTCTGCTGTCAAGATGACGGTCCTCCCGAAGATCTTATACTTCCAGTCCCTGCGTTCTTTTTACGTCTCCTCCAGAAAAGGCTTCTCTCTTTTATTTGGGTCAATAAGCGCCCCAGGGTTTCCCGTTTTACCTTATATGCCCACAGATTGAGAGGTGGGCTCGGAGTCCCGAACATTGCTAAGTACTACCAAGCTGCACAAATCTCCCAGCTTACAATGCTCCAGGCTACCTCCGATATTCCACTCTGGGTCCTTCTGGAAACCCCCAATTGTGCACCAGTCCCCATCTCCGCTCTCTTATGGCTCCCTCCTAAAATGCATCCCCCCTCGCTCAGCCCCCTGATGGCCCATAGCCTAAAACTCCGGGACACTGTTCGGTACTGGGCTTATGTCCCCGTCCCTCCCGCTTCTCCCTCTCCTCAATAACCCCCTGTTTCCCCCCGGCTTAGAACAATCTCATATTTTTGCCTGGTGGCCAGCCCATGGATTCTCCCAGGTTTGACATTTTCTCGGAACCCGCACCTTTCCCTTATGGGCTTCAATCCGAGAGGCTCATGAAGCTCCCTCAGTGGAATTTTTTCGCTATCTTCAACTTTGCCACTGGATCTCCTCTCTTAGACGCAATGATACCTTCCCCTACCAGAAAACGACCTTTGAGCAAATGTGCCTACATTCTCCAGGGTCTCCGTGTATTATATCTTTGATTTACTCCTCCCTTAACTCAAGCGGGACCCCAACCTCCTTATCTTATGTCCCTAAATGGGAGCGGGACTTATCCCGCTGTGTTGCTATGGCAATTTCTATAGTGACTTTATTGTAATAATTAGAGTTTAGGTAGTAACAGGATATGTGTACAGAGCCCCTTCCCTCCCCCTCCATTGATACTGGACGTTCATTGCAGGAAACAGGAAATGGGTGGGAGGGGCCCCTCCCTCCCCCTCCATTGATCAGGAAATGGGTGGGAGGGGCTTGGAAAGGGTTTTTGCAGACACGTGTTTGAACAAGAGATGGTGTTTTGGGAGGACAAAGAGAGACATGACTGCCTGGAGCTGGAGAGCTAAGGAGAACTTTTGAGATGGACTGAGCAAAGTACCATGGAGGACATCTTGACCCCTAAGTTGAGTTAAGCCCTGTACACACGATCGGATTTCCTATGGTTTTTAAACCAATGGATTTTTCCATCGGAAAACCGATGACGCCGACTTCCATCAGTCTTGCCTACACACCATCAGTCAAAAAACCGACCGTTCCAAACGCGGTGACGTAAAACACTCCGTTGAGCCGAGAAAAATGAAGTTCAATGCTTCTGAGCATGCGTCGACTTGACTCTGAGCATGCGTGAGTTTTTTATCCGATGGAGTTCCCCACAGACGATAGTAATTTGCTATCGGTTTTTTAACCATCGGATAAATTTAAAACATGTTCTATTTTTAAACACCGATGGAAAAAAAGACCGATGGGGCCCATAAACGATCGGTTTGTCCGATGAAAAAAGTCCATCGGACTGTTTTCATCGGTAAAACCTATCGTGTGTACACGGCTTAATTGTTTAGTTTACTTAATGTGTACAGGTTGTACATGTTTATATTTGTAGGCATATATTTTGTAAGCTATAAGTTGTGTTGTATTGTGCATCCTACAGTTGTATGTGCAGATTTATCCCTGTTTAGTAAAGCATTGATACACTACAGAAGTATAAGCTTCCTTGGTTTTACCACAAGAACTTAATAGATAGACACAAAGCATTACACCCGCATCGACCTAGCAGATTGGAGCAAAGCCTGGTCTAATACTGCAAAATGTTCCTTTAACATGGCTACACTAGAGGCAGCCTATAAGGTACTCCTCCGTTGGTATTGGGTCCCTTCCCGTATTGCTAAATCAAACCCATCCTACAGTGATAGATGTTTCAGGGGTTGTGGTCAGCGTGGAGATGAACTTCATACCTGGTGGTCCTGCCCCCGCTTGGTGGGATTCTGGTCGAGGGTATTTGGTCTTCTGTCTTCTCTCTTCCATATACTTCCCCGCAAGGACGCTAAATTGGCCTTGCTTCACTGCCCGGTCCCGGGCCTTTTTTCTCATCAGCAGAAGTTGGCCACCTATTTGTTTATCGCTGCGAAGCGCACTATAGCAAGGGCCTGAAAGAAGCCGGCTGTCTCGTTTGCGGAGGTGAAGAGCACCTTAACGATTCTCATGATTAATGAGAAGATGTCTAGTATTCTTCATGACTCCCACGCCAAGTTCCTCAAGGTTTGGGGCCCGTGGTGGTCCTACGCTCTTCCCACTCTGCATCCGACCAGCCTAGGCCGTGTTAATTGACCCCCTTTATCTTCCCGACCTGGGGGTACCTCTCTCTCTCTTTCTCTCCCTCTCTCTTTCTCTCTTTCTCTCCCTCTCTCTCTTTCTCTCCCTCTCTCTCTCTCTCTTTTTTTCTTATTTGTTTTTTGTGTTTTTTTGTGTTTTTTTTTCCCTCAATTTTATTTTGTTTATGTGTTTCTGATTTTAGTTTTATTTTCCACATTTTAGTGGATTACTCTCTGAGCAATAATGCTCAGTTACTTTATGTTGACCCCCCCAGCCTCGGCCAGAGGGCTGTTGTTGCCTGGTAACTCCCACTTTCGAATATGTTTATAATGTGCACTATTCAGCTGTGTCATGTTATGTTTTTTGTTTATATCCCCTGCGAGGGATTATTGCAATAGTTCTCACTTCTCAAAAAATCTTAATAAAAAAGATTGTACCAGAAAACCTAAAAAAATAAAATAAAATAAAATGGGTAAGTACACAGATCTTTCTTATACGGGCTATGCAGGATAGGTAGGAGGAGAAGGGAGGGAACATATTTTTAGGAATACTCAGCATTCGCTTTATTTTCCACTTTAATTCTGTTATCTCCTAAACAACCAGACTACTATTTATGCAACACAGTCACCTACCACTTCTCAAGGCACACTGGTAGCTAGCTGAGTGATGAATCATGCCTCATCACTAAAACATACAAACCAGTCTTTGTCGCACCCCCTGCAATTCCATCTTGCACCCCAGGTTGGAATCCTCTGCATATTGCCCCAACGGTAAAAAAGGCTGCAGGTACTGAGATAAGTAGTTAGGTGGGGAAGGCAAGGTCCCAGTAAGTTTAGTTTACGTTTGGGGTTCCCTGTTGGTTTAGTTTAGGTGTGTGTGGGGTGGGGGTTTGGAAGGGTGGCCTAGTGTTTTATTTATTAAAACTGGCCTTGTCCTTTAATGACCCTATGTATAGTATGTTTACAGCATGCAATAGCCAGAGCATGAACTGATGTACCTATATGCAAGAATTGTACAAACTGAGCATACTAAAAAAGAGATAGACTCCATTCACACAGGGGCAACACGACTTCCAGCGCGACTTTGGGAGGCAACTTGGACACGACTTGAGTATGAATCACAGCGCGACTTGGGGCGACTTAAGTCGGATTGAAGTAGTACAGGAAACTTTTCTGAAGTCGGAGCGACTGCAGTAGTGTGCATTGAGACGGATCCATTCACTTTCATTGATTTTTTTCATGTAGCGCGACTTGAGGCGACTTGAAGTCGGATCCAAAGTTGCCCCTGTGTGAATGGGCTCATAGAAACAAACAACTTGCAGAAGTAAATAAAATATACAAGAATGTTATTTAACTGTTTGTGTAGCCATGTCTTATTTTTATAGTACTGTAGAAGATTTGGATACATATCCCTGTACTAAAGAGGGCTCTTGAGGCTCTACGGAGACGTTGGATTACAGAGGTTTGACAATCCCCTTAAAATTCCAACAATTAAGCTTTTTAACCAGAACAAGAGAGCAGGAGCCAGCTTGAGTATGCTTTTTCCTGGAATTAATCTAATGTCCCCGCTTTAATGATGTGCCTTATTACCTGTACTATAGTGAACCCATTACCTGCCTCTTAGCTGTACAAAGATACATCAGACTGGAGATTAAATTAACAATAACATCAGGAATGCTTTTTTGCTTTTTTTTTGCTGTTAGCTGAAAGCATATTGAAGCACAGCAATTTATATTTCATGCCACTGCAATAATGGCAAACTCTGCGTCTTTTCATAATTATGGTAGTTGTATTCCTCTTAGCCTTTCAGAAAATAGACAAATACATTTGTAGAATTTGTATGTAATATATATATTTTTATTATTTATTTATGTGTGTGTGTGTGTATATATATATATATATATATATATATATATATATATATATATATATATAAAGTGTAGCCGGTATATGCTTTCTATTTTTGAATCTGGTGGGGAAACTGTGATGTATGGTTCCCTGGGGCCCACCAGGTGGCGCTGTCGCTTTGGGCCCGGGGTTGAGCCATCGTTGCGTTGGCGTACCTCTTTTGGTCTCTCTCAGCGGTTGTATGGTGGGGCGGGGAACCCGCCGTGCTTGCTGGGAGGGGGTATAAAGGGGCGGCCATTTTCGGTGGCGGGAGTCGAGTCCCGGGCACCTTCAGCCTGCGGGCGGTGGTTCGTGTCGGTCCCCTAGGCGGCCTAGGCCTAGAGGACGTTTGGAAGTCGTGTTCCATCCCAGGCACCTTTAGCCTGGGGTGAGGTACTCGGGAGGAGGTCTGGAGCTCAGTGCCCACCACTGAGTTCCGTGAGGGAACGAGGTCCTAGGGAACCCCGGGAGTGGGTACCCGAATCCGGAAGGCGTAATGGACCGGTGGGAGATACTTGCTTGAAGACCCGGTGCAGCATATTGCCAGTGACAGGTGAGCCTTCCATCAGAGACCGCCTGGAAGGAAATTCCCCCTCGCTCGGAGACTGCAACCCACTTTCAGGAAGAAAAGTGGAGAGTTCATTGTGTCTGGGCCTACTCGCATCCACACCTCCTTGTCTGTTCTGTTCTTTAAGGGAGTCCAACTGATTGTGTTCACTTTGCATGAAGAAGAATAAAGGAGTGTTGGACTTTAATGGTGTGGGGCTCATTTTCTGGCAGACATTGTTCAAGGTAACTCTCTCTTTGGAGATTCCAGGTGCAGAACACTGACCCGAAGGTAAAACAAGAACTTTGCTTCCACCACACAAACATCTGCCGTGAGGGCTTGGCGTGGTGACCCCGCTCTCTCTCCTCTAAAGTACCCCTAGACAAGAGACAGGCGAGCTGATAGACAAGAGAGGGGAGAGAGGAGGCCGCTACATATATATATATAATCTCACAAAAGTGAGTAAACCCCTCACATTTTTTTAAATATTTTATTATATCTTTTCATGTGACAACACTGAAGAAATTACACTTTGCTACAATGTAACGACTACTTTACGGCTTGTATAAGGGCTAGTTTACACTTGCTTCAAAACAAGGCTTCGGACACGCTTTGTAAAAGCTCTCTGAACGCTAGTCAAAGCTCCTGTCACTAAATAAAATGGTAAGTTTACAATCCTGTTTACACCTGCTTTTGCTTGGTGCTTCGATGAGGCTTCGTGGGGCTTTGGTGGGGCTTCGATGAGGCTTCAAGCGAGCTTAGCCATAAACTTCTATGGAGGCTTTGAAGACGCTTTGAAGCACCACTGAAGCTACATGGGGTCTAGTTTTTGAAGCAAAGCAAAAGCAGGTGTAAACAGGACTGTAAGCTAACCATTTGATTTGGTGACAGGAGCTTTGACTGGCGTTCAGAGAGCTTTAACAAAGCCTGTCCGAAGCCTTGTTGAAGCCAAAGCAAGTGTAAATTTGCTGTCCCCTCAAAATAACTCAACACACAGCCATTAATGTCTAAACGGCTGGCAACAAAAGTGAGTACACCCCTAAGTGAAAATGTCCAAATTGGGCCCAATTAGCCATTTTACCTCCCCGGTGTCATGTGACTCATGTAACTAGTGTTACAAGGTCTCAGGTGTGAATGGGGAGCAGGTGAGTTAATTTTGGTGTTATCGCTCTCATTCTCTCATACTGGTCACTAGAAGTTCAACATGGCACCTCATGACAAAGAACTCTCTTAGGATCTGAAAAACAGAATTGTTGCTCTACATAAAGGTGGCTAAAGCCTCGTACACACGGCCGGTTTTCCCGACCGGAAAACTGTGAGGAGAGCTTTTGGCCGGGAATCCCAGCCGTGTGTATGCTCCCTCGCAGTTTTTCCAACAGAAAAACTGCCAAAAACCACCGGACAAAAATAGAGAGGGAAAAATAGGGAAAAACTGCGATGGAGCATAAACAGGGCCGGGATTCCCGACCAAAGCTCCATCGCAGTTTTCCTGACGGGAAAACCTCTTGTGTGTAGGGGGAAAGACTGACCGAACAGGTTCTCGGCTTTCCCCTCGAAAATTCCGAACTTTTCCCGTCGGAAATCCTGCACGTGTGTAATAGGCATTGGGCTATAAAAAGATTGCCAAGACCCTGAAACTGAGCTGCAGCACAGTGGCCAAGACCATACAGCGGTTTAACAGGACAGGTTCCACTCAGAACAGACCTCACCGTGGTAAACCAAAGAAGTTGAGTGCACGTGCACAGCGTCATATCCAGAGGTTGTCTTTGGGAAATAGACATATGAGTGCTGCCAGCATTGCTGCAGAGGTTGAAGGGGTGGGGTGGGGATCAGCCTGTCAGTTCTCAGACCATACACCGCACACTGCATCAAATTGGTCTGCATGGCTGTCATCCAGAAGGAAGCCTCTTCTAAAGATGATGCACAATAAAGCCCACAAACAGTTTGCTAAAGACAAGCAGACTTAGGACAAGGATTACTGGAACCATGTCCTGTGGTCTGATGAGACCAAGATAAATGTATTTGGCTCAGGTGGTGTCAAGCGTGTGCGGTGGCAACCAGGGGAGGAGTACAAAGACAAGTGTTTCTTGCCTACAGTTAAGCATGGTGGTGGGAGTGTCATGGTCTGGGGCTGCATGAGTGCTGCCGGCACTGAGGAGCTACAGTTCATTGAGGGAACCATGAATGCCAACATGTACTGTGACATACTGAAGCAGAGCATGATCCACCCCCTTCGGAGACTGAGCCGCAGGGCAGTATTCCAACATAATGACCCAAAACTCACCTCCAAGATGACCACTGCCTTGCTAAAGAAGCTGAGGGTAAAGGTGATGGACTGGCCAAGCATGTCTCCAGATCTTAACCTGCATCTGTGGGGCATCCTCAAATGGAAAGTGGAGGAGCGTAAGGTCTCCAAAATCCACCAGCTCCGTGATGTCATCATGGAGGAGTGGAAGAGGACTCCAGTGGCAACCTGTAAAGCTCTGATGAACTCCATGCCAAACAGGGTTAAGGCAGTGCTAGAAAATATAATGGTGGCCACACGAAATATTGACACTTTGGGCCCAATTTGGACATTTTCACTTAGGGGTGTACTCACTTTTGTTGCCATCGGTTTAGACATTAATGTCTGTGTGTTGAGTTATTTGAGGGGACAGCAAATTTACTCTGTTATACAAGCTGTACACTCACTACATTGTGGCCAAGTGTAATTTCTTCAGTGTTGTCAAATGAAAAGATATGATAAAATATGTACAAAAATGTGAGGGGTGTAATCACTTTTTTTTTTTTTAACAAGAGATGGTGTAATCACTGTTACTGTGTGTATGTATATATATATATATATATATATATATATATATATATACATATATACACACACACACATATACTTGCAGTCATATTTTCTCACTATGTATGCAGACTTTGTGCAGTGCTGCAAAGCAGAAAGCAAAGGTTATATTTTACTGATTTACTTGAAAACAACGCACTCCCAGTGTGGCTGACCTATTATCTCAACAGGTAATAAAGTAAACACAACAGTAATGAAATATGTGATCTACCATTGCTGATTTGAATTTTAACCACTTGCTTACTGGGCACTTAAACACCCCTCCTGCCCAGACCAATTTTCAGCTTTCAGTGCTCTCACACTTTGAATGACAATTACTCAGTCATGCAACACTGTACCCAAATGATTTTTTGTCCTTTTTTTTTATACAAATAGAGCTTTCTTTTGGTGGCATTTGATCACCTCTGGGTTTTTTATTTTTTGCGCTATAAATGAAAAAAAGCGAAAATGTAAAAAAAATACGCATTTTTCTTGTTTCTGTGATACAATTTTGCTAATTATTTCTTCATAAATTTTGGCCACAATTTATACTGCTACATATCTTTGATAAAAATAAGCCAACATTTTTGGAAATTATTTGGTCTGTGTGAAAGTTTTAGAGTCGACAAGCTATAGTGCAAATCATAAAAAATTTATCACATCTGATGTACTGGCGGCCTCATTTCTTGAGACCCTAACAAGCCAGGAAAGTACAAATGCCCCCCAAATGACCCCTTTTTGGAAAGTAGACATTCAAAAGGTATTTAATAAGAGGCATGGTGAGTTATTCAAAGTTGTAATTTTTTCCCACGATTCTTTGCAAAATTAGGATTTTTTTTTTCTCAAAATTGTCATTGTAATAGCTTATTTCTCTCACATGGCTTGTGCATACCACAAATGACACCCCAAAACACATTCTGCTACTCCTGTCCTGAGTATTACGATTCCACATGTGTGGGACTTATTTACTGCCTGGCCACATACAGAGGCCCAACATGCAGGGAGCACCATCAGGTGTTCTAGGAGCATAAATTACACATCTAACTAGTTGACTACCTATTACAATTTTCAAGGCCCTGGAGCACCAGGACAATGGAAACAACCACAAAATGACCCCATTTTGGAAAGCTAACACCCCAACGTACAATCTATGAGGCATAATGAGTCTTTTGAATGGTTCATTTTTTTCCCAGAAGTTTTTGGAAAATGTGGAAAAAAAAATGAAAACGCATTTTTTTTACGCAAAGTTGTCCATTTATAAGATATTTCCAACACATAGCATGTACATAGCAAAAATGACACCCCAAAATACATTCTGCTACTCCTCCTGAGTATGGCGATACCACATGTGTGAGACTTCTACACAGCCTGGCCACATACAGAGAACCAACATGCAAGGAACGCCGTCAGGTGTTCCAGGGACACATAGCATGCACATACCAAGAATTACACCCCAAAATATATTATGCTGAGCAAAGCGTAAACAAAAGATTACCTGTGGTTTTAGTAGCGCAGTTCTACACAGCAAGATAGCACTGGTCCAGGCAGCAGGCAGGGACTTGGTCAGCAACGGCATACACAATTGTCCAGGCAGCAGGCAGGGATACTGTCCATATACAGTCCAGGGTCAGTGCAGGCAGAGATATTGTCAGCAGTGGTCCCGGTAGTAGGCAGGAACATGTGGTGTGGTCAGTGTGACAGGCAGAGACAAAATGGCAGTAAGTCCTACAGGCAGCAGGCAGAAGTAGGGCCTTGTTCAGGACAGAATGGGGACAGGGGTAGAGGCTTCTCCCACCCAAATCTCTTTGAAGCCTCCGAGTCTCCAGACCCTAATCTAGGATGAGAAAACAAAATTGTTTTCTTCATCCAGAAAAACAATTCTGGAGCCCCTCACATATGTGAGACCCCTGTGTTGAATCCCACTAGTCCAGTGGCAGGGTACAAGATGAGGCAGGCAAAAACATGGTCAAACAGTCCAAGGTCAGTTCCAGATCAGGCAGAGGTATTACAGAATCGTTAGGCAGAAGCATGGTCAAATAACAGTCCAGGGTCAGTTCCAGATCAGGCAGAGGTAGTACAGAATCGTTAGGCAGAAGCGTGGTCGAATAACAAGCCAGGGTCAGTTCCAGATCAGGCAGAGGTAGTACAGAATCGTTAGGCAGAAGCATGGTCGAATAACAAGCCAGGGTCAGTTACAGAGCAGGCAGTGGCATAAGGGGTGTGAAGGCAGGAACTGAGGATTACGTTTACCATACTTTACTAATAATTTAGTGAAGTATGGTAACGGTGAAAACAGTCAGTTACACAGAGGCCTGGTTGGGAAGGACACTCGGCACAATAATAAGATGTGTCTCGTCTGACTCCTCCACTGGTACACACCTTACATCTTTTTTGACGTCGTTGGCCTGTTGCTGTGGGAGGGATTTTATCGGGAAAGTGGCGTTCAGAGAGTCGACTAAGAACATCAGATCGGATGTTTTGGGGTGGACCGTTCTGGAATACAAGGACCTCCTAGTAGCCAAGGAAGGGTTTGGGGTTTTGGGTGGAGTTGCGGTATATGATATATGAGTTATATATGGCCAATTGAAAAAAATAAATTGCGACTTTTTTGTACCAATGGTATGTCCGTCTTGTGGCAAGATAGGGTTCGAGCATCTGGTCGTTGAAGTCGACTCCCCCCATAAACAAATTGTAGTCCTGGATGCATGTGGGCTTTCGGATGGGGCCGTTCCTTCTGGGGATTTTCACTAAGGTATCATTGTGGATGGAAGACAACATACTGTATACACATCTCTTCTGTCCCTCCACTTCACTGCCAGAACCTCCTGGTTTCGCAGACTTGCCGATTCTCCTTTTCTCAGCTTCTTATTGACAAGACTTTGAGGAAAGCCCTTCCGGTTCGTTCTTACCGTGCCACATGCTGGCGTCTTCTTCAGGTGAAGGTTGCGGAACAGGGGAAGAAATGTATAAAAGTTGTCAACGTACAGATGGTAGCCTTTTTCCAGTAGGGGGCTGATGAGTTGCCAAACAACTTTCCCGCTTGTTCCCAAGTAGTCTGGGCAATTGGGCGGATGCAGCTGGGTGTCCTTCCCCTCGTACACTAAGAAGCCATACAGGTACCCTGTGACTCGGTCACATAGCTTGTAAACCTTCACCCCATAGCGGGCCCTTTTGCTGGGGATAAATTGCTTTATTTTAAGCCTGCCACTAAACTTAACAAGGGACTCATCCACACATATGTGTTGGTCTGGGGTATATAACTGGGGGAATACTTCTGAAAAATAATTTAGTAAGGACCGAATTTTGAAAAGCCTGTCATAATTTAGGTGATTTTGGGGAAGCCACTGGGTGTTATCATTGAAGTGGAGAAACCTCATGATCATGAGGTACCTGGTTCTGGGCATTGCCTTGGAGAAGATTGGCATATGGTAGATGGGGCATTTTGACCAAAAGCAACGCAAGGTGTTTTTTGGGTTGAGTCCCATACAAAATGTGAGGCCTAAAAAAATCTTCAACTCCTCCACCGTTAGGTCTCTCCACTCGAAGGGACGGGCATATTATGAGGTTGGGTTATTTGCAATAAATTGCTGGGCATATAGGTTGCACTGGGTGTCAATGTTGGATAGCATGTCCTCAGTAAAAATTAGTTCAAAAAAATTGATTGGGGAAAAATTGTCCGTGTTCACCTGGACTCCTGGCTGGGCAGTGAAAGGGGGAATGTTGGCTTCTCCTGAATTAGGAGGAAGCCACAAGGGGTTCTGGAGGGCATAGGGAAGGCCAGCATGGGTCCTTGGCCTTTCTTGCCGAGGCACTGCGGTGGTGGAGGATGGCACTGCGGTGCTGGAGGATGGCACTGCGGTGCTGGTGGATGGCACTGCGGTGCTGGTGGAAGGCCTTTGTTTGGCGGGCAGATCTTCCTCCTCTGAGTCGGTCAGTGTTGCACTAGTGAGGACTGGCTCATATTCTGAGTCCAACTCAGATTTTGAAGGGGAATCTGAAAAAGATGGTTCGTCGTTGTTCTCGTCAGGCGTGGAAAGGATTTGGTACACCTCCTCGGCAGAATAGCATCTTTTGGACATGGTTGCTGGTGGTGATACGCTGATGAGGCGGCACAGATGGGCACTGAGGCGGTGGCACTGAGGCGGTGGCACAGATGGGCACTGATGAATCTGCACAGATGGGCACTGATGAATCTGCACAGATGGGCACTGATGAATTTGCACAGAAGGGCACTGATTCCACAGATGGGCACTGATTTATGGCACAGATGGGCACTGATTTATGGCACAAATGGGCACTGATTTATGGCACAGATGGGCACTGATTTATGGCACAGATGGGATGGGCACTGATTTATGGCACAGATGAGGCTGAACAGATGGGCACTGATTGGTGGAACAGATGTGCACTGATTGGTGGAACAGATGGGCACTGATGTGGTGGCACAGGTGGGCACTGATGAGGTGGCACAGGTGGGCACTGATGAGGCAGCACAGGTGGGCACTGATGAGGCGGCACAGGTGGGCACTGATCACTGGTGGCTCAGGGGGGCACTGATGGCACAGGTGGGCACTGATCACTGATGGCACAGGTGGTCAGATTGGTAGAGCACAGCACAGGTGGGCACAGATCCCCAACAGGCACTGTGGTACCAATGGGGCACTGAATGGGCACTGTAATGGACACTGTAATGGGCACTGTAATCACACTTATCTTAAGATCTCTCTCCCTCCTCACACACGGTCTCTGTGTGAGGAGGGAGAGCCGGCAATGAGAGATGATCTCATATGTTTACATTTGAGATCATCTCTCATTGACCACGCCGATCGCGCTGTAAATAGCCGCTGTGATTGGCTATTTACCGCGATCCGTGATTGGCTGTGTCCAAGGGACATGGCCAGCACAGAAGTGCCCCGATGCGTGCGCGGGAGCGCGCGCAGGGAGCGAGGAAAGGGTCGGACGTCAATTGACGTCCTCCCGGCATTCTAGGTCCGCGCTGTAGCCGTCATTCGGCTATAGCGCGGGCCTGTAGTGGTTAAAGGTCTGTCATCCTGATCCTGGCTTCATTGTATAGTGAGTCACTGACCTGGAACAAGCATATAGCAAGTAATGTGTAAAAAAATCTTAAGGCCAGCCATACAACCATGGGTTGCAGAAATAAATTTGCACGATTTCCCTAATCAACACTGACAGTACTGGCAGGGGAATCCCTCCTGCCAAGCCATTGTCCTATCCCGGCGGGCGGGGGAACCTATCCCCATCAGGAGAAGACAGTGATTATTGCTAGTGGCTATACCTGCCACTAGCGATAATCGTAAGAGAATCTGGCAGGCTGGTTGTACTCGATCAATCAACTTGGTGCATTCAGCCTGCCCATTAACGGTTCGAATCAAACTGTGTATGGCCAGCCTAACTTCTGCCCTATGTGATTTTTTTTTACATATCACTGACTCACTAAGTAGTGAAGCAGGGATCAAGGTAATAGGTCTGGAGCCCGTACCTTTAAAATTTAAGCCTGAAATGGCTGCTCCCATATTTCTGTCCACACTGGGTCTCTGTAAGTGAGGTTAAATAAAGCATAGAGCTTTCTGTAATGGCTAATCTTGCAATATTGCTCCAAGTCAGTATTACGCCAAATTGGTCTACAGTAAGGACTCATGCACATGGCCAATAAGCGTTGAACACTACCCAGATCAGCATATTTTTAAAGCAGGAATAACCAGCTGTTTCCGATTAGCCATGGACAGAAAGCCTGTACAAATCAAAGGCAGGCTGCTGATGTCCGCATGTAATCACACATGGAGCGATTACCTGCAGTTAGGGACAGATAAGCACCCCTGTATCATAGTATAATTTGTATCCTAGTGTTATTTGTATCACAGTATCATTTCTATTATTGTGTGATTTATACCAGAATGTAATTTGTATCATAGTATGAGTTGTATCATAGTGTCATTTGCATCATTTTCTCATTTGTACTATAGTTTAATTTTGTATGATAGTAAAATCTACTGTATATAATAGTGTTGTTAATTTTGAAGAAAAATTGTGGTACAAAAAATAGACAATATACATTGTGTGATTTATACCCTAGTGTCATTTGTATTACAGTATCATCTGTATCATAGTATAATTTACTGTATATCATAGTGTCATTTGTATCAGAGGGTCATTTGTATTATATTATCAGTGTTATTTGTATTATAGTAAAAATTTGTATCAGTGTCACTTGTGTCAAAGTATGATTTGTAAGAAAAGGAGCAACAATTTGGGACTTTGTATGAGGTTATGACCAATGGGAACCATGTACCTCCATCCCTAACTAGTAGAAAATAAAACATTAAAATGGGAGGGAAAAGGGGAAGATAGGGGGGACAATTGGGACTTTATATGAAGCACACAATCTAGGGAAAACAACTATCAATAAGAATATAATAATAATAAATGTTTATTCAGTACAAGTAAACCATAATTGCATAAAAAAGACAATAATTGATAGTGTTTTGTATATATTGTAAGCATATTGCAGAAACAACTACTATGGTGGAAAAGGCCTCCAAAATCCCTGATCTGCATAGGTATAATTAGAAAGAGACCCTGGGGTGATAGCATCTCAAACTTAGAAGCACAAGAACTAAGTAGGACATAATGCAAAAATAGTAGAGGACATATAGGGAAAACCACAGCTTATAACTAGCTCAACGCATTTCGTGGTTTGGTATTGCCACTCTTCAGGAGCAGGCACGTGATGTATGTCTAAAACGGGATACAAAAAAAATCCATAAATAATTGACATGTGGCAGAGGAAAAGCTGCACATATATAGAGATGGAACCAATCCCATAGTAATACTTATCCCTTTCCCACCGAGCGGACGCAGATATGTGTCCTTGGCTTTCGGGGGTTATACCGGGATGATGCCTGCAGCCGTAGGCATCATCCCGGTATAATTTTTTAGAGCCGGCGATTGGCTTTCCAGGGATAACAACCGATGCGGCTAAAAGCCGCTCACTTGTTATCCCGGAGGAGTGGGAGGGGGCATCCCCCCCGCCGCCTCCGCCGCTCTTACTGGGCCTCCCGTCCCACCGGGAGACCCGATTCACGATGCGCCACCTCCGGTGCCTAGAGAGAGAGTGAAACAAAGCCGTGAACGGCTTTGATTCAGTCTCTTCACTGTAACCACGGAAGCGACGTCATGACGTCACATCCGGGTTACTTGGCTGCCAATGGCGCCGGATTTAAAAAAATACACAGTATTCAGAATTGCCGTTTTCGGCGATCTGAATACTTTGAAGTGCAAAGGAGGGATTGGGGGTCTTTTAGACCCCCGATCCCTCCATAAAGAGTACCTGTCACCACTTATTACTGTCACAAGGGATGTTTACATTCCTTGTGACAGCAATTAAAATGCTAAAAAAAATTTTTTTTTTTTAAAAACACTATTTTTTATTATAAAAATAAATAAAATAAATAAGAAAAAATAAGAAAAAAAATAAAGCGCCCCTGTCCCCGCGAGCTCGCGCAGCAAAGAAAACGGATACGGAAGTCGCGCCCGCATATGTAAACATGTGAGGTATCGCCGCGATCGTCAGAGCGAGAGCAATAATTCTAGCCATAGACCTCCTCTGTAACTCTAACCTGGTAACCGTAAAAAAAACTGAAAGGGTCGCCTATGGAGATTAGGTACCGTAGTTTGTCGCCATTCCACGGGTGCGTGCAATTATAAAACATGACATGTTTGGTATCTATTTACTCGGCGTAACATCATCTTTCACATTATACAAAAAAAATGGGCTAACTTTACTTTTAAATTTTTTTTAAATTCATGAAAGTTAATTTTTCACAAAAAGTTGCGTTTAAAACACTGCTACACAAATACCGTGTGACATAAAATATTGCAAAAATCGCCATTTTATTCTCTAGATTCACTGCTAAAAAATATATATAATGTTTGGGGTTTCTAAGTAATTTTCCAGCAAAAAATATGCATTTTAACTTGTAAACACCAAATGTCAGAAATGGGCTTAGTCATGAAATGGTTATAGACAGGTATGCTGTGTAGGAAGACATGTCGTAGCTCATTGAACCAAAAGTAGGATTTGTATCATAGTGTCATTTGTGTCAAAATATAATTTGTATCATAGGAGTAGATTTACCAAAGGCAAATAGACGGTGCACTTTGCAAGTGCAGTTGTTTTTAGCAAGTGCAGTTGCTTCAGAGGTTAGTAAATGAGGGGAAGATCTGTTGACTTTAATTTTTCCCTTGCATATAATTGGGTATTGCTTGTTTTACCTCATTCACTAAGCTCTAGAGCAACCACACTTGCACAGTCTATTTGCCTTTGGTAAATAAACCCCAAGGTGTCATTTGTATCATTGTATGAGTTTTATCCTAGTGTGATTTGTATACACCTGTCTGTACTCACTGCAGAAATATGATGATCTGGGCTGTGCACGGCCCTAATCTGCTATGTGCATGAGCCCTAACCAAGCCCTGTCCCTCTTATTTAACTGTCAAATTTTACATACTTACCCACTGAAGCTTTGCAATTTGATCATTCAGTGGCGGGTAGAGGCTCACTGCAGCTAGGGAAGGGGCTTGAAGGCAAAACACCCTGTACAGTCTGGGTTTAGGATTTTAAAGTATCTGCACAAACCAGATGTGTTCTTCAGCACTGTTGTAAGAACATTGCATAAGCACTGTGTTGGACGAGTCAGGTTTACTGTAAATATTGTAATTTAAAGGATAAACCCAAGAACAAACATAATTAAATTGCAGCTTACCTGTTCTTAGATATGGCGGATACATTGGATTTCTTTTTTCAGGATAAGTATTCATTCAGAAAGAACTACACAACACCTCCCTTCTGTGTAATGTAGAAAACAGATGGGCACCCTAGAGTGACAATGCTGATCCTCCATAGATACAGTGCAATAACTGAGCGTTGTCACTCTTGAACAGGAAGTAGGCTTCAGGCAGAATTACGAGATGAAAGTAAAAGGGAAGAATGCTGTATCCTGGTGTACAGTAGTGATGAGCCGAACACCCCCGGGTTTGGTTCGCACCAGAACCCGCGAACGGACCGAAAGTTCGCACGAACATTAGAACCCTATTAAATACAATGGATGCGAACGTTCAAATTCTAAAGTGCTAATTATAACGACTATTATCCATGTTATTGTCCTAAACAGAGTTTGGGAACCCGGGTTCTGCACCAGGGGACATGTATCAATGCAAAAAGAAGTTTTAAAAACGGACGTTTTTCGGGAGCAGTCATTTTAATGATGCATAAAGTGAAAAAAAAAAGTCAAATATTCCTTTAAATATCGTACCTGGGGGGTGTCTAAAGTATGCCTGTGAAGTGCCACGTGTTTCCCGTGTTTAGAACTGTCCCTGCGCAAAATTACATTTCTAAAGGAAAAAAAAGCCATTTAAAACTGCTTGCGGCTTTAATGTAATGTCTGGTCCCGGTAATATGGATGAAAATCTTTAAGAAAAATGGCATAGCTACCCCATCACACACCCCCCCCCCCCCCTACCCCAGCCCATTACCAGCCCCTTTGGGTCTTGTATGGATATTAAGGGGAACCCTGCACACAAAATAAAAAAGGCCCTATATACTCTGAACAGCCGTATACAGGCGGTGCATACAAGACAGGGACTGTAGGTTTGTTCTTATGTAGAATCTGTTTGTAATTTTGAACAGCTACATTGTTTAAGTGTAGCTCCAGCCCAAATACCTATTTTTAAGCTTTTTGGAAAACATAGGGAAGGGTTATCACCCCTGTAACATTTGTTTTGCTGTCTGTGCCCCTGTTCAGAACATTTCACCTCACTTTGCGTCCCAATGACAACTGTTTTTGAAATGTGGTGTTTTTATTGAAACAAGGATTGGTGATAAAGCATCAGTAGAGAGGAGACACCTTTCTCCCATATTAATTCTTACAGGAGAGAATTTTCCTTCCAAGGGGTAGATATCCTCTCACTTCCTGTTGTCTTCTTCCGTTTGCAAGTAGTAGTCGTTTGTAAGTTGGATGTTTGAAAGTAGGGACCTGCCGTATATACTCTGCAGAAATTGGCCCCTTAGGTGTTGGTGTTGCCAAAACACTGTAAGCACTCACAGTTACTCTTGGTGGGTGCTGGAACGCCCTGCTGTCAACTATTATATCAGGAATTGTAATAACATATAATTGTTGAACAGTGGTAGTAAAAATTGGGCCTTTGATGGTGGTGCTGGTGCCACAACACTGTAAGGCCTGACAGTTACTCTTGGTGGGCGCAGCAATGGGCCCTGCTGTGAATTATTAGATCAATAATTATAATTGCATGCCCCTGTTGAACAGGGGCTGAAAAATTGGGCATTAGGCACTGGTGGCACAACACTGCAACCCCTCACAGATACTGTACTTGGAGCACAGCAATGAGGCCTGTTGCAAAGTATTGCATCAAAAATTGTAATTACACGCCCCTGTTAAACAGGGGCTGAAAAATTGGGCCTTAGCCACTGGTGGCGGCACCCATAAACCAAAATGATCTTCCAAGCTATCATCATTAATCGGATCATTGAAGAGGAGGAGGAGGATAGCCAGTCAACATAACAGCACAGGCACTCAGCATCAGCATCAGTCTTGAAGGGATGTGACATTTTAAAATCAATTAGTCTGTTATATCAGCATCAGGTGTGTGGTAGCTGGTGGTGATCCAAGACTGGTTCATCTTGATGAAAGTCAGTCGATCAACCGAGTCGGTGGACAGGCGCACCCTGTGATCCGTGACAAATCCTCCAGCAGCACTGAATGTGCGTTCTGAAAGAACGCTGGATGCAGGACAGGCCAGTAGCTCAATTGCATACTGTGCAAGCTCTGGCCAGTGATCCATCCTCAAGACCCAGTAAGCCAGAGGATTTTCGGTGGGGAAGGTGTCCAAGTCTGACCTTGCCCCTAGGTATTCCTGCACCATGTATATCAGACGCTGGCGATGGTTGCTGGAACCGATCATACTTTGGGGCTGCGGACTAAAGAATTGTCTGAACGCATCGGTCAGACGGCCACCTTCCCCACCGCTCCTTCTTTGACTGCCCGAAGCCTCAGCAACTCGTTGTCCAGGACCAGGAGTTTGTAACCTCCCAGTCTCTGGGAACGCGTTGCACAGACCTTTCTGCAAGGCCTCCCGGAGTTGTCTCATCCTCTGCTCCCTCTGCGACGGTAACATAAGGTCCGCAACCTTACCCTTGTACCGTGGATCAAGGAGAGTGGCCAGCCAGTAATGGTCCCTCTCCTTGATCCGAAGAATACGAGGATCCTTCCGCAGACTTTGCAGGATCAGGGAGGCCATGCAGCGTAGGTTAGCTGAGGCATTCAGTCCGGAGTCCTCTGGGTCACTAAGGACGACATGATCCGCAGCCACCTCCTCCCAGCCACGTACAAGTCCACTGGTTTCTTGGGACTGTAAATCATCCCTAAAAGACTGCTGCTGATGATGCTGAGTGCCAGCCTCCACCTCCATGCTGACACAATCCTCCTCCTCCTCCTCCTCCTCCTCTTCCTGTGCGATGGGTGGGACAGAAGGAACACTGTCTGGGTAAAGGGGGCCTTGAGAGGCAAGGAAGTCCTCCTCTTCCTGCCTCTGTTCTGCCTCAAGTGCCCTGTCCATTATTCCACGCAGCGTGTGCTCCAACAGGTGGACCAGAGGTACAGTGTCACTGATGCATGCACTGTCACTGCTCACCATCCTCGTGGCCTCCTCAAATGGTGCCAGGACAGTGCATGCATCCCTGATCATGCCCCACTGGCGTGGTGAAAAAAACCCGAGCTCCCCTGACCCTGTCCTGGTGCCGTAGTCGCACAGGTACTCATTGAGGGCCCTCTTCTGCGTGTGCAGCCGCTGCAGCATGGCCAACGTTAAGTTCCACCTGGTGGGCATGTCACATATAAGGCGGTTCTAGGGCAGGTTCAACTCCTTTTGCAGCTCAGCCAGGCGAGCACTGGCATTATAAGATCTGCGGAAATGCACACAGACTTTCCTGGCCTGTCTCAGGACATCCTGTAAGCCCGGGTACCTGCCCAAGAACCGCTGCACCACCAGGTTAAGGACGTGAGCCATACAGGGCACATGGGTCAGTTGTCCCTGTCGGAGGGCGGAGAGGAGGTTGGTGCCATTGTCGCAAACCACCATTCCTGGCTTAAGCTGGCGTGGCGTCAACCACCTCTCGGCCTGCCCCTGCAGAGCAGACAGGACCTCTGCCCCAGTGTGGCTCCTGTCCCCCAAACACACCAGCGCAAGCACGGCATGGCATCTTTTTGCCTGCGTACTTGCGTAGCCCCTTGAACGCCTACGGAGCACCGCTGGTTCCGAGGACAAACCACAGGAAGAGGCCATGGAGGAAGAAGAAGAGGAGGGGGTGGAGGAGAGAGGTGTGTCACAACCAGTAGTAGCATTTTGGAGGCGTGGCGGTGGAACAACCTCCAACACTACTGCACCTTGTCCTGCATCCTTCCCAGCTGCCAAAAGAGTGACCCAATGGGCCGTGAAAGAAAGGTAACGTCCCTGTCCATGCCTGCTGGACCATGAGTCAGCGGTAATATGCACCTTACCACTGACCGCCCTGTCCAGCGAGGCCAAGACATTGCCTTCCACATGCCTGTAGAGAGCCGGAATCGCCTTCTGTGAGAAAAAGTGGCGTTTGGGAACCTGCCACTGAGGAACCGCACATTGCACAAACTCACGGAAGGGGGCCGAGTCTACCAACTGAAAAGGCAGCAGTTGAAGCGCTAGCAATTTAGCCAAGCTAGCATTCAACCGCTGGGCATGTGGATGGCTGGGAGTGAACTTCTTTCGACGGTCCAGCAGCTGGGGCAGGGAAATTTGCCTGCTAGAATTGGACGTCGGTGTACTGCTAGCAGAGTGGCCGCAAGTACTTGGCTGTGACACACCTAATTCTACACCTTCATTCCTCTCAGTGCAGGTTTCAGAGAGGACTGAAGGTATAGTGGGGTTGGAGATCCCAGGTGATGCGGTGCAAGGAGAGGTCCGCTTTGTTCTTTGGTGTGGGTCTTTAAGGTAGGCTTGCCAACGAGCTGCATGGCAGGTCAACATATGTCTGATCAAGCATGTGGTGCCCAAGCGGTTGATGTTTTGGCCACGCGATATACGCTTGAGACATATGTTGCAAACAGCAGCTGTGCGATCTGATGCACTCGCCTCAAAAAAGGCCCACACCAAAGAACTTTTTGAATGACGGGCAGAGGCAGCGCCCTGCACAGGCGGAGCTCTGCGGTGTGATTCCGTCGGTGTGCTGCCCATACGCTGGCCACCCAAGGGCATCCTGCCTCGTTGGAGATGTGCCTCCTCCTCATCCTCCTCCTCTCTCCTATTAGGCACCCACGTGGAGTCAGTGACCTCATCATCCCCTCCCTCCTCATCACTGGAGCCAATCTGGCAGTATGCTGCAGCTGCTGGAGCATGACTGCCAGATTGGTGTCCTTCTTGAGCATCCCCTCTCTCTGCTCTCACGCTACTGCCTTCCTCTAGCTGGGTATCATCATCAGATCCTTCGAAACGCTGGGCATCCTCCTGGAGCATGTACCCAACACTGTGCTCAAACAGTTCGGGGGACTCCTCAGGAGGAGGACATGGTGGGTCTAGGGAAGGAGTGACTAATGATGACATTGATACCAGAGAAGAGGACGCTTTGGCAGCTGCTTTGCCAGTACCCTGAGCCTGGGTGAGAGAGGATGAGGAGGATGAGGTGGGCTTGGTCATCCACTCTACCAAGTCTTCGGCATGATGTGGCTCAACATGTCCAGCTGCCCAAAAGAAGGACAAGCGTGTCCCATGGCCATGTGCTGATGACAATGCACCGCGTCCACGACCAGCACTGTTGCCCCCAGACACAGAGCCTGCTTGCCCTCTTTTTTTGCCTCCTGACTGTCTGCCTCTCCTTGTTTGCCTTCCAGACATTTTAATGGATGGCCTGCAGGGAGATGGGAAAAACAGCAATAAGGGCTACCTTCAGGTGTATACTGTGCAGGAGGCTTAGCAACAAAGACACTGACACTGTCCCCTGCCTATCCTTCTCTGTCCCTAAACACAAGGATTTGCAATATGCTTCAGCAAGATTGGTTTAGCACAGAATAGCACACTGACAGTTTCCCTCACTGTCCTTCTCTGTCCCTACAAACAAGGTTTAGCACAGAATAGCACACTGATAGTTTCCCCGAGTGTCCTTCTCTGTCCCTAAACTCAAGGATTTCAAATATGGTTCAGCAAGATTGGTTTAGCACAGAATAGCACACTGATAGTTTCCCTCACTGTCCTTCTCTGTCCCTACAAACAAGATTTAGCACAGAATAGCACACTGATAGTTTCCACGAGTGTCCTTCTCTGTCCCTAAACTCAAGGATTTCAAATATGGTTCAGCAAGATTGGTTTAGCACAGAATAGCACACTGACACTTTCCCTCACTGTCCTTCTCTGTCCCTACAAACAAGATTTAGCACAGAATAGCACACTGATAGTTTCCACGAGTGTCCTTCTCTGTCCCTAAACTCAAGGATTTCAAATATGGTTCAGCAACATTGGTTTAGCACAGAATAGCACACTGATAGTTTCCCTCACTGTCCTTCTCTGTCCCTACAAACAAGATTTAGCACAGAATAGCACACTGATAGTTTCCCCGAGTGTCCTTCTCTGTCCCTAAACTCAAGGATTTCAAATATGGTTCAGCAAGATTGGTTTAGCACAGAATAGCACACTGATAGTTTCCCTCACTGTCCTTCTCTGTCCCTACAAACAAGATTTAGCACAGAATAGCACACTGATAGTTTCCACGAGTGTCCTTCTCTGTCCCTACAAACAAGGTTTAGCACAGAATAGCACACTGACACTTTCCCTCACTGTCCTTCTCTGTCCCTACAAACAAGGTTTAGCACAGAATGACACACTGACACTCTCCCTACCTATCCTTCTCTGTCCCTAAACACAAGGAATCCAGGATTAGTAAAGGAAAAAAATGACACTGTCCCTGCCTATGCTTCTCTTTCCCTGCTCCGGAACACACTACACAAGGCCGCCGCGCTGGCGGCCTTTTATAGTGTGGGGCGTGTACTAAACCCCCTCAGCAATAATTGGCCACAGGCATTCTGCCTGTGGCCAATCATTGCTCTCCTCGCTGCCGGCGCTGTGATTGGCCAAGCATGCGGGGTCACAGTGCATGCTTGGCCAATCACAGCGCCTGGATGACACTGCGATGGCGTAGTGCATTGTGGGCCGTTCGCGTCACTCGAATTTGGCGCGAACGGCCCAAATCGTTCGATCTTCGTCGAACGATCGAACAGCCGATGTTCGAGTCGAACGTATGTTCGACTCGAACACGAAGCTCATCCCTAGTGTACAGCTGGTTTTTTTTGGTTTTGTTTCTAGATCAACAATACTATTGATAAGTTTACAGTGAAATAATGGATATTTTATTCTTCTGAACATGTAAGTTTTTTTTAATGAATCACAAAACCCTACTTATGTTTAGAAGAAAGAGCCCTAAACCATGTGAAATCTTCAGGGACACTAATCAAAAGTTTAATATGCCTTGTAGTCAGAAGCTTCACTTGGAAATGCGATACCCTAACTACCAAGACCTGACGTGGGCCTTGGCCTAGCTGGTCAGTACATCTAAAAGAGGGCATACCCTGAATGTTTGAATATGAAAAATGTATGATGTGTATAAGTATATATGAAGGTTTGGGGGAAACGGGTGGGTGGGAACCCTGAAGACGAGCCGACGCAGGATCAGACAGAGGAGGAGGGATATATACCCCTTAGACGACTCCTACAAATAAAGGCTAGCCTCTGGCCAGCCTTCTTACTTATCAGAGACTAACATGTGAGGGGTGATATATAATGGGAATTGGGGGTGTAGCTATTAAGAGATGCCAAGCAATGGAAATTAAGAGGGGTAACTGTTGAGTGGTGTCATGTAATGGGTTTTAGGGATGTAGTTGTTGAGGGGTGCTGTGTAATTTGGTATTAATGATATAGCTGTTAGGCAGTGCCGATCCTGACCTCCCTGGGGCCCTAAGCAAAATTCTGCTAAGGGGCCCTCTACCTGACCCGTGAATAATGGGCGTGGTTTAAGCGTAATATTGGGCGTGGCTTAAATGGGCATGACTCAAAGGGGTGTGGTTAGAGTCTGAGATGAACGAGGGATGAAGGGAGAAACAAAGGAAGAAAGAGAGAGAGAGAGGAAGTAAAAAAAAGAGGGATGGAGGGACAGCAGGCCCAGATCCTACACCACAATAGAAATGTGTGTTCCAGAAAGTTTAACAATCAGCAGATAAAGACACCTGGTGTTAGCAATTCAATCATCCCGGCTCCATGGTTGTTATGGTGTCAGGGTGATTGAAGCACGTTTATATTATTACATTGTAATATAAAATGAAATCATTCAACTCACCATAATGCCGAATCAGAATCAGTGGGAGCTCTGATGTCACTGTCCCCAGCCAGCGGAGAGCCTCCTTACATCTCAGGTGTCCCCAGCCAGCGGAGTGCCTCCTTACATCTCAGGTGTCCCCAGCGGAGTGCCTCCTTACATCTCAGGTGTCCCCAGCGGAGTGCCTCCTAACATCTCAGGTGTCCCCAGCGGAGTGCCTCTTTACATCTCAGGTGTCCCCAGCGGAGTGCCTCCTTACATCTCAGGTGTCCGCAGCGGAGTGCTTCCTTACATCTCAGGTGTCCCCAGCCAGCGGAGTGCCTCCTTACATCTCAGGTGTCCCCAGCCAGCGGAGTGCCTCCTTACATCTCAGGTGTCCCCAGTGGAGTGCCTCCTTACATCTCATGTGTCCCCAGCGGAGTGCCTCACATCTCAGGTGTCCCCAGCGGAGTGTTTCCTTACATCTCAGGTGTCCCCACGGAGTGTTTCCTTACATCTCAGGTGTCCCCAGCGGAGTGCTTCCTTACATCTCAGGTGTCCCCAGCGGAGTGCCTCCTTACATCTCAGGTGTCCAGAGGCGTAACTAGAAACTTCAGGGCCCCGGTGCAAGAAATCATGAAGGGCCCCCCCATTAGTGGCAGCGGTGGTGTTGAGGGGGGGTGGCAACAGTGGTGTTGAGGGGGGGTGGCAGCGGTAGTGTTGAGGGGAGGGTGGCAGCGGTAGTGTTGAGGGGAGGGTGCCTCCTTACATCTCAGGTGTCCCCAGCCAGCGGAGTGCCTCCTTACATCTCAGGTGTCCCCAGTGGAGTGCCTCCTTACATCTCATGTGTCCCCAGCGGAGTGCCTCACATCTCAGGTGTCCCCAGCGGAGTGTTTCCTTACATCTCAGGTGTCCCCACGGAGTGTTTCCTTACATCTCAGGTGTCCCCAGCGGAGTGCTTCCTTACATCTCAGGTGTCCCCAGCGGAGTGCCTCCTTACATCTCAGGTGTCCAGAGGCGTAACTAGAAACTTCAGGGCCCCGGTGCAAGAAATCATGAAGGGCCCCCCCATTAGTGGCAGCGGTGGTGTTGAGGGGGGGTGGCAACAGTGGTGTTGAGGGGGGGTGGCAGCGGTAGTGTTGAGGGGAGGGTGGCAGTGGTAGTGTTGAGGGGAGGGTAGCAGTGGTAGTGTTGAGGGGGAATGGCAGCGGTAGTGTTGAGGGGGGGTGGCAGCGGTAGTGTCAGGAGCAGCGGTGGTGTTGAGGGGGGGTGGCAGCAGTGATGTTGAGGGGGCTGGCAGCGGTAGTGTTGAGGGGGTGGCAGCGGTGGTGTTGAGGGGGATGGCAGCGGTGGTGTTGAGGGGGGGTGGCAGTGGTAGTGTTGTGGATGGCAATGGTGGTGTTGAGGGGGGGTGGCAGTGGTAGTGTTGTGGATGGCAGCGGTGGTGTTGAGGGGGTTGGCAGTGGTGGTGTTGGGGGGGTTGCAGCGGTAGTGTTGTGGATGGCAGCGGTGGTATTGAGGGGGGGATGGCAGCGGTGGTATTGAGGGGGGATGGCAGCGGTAGTGTTGTGGATGGCAGCGGTGGTGTTGAGGAGGTGTGGCAGCAGTAGTGTTGTGAGGGGCAGCGGTGGTGGTAGCGGTGATACACGAGGGGGGGTGGAAGTGGTGGTGCCATACTCTCCCACCCCCACCTCTTACTGATCCCATCCCCCCACCACCACTGATTTCATCCCTACCCCCCCTCCACTACAACAGAGGTGATTAGGGTTAGGGGTAGTGTCAGGAGCAGCGGTGGTGTTGAGGGGGGGTGGCAGCAGTGATGTTGAGGGGGCTGGCAGCGGTAGTGTTGAGGGGGTGGCAGCGGTGGTGTTGAGGGGGGATGGCAGCGGTGGTATTGAGGGGGGTGGCAGCGGTGGTGTTGAGGGGGGTGGCAGCGGTGGTGTTGAGGGGGTTGCAGCGGTAGTGTTGTGGATGGCAGCGGTGGTATTGAGGGGGGGATGGCAGCGGTGGTATTGAGGGGGGATGGCAGCGGTAGTGTTGTGGATGGCAGCGGTGGTGTTGAGGAGGTGTGGCAGCAGTAGTGTTGTGAGGGGCAGCGGTGGTGGTAGCGGTGATACACGAGGGGGGGTGGAAGTGGTGGTGCCATACTCTCCCACCCCCACCTCTTACTGATCCCATCCCCCCACCACCACTGATTTCATCCCTACCCCCCCTCCACTACAACAGAGGTGATGATGGGGGGTTAGGGATGAGATCTGCGGTGGTGGGGGGATGGGGTCGATTGCAGTGCAAAATGTCACTTGACAGGACCTACCAGCAATCAATCGATCCCCCCTCAGAAATCGGTCACTGTGCCTCCTCCAGGAATGCCTTGCCTCATGGGTACTTAGACGGGACAGGTACTCGAAGCAGACGCAGAGGGGAGAGCTCCTCCCACGCCTACACTCAATTGGTGTTTTTCAGTATCCGCCCCGCCTCCCTACATTCTCTCTGTCTCTGGAGGCGGGAGCAGGGCGGTACACACAGTCTCTCAACGCTGCGCTGCCTCTGCCTTCTCTTTCACCTCAGCGGGCGAAAGTCCCCCTCCCTGCGGCGGAAGAAACAAAACCACACAGGCAGACGGGCACCTCACGCAGGCTCCCTTCTAGTTTTGGTCTTTAGGAAAATGGCGGCCGGCGGAGACATTATCTCCGCCGGCCGCGGACCTCTAGCGGCGGAGGCGGGCACCGAGTATTACTCGGGGCCCTACGCAGCTTGCGTAGTCCGCGTATAGGGTGGATCGGCCCTGCTGTTAGGGGTTCTGTGTAATTTTGTATTAGGGATGTAGCTGTTGAGTGTTGTGTAATTGGTATTGGGCATGTATCTGCTGGAGGTGCTGTGTAATAAGTATTCAAGATAAAACTCAAAATATATTGGAAATAGGACTTTGAGTGTACCTCCAAAGGACAACGGTGTAATATAAACAAGAAATTACTGTATTTATTGGCGTATAACACTCACTTTTTTACCCTGAAAATAGAGAGTAAACTGTGCCTGTGTGTTATACGCAGGGGGCTGTGGAAAGTTTTTTCCCTGAAACTTCCCTCTTAAAGTTAGGGTGCGTGTTATATGCCTGTGCGTGTTATACGCCGATAAATACGGTAAATTACATAAAATATACCACTTTATTTTGACATATAAATTCTTGTTTCCAATTTCATGTCTTGTTTATATCACACCTTTGGAGGTACACTCAAAGTCCCATTTCCAATATATTTAGAGTTTTGTCAATTATGTCAGGGATGGTTCCTCCAAACAAATGAGTTGATCTAACACCCTGTCCCCATGTAAAACCTATGTTCTTGGCATTGGAGATGTAGCTGTTGAGGGGTGCTGTGTAATTGGTATTAGGTTTATAGCTGTTGAGGAGTGCTGTGTAATTGGCATTGGAGATGTAGCTGTTGAGGAGGGCTGTGTAATTGGTATTAGGGTTATAGCCATTGAAGAGTGCTGTGTAATTAGTATTGGGGAGGTTGCTGTTGAAGTGCCGTGTAATGTAGGTATTGGAGATGTGCTGTGTAATTGGTATTAGGGTTATAGCTGTTGAGGAGTGCTGTGTAATTGGTATTAGGGTTATAGCTGTTGAGGAGTGCTGTGTAATTGGTATTAGGGTTATAGCTGTTGAGGAGTGCTGTGTAATTGGTATTAGGGTTATAGCTGTTGAGGAGTGCTGTGTAGTTGGTATTAGGGTTATAGCTGTTGAGGAGTGCTGTGTAATTGGTATTGGGGTTATAGCTGTTGAGGAGTGCTGTGTAATTGGTATTAGGGTTATAGCTGTTGAGGAGTGCTGTGTAATTGGTATTAGGGTTATA
Organism: Rana muscosa; assembly: GCA_029206835.1. Classification (NCBI taxonomy): domain Eukaryota; kingdom Metazoa; phylum Chordata; class Amphibia; order Anura; family Ranidae; genus Rana; species Rana muscosa. The sequence goes on from CM055128.1 coordinate 95,589,145, forward strand.
GCTGTTGAGGAGTGCTGTGTAATTGGTATTAGGGTTATAGCTGTTGAGGAGTGCTGTGTAATTGGTATTGGGGTTATAGCTGTTGAGGAGTGCTGTGTAATTGGTATTAGGGTTATAGCTGTTGAGGAGTGCTGTGTAATTGGTATTGGGGTTATAGCTGTTGAGGAGTGCTGTGCAGTTGCTATTAGGGTTATACTGTAGCTGTTGAGTGCTGTGTAATTCGTATTGGGGAGGTAGCTGTGGAGGGGTCCTTCGTATTTGGTATTAGGGATGTACTGTAGCTGTTAAGGGGTGTAGTGTGTTGGGAATTGGGAGGGCAGCTGTTGAAAGGTGCCATGCAATAAAAGCTGAAGATGTAACTGTTTAGGGGGTCTTGTGTAATTTGAATTAAGGGTGTAGTTTGTTATGGGTGCTGTGAAATTTGGAATTAAGGGGAAGCTGTTGAGGGGTTATTAAGGGGGGTATTTGGGTCTAACTGGTGAGACATGATGAGTAGTTGGGAGAGGGTTGTAGTTGGTAAGAGGTGTTCTGTTATGGTAGTATAGTGGCATTGAGTAAAGGGACTTAATAATGGGAGTTGGGGGTATACCCACTGAAGAGATCACAACACAGTAGGCACTCTCTATTCCTCATAGAGTCTTAAACTAGCCACAGTGCTAATCCTATCTTAAATGTACGGTGTACCCCAACCCCCACCCCACCCCCTCCCTGCTGGAGCCGCTTGGTAGATTGGGTTCCTTGTTCGTCGGCCTCGGCTCTGTGGACAACCTTGGCCCCTCTAACACACCAGGTTAATCAAATGGATACTGCAATACTATTGGGAGCACAAATCTAAATATCATGCACCACTAACCTGGTTAGTGGTGAAGGAACCCAATAGGAACCCAGGTTGAAGTAGATATCTGTATGTACAAAAATGAGCAGGTAAAGAATTGGGTCAATCACAGTTCACTAGACAATATGATCACTAGGTTATAGAAACTTAGAATAGAGTACTATGCAGCTAAATTTGAATAAACCTGGTAATCCACAAAACTAGCAATAAGTAATGGCATATGGTAATCAGTAACAGCAATGATAATACTGTGATAACACCTCTGTAAACAGCAGTCTATAAGCAGCACTTAGGAGTAAACTCTATATGAATGACTACAGTGAAATACACTCACTGGCAACTTTTTAGGTACACCTTGCTAATACCGGGTTGGATCCCCTTTTGCCAACTGCCTTAAAGTGATACTAAAGTCTAGTTTTTTTTGTTCTTTAAAAATAACAAACATGTTATACTTACCTGCCCTGTGTAGTGGTTTTGCACAGAGCAGCCCAGATCCTCCACTTCCTAGGTTCCTCTTTGGTGCTCCTGGCCCCTCCCTCCTGTCGAGTGCCCCCACAGCAAGCAGCTTGCTTTGGGGGGCACTTGAGCCAAGCCGCAGCTCTGTGTGTCCATTTAGACATGGAGCCGCAGTTTGGCCCCGCCTCCTCTCTTCCCTGATTGGCTAACTTACTTTGACAGCAGCGGGAGCCAATGGCGCCGCTGCTGTGCCTCAGCCAATGAGGAGGGAGAGATGGCTGAGGCACTCATGCACATTGCTGAATAGAGTTGGGGTTCAGGTAAGTATGAGGGGGGCTGCTATACACAGAAGGTTTTTTACCTTAATGCATAGAATGCATTAGGCTAAAAAAACTTTTATCTATACAACCAAATTCTTTGTGGCATAGATTTACCAAGGTGTTGGAAACATTCCTCAGAGATTTTGGTCCATATTGACATGATGGCATCACGCAGTTGCTGTCGGCTGCACATCCATGATGCAAAATTTTCCATTCCACCACATCCCAAGGGTGCTCTATTGGATTGAAATCTGGTGACTGTGTGACCATTAGAGTACAGTGAACTCATTGTCAGGTTCAAGAAACCAGTTTGAGATGATTTGAGTTTTGTGACATGGCGCATTATCCTGCTGGAAGTAGCCATCAGAAGATGGCTACACTGTAGTCATAAAGGGATGACATGGTCAGCAACAATGCAGGCTGTGGCATTTAAACGATGCCCAATTGGTACTAAGAAAAATATCCCCCACACCATTCCACCACCATCCTGAACCATTGATACAAGGCAGGATGGATCCATGCTTTCGTGTTGTTTACACCAAATTCTGACCATACCATATGAATGTTGCAGCTGAAATCGAGACTCATCAGCCAGGCAACGTTTTTCCAATCTTCTATTGTCCCAGTTTAGTGAGCCTGTGTGAATTGTAACCTCAGTTTCCTGTTCTTAGTGGACAGGAGTGGCACCTGGTGTGTTCTTCTGCTGCTGTAGCCCATCTGCCTCAAGGTTCGATGTGTTTTTTCTTTTTCGAGCCATTCTCTGTAAACCCTAGATATGGTTATGTGCGAAAATCCCAGCAGATGAGCAGTTTTTGAAATACTCAGACCAGCCTGTCTGGCACCAACAACCATGCCACGCTCAATGTAACCAAAATCCCCTTTCTTCCCCATTCTGATGCTCGGTATGAACTTCAGCAAGTCGTCTTCACCATGTCTAGATGCCTATATGCATTGAATTGCTGCCATGTGATTGGCTGATTAGCAAGTTTGTGCTACCAAGCAATTGAACAGATGTACCTAATAAAGTGGTCGGTGAGTGTATAAGGCTCCCTAGAGAGGTACTTCTTACTATGGACAATAGGCACAGTTCCTGTGATGAAGCTATTTGGGTAAGAAGTCCTTAATGCTGGTTCTACCGCTGCTAGCAGAGACAGAGTACTTAGGGAATGATCATCCAAAAAGCAGCCTTACCAACTCCATGCATCTAAAAAGCAGCCTTACCAACTGCATGCAGGCTTTAATGGGACTGTACATCTGTGCACTACCATAAAAACTGGGCCTCAACACTAGCCGGCTGAAGAAACTAGATGGTTGCCTTTTAATATTGGACCTTACAAGTGGCACTGATTAAGTCAACCTTTCCGGTAAGGCGTGTGTACAATTTTTATGGGCATTGTACTATTTCTTTGCACCCAGTATCTGTTAATTTATTTTAGAATAATTGTTTGACTCGCTCTTTATTTTTCACCAGATTTACATGATTGTAGTGCACATATGTTTTATAATTGATTGCAATTAATTTATGTTGTGATGCTTACTTTAATATTGATATTATTTGTAAAAGGGATAGTGCACCTTTTTACCATTATTCAATTTGTTCAGTATTCTGATGATTGAGTGCTGCTTTCCTTTTACACAATTTACTGAGCGCAATGTTTTTTTTTTTTTTTTGTAAACTTAAAGATGGGTTCACTTTAAGTACCATAATGGAGCCATTAGACGTTTCCTTTATTCCTATTTAAGTTAATAAATGATTGTATATATCTGCTGCTAATATACTTTCAATAATCAGCTGAAAATCAAAATACATTTTAGTATCAAGTATTTGTTTAAGCAATATGTTTTTTTTTGTATATCATAGAAGTGCTATGGAAACAACCTTCATATCCTTCTGTTCGGTGATCAAACATGACTATGTACATAAACCACACAGTAAAAAAAAATCACACATATCTGCCAAACATAAAGAAAATGTCCAACAGATTGTGTGCAATGCCTGTGCTCCCCCTGCTGAGTGTGCATAACCCCCCTGAGTGAGGTATATAGGGAATATAATGGAAAAGGCAATGTATTTTCTATCAGCTGTAATAATCTACTACCCAATGCTGAGGCAGCGCTAATGATAATATGCCCCTCCACGAGGGGGAATAGATCGCTCTTGCTGATTTCCAGTGGTTCTCTAGTATCCACTGAATTACTTTGTACTAGAGTTGGTGTAGGATTAGCTGCAAGAGAATTGTCAAGCTATTGCTGATCTGGAGAGATGTTACAGAATAAGATGTAATGATGAAGGTCACAGAAGGGCTGCTTGTTAAACATGAAATAGAATAGCGAGAAAACTGTAAAAATACAGCATGTTACAGAAAGATAAGTGTGGGCAGACATAGAGATGAAGCATAAATTAAAGGATCTGTGTCATCCACAATGCTGGAGATTCAGTGCAATCACTGTAGAGCCTGCACAGTGGTGTAGATTCAACCAAGATCTGGCCAATTCTTTGAAAGGAGATGTACATGAATGTTTAACAATATGTTTAGCATTTTTGTTCTAACACCTTGTGTGGTTTTGACATTGGAGTGATATTTTGTGAGCTCCTGTATGCGGTTTGTACTTTTCCTGGCCCTCCATATGCCTAATCACCCTGCGCACAAGCTAATAAGGAGGGGTTGTATTGGACTACATAACTATCTATATACAAAAATAGCAGGAGTTATAGGCATGCAAGGGCCAAGCACAACCAGTGCTGCTCACAAGAATCACATTGTACCGTTTCACACTCCCACGGGCTTAGTCATAGATCTCTGACAAAGCCTGTGGGAGGGTAAAACGCATTAGTGGAGCATGGCTTGGGAGGAGACAAGTTGAAGCAGATCCTGCATATACGATGACTGGGCTGATTGCTGGTGTGTGACTCCCTACCTTTTTTCATAGTCATTTCCAGTGGACTGGGCAAGTCCTGTCGGATGCCGGCACACCAGTATTGGAGTCACTGGGTTGTTACATGTTCACTCGTAAAACGGTTACTTTTTCTAGGGTCACAGAGGGTGGTGATGTAGCTTGAGGCAGAGTTGTAGATGGCTTTGTTTGTTTTGTAGTTGTTGGGTGAGGGGAAGCCAGTGGAGAGGGGTGGCAGAAACTGAATAGTTGGTGGAAAACGTGAGTAAAGTGGTTAAGAAATGTATTATCCTTGTCATTTTCTGCAAGGTTAAAAGAAAGTACAAAGACCCTTATCTTTATTGTATAAATTACTAGTGCCATAAATCTGACTATAGACGGATCGTTTTTATTTTCTGCAACCGCGGGTTGCACTAAAGAAAATTGCTTGATTCCCCAGTCAACATAGTCAGTGTTGACAAGGGAATCCCTCCCATGGAGCCATTGTTTTTTCCAGTTAGGGGGAAGTTATTACTGCTAGCGATTATAATAGCTGCTAGCAATAATCACATGTAGAATCGGACAGGCTGGTGGTACCAAAGTTGATCAATCAACTTGGGTACATCCAGCCTGCCCATACATGGTTTGAATCTCAGCCGGTCCCTGCTGAACCGGCTGAGATTCGAACTATCTATGGCTGGCTTAAAGTGGCTGTAGACCCTTATATATTCCCAGTGAAATGAACAGCCTCAGATGATACACAAACATAGGTTTTACCTGTTTATCTGCAGTCTTCTTTTCCCTACACCTCTTCAAAAGGGCAGATCGTGTGAATAATCTTTCTTTATCTGTCAGGAGCACAAAGGAGCACTTCTCAGTCGGTCACCAGTTCTATAGAAGAAACAGACTGCACCTAAATGAGGAGGGTGCAAATCTGCTGGGAGTGAAGATGGCCTAAAAGTTAGATAGGTTTTTAAACTAGACGACAGGGGGGGGGAGGGTCCAGAGGTAGAGATGGTCAGCAATGAACATATTCATGAGGGTAGCATTAGTGGTAGGTTGACTAAAGTGCATAAACCCGTGGTAAGTATGGTAACAAGTCCTATTTGCAATCTCGGAACACCCAATAAGAGGACAGTATGCGACCGGTCTAAACTACGTGGCATGTTCACCAATGCCAGGAGCCTGGCGGACAAGATGGGTAAATTAGAGATACCGTTGAACGAGGAGGATTTCGATTTTGTGGGAATTTCAGAGACCTGGTTCAACAGCTCTCATGATTGGCTGGCAACCATTCAAGGGTGTTCATTCTATTGCAGGGATAGAGAGGGTAAAAAAGGGGGAGGGGTATGCCTATATATCAAGAATAATGTACAAGTGAATGTGAGAGATGACATCAATAAGGGAGCTAGGGAGGAAGTGGAATACTAATGGGTAGAGCTCCAAAGGGATGAAGCTAAAGGGAAAATAATACTGGGAGTATGCTATAGGCCCCCTAACCTGAGGGACGAGGGGGAGACAGACCTCCTATAACAATTTGGATTAGCAGCAAGAATGGGTAGTGTTATCATAATGGGGGATTTTAATTATCCAGACAGACTGGGCGGAGGGAACCACACATTTGTCCAAGGCTCGCCAGTTCCTAAATGTCTTGCAGGACAATTTCATGGGTCAGATGGTAGACGCACCAACTAAAAACAAGTCGTTACTAGATCTACTGATTACCAACAATACAGACCTAATCACGGATGTGGAATAACGTGGCAATTAAGGAAACAGCAATCACAGGTCAATTGGCTTCAGTATAAATCACACAAATGGGAAACACGAAAGGTAACACAAAGACACTGAATTTCAAAAGAGCCAACTTCCCTAAACTACAAACCTTGCTAGAAGATATAAATTGAGATAAAATCTTAGAAACAAAGAGCACAGAGGAGAGATGGGTTTGCTTTATGAGCATATCAAATAAGGGCAATAGCCAATGCATCCCATTGGGAAATACATTTAAAAGAGCGAACAAAAGTCCTGGATGGCTTAACTCCAATGTAAAAATGCATATATAAGCAAAGGAGAAGGCCTTCAAAACATACAAGGCTAAGGGATCATCATCAGCATTCAGACTTTACAAAGAATGCAATAAGATATGTAAGGGTGCAATTAGGGTGGCTAAGATAGAACAAGAAAGTCACATAGAAGAGGCGAGCAAAAAAAATCCCAAGAAATTCTTTAAGTATATAAACAGTAAAAAAGGGAGGACAGACCATATTGGCCTCATAAAGAATGCGGAAGGACATCTGATTACAAAGGATGGGGAGATGGTGAAGGTATTGAATTTATTCTTCTCAGTCTTCACGAGGGAATCGGGGGGGGGGCTTCAGTAACCAAAACTGCAGTTTTTGTCCTCATGACAAATCACAGGAAGCACCTTCATGGCTAACAGAGGACAGAATTAGAAATAGACTTGAAAAACTCAACATTAATAAGTCACCGGGACCAGATGGCTTGCACTCGAGGGTACTTAACCTGTGTCAGACATATAGTACACACTGTTGCATTCAACAACATTAATTCCCCCCCCCCCTCCCTGCCCTGCACCTCTTCAAACTGGCGTGGGCATCTTCCCATAACAAAACTTGTACTGCCATCCAGAAAAAAAAGGTGGCGTGAGACATAAGGAGAAGAGTGAGCCAGCGGAGCCTCTGCAGACCCACCACACAGCAGGGCATCATACAATACAGACAAAAGAGCACATTATATAGCATAGTACTGTATCCCCAGATGTGTATATGTGAGGTAGCGCAGGAGTCTCCGCTGTGTCTCCAGGCAGCTGGTCTATGTTTCCTGGATGGGCATGGGGAAAAGTCTCGCTGCACTGTACATGTGGTTGGTAGGACTGTTACTGTCCCAGGGCTCCTGCTACCTTTGTAGCATAGGATGTAGATGAGCCCCCAATGGGGCGTGCACCCGAGGGTACTTAGTAAAAATTAGGAACAATGGTCTGGCAATTACTTGACTGAGTTCCCTGACAGTCTACAGACTGGAATGGTACCAGCTGATTGGAGAAAAGCCAATGTAGCACCAATATTTAAAAAAAGGCCAAAATACATCCCTGGGAATTACAGACCAGTTAGCCTAACATCAATAGTATGCAAGCTCTTGGAGGGGATAAGGGACTATAGACACAATTTTAGTAATGACAATGGCAACATTAACAGTAATCGGCATGGATTCATGAAGCATCATTCTTGCTAAACCAATCTATTAACCTTCTATGAGGAGGTGAGCTGCCATCTAGATAAAGGAAGGCCTGTAGACGTGGTGTATCTGGATTTTGCAAAAGCATTTGATACAGTTCCCCATAAATGTCTACTGTACAAATTAAGGTCCGTTGGCATGGACCATAGGGTGAGTACATGGATTGAAAACTGGCTACAGGGGTGAGTTCAGAGGGTAGTATATGGGGAGTATTCAAAATGGTCCGGGGTGGAAAGTGGGGTCCCCCAGGGTTCTGTCCTGGGACCAGTCCTATTTAATTTATTCATAAACAACCTGGAGGATGGGATAAACGTCTCAATCTCTGTATTTGCAGACAATTTTAAGCTAAGCAGGGCAATAACTTTTCCGCAGGAGGTAGGAACCTTGCAAGAAGATCTGAACAAGTTAATGGGGTGGGCAACTACATGGCAAATGAGGTTTATTGTAGAAAAATGTAAAATAATGCATTTGGGTGGCAAAAATATGAATGCAATCTACTCACTAGGGGGAGAACCTCTGGGGAATCTAGGATGGAAAAGGACCTGGGGGTCCTAGTAGATGACAGGCTCAGCTGCTGCAAGCAAAGCAAACTGAATATTGGCATGCATTAAAAAGGGGATTAACTCCAGAGATAAAACAATAATTCTCTCACTCTACAAGACTCTGGTCCGGCCGCACCTGGAGTATGCTGTCCAGTTCTGGGCACCAGTCCTCAGGAAGGATGTACTCGAACTGGAGAGAGTCAAGAGAAGGGCAACAAAACTAATGAAGGGATTGGAGGAACTTAGTTATGAGGAAAGGTTACTTTTTTTTTTTTTTTCAACCTCAAGAGAGCCTCATCCCCACAACCGTTGCCCGGTGGTTGTGGGTGTCTGCGGGTGGTATCTGGAAGCCCCCTTTAACAAAGGGGAACTCCAGATCCCGGCCCCCCATGTGAATTGGTAAGGGGTACATTGTACCCCTACCATTTCACAAAGAAAAAGTGTGAAAATGTTAAAAACCACAGGAGACGGCTTGGGACAAGTCCTTTATTAAAAAAAAAAAAAAAAAAAAAAAAAACATTCCAGCGATGTAATCCAGTCTCTCGATGTCCAGCGTTGTAATCCATTCTCGATGTCCAGCGATGATCCATTCTCCAGCGATTCTCTCCAGCGAGGAACGACGCAGATCCTTCCTGCACCGGAGGCACCCGGCCTAATGACGCACAAGCTGTTTGACAGTTCCTTTATAACCGAGGGCGGAGCCACCCATGCCGTGGACGGGTGACCCCGCCCCCTCTAACGCGTCACGGGGAAACCCCTTACCAATTCACATAAGGGGGGCCGGGATCTGGAGTTCCCCTTTGTTAAAAGGGGGCTTCCAGATTCCGATAAGCCCCCCGCCTGCAGACCCCCACAACCACCGGGCAAGGGTTGTGGGGATGAGGCCCTTGTCCCCATCAACATGCGGACATCCTCCCCATGTTGAGGGAATGTGGCCTGGTGCGGTTCAGGAGGGGGGGGGGCGCTCTCTCGTCCCCCCCCTCTTTTCCTGCGGCCTGCCAGGTTGCATGCTCGGATAAGGGTCTGGTATTGATTTTTGGGGGGAACCCCACACCATTTTCTTTTCAAATTTGGCATAGGGTTCCCCTTAATATCCATACCTGAAGGGCCTGGTAATGGAATTTGGGGGGACCCCCACACTTTTTTTTTAAATTATTTTTCAATGACTTTCAATGACTTTGATCTGTATTGCCGGGACTCGTCAATTTATTATAGCCACGAGTAGTTTTAAATTACTTTTTTTTCTAGGGATGGGTTTTATGTTCGGGTCGAGCATGAGTTCGACTCGAACATTGGCTGTTCGCCCGTTCGCCAAATAGCAAACAATTTGGTGTGTTCGCGGCAAATTCGAAAGCCGCGGAACACCCTTTAAAAGGCTATGGGAGAAATCAAAAATACTAATTTTAAAGGTTAATATGCAAGTTATTGTCATAAAAAATGTTTGGGGACCTGGGTCCTGCCCCAGGAAACATGTATCAATGCAAAACAAAGTTTTAAAAACAGCAGTTTTTTCAGGAGTAGTGATTTTAATAATGCTTAAAGTGGTTGTAAACCCTCCTTTGCAAGTTACACCTACAGGTAAGCCTTAATCTAGGTGTTTGCAATATCTCCTAAACCTACACAGTTTAGGAAATATTTGCCAAAAGGGATTACGCCATTGTGTACGGCGCATGCGCGTCGCAGACAACAGCGCAGGCGCACTGTAAATCCCATTTACAAATCCGGCCTTGCCAGATTTGACGGCTCCTGCGTGCATGTGCGGAGTGATGTCTTCCACCGCTCTGGCCAATCACAGCGCTGGAGCGGCGATACCCGGAAGTAACCTTCCGGCGAGATGACTGTGGCCGGAGAGGGAAATGTGGATGGTTTCGGGGCTTCGATCTAAGGTAAGTAATGCATAATGAGCTAGTAAGCTAGTCAGGTTTTTTTTTTTTTCTTTTCATTTTCAGGGTTTACATCCACTTTAAAGTGAAACAATAAAAGTGATGCAGGGTTCCCCTTAATATCCATACCAGACCTGAAGGGCCTGGTAATGGAATTTGGGGGGACCCATGCTATTTTTTTCAATGACTTTTATCTGTATTGCCGGGACCCGACAATTCATTAATAGCCGCGAGTAGTTTTAAATTCCTTTTTTTCCTTCAGAAATTACATTTTGTGCAGGAACAGTTCTAAACACGGGAAACATGCGCTACTTTACAGGCATACTATAGACACCCCCCAGGTACAAAATTTAAAGGAATATTTCACTTTTATTGTTTCACTTTAAGCATTATTAAAATCACTGCTCCCAAAAAAACTGCAGTTTTTAAAACTTTTTTTTGCATTGATACATGTCCCCTGGGGCAGGACCCGGGTCCCCAAACACTTTTTCTGACAATAACTTGCATATTAACCTTTAAAATTAGCATTTTTGATTTTTCATGTTCGTGTCCCATAGACTTTAACGGTGTTGGCGTGTTCGAACAAATTTTTTGCCCGTTCGCATGTTCTGGATGCGAACCGAACCGAGGGGTGTTCGGCCCATCCCTATCCACACCTAGACAGGATAGGTAAACACAGTTACACATTATAACAGTAAACACATACAGTGGGTAAGGAAAGGAATCATCCCCTTTAAAATAATCACATTTTGTTGCTTTGCAGCCTGAAATTAGGACAGAAACCATTTTTGTTTTATCCAGCTGCATTTATTCAGTGCAGCTTATAACAGTCAAGTGAAAGATATAACACCAACATGTCAGAAAAAAAATAATAAAAAAAAGTCAAAAACAATCACTGAGTTGGAAAAAGAGTCACCCCCTTGTGTCAGTATTTTGTTCAACCACATTTTGCTTTAATTACAGCCTTTAGTCTGTTGTGATATGTCTTTACTAACTTTGTACATCTAGACTTTGCAATATTTTCTCACTCTTCTTTGCAGAACTGCTCAAGTTCAGTTAGATTTGATATTGACCGTTTGTAGACTGCAGTCTCCTAGTCATTCCACAGATTTTCAATGGGGTTTAAAGTGGTTGTTAAGCCACTCCCACATGTATACACCATCAGCACTGCCTCCTATTTTAGTATCCCCCTCTGTGTGTGATTTATAAAAAATAAATGCTGCAAATACCTAATTTCACTGCCGAGATTGCGATCACATGACCTGCCAGCTTTCTCCTTTCATCCTCTGAGAGATGCAGCGGTGGTACTGAGATTCCTCTGTTGATGTCAGTCTGGAGGGGTAGAGGAGAGAGCTGGCTGGTCATGTGATTGCAATCTTGGCTCTTAAATGAAGTATTTACAGCATTTATATTTCATTCACAGAGGGGGACACTGCAATGGGAGGCAATGCTGATGGTGTATACAGGTTAGTGTTATGAGAGCAGCAGGAGGGGGGAGGGGCGGCTCACACGCAGACAGAGAGGGAAGGGGGGAAGAGGACACAGGAGCAGAGAGGAGAGCAGATAGCAGGCTGCTGATGACACAGGCATGTAAACTGACCCCGGTGTCTGGTCTCAGCAGCCATGATATATCGTGGTCAGTTTACAGAGGGGTGGGGAGAAACTGGCAGGATCAGCCAGGTTTTTTAGGTGTTACAGGGGGCAAAATCACACAGGTCAAGCACTGTGTCATATAAGATGCTTTAAAGGAGCAGAATCTATTTTGTTTTATTTTTTGGGTTAAAAAACGCTTTAAGCCTAGGCTCTGACTAAGCCATGCAAGGACATTCACCTTTTTCTCCTTCAACCACTGTGTGGTCATTTTTGCTGCGTGCTTTGGGTCATTGTCATTTTGGAAGGTAAACCTTCTTCCCATTGACAACTTTCTGGCAGAGGACAGCAGAATTCCCTCAAGAATTTGATGGCAATTTGCCTCCTCCATTTTTCCTTCTATCCTATCCTATTCCTTCTATTCCTGCGGCAGAGAATCCCCCATAACAGGATATTGCCACCTCCATGCTTTACTGTAGGAATGGTGTTATTTGGATGATGAGCTGTATTGGATTTTTGCAAGACATATCGTTTGGTGTTGAGGCCAAATAATTCAATGTTAGTCTCATCTGACCCAACAACTTTTTGCATGTGGCCTCAGAATCTTCAAGGTTTGTTTTGAGGTCAGTCATGACTGCATTTGGCCTTTCTTGAGAAATGTTTTTGTTCTTGCAACCCTCCTATACAAGCCACATTTGTGGAGAATTTGTAATATTGTCACATGCACACAATGATCACTCTTTGTCATACATTCCAACAACTGCTTCAGGGTTTTTAGGCCTCGTGGTAGCCTCTCTAACCAAATTTCTCCTGGCTCTTTCATCCAATTTGGAGCGACGTCCTGATCCGGGGAGGGTCTGTGTTGTACCAAATACCTTCCACTTAATAATAGACTCAAAATTACCACAGTTGAACACAGTTGAACTTCAAATGGCTTTGTGTGCCATTGAGAAGGTGATTAGCTACACCTAATTGAGTTTTCAAATCATTTTTAGGAGGGGGGTGATTTTTTTCCAACTCAATGATTTTGTTTTTGAATTTTTTATTTTTATTTTGACAGACATTTTGGTGTTATATCTTTCACTTGGATGTTATAAGTTGCACTGCGTAAACACAGCTGGATAAAACAAAAATGGTGGCTGTCTTCATTTCAGGCTGCAAAGCAACAAAACGTGATTATTTTACAGGGGGTGATTCTTTTCTATACCCACTGTAACACCTTAATAAACAGATTACACATAACAGCAGGAGACCTCAGCATCAGGTTGTTTTGGGACGTTTATAATCTTCTGCTTTGAGTCTCTGAGTCTAGGAGGGGGTTGAAGCAGTCAATGCTGGTTTGGGCTGTTCAGTCTATACCCCCAAAAAAACACAGAGGTCCCAAATCTGTATCGGGGGCTTCCTGTTCTCAGAGTCTGTGTGTTTCGGGGAGACGTGGACTTGAATCCGAAGTAAAACTACTCCAAAGGTCCCCCAGGCACACACCTCCAAAAGAATAGAGCCCCCTCAAACACCAGGGCCCATTGTCAGTAGGCAAGAGACTAGCCTGCAGTCTCCTCCAAAAGCCCCTTTCCACCCCCTTCCCTATTCATAGAAGGCATACTGTAGCTTCCATCAATAAAAAGTGCTCTAAGAAAGGGGAAGGCAAATCTATCATTCCTCCACCCATCCTCCATTTTTAAAGCGCATTCCAGTGACGGAAGCTATAGTACAGCTTGTATGAACAGAGGAGGGGGGGGGCAAGAAAGGGAGGACATAGTCAGCACTCTTGATAAATGATTATGCCAGATCCAGTGGCTGTAATAACCCCTAAAGCACCGAAGATTACTGCTGTGGGGGTATGCAGAGGTATGAAGGTGCAGAGGGCAGAAGATTTCAACTAGGATCGCAGCCACCGACACAAGATCATTTTTCAGTCAATGTAACTGATTTAAAAAAAAAATACCTAAACTTTTTTATTTTGAGACAATGCACAAGAAATATGCATATACACCTCGATTCACAATGTGAATTTATTACATACAGAAAATGTGTTATTCGTCTAGAACACAGTGGATTTTTAATTCTTGCACTTTTTTTTTCCGCTCTCATGTCATTAAAGAACTTCTACACCAGGGGTAGGCATCCTTGGCCCTCCAGCTGTGGTGAAACTACAAATCTCATCATGCCTCTGCCTCTAGGAGTCATGCCTGTGATAGTCAGGGTCTTGCAATGTCTCATGGGACTTGTAGTTTCAAAACAGCTGGAGGGCCGAGGTTGCCTACCCCTGTTCTACACTATTGTTACATGAAATATCATCAAAGGGAATTCTGAATGAATATTTGGAGGACTAACTCTCCGTGTTCGCAGAGCCGGCTCCAGTCTTCTGGGACATAATGTGTTTATGGTTGCCCAGAGGTGACTTCATAAATGAGTAAATTCCAAATGTAAAAAATCTATTTTTTATATATCATTTAGATCTCCCTTCTAGAGAAATGTATGAAACATTTATGGTAAGTGGGTTAATAGATATGTGAAGGACCTCTTCTTGCAATGGAATTGGTAAAGATGTTACCATAGCAACTGAATAGTAGATATTTTCCTGGATATTTTGAATACAGTTCTCGTTTGGTAAGACCTTGTCTGTTTCTTGTCTTCTGTGCGTGTCAAGGTAATATATCTGGAGCTGTTCTATTTACGACCATGTAAGTAATAGAATAGATCTTCTGCAACCGGAAGAAGTCAACTTGTTAGTTGACACACGATCATCTTGCACTGATTTGCATAACAGAAATCAGTACGCATGATGCAGAAACAAAAAATGATGCATGTAATTAAAATAATATACGAATGAACATTTATGTGTGAATCCTGGGGCTCTTTCATGCGGTTAAACCAGAAAAAGACAAAACACTCATTAGCGCACTGTTGTTAGGATGGAAAGAGCATGGGCAATCAGAGTCTCTAAAATGAAAGTTCATATAAAGGAATAGTCTCTGGGGGTGAAGTGCTGACTTTACCAAGTAACTTTAGACCTGTTAGTTTAACTTCCATAGTCGGGAAGATACTGGAGAAATTAATAAAAGACCACGTAGACGAGTCCTTGCTGGAAAAAATATTTTAAGCAACAGACTGTATGGATTCATGAAAGACAGAGGTTGTCAAATAATTGTCATTTCTTTTTTTATGAGGAGGCAAGTAAAATCTTGGACAGAGGGATTGGATGTGGTATACTCAGGGCTGCCATCAGGGGGGTACAGCCCATACACTTGTAAGGGGCCCGAGCGTCTGGTAGGGATGTGAGAAGACAGGTGCAGAGGAGCTCTGTGAATACTTCTGTATGTGTGCGAGTTGGCAGCTGATGCTCTGCGTTATTAAGCTCACCTTGGGCTCTTTGCTGCCACCTCTGGCCATTTCCTGCATGTGCACCCCTCGCGTGAGCAACCTGTACTCAGTGCACTGTATGCTGGACTGCAGCTCCTATCTGTGCCTCAGCCACATGTGGAAACAAGAGCTGGGACTAGGAGGACCGCCTTACAAAAAGGGCTGTTGTACAAGTGAGGGGAGGTGGCTGTGTCTGTACATGTCTGTGTGTGTATGTGTGTGTATGTGTATGTGTACATGCCTGTATGTGTGTACATGCCTGTGCATGTGTACATGCATGTACACACACGTGTGTGTGTGTGTACATGCGTGTGTGTGCACATACGTGTGTACATGCCTGGGTGTGTATATATATATATATATATATATATATATATATATATATATATATATACATATACATATATATATATACATATACATATACACATACATACATACAGTACATACATACATATACACACACACACACACACACAGGTGTGGGGGGGGTGAGAGCCTACAGGTGTGAGGGGGGCCGAGAGCCTACAGGTGTGTGGGGGGCCGAGAGCCTACAGTTGTGAGGGGGGCCGAGAGCCTACAGGTGTGAGGGGGGCCGAGAGCCTACAGGTGTGAGGGGGGCCGAGAGCCTACAGGTGTGAGGGGGGCCGAGAGCCATAGAGGGGTGAGGGGGGCCGAGAGCCGTAGAGGGGTGAGGGGGGCTGAGAGCCGTAGAGGGGTGAGGGGGGCTGAGAGCCGTAGAGGGGTGAGGGGGGCTGAGAGCCGTAGAGGGGTGAGGGGGCTGAGAGCGTACAGGGGTGAGGGGGGCTGAGAGCGTACAGGGGTGAGGGGGGCTGAGAGCGTACAGGGGTGAGGGGGGCTGAGAGCGTACAGGGGTGAGGGGGGCTGAGAGCGTACAGGGTTGAGGGGAGCTGAGAGCGTACAGGGGTGAGGGGAGCTGAGAGCGTACAGGGGTGAGGGGGGCTGAGAGTGTACAGGGGTGAGGGGGGCTGAGAGCGTACAGGGGTGAGGGGGGCTGAGAGCGTACAGGGGTGAGGGGGGCTGAGAGCGTACAGGGGTGAGGGGGGCTGAGAGCGTACAGGGGTGAGGGGGGCTGAGAGAGTGTACAGGGGTGAGGGGAGCTGAGAGAGCGTACAGGGGTGAGGGGAGCTGAGAGCATACAGGGGTGAGGGGAGCTGAGAGCATACAGGGGTGAGGGGAGCTGAGAGCGTACAGGGGTTTGGGGGGCTGAGAGCGTACAGGTGTGAGGGAGACTGAGGCACGGAAGGACTTGGTGGGATGGCTATTGGGCGGATTCGGTGGGACGACCAGTGGGTGGGCCCTGGGGAATGTTGGTGGTCAGGCTGGGGAGAAACGCAGGCCTAAAGCTGTGCAAGGGGCCCCACAATTTCTGATGGCTGCCCTGGGTATACTTGGATTTTGGAAAAGCGCTTGACACAGTTCCCCACACACGGCTAATGTGCAAGGTAAAGTCTACAGGCTTGGAAAGATCAATTTGTAAATGGATAGAAAACTGGCTAAAAGACATAATTCAGAGAGTAGTGGTTAATGATTCTTATCTTACTCTGAATGGTCTAAGGTTATCAGTGGTGTACCCCAAAGTTCAGTGTTGGGACCCTTACTTTTTAATATCTTTATAAATGATATTGGGTCTGGGATCAAAAGTAACATTTCTGTCTTTGCAGATGACACCAAACTATGCAGTGGAATAACGTCCTTACAGGATGTCTCCAATTTACAAGCTGACCTCAATGCACTGTCTAATTGGGTGACTATGTGGCAAATGAGGTTTAATGTTGATAAATATAAAGTTATGCACTTGGGGGCTAAAAATATGCATGCATCATACATACTAGGGGGAGTACAACTGGGGAAATCCTCAGTGGAGAAGGATCTGGGGGTTTTTGTAGATCATAAGCCGGATGCTGATCATATAGATTTCCGGCGGACCAGATGGTCGCCGAAGTCTCTATGATCGTAGGAGGCCGGGCGCGATGTTATGACGTCACGCCCGGCCTCTGCATTAAAAAAACACGGCTCCGCCTCGACTGGGAAGCGGTGATCGTTTTTTAAATTTTTTTATTTTAGGCTTCCCAGCCTAGTGGTAAGATGTGGGGTCTTATTGACCCCATATCTCACTGTAAAGAGGTCCTGTCATGTCATATTCGTATTACAAGGGATGTTTACATTCCTTGTAATAGGAATAAAAGTGATCACATTTTTTTATTTTTTTTAAAAAGTGTCAAAATAAAAAAATGTAAGTAAAATTAACAATAATTTGTTTTATTTTTAAAGTGCCCCGGTCACGTGTGCTTGCACGTAGAAGCGAACGCATACGCAAGTCCCGCCCACATATGAAAACGGTGTTCAAACCACACATGTGAGGTGTTGCCGTGAACGTTAGAGCGAGAGCAATAATTCTAGGCCTAGACCTCCTCTGTAACTCAAAACATGTAACCAGTAAAAAAAATTAAAGCGTCGCCTATGGGGATTTTTAAGTTCCGAAGTTTGGCGCCATTCCACGAACGTGTGCAATTTTGAAGCGTGACATGTTAGGTAGCTATTTACTCGGCGTAACTTCATCTTTCACACTATGCAAAAAAATTGGGCTAACTTTAATGTTTTTTGTTTTTTTTTAAAGCATGAAACTGTTTTTTTCCCCCAAAAAAATGCGTTTGAAAAATTTTGCGCAAATACTGTGCGAGATAAAAAGTTGCAATGACCGCCATTGTATTCTCTAGGGTCTCTGCTAAAAAAACATATATAGTGTTTGGGGGTTCTATGTAATTTTCTAGCAAAAAAATTATGATTTTTACATGTAGGAGCGAAGTGTCAGAATTGGCCTGGGCCTGAAGTGGTTAAGAAAGGTATGGACCCCAGAGAGAGAGAGAGAGAGATATAATTTTGCCCCTGTTCAAATCATTAGTAAGAAATCATCTGAAATATGCAGTTCAGTTTTGGGCCCCAGTTCTCAAAAAAGATATCGGGCAACTGGAGAAAGTGCAGAGAAGGGAAACCAAACTGATAAGAGGCATGGAGGAAAGATTAAAGGAAATTAAATCTCTCTTAAGAAGAGGAGAATAAGGGGGGATATGATCAATATGTACAAATACATAAGTGATCCAAATAGTGAACTTGGTATTGAGATATTTGCTTTAAGGTCATCACAGAGCACAAGGGGGCACTCTTTACATCTAGGAGGGAAAAAAGATTTCATCTCCAAATACGGAAAGGTTTCTTCACAATAAGGCCCCTTTCACACTGGGGCGGGCAGGAGCGGTGGCGGTATAGCAGCACGATTTTCAGCGCTGCTATACCGTCGTTCTTACCGCGGTATGCGGTCGCTAGGGGGGTGAATTTAACCCCCGCTAGCGGCCGAAAAAGGGTTAATACCGCCCGCAAACCGCGGCTATTGCCGCGGTTTGCGGGCGGTATTACCGCGCTGTCCTATTGATTTCAATGGGAGACCGCGGTAAAGGCGCGGTGAACACAACGCTCCTTTACCGCTGTAAAGAAGCGGCTAGCAGGACTTTTGGAGCGGTCCTGCTAGCGCACCGCTTCAGTGTGAAAGCCTTCGGGCTTTCACATTGAAGGCTAAAGGGCATGATTTTTTCATGCGGTATAATAGCGCTAATATTAGCGCTAAACCGCATGAAAAACGCCCCAGTGTGAAAGGGGCCTTAGATGGTAAATAAAAGGGGGAACTCCCACGCTGACTGACAACCTAAGCTAGGGGGCACTGCTGCAAGAAACCTGTGAATCTGATTCAAAGCAAAACATGTACTAATAGGAAAAAAAGGTGGTGTCTGCGCTGTGAAGGGGCAGGGAAAGTGGAAAAAATGGAGCCGATCACACAGCCAGTATATAAATAAATAAAATCAATAAAGTGATAAGTGCACTAACAATATAACCTGTGGAGCAGGTATAAATAATAACAGTGAATGACATAAAACATATATGACAAATCCAAAAGATAGGTATCACTTCAAATGGTGCACAAAGTGAACATCAATGCACAATAGTAATAGTCCAGAAAATAAATAGTCCAACAATAATGGTGATAAATAAACTGAAGTTCATATGTGTGAGTGATTCCCACCACCAGAAAGGATAATAAAACACACAGTGCTGCAGAATTCTTCAGTAAAACACCTCGGTGTCTGCAAGCAGCTCACCTCACTGCTGTTAGACAAACAGCATATGCAGACCGCAGGGTATAGATAAAAATGGTGTTTGCAATGGTATGGCAGTCTCCTTTATGTTGCTGCAGTCCTCTCAGTAGCAGATGGAAGCTGTACATAGGATGTAAAAGAAGGGAGAGCAATCATAGTGCACCACAGGCAGGGAACCACATAAGGGCAGGTGCCAATCACACGGTATTGCACTCACTTGATAGTAAAGGGAGCGTGGGCAAAACTCCACGAACGCAGAGTTTGTAAAGCTCTGTATTGGTCCCCTTCTATTATTACCAGGTCATCAATGGGATAAGTACTCAGTGAAAGATATGATGAAGTCACGTGATGTGACGATACGCGTCGGGATTGGAGCATTAGGTTTACCAACTTTCTGATAGTAGGAAGATGAGCGCGGCGCTTGTGGATACTCTGCATGACTTTTATCTGCTAAATGTGAGTTTTATTTGTTTTATGATTATAATAAATGTTTTACCAAACGGGATTATGCTATGAATGCCTCCCTTCTATTCCTCATATCTTTCACCGAGTACTTATCCCATTGATGACCTGGTAATAGAAGGGGACCAATACAGAGCCATACACACACTGAGGGCTTACGAATTCGGCGTTCGTGGAGTTTTGCCCACGCTCCCTTTACTATCAAGTGAGTACAATATCGTGTGATTGGCGCCTACCCTTATGTGGTTCCCTGCCTGTGGTGTGCTATGATTGCTCTCCCTTTCTTTACATCCTATGTACGGCTTCCATCTGCTACTG
The DNA here is from genome assembly GCA_029206835.1 of Rana muscosa. Taxonomy (NCBI): domain Eukaryota; kingdom Metazoa; phylum Chordata; class Amphibia; order Anura; family Ranidae; genus Rana; species Rana muscosa. The sequence continues at coordinate 95,609,218 of CM055128.1, forward strand.
AGAGGACTGCCGCAACATAAAGGAGACTGCCATACCGTTGCAAACACCATCTTTATCTATGCCCTGCGGTCTGCATATGCTGTTTGTCTAACAGCAGTGAGGTGAGCTGCTTGCAGACACTGAGGTGTTTTACTGAAGAATTCTGCAGCACTGTGTGTGTATTATTATCCTTTCTGGTGGTGAGAATCACTCACACATATGAACTTCAGTTTATTTATCACCATTAGTGATGAGCCGAACACCCCCGGGTTCGGTTTGCACGAACGTTAGAACCCTATTAAATACAATGGATGCGAACGTTCGAAATCTAAAGTGCTAATTATAACGACTATTATGCATGTTATTGTCCTAAAAAGGGTTTGGGAACCCGGGTTCTGCACCAGGGGACATGTATCAATGCAAAAAGAAGTTTTAAAAACGGCCGTTTTTCGGGAGCAGTCATTTTAACCACTTAATCCCTGGACCAATACGGGCCATTATGACCAGGCCCCTTTTTGCGATTCGGCACTGCATCGCTTTAACGGACAATTGCGCGGTCGTGCGACGTGGCTCCCAAACAAAATTGGCGTCCTTTTTTTCCCACAAATAGAGCTTTCTTTTGGTGGTATTTGATCACCTCTGCGGTTTTTATTTTTTGCGATATAAACAAAAATAGAGCGAAAAAAATGAAATTTTTTACTTTTTGCTATAATAAATATCCCCAAAAAATATATAAAAAAACTTTTTTTTTCCTCAGTTTCGGCCGATACGTATTTTTCTACATATTTTTGGTAAAAAAAAATCGCAATCGCCGTTTATTGATTGGTTTGCGCAAAAATTATATTGTTTACAAAATAGGGGATAGTTTTAAGGCATTTTTAAATTTTTTTTTTTTTTACTAGTTATGGCGGCGATCAGCGATTTTTTTCGTGACTGCGACATTATGGCGGACACATCGGACACTTTTGACACATTTTTGGGACCATTGTCATTTTCACAGCGATCAGTGCAATAAAAATGCACTGGTTACTATGAAAATGACACTGGCAGTGAATGGGTTAACCACTAGGGCCCTGGAGGGGTTAAGTGTGCCTAGGGGCATGTTACTAACTGAGGGGGGGCGTGGCTACGACTGCCACGTCACCGATCTCCGCTCTGCTTACACAGAGCGGAGATCACTGACATTGTCAGTAGAGGAGCGGGGAGATGTTGTGTTTACACACACATCTCCCCGCTCCGAGCCTCCGTGAGACGATCGCGGGGATGCCTGCGGCGATCGAGTCCGCGGGACCCGCGGTCCCACTCACGGGGAAGAAAGGGGGGTCGCGAGCGCGCCGGCGGCGCGCGCGCGACCCCGACATCGGCAGTTAAAGGGCCACGTACATGTACGTGATTGTGCCTGTACGTGCCATTCTGCCGACGTATATCTCCGTGAAGGGGTCGGCAAGTGGTTAATGATGCATAAAGTGAAAAAAAAAAAGTCAAATATTCCTTTAAATATCGTACCTGGGGGGTGTCTAAAGTATGCCTGTGAAGTGCCACGTGTTTCCCGTGTTTAGAACTGTCCCTGCACAAAATTACATTTCTAAAGGAAAAAAAGCCATTTAAAACTGCTTGCGGCTTTAACCACTTGACCACTGGGCACTTAAACCCCCTTAATAACCAGACCAATTTTCAGCTTTCGGTGCTCTCACATTTTGAATGACAATTACTCAGTCATACAACACTGTACCCATATGAAATTTTTGTCCTTTTTTTCACACAAATAGAGCTTTCTTTTGGTGGTATTTAATCACTGTTGGGTTTTTTATTTTTTGCGCTATAAGAGAAAAAAGACTGAAAATTTTGTAAAAAAATGATTTTTTTTTCGTTTCTGTTATAACATTTTGCAAATTACTATTTTTTCTTCATAAATTTTGGCCAAAATTTATACTGCTACATATCTTTGGTAAAAATAAGTACAAATTGGTGTATATTATTTGGTCTTTGTGAAAGTTATAGAGTCCACAAGCTATGGTGCCAATATCTGAAAATTGATCACACCTGAAGTACTGACGGCCTATCTCAATTCTTGAGACCCTAACATGCCAGAAAAGTACAAATACCCCCCAAATGACCCCTTTTTGGAAAGAAGACATTCCAAGGTATTCAGAAAGAGGCATTGTGAGTTTTTTGAAGTTGTCATTTTTTCCCACAATTCTTTGCAAAATCAAGATTTTTTTTTTCTCTTTTTTTTTTTTCACAAAATTGTCATATTAGCAGGTTATTTCTCACACACAGCATATGCATTCCACAAATTACACCCCAAAACACATTCTGCTATTACTCCCGAGTATGGCGATACCACATGTGTGAGACTTTTACACAGCGTGGCCACATACAGAGGCCCGACATGCAGGGAGCATCTTCAGGCGTTCTGGAGCACCGAGGCCAATTCTTACATTTCTCTCCTACATGTAAAAATCATCATTTGTTTGCTAGAAAATTACATAGAACCCCAAAACATTATATATGTTTTTTTAGCAAAGACCTTAGAGAATATAATGGTGGTTGTTGCAACTTTTTATCTCGCACGATATTTGCGCAGCAATTTTTTTAACGCGTTTTTTACGGAAAAAAAATGTTTTGTGCTTAAAAAAAAAAAAAAAAACAGTAAAGTTAGCCCAATGTTTTTGCATAATGTGAAAGATGAAGTTACGCCGAGTAAATAGATACCTAACATGTCGCCCTTAAAAATTGCACACACTCGTGGAATGGCGCCAAACTTCGCTACTTAAAAAATCCCCATAGGCGACGCTTTAAATATTTTTACTGGTTACATGTTTTGAGTTACAGAGGAGGTCTAGGGCCAAAATGATTGCTCTCGCTCTAACGTTCGCAGAGATACCTCACATGTGTGGTTTGAAAACCGTTTTCATATGTGGGCGGGACTTACGTATGCGTTCGCTTCTGTATGCGAGCTCACGGGGACAGGGGCGCTTTAAAAAAAAATATATATTTTATTCTTCATTTTACTTTATTTATTTTAGTTTGACATGTTTTTCCGCCCTAAACATTTTTTTGATCACTTTTATACCTATTACAAGGAACGTAAACATCCCTTGTAATAGGAATATGGCATGACAGGTCCTCTTTACAGTGAGATATGGGGGGGGGGGTGTCAATAAGACCCCACATCTCACCTCTAGGCTGGGAAGCCTGAAAAAAATACAAAAAAAAAAAACAACAATCCTGGCTTTGATCGTAGCGGTGAGTCGGTAGAAGCACCGGAGGGCGGCGGGGGGGGGGGGGGGACATCCCCTCTCGCCTCCCGTAAGAATGATCAAGCGGCGGAACAGCCGCTATGATTGTTCTTATGGTGTAGGGAATCGCCGGCTGAAAAAGCTAATATCTGAATGATGCCTGTAGCTGCTCCCATCATTCAGATATCCCCGCACAAAGTCAAGGACGTCATATGACGGCCGGAGGGCGGGAAGTGGTTATTGCAGAGTATTGCCGGGCATTGCGGAGTATTGCCGGGCATTGCGGAGTATTGCCGGGCATTGCGGAGTATTGCCGGGCATTGCGGAGTATTGCAGGGCATTGCGGAGTATTGCGGACTATGGCAGGGTATTGCGGTGTATGGCAGGGTATTGCGGTGTATGGCAGGGTATTGCACGGGTATTGCACAGGGTATTGTGGAGGGTATTGCACAGGGTATTGTGGAGGGTATTGCACAGGGTATTGTGGAGGGTATTGCAGAGTATTGTGGAGGGTATTGCAGAGTATTGTGGCGGGTATTGCAGAGTATTGTGCAGGGTATTGCAGAGTATTGTGCAGGGTATTGCAGAGTATTGTGCAGGGTATTGCAGAGTATTGTGCAGAGTATTTTGCAGGGTATTGCAGAGTATTTTGCAGAGTATTGCAGAGTATTTTGCAGGGTATTGCAGAGTATTTTGCAGGGTATTGCAGAGTATTTTGCAGGGTATTGCAGAGTATTGTGCAGGGTATTGCAGAGTATTGCACCAGGGTATTGCAGAGTATTGCACCAGGGTATTGCAGAGTATTTCGCAGGGTATTGCAGAGTATTTCGCAGGGTATTGCAGAGTATTTCGCAGGGTATTGCAGAGTATTTCGCAGGGTATTGCAGAGTATTGCACCAGGGTATTGCAGAGTATTGCACCAGGGTATTGCAGAGTATTGCACCAGGGTATTTTGCAGAGTATTGGCAGGGTATTTTGCAGAGTATTGGCAGGGTGTATTGCAGAGTATTGGCAGGGTATAGCACAGGGATGGCTGAGCAGGGATGGATGGATGGATGGATCTGTGACTGCAATTGTCACAGATCCAGCCCACAGTGCTGCTGCTGCCATCCGCTCCCTCCCCCTCCCCTCTCACACTGTACCGATCGGTACAGAGAGGGGAGGGAGGAACCGGCGTCATCAAATGACGCCGGTCTGTTTACAAGTGATTGCTCCGTCATTTGACGGAGCGATCACGTGGTAAACGGCCGCTATCAGCGGCGATTTACCGCGATTCGTGATCCGCCGGGTCCTCTGGACCCGGCGGTCACGGAGTTTCCCGTGTGCACGCCCCAGGGGGCGCGCGGGAGCGCGATTCTGGGAGGACGTTATATAACGTCCTCCCAGAGTTAAGCAACCACCTTGTCGACGTTATTTGTCGGCAGGTGGTTGTTAAGTGGTTAATGTAATGTCTGGTCCCGGTAATATGGATGAAAAATGGCATAGCTACCCCATCACCCCCCCCCCTACTCCAGCCCATTACCAGACCCTTTGGGTCTTGTATGAATATTAAGGGGAACCCCGCACACAAAATAAAAAAGGCCCTATATACTCTGAACAGCCGTATACAGGCGGTGCATATAAGACAGGGACTGTAGGTTTGTTCTTATGTAGAATCTGTTTGTAATTTTGAACAGGTACATTGTTTAAGTGTAGCTCCAGCCAAAAAATCTATTTTTAAGCTTTTTGGAAATCATAGGGAAGGGTTATCACCCCTGTAACATTTGTTTTGCTGTCTGTGCAATGTGCACCTGTTCAGAACAGTTCACCTCACTTTCCGTCCTAATGACAAATGTTTTTTGAAAATTTGGGGTTTTTATTGAAACAAGAATTGGTGATAAAGCATCAGTGGAGAGGAGACACTTTTTTTCCCATATTAACTCTTACAGGAGAGAATTTGCCTTCCTAGGGGTAGATTTCCTCTCACTTCCTGTTTTATCCTTCCGTTTGCAAGGAGGAGTCGTTTGTAAGTTGGATGTTTGAAAGTAGGGGCCTGCCGTATATACTCTGCTGAAATTTGCCCCTTACATGTTGGTGTTGCCACAACACTGTGAGCCTCACAGTTACTCTTGGTGGGCGCATGAATGGGCCCTGCTGTGAATTATTAGATCAAGAATTGTAATTGCATGCCCCTGTTGAACAGGGGCTGAAAAATTGGGCCTTTGGTGGTGGTGTTGACACAACGCTGTAAGGCCTCACAGTTACTCTTGGTGGGCGCAGGAATGGGCCCTGCTGTGAATTATTAGATCAAGAATTGTAATTACATGCCCCTGTTAAACAGGGGCAGAAAAATTGGGCCTTAGGCACTGGTGCCACAACACTGCAACCCCTCACAGATACTGTACTTGGAGCATAGCAATGAGCCCTGTTGCAAAGTATTGCATCAAAAATTTTAATTACACGCCCCTGTTAAACAGGGGCTGAAAAATTGGGCCTTAGCCACTGGTGCTGGTGCCACGACACTGCAACCTCTCCCAGATACTCTAGTTGGAGTGCAGGAATGAGCCCTGCTGCAAAGCATTGCATAAAAAATTGTAATTACATGCCCCTGTTAAACAGGGGCTGAAAAATTGGGCCTTAGCCACTGGTGGCGGCACCCAGAAACAAAAATGGTCTTCCAAGCTATCATCATCAATCGGATCATTGAGGAGGAGGAGGATAGTCAGTCAACATAACAGGACAGTCTCTCAGCATCAGCATCAGTCTTGAAGGGATGTGACATTTGAAAATAAATTAGTCTGTTATATCAGCTTCAGGTGTTTGGTAGCTGGTGGTGATCCAAGACTGGTTCATCTTTATGAAGGTCAGTCGATCAACCGAGTCGGTGGACAGGCGCACCCTGTGATCCGTGACAAATCCTCCAGCAGCACTGAATGTGCGTTCTGAAAGAACGCTGGATGCAGGACAGGCCAGTAGCTCAATTGCATACTGTGCAAGCTCTGGCCAGTGATCCATCCTCAAGACCCAGTAAGCCAGAGGATTTTCGGTGGGGAAGGTGTCCAAGTCTGACCTTGCCCGTAGGTATTCCTGCACCATGTATATCAGACGCTGGCGATGGTTGCTGGAACCGATCATACCTTGGGGCTGCGGACTAAAGAATTGCCTGAACGCATCGGTCAGACGGCCACCTTCCCCACCGCTCCTTCTTTGACTGACCGAAGCCTCAGCAACTCGTTGTCCAGGACCAGGAGTTTGTAACCTCCCAGTCTCTGGGAACGCGTTGCACAGACCTTTCTGCAAGGCCTCCCGGAGTGGTCTCATCCTCTGCTCCCTCTGCGACGGTAAGATAAGGTCCGCAACCTTACCCTTGTACCGTGGATCAAGGAGAGTGGCCAGCCAGTAATGGTCCCTCTCCTTGATCCAAAGAATACGAGGATCCTTCCGCAGACTTTGCAGGATCAGGGAGGCCATGCAGCGTAGGTTAGCTGAGGCATTCGGTCCGGAGTCCTCTGGGTCACTAAGGACGACATGATCCACAGCCCCCTCCTCCCAGCCACGTACAAGTCCACTGGTTTCTTGGGACTGTAAATCATCCCTAAAAGACTGCTGCTGATGATGCTGAGTGCCAGGCTTCACCTCCATGCTGACACAATCCTCCTCCTCCTCCTCTTCCTGTGCGATGGGTGGGACAGAAGGAACACTGTCTGGGTAAAGGGGGCCTTGAAAGGCAAGGAAGTCCTCCTCTTCCTGCCTCTGTTCTGCCTCAAGTGCCCTGTCCATTATTCCACGCAGCGTATGTTCCAACAGGTGGACAAGAGGTACAGTGTCACTGATGCATGCACTGTCACTGCTCACCATCCTCGTGGCCTCCTCAAATGGTGCCAGGACAGTGCATGCATCCCTGATCATGCCCCACTGGCGTGGTGAAAAAAACCTGAGCTCCCCTGACCCTGTCCTGGTGCCGTAGTCGCACAGGTACTCATTGATGGCCCTCTGCTGCGTGTGCAGCCGCTGCAGCATGGCCAACGTTGAGTTCCACCTGGTGGGCATGTCACATATAAGGCGGTACTTGGGCAGGTTCAACTCCTTTTGCAGCTCAGCCAGGCGAGCACTGGCATTATAAGATCTGCGGAAATGCACACAGACTTTCCTGGCCTGCCTCAGGACATCCTGTAAGCCCGGGTACCTGCCCAAGAACCGCTGCACCACCAGGTTAAGGACGTGAGCCACACAGGGCACATGGGTCAGTTGTCCCTGTCGGAGGGCGGAGAGGAGGTTGGTGCCATTGTCGCAAACCACCATTCCTGGCTTAACCTGGCGTGGCATCAACCACCTCTCGGCCTGCCCCTGCAGAGCAGACAGAACCTCTGCCCCAGTGTGGCTCCTGTCCCCCGAACACAATAGCGCAAGCACGGCATGGCATCTTTTTGCCTGCGTACTTGCGTAGCCCCTTGAACACCTACGGAGCACCGCTGGTTCCGAGGACAAAGCACAGGAAGAGGCCATGGAGGAAGAAGAAGAGGAGGGAGTGGAGGAGAGAGGTGTGTCACAACCAGTAGTAGCATTTTGGAGGCATGGCGGCGGAACAACCTCCAACACTACTGCACCTTGTCCTGCATCCTTCCCAGCTGCCAAAAGAGTGACCCAATGGGCCGTGAAAGAAAGGTAACGTCCCTGTCCATGCCTGCTGGACCATGAGTCAGGGGTAATATGCACCTTACCGCTGACCGCCCTGTCCAGAGAGGCCAAGACCTTGCCTTCCACATGCCGGTAGAGAGCCGGAATCGCCTTCCGTGAGAAAAAGTGGCGTTTGGGAACCTTCCACTGAGGAACCGCACATTGCACAAACTCACGGAAGGGGGCCGAGTCTACCAACTGAAAAGGCAGTAGTTGAAGCGCTAGCAATTTAGCCAAGCTAGCATTCAACCGCTGGGCATGTAGATGGCTGGGAGTGAACTTCTTTCGACGGTACAGCAGCTGGGGCAGGGAAATTTGCCTGCTAGAATCGGACGTCGGTGTACTGCTAGCAGAGTGCCCGCAAGTACTTGGCTGTGACACACCTAATTCTACACCTTCATTCCTCTCAGTGCAGGTTTCAGAGAGGACTGAAGGTATAGTGGGGTTGGAGATCCCAGCTGATGCGGTGCAAGGAGAGGTCCGCTTTGTTCTTTGGTGTGGGTCTTTAAGGTAGGCTTGCCAACGAGCTGCATGGCAGATCAACATATGTCTGGTCAAGCATGTGGTGCCCAAGCGGGTGATGTTTTGGCCACGCGATATATGCTTGAGACATATGTTGCAAACAGCAGCTGTGCGATCTGATGCACTCGACTCAAAAAAGGCCCACACCAAAGAACTTTTTGAATAACGGGCAGAGGCAGCGCCCTGCACAGGCGGAGCTCTGCGGTGTGATTCCGTCGGTGTGCTGCCCTTACGCTGGCCCCCCGAGGGCATCCTGCCTCGTTGAAGATGTGCCTCCTCCTCCTCCTCTCTCCTATTAGGCACCCACGTGGAGTCAGTGACCTCATCATCCCCTCCCTCCTCATCACTGGAGCCAATCTGGCAGTATGCTGCAGCTGCTGGAACATGACTGCCAGATTGGTGTCCTTCTTGAGCATCCCCTCTCTCTGCTCTCACGCTACTGCCTTCCTCTAGCTGGGTATCATCATCAGACCCTTCGAAACGCTGGGCATCCTCCTGGAGCATGTACCCAACACTGTGCTCAAACAGTTCGGGGGACTCCTCAGGAGGACATGGTTGGTCTAGGGAAGGAGTGACTGATGATGACATTGATACCAGGGAAGAGGATGCTTTGGCAGCTGCTTTGCCAGTACCCTGAGCCTGGGTGAGAGAGGATGAGGAGGATGAGGAGGGCTTGGTCATCCACTCTACCAAGTCTTCGGCATGATGCGGCTCAACACGTCCAGCTGCCGAAAAGAAGGACAAGCGTGTCCCATGGCCACATGCTGATGGCGATGCACCGCGTCCACGACCAGCACTGTTGTCTCTAGACACAGAGCCTGCTTGCCCTCTTTTATTGGCTCCTGACTGTCTGCCTCTCCTTGTTTGCCTTCCAGACATTCTAATGGCCTGCAGGGAGATGGGAAAACACAGCAATAAGTCCTAGCTTCAGGAGTATATTTTGCAGGAATCACACTACGCCTGCTGTAAGTGCTGCAAATGCCTGTTGGTGTAACACACCAGGAAAACACAGCAATACGGGCTAACTTTAGGTGTATAATGTGCAGGAGGCACACTCCGCCCGCTGTAAGTGATGCAAATGCCTGTTGGTGTAACACACCAAGAAAACACAGCAATACGGGCTAACTTTAGGTGTATAATGTGCAGGAGGCACACTCCGCCCGCTGTAAGTGCTGCAAATGCCTGTTGGTGTAACACACCAGGAAAACACAGCAATAAGGGCTAGCTTCAGGTGTATACTGTGCAGGAGGCTTAGCAACAATGACACTGACACTGTTCCCTGCCTATCCTTCTCTCTCCCTGCACACAAGGTTTAGCAAAGAATATGACACTGACACTGTCCCTTGCCTATCCTTCTCTCTCCCTGCACACAAGGTTTATCAAAGAATATGACACTGACACTCTCCCTGCCTATCCTTCTCTCTCCCTGCACACAAGAATAGCACAAAGAATATCAACACTGTCCCTGCCTATCCTTCTCTTTCCCTGCGCCGGAACACACTACACAAGGCCGCCGCGCTGGCGGCCTTTTATAGTGTGGGGCGTGTGCTAAACCCCCTGAGCTATAATTGGCCACAGGCAACCTGCCTGTGGCCAATTATGGCTCTCCTAGCTGCCGGCGCTGTGATTGGCCAAGCATGCGGGGTCACAGTGCATGCTTGGCCAATCACAGCGCTGGGATTGCACTGCGATGGGGCAGTGTATTGTGGGCCGTTCGCGTCACTCGAATTTGGCGCGAACGGCCCAAATCGTTCGATGTTCGCCGAACGGTCGAACAGCCGATGTTCGACTCGAACACCGAGCTCATCCCTAATCACCATTATTGTTGGACTATTACTATTGTGCATTGATGTTCACTTTGTGCACCATTTGAAGTGATACCTATCTTTTGGATTTGTCATATATGTTTTATGTCATTCACTGTTATTATTTATACCTGCTCCACAGGTTATATTGTTAGTGCACTTATCACTTTATTGATTTTCTTTATTTATATACTGGCTGTGTGATCAGCAGGCATGGGAGTAAGTCACACATGTGCAAGTCACAAGCAAGTCTCAAGTCTTAACCTTCAAGTCTCAAGCAAGTCCCAAGTTACTGTGACGAAAAGCAAGCAAGTCAAGTCGAGTCCCTGCTAGAAGTCAAGGAAGTCAAGTCAAGTCATTTATTTTGGACAAGTCACAAATCAAGTCAAAATACTGATCTACCCCATACTGTATAAAAATAATAGGAGGGATAACAATAAATAATATTGGTTATGTGCCCTGCCTTACTGTGCCTCACTGTGCCCATGCATCACTGTGCCCGTGTCTCACTGTGCCCATGCCTCACTGTGCCCGTGCTTCACTGTGCCCGTGTCTCACTGTGCCCATGCCTCACTGTGCCCGTGCTTCACTGTGCCCGTACCTCACTGTGCCCGTGCTTCACTGTGCCCAATGTGTATAGAAAGTAATTCCGCGCTACTATAATAAAAAAGATCATCTGCTGCAAAGCACTGAAAGGTATAATCCGTGACCCTGATTGTGAATAGATATAAAGAAATAGTGCTGAACTGATGGGAATGATATGTGATGTTCTGTGTCAGTAATGCTGGTTCTCAAATATCCAATATAAAATTACTAAAACTGGCATCCATAAATACTTATTAAGATAGCATAAAATAATAAAACATAAATATTGTGCCTTAATATTCTCCTGTATTAGTAAGGTGCTTATATTACCAGCAAGTGCTGGAGCAATGATAAAGTGCAAAAGTGCAAATGATTCGTGACACAGGAAAAATAAAATAATTGAGACAGTAGTAAAAGGTGCATGTATCCGTGGAGAGAAAAAAATGGTACTAAGCAGTACCTGTACTACCAGTAAGGTAAAGTGCAAAGGTGCATGAATCCGTGACACAAAAATTTGTACATAGCAGTAACAAATACTTGTGTAAACAATTGCTGTGTTCATACAATAAAATGACTGTCCTTTTTAAAATCTGTGAGAGAAAAAGCTTTAAAATAAACGTGCAACAGAGCAACTATGTTGCTGCGAGAAAGTACAAAAAAGGATTCCTTATGGACTGAAAGCGGTGCTGTGATAAGGTGCTAGGTGATGAGTGGTTTAAACTTCGTGCCTTCCACACTGTGACTCCTGTGGTATATGGATGGCCCCTTACCTCACTTATCTTACCTCACTGGCCCCTTACCTCACTGCTCCCTACGCGTATAAGGGGCCATCCATATACCACAGGAGTCACAGTGTGGAAGGCACGAAGTTTAAACCACTCATCACCTAGCACCTTATCACAGCACCGCTTTCAGTCCATAAGGAATCCTTTTTTGTACTTTCTCGCAGCAACATAGTTGCTCTGTTGCACGTTTATTTTAAAGCTTTTTCTCTCACAGATTTTAAAAAGGACAGTCATTTTATTGTATGAACACAGCAATTGTTTACACAAGTATTTGTTACTGCTATGTACAAATTTTTGTGTCAAGGATTCATGCACCTTTGCACTTTACCTTACTGCTGGTACAGGTACTGCTTAGTACCATTTTTTCTCTCCACGGATACATGCACCTTTTACTATTGTCTCAGTTATTTTATTTTACCTGCGTCACGGATCATTTGCACTTTTGCACTTTATCATTGCTCCAGCACTTGCTGGTAATATAAGCACCTTACTAAATACAGGAGTATATAAAGGCACAATATTTATGTTTTATTATTTTATGCTATCTCAATAAGTATTTATGGATGGCAGTTTTAGTAATTTTATATTGGATATTTGAGAACCAGCATTACTGACACAGAACATCACATATCATTCCCATCAGCTCAGCACTATCACTGTGCCCAATGCCTCACTGTGCCCGTGTCTCACTGTGCCCATGCTTCACTGTGCCCATCAGCCCACCTGATCGGCGGCATCCCGGCGGCTAATCCAGTATTCAAAAGCCGCACCTCCTAATCGTCTGTGATAGGCGGAACACTACATTTCCCAGCATTCAGTGTTCCACCTATCACGGACATCCGCTCATCCTCATAACACAGACGAGGATAAGAGGATGTCCGTGATAGGCTGAACACTGCCTGCTGTGAAATTGAGTGTTCCACCTATCACAGATGAGGAGGCGCGGCTTTTGAACACTGCAATGGCCGCCATCTGTCTGCATGACACGCTGATCAGGTAGGTAGACGGCAGCTTGTGGTTAGTGTTAGTGGTGCCAAGTCATTGCAAGTCATATAGCCCAAGTCAAAGTCAAGTCACAAGTCATTAGTGACAAGTCAAAGTCAAGTCGCAAGTCATTAGTGACAAGTCAAAGTCAAGTCGAGTCATTTATTGAATTCTGTCAAGCAAGTCGCAAGTCCTCAAACAGGTGACTTAAGTCAAGTCATGTGACTCAAGTCCCCCACCTCTGGTGATCAGCTCCATTTTTTCCCACTTTCCCTGCCCCTTCACAGCGCAGACACCACCTTTTTTCCTATTCTTCACAATAAGAGCTGTGAACATGTGGAATTATTGCGCTTATGATCAAGGGAGGACAAGCTGTGGTAAACCATGAGTTTGCCGCTGGTTCCGTCTGCGCTGGTGGCTCCCAACGTTTCCTGGGACTCGGGTACACTCATACAGAGCCGCTGGAGTCACTTCTGGGTTGAGGGTGGAGTTGGTTCCAGCTGCGCTGGTGGCTTCCAACGCTTTCTGGGAGTCGTCAGATTGCCCAATGAAGGAGCATGCATGCTCCGAACGCGCACACCGCCCACTCCACCCTCAACCCGGAAGCGACGCCAGCGGCTCTGTCTGAGTGTATCCGAGTCCCAGGAAATGTTGGGAGCCACCAGTGCAGCCAGAACCAGTGGCAACCTCATGCTTTACCACAGCTCGTCCTCCCTTGGAGTGGTTGAATCCAGTAATACCACTATATGTGCTGACATCTTTGTGATCTTGTGAGTTTTATTATTTATCCTTGGAATAAAATTGCTGCACTTAGATGGTGCTGCTCTTTTTCCTTTTTGCTCTTTCATGTGGTTGTGAGTGGTGGCGGAGTGGGACAATACCTCCTCAGGAGGTAAAGCCAGTCTTGGTCTGGCATTGGAGAGAAAGCTGATTAGAGGTGAGATGCTCTTGAGCCACATTGTGCACTTACATAGACACCTGGTCACTGGAGGCCTCTGTAGGGGGAGGCAAATTGGTGCTAGCCATACTAGGATGGAAGTGTTGGTGGTAAATTACTCAACCTTCTTACACATATTTTGGCCAGCAATAAGGGGCACAATATTACTGACCGCTGGTGCTGTCTCCTACAAAATCCTGACCCCTGCACTGTATACAGGACGTTGTACATTATTCTCCTGACCTTACGCTTTATATGCTATATAGTACGTTATACTCCCGACCCCTGCACTGTATACGTTGTGTGGTATGTTATATGTCTCTGCATTGCATTCACTATGTTGTACGTTATCCTCCTGACCCCTGTATTGTATATGCTATATGTACATTGTACTCCTCACTCCAGCGCTGCTTCCACTATGTTGCATATTATACTCCTGATTGCACTGTATATGCTGCATTGTACTTTATACCCATTACCCCTGCACTGTATACACCATAATACCAAAAGTATTAGGACTCCTGCCTTTACACGCACATGAACTTTTATGGCATTCCATTCTTAGTCCTTAGGGTTCAATATTGAGTTGGCCCACCCTTTGCAGCTATAACAGCTTTAACTCTTCTGGGAAGGATATCCGCAAGGTTTAAGAGTGTGTCTATGGGAATGTTTGACCAGTCTTCCAGAAGCGCATTTGTGAGATCAGGCACTTATGTGGACAAGAGGGCCTGGCTTGCAGTGTCCGCTCTAATTCATTCCAAAGGTGTTCCATCAGGTTGAGGTTAGGACTCTGTGCAGGCCATCAAGTTCTTCCACCCCAAATTCACTCATCCATGTCTTTATGGACCTTGTTTGTGCACTGGTGCGCAGTTATGTTGGAACAGGAAGGGGCCATCCCCAAACTGTTCCCACAAAGTTGGGAGCATGAAATAGTCCAAAATGTCTTGGTATGCCGACGCCTTAAGAGTTCCCTTCACTGGAACTAAGGGGCCAAGCCCAACTCCTGAAAAACAACCCCACACCATAATACCCGCTCCGATTTGGACCAGTGCACAAAGCAAGGTCCATAAAGACATGAATAAGCAAGTTTGGGGTGGAGGAACGGGACTGGCCTACACAGAGTCCTGACCTCAACCCGATAGAACACCTTTGGGATAAATTCGAACGGAGACTGCGAGTCAGGCCTTCTCGTCTACATCAGTTCCTGACCTCACAAATGCGCTTCTGAAAGAATGGTCAAACATTTCCATAGACACACACCTAAACTCTGTGGACAGCTTTCCCAGAAGAGTTGAAGTGGTTATAGCTGCAAAGGGGGGGCCAACTCAATATTGAACCCTACGGACTAAGACTGGGATCATAGGATGCCATTAAAGTTCATGTGCGTGTAAAGGCAGACGTCCCAATACTTTTGATAATAAAGTGTACTTCTGACCACTGCATTCTCTTTTTTGTACTTTATGCGCCTATATCTGCACTGCATTCTCTATTTTGTACATTATACTCCTGACCCTGCACTGCATTCTCTATTTTGTACATTATACTCCTGACCCTGCACTGCATTCACTGTGTTGTTCAATATACCCCTCACTCCTGCACTGTTTGTAAATACAGTGTATGGGTCTGGAGAGTAATGTACAACATAACAATGTTGTACGCTGTATTAGGAATATATATATATTATTACACACACAATATATCAAAGACAGCGTACAACATTGTTATGTTGTACATTACTCTCCAGACCCATACACTATTCCCTATACAAGTTATCCCTTAAAGCAGAGCTCCACTCAAAAGGGGAAGCTCTTTTTTTTGCTCCTCCCCTCTGGTACCATATTTGGCACCTTTGGGGGGGGTACCTGGCTGGGGTCCCCCCACTGGCTGCAGCGATGTCCCCCAGAATTTCGGCCCCCCTCCTCCTTCCCCCGCCGCTGGGCCAATCGCAAAGGGCAGCACCTTACAGGCAATGGTGGCAGCAGCACCAGAGATCGGGGGAGGGGGGGCTCCTCTTTAAATAAACAAAACAACATCCCCTGGACTGTTTATTGAGCCTTTGAGAAAGTGTGGAAATTCCTGTTGCCTGGCTGTGTAAAAGGGAAAGATCCCAAAAATCCAGCGGTCCTACGGAAGTGAGCACTACATATGCACTATATGGTACATTACACTTAAGGTGCATTTGTTAGGAGTATAATGTACAACATAGTAAATGCAAAGAATGGTTATGTGCTAATATGTACATTATACTCCTGACCCCTGCAATGCATTCACTATTTTATAAAGTTCTAACTAGTTTGGTTACACAGGATTTCTGCCACTCATACAAAACCTTTAACCCGTCAGCAGCTACAACTGGTGTCACAGTATCAGCAGTAGTATAAAAATAGTAACATGATTTTGTCAAATGTGTTTGCAGTGTAATTGGTGCACATCTACAGGAGCTGTTGGATTGCTGTACAATATAAATAGACCGCACTGACTAAAAGTTGTAGCTAGCTAAACAAATACATAAATCATTTTACTAATAAACAATACCTTCTTGGCCATATTTTTGTCCTTGAAAATGCAGTGTTCTCTAAATGGCGCCCGTGCTCAGATGGCGACTTCCTGGGTTCACAATGCAGCAGGGCAGCTACAAGAGTCCTATGTATAAACCGCATCCAACAAAACAACTATAAAAAGTTAAATATATGTATATTATTTTTTTATTATATTATTTTTTATTGGTTGAACCAGATGAACTTGTGTCTTTTTTTTAACCTATGTTTTAATTATTTTTAGGCACGCTGTGTGAATATGAACACATAACAAACCTATTGTGGGGTTTCCTCAAATTTGAGTGCACAACTGTAAGTATACATGTTGAGATTGTTGTGAAGATGGGAAACTTCTGCTAATGTGCTATGGTTAGCATTGCTTCCAAGCATGCTTGTTTGTACTTTTGTTTTTTTTCCGACGGACTACTGTACACAGAATCGGATAATCAGACATCACACATTTGTTAGGGATAGGGCTTAAGGGACCCCAGAATCCAAAAGAACCCAAAATTGGAGAAAACGGGCAGTAGGACTATTGCGGTACAAGGTGAGTAGATAGACTCAGAGAGAGCAGATATATTAGAATTTAGATTAATTTATTAACATACAGTAGTATCAAGATAAAAACATCAAACAGAAACAATTAATAAAAAACAATACAAATATCGTGACAACCATACGTGTCACCGAAAATGCAATCCCCTCGGGGAGATCCCGGTGGATGTAGGAGTCACGATAAGGGGGTCTCTACTAGTTTTGCGACATGCGTCGCTTCGTCAGGAGAAGTTCTGAAATGAATTAATATACAAACAAACTATAAAAAGGTTGAACAGGCATAAAAGTTCATGCAGGTCAACCAACCAACAAGAACAGATACCGTATTATACTCGAGTATAAGCCGAGTTTTTCAGCACTTTTTTTGTGCTGAAATGCCCCCCTCGGCTTATACTCGAGTCACCATTTTGCGCCGGATCTCCCAGATTTGGGGACCTGCTACTGGCCGGTAGGCTTGTGCAATTCGTTTCGTAACGAATCAAAATTCGTCCGAATTTAGCAACTTTCGGACATTCGGAAGCATTCGAATTTCCGAACAGAGCAATTACGAATAAAACCGAATCCGAAATAAATTATACCGCAAAATAGCGAATGCCCGAAGGTCTTCGGCATAATTCGTTATGAAAAAAGTTACGAATGTACGAATCCATTCGAAGCACAATAACACTCACTCTGCTCTCTGCTTCTCCCTCACCATGCTGAACTCCCTCTCAAAATGGTGTACAGGGGGCGGAGGCTATAGCCGCATGAAAAAACGAAAGTAAAATACGAGATTTCAAATCCATTCAAAGCACAATAACACTCACTCTGCTCTGCTCTCTGCTTCTCCCTCACCGTGCTGAACCCTCTCAAAATGGTGTACAGGGGCGGAGCCTATAGCCGCATGTAAAAAACGAAAGTAAAATACGAGATTTCGAATCGTTACAAATAACCGCTATGTATTTAGAAAAGTACAAATCCATTCGAAGCACATTAGGCATAATAGGCAGCGTCGTTGTGAGAGAGACACGGAAAATTACGAATCAACGAACCCAAAAAAAGTTACGAAAGTAGGAGTTGTGTCCAGAATCAACGAAAAACAACGTACTCTACCGAAAGTACGAATTATAAAGCAACAAAAAATTCAACGAAAAATGTCGCTTGCAAAAATACGAATGAGTCCGAACACGAAAAATCCCGTCTAGCAAAATTACGAATGATTACGAATCAACAGGACCGGAAAGAAACGAACCGAAACGAATTTTTCCGTTGTGCACAAGTCTACTGGCCGGCCGTAGGTCCCCTGGACCCCAAACTTGGCACTCTTCCTCTACAAGTGTGCAAAGTTTGTTGTCCGGGGGACCTACGGCCGTGGAGCACCGATTTTTCAAAGCCAGGCACCCCTTCCATAGACTCCCATGTTAAACGGTAACTTCTCTGGTGACTTTGGGGACTAGGTACTGGCCAGTCGTAGGTCCCCTAGACCCGGAACTTGGCACACATGTAGCACCATTGCTCCTCTATAAGTGTTCAAAGTTTTTTGTCTGGGGGACCTACAGCCGGGGAGCATGATTTCTCAAAGCCGGGCACCCCTTCCATAGACTCCCATGTTAAAACGTCAGTCTAGTCATGGGCACAGTGAGGCATGCAGATGGACACCCTAGGCTTATACTGGAGTCAATACGTTTTCCCAAAATTCGGTGCCTCGGCTTATATTCGGGTCTGCTTATAATCGCGTATATACGGTATGTACATTAATAAACATTTGGAAATAAGGACTGTGTCGCTTACCTAGAAGCATATATCCCGTCAGCTCAGACGCCAGAGCCAGCGAGTAGGGTGTCTCGCACGGCGGCCAAGGGGGCGGATGTGGAGATGGACCTATCAACTGGATATTAAGGCAACTATATTAATAGTGAGGGCAGTGGGAGTGCAGTTGTGAATACGTGAGCTAAAAAAAAAAAAAAAAAACGTGTAAAAGGGGTGAGGTGTGAATGTGACGAATGTAATGGTGAAGGGGAAAGAGGGAGGGGGAGGAGACTGAAAGGAAAAGAAGAGGTTGAAAGGGGGGGAGGGGGGAGGAAAGGAAGAAGGGAGGGTAAGGGGGTGAAAAGAGAGGGGGGAAAGAAAGGAAGGGGGAGGGGAAAAGGGGGGAAGAAAAAAGTAAGGACAGGTAAAAGGATAAAAAGCAGGGGGGGTTGGGGAGAGTGAAAGGTGAATACCTGTATGGGGTACAGAGAAGAAGTAGGGGGGTCCTAGGACCAAAGTCCCAATGGACACTGGTGCTTCAAAGCACTATTAGTGGTGGCATAAGATGCTGGTGAGAGGTAAAAATATCAGTTGCAGTGTTCCCACTATCACCTCACAAGGCAATAGCCAGTAGAAGCCTAAAGGTAGGTACAAAAAAGGTAGAAAAACCATCAGTCAAAAAGACTGGATAAGACCATCCAGGGCTCACAGGTATGGTGACACAAGGGGTAGAGACTTACTTGGGGCTTGGAAAAGCAAGATGTGTCCTGGGACCCGGCGTCCATCACATCCAAAGCGGCGTGTACTTCTTTGCTGAATGTGGCACTACAGGGGTTATTTACTTGATCTTATGTGAATGCCATGCATTTTACGTTGGCAAGACTATTAGAGAACTCAGACAATGCATTGGTGATCATCTCTATTGCTCGACCAATAGTAAACTTACCAACATAGGCCGTCATATAGGCTTGTATCATAGATACAATCCCCTAGCGGTCAAGTTCTTGGCACTTGAAGTACTGCCCCTTGACCCTAGGGGTGGTGATAGAGATCGAGTGCTCTTACAACGTGAGGCACTATGGATTGAGAGGCTCGAGGCCACTATTCCCCCTGGCCTTAATGAAGTCAACTCCTTCAAACAATTTCTTTAATTCCCTTATTTAACGGGCTAATTGGCTGTCATAATAATGCCTATTGCCAATTTTGGCATTTACAGCTGGGCATTATCTATCAAAACTCTTCTCCCTTCCCTCCCCTCCCTTCTACTTTACTGTTTTATCCAAGCTCTTCTTTCTTCTAATACAGATTTGTTAATGTTGTTATGTACTTTGTTGGCATGGTGCTCATTTTGGTTCCTGTCTCTTTAAGAATGGTTGCCTTAATTACTATGGCATTTACAATATGTTTTTTTGCCAGATATTATATACCTATGGTGTATATTTATAGTATTATTCATACATTGATTGTACTTGCATACTCTTTTGTTATTGTTTGTTTATATATTGTTTCATAATTTATGTAATTGGGCTGTGTCACTGTGCCTGTATCCCCTCGGCCCCTACACTTGCTGCCTTGGCTGTCTCCTTACATGGCGGCCTTGTGCCCACCCTGGTGATGTCTCCAGCCCCGCCCCGGGGCCTGGCCTCACTTGCCCTTGCACTGGCAGAGCCGTTTCTGGCTTCAGCCACAATGCACGGTGCGCGCATGTGCGACGTCTGCTGCGCTGACGTCATGTGGGCGGTCTGACTGAGCGGTGTCACATGACGGAGCCTGCCGCCGTCTGATGACGCCTCTCGGTTGGGGTTTATAAGCGGGCCAGTCCCCGCTTTGGATGTGATGGACGCCGGGTCCCAGGACACATCTTGCTTTACCAAGCCCCAAGTAAGTCTCTACCCCTTGTGTCACCATACCTTTGAGCCCTGGATGGTCTTTATCCAGTCTTTTTGACTGATGGTTTTTCTACCTTTTTTAGACCTACCTTTAGGCTTCTACTGGCTATTGCCTTGTGAGGTGATAGTGGGAACACTGCAACTGATATTTTTACCTCTCACCAGCTTCTTATGCCACTCCTAATAGTGCTTTGAAGCACCTTCTTAGGAAGAATGGCTTGGGAAGGAAGGTACTAGAGACCTTCTATCTTTCTGCCATTGAGAGTACATTAAGGTATTGTATTCTAGTTTGGTATCCTAACTGTATGCAGGCAGATAAAAATGCTCTAAAGGGAGTGGTTCGAACAGAGCAATTGTAGGGTTTGAACTTGTTTCTCTAGAAGAAATATATGAGACTCGTTACCCTTATAGAGCAGGAAAAATAGTGCAGGACCAGACACATATTGCTTGTAATTTCTTTGAATTATTGCCATCTGGGAGACGTTTAGGGTGAATAAAACTAGGACAAATAGATTTAAAAAAATAGCTTCTTTCCCAGGGCTATTTAGGCCATCAATGCAGGAATGAAATGAGAGGTAACAGTTTTATTTTATTGTCTTGTTTAGTTTTTTTAATATGAGGACACTTTTTATACTTTTATAATACGGGGACACTTTGACACTTATATATATATATATATATTTTTTTTTTTTTGGTATAATTAAATCCTGTGTGGTAAATTCATGGTTGATAATTATAATGTATGAATGTGTAGCGTAGAAATGTAATTGCATTATGAATTTGTTTTCTACAATGACAACAAATCTGATCTTATCTAAATCTATAGCCAGCCATATACATACAGTAGGGGTAATTTAACCACTTCAATACCGGCCATTTTCACCCCTTCCTGCCCAGGCCAATTTTCAGCTTTCAGTGCTGTCACACTTTGAATGAGAATTATGCAGTCATGCGACGCTGTACCCAAATTAAATTTTGATAATTTTTCCCCCCACAAATAGAGCTTTCTTTTGGTGGTATTTGATCACCTCTGCGGTTTTTATTTTTTGCGCTATAAACAAAAAAAAAAAAGACAATTTTGAAAAAAAAAAACAATATTTATTACTTTTTGCTATAATAAATATCCCAATATTTTTTTTAAAAAAAAGGTTTTTTTCCTCAGTTTAGGCCGATATGTATTCTTCTACATATTTTTGGTAAAAAAAAAAAAAAATCGCAATAAGCGTATATTGATTGGTTTGCGCAAAAGTTATAGCGTCTACATAATAGGGGATGGTTTTATGGCATTTTTATTATAATTTTTTTTTTTTACTACTAATGGCGGCAATCAGCGATTTTTATCGTGACTGTGACATTGCGGCGGACACATCGGACACTTTGACACTATTTTGGGACCATTCACATTTATACAGCGATCAGTGCTATAAATATGCACTGATTACTGTGTAAATGTGACTGGCAGGGAAGGGGTTAACACTAGGGGGCGATCAAGAGGTTAATTGTGTGTCCTAGGGAGTCATTCTAACTGTGGGGGGAGGGGACTGATGAGAGGAGACCACCGATCGTTGTTCCTATATACAAGGAACATACGATCAGTTCTCCTCTCCCGACAGGACGTGAATCTGTGTGTTTACACACACAGATCCACGTCCCTGCTCTGTGATGAGTAATCTTGGGTGCCTGGTGGACATCGTGGCCGCCGACCACGTGCATAGGGTCCCCAGTGATGCGGCGCACACTCTCCACAATGCTGGAATCCGAGGACGTCATATGACAGCCGCCCGTAGGGACGAAGGGTTCCTGCGGCCGTCATATTACTATACGCCGGTAAGCAAGTGATTAATGAAACCTTTGCAACACTTCTAGCTATATGGACATATTAGTCCTGCACCAAATTCATGAAAGCCATGCCACAGTTTTCTTGCTTTTTCTCATACGTGTGAAAAATTCAGGTAGTTCTTACAGGTATTGACACTTTTACATTCTGGCGCTATGGCTGCAACAAATTAAGAAATCCCGCCATATTGTTCTTAACATACATTAAGACCTCTTCCATGTTGGCGTAAAAATTGTGTTGCATGTGAAAATTTGGTCTCAGACACAATACTTAATTTGGCACAATTGTACAACAGATTCTTGTACACCTTAAAGACATGTGCACGATACTGTTGCAGGTTACGCCGTTTGTTGCACGGACTGGAGACAGATTTCTAATGAGTATTTTTATTCTTTATGAATTCCAGGGAGTACGTGCCAGACAGGGTGCACTCTGGGACAACGCAATACTCATTATTAGCTCATTACAATAATAATTTTCCTGATTAGTATCACCATATCAACATTTTACACAGTGTTTTATAGTATCTAAAGCTATCCCTGCACAAAATGCTGTGTCCAGCCTAGAGGTAAATGCAGTTTCCATAGTAACGTATTATATCTTCATTTCAGTAATAACAAGTAGGAATACCAGACAATTTTTATTTATTTTTCATTTTTAACCACTTACCCACTGGGGACTTAAACCCCCTTCCAAACCAGATACATTTTCAGCTTTCGGTGCTCTCACATTTTGAATGACAATTACTCAGTAATGCAACACTGTACCCATATTTCCCCACAAATAAAACTTTCTTTTGGTGGTATTTAATCACCGCTGAGTTTTTTTTTGTGCTATAAAAGAAAAAAGACCGAAAATTCTGTAAAAAAACTAAAAATTTCTTAGTTTCTGCTATAAAATTTTTCAAATTAGTAATTTTTCTTCATAAATTCTGGCCAAAATTTATACTGCTACATATCTTTGGTAAAAATAACCGAAATCGGTGTATATTATTTGGTCTTTGTGAAAGTTATAGAGTCTACAAGCTATGGTGCCAATCTCTGAAAATTGATCACACCTGAAGTACTGACAGCCCATCTCATTTCTTGAGACAAGCCAGGAAAGTACAAATACCCCCCAAATTACCCCTTTTTGGAAAGTAGACATTCCAAGCTATTTATTAAAGCGGAGGTCCACCCTGAAAAAATGTTTACATAAAAAATCCTAAAAAAATAAATAAAAAAAAATTAATAGAATTCACTGCCCGTTTCCCTTACTCAGGATGGAGGAGCCGGGACCTGCCAGCAGCGATCGATCGCCGTGGCGGGACCGACATTGCGGGCGAGTAGGACAGGTAAGTGTCCTTATTAAAAGTCAGCAGCTACACTGTTAGTAGCTGCTGACTTTTTTTTTTTTTTTGGCTGCACCTCCCATTTTGGAAAGAAAACACCCCAACGTATAATCTATAAGGCACAATGAGTCTTTTGAACTTGTCATTTTTTTCTACAAGTTTTTGGGAAATGTGGAAACACAAAGTTGTCCGTTTATACAATATTTCTAACACATAGCAAGTACATACCAAAAATTACACCTCAAAATAGATTCTTCTACCTCATAGAGAGGCCCAACATGCAGGGAGCACGATCGGGCGTTCTAGGGGCATACATTTTAAATCTAATTTGACTACCTATTACACTTTTGTGAGGCACTGTAGTGGCATGGATGAGCATGACTGAGCATGACTGAGTATGGCTGGGTAAGGCTTTGGTACGGCTGAGTATGGATGGGAAGGCTGAGCATGGATGTATGAGTAATGCTAAATATGGATGGATGGCTGAGCATGGATGAGTATTGCTGAGTATGGATGGATGGAAAGCTGAGCATGGATGAGTATTGCTAAGTATGGATGAGCACGGGTGGATTGATGAGTATTGCGGAGTATGGATGGATGGCTGAGTATGGAGGGATGGATGGCTGAGCACTGATGAGTATGGAGGGATGGCTGAGCATGGATGAGTACTGAGGGATGGCTGAGCATGGATTGATGGATGAGTGCTGGAATTGTCACAGAGCAGCGCTGTGGGCACTACCGATCCAGCCCACAGCGCTGCTGCACCCGATCTCTCCTCTCTCCACTCACACTGTACCGCTCGATACAGAAAAGGGAGAGAGAGGAACCGGACATGACACCGGTTTGTTTGATGGAGCCATTGACGCCGGTTTGTTTGATGGAGCGATTGCGCGGTTAACGGCTCCATCAAACAAACCGGCGTCATGTCCGGTTCCTCTCTCCCTTTTCTGGAGAGGGGAACTGGACATGACGCCGGTTTGTTTGATGAAGCGATCACGTAGTTAACGCCCGCTGTCAGCGGCCATTTA
Organism: Rana muscosa; assembly: GCA_029206835.1. Lineage (NCBI taxonomy): Eukaryota > Metazoa > Chordata > Amphibia > Anura > Ranidae > Rana > Rana muscosa. The sequence continues at coordinate 95,633,617 of CM055128.1, forward strand.
CCGTGATCCGCGATGGACCCGGCGGTCACGGATACTCCCATGTGCGCGCCCCAGGGGGCGTGCGGAAGCGCGATTTCGGGACGACGTCATAGTACGCCCTTCCAGAGTTAGAGCAGTGCTGGAGCCATCATTCGGCTATGGCGCGGTCGTTAAGTGGTTAAAGAAATCTCTCATGAGATAGATATATGTGGGCTTTCATTGCTGACCACCTTCTTAAATAGCTGGTTGCCTGCATGTCTCTGGCTTCAACACTTTCAGAGTCACTGGCCTAGAACAAGAACTCCGATAAAGCAAGTACACCAGAGGTCAGAACTCATAACCTGGGTGCTGGTTCCAGATCAGAGACTAGGCTTGGACGCTACTAAATCATGACAGCCAGGGAACTAGCATTTTCAAAATGTAAAAAACTATTTATTTTAAAATTGCACACACATCTTCAACCATCGTACTCACATTGTTCAAATCCCATTGATAAAGTCTTTAACGACGAAACATGTCTGGGTCTGGCCTGCACGGTAACTTTTTGTGAACGCTGAACGTAGACACCACCACCGAGGCTGATACGACTCTGGCCGGGAAGGAGAGCGAGCAATTGGAGGGTGAGATCTGCTGGTTATTCTGGGTCTGCCATGACCGCAATTCCTAGTACGCCATTGCAAGCCTCCTTCATTCATTTCTGTTGCTTTTTATTTGAAGTGCCTGTTTGAATTTTGAACAATGTGAGTACGATGGTTGAAGATGTGTGTGCAATTTTTTTATTTTATTTATTTATTTATTTTTTTAAATTATTTTTATTAATGCTTTTTGTACTGTTGAATTACAAAACAAGGCCATAGGGGCACACCCCAGCCAAACATTGCGCATAACCACATGCACAACAAAAGAAAATACCATCACACCCTAACGCTAAATACTTCTAGCTAAACACAACATAAACACCGCTCAGGTTACCCATGATAGGATTTAAGCAGGAGTTATTGTTTCTTGTAGGACCTCATCTCGTTCCTAACTGCCTGTATAGAACTGTACTGGAGCAATTAGGAGTAGGCACGATCATCTTTTAGATTATGCTTACACCTCCGTTTACCTATTCGGATTAGGACCTCAGTGCCAAGCACCCCAGGTGGGTACCCAGGAGATCCATCTAAGACACTCCCCCTGCGGCTGGTCATCAGTTGTGGATTCAGAGTCTGTCCACAAATGCCAGACTTTTTCATATTTTTTGGGGCATCCTCGAGACCGATACATCGCTTTATAGAGGGGTATCATTGTGTTAACTAGCTGTTTCCAAGAGGTCAGGGTGGGGGGGGGGGGGTGTTTGACTTCCACTTTAATACTAAGGCTTTTCTTGCATAAAAGAGAAGGATACCTATAAGGGTACGTGTTGCTTTGGACAGTGCCAGTTGCTCCACCAGGCCGAGAAGGCAGACACTAATTGTCAGGGGAATAGGAATGGTAGTTAGGTTGTGAATAAATTGAGTTACCTCCCGCCAATAGTCCTGAATCTGTGGGCAGTCCCAGAATATATGTGTGAAGCCCGCAGGAGTAGCAGAGCATCTCCAACAGCCAGCCGACAGGGCTGGGTATATGCGATGAAGGCGTTGGGGCGTGTAATAGATCCTGTGGAGGATTTTGAATTGGATCAATTTGTCCCTAGTTGCGACCAGTGGCTGGAATGGATAGTCCCACATGTCCTCCCAGTCTTCACTGTCCAGCTCCTGCATCTCCGCCCGCCACAGGCCGCGCAGATCATCCAGTCCAACCTGGATGGACGGTAGAAGTGCTCTATAAATTTTGGATAAAGGTTTTGGAAGCTCGGCATCGTCTAGCAGAATCTCCAGGTCATCAAGCTCCATCCGAAGCTGAACCGACCCGAATTGCGAATTAAAGGCGTGGCGGAGCTGCAGGAACCTGAAGAAGAAAGAGTTCGGAAGCTGGAATTTGTTCTTTAGCCTATCGAATGTAAATAACCCCAACACATCACAGATATCCCTCAAATACTTGATGCCCTTACCGGCCCACAAACCCGGGTCCTGTAGAGAGTGGAATTCCCGCAACCTTGGATTACACCAAAGTGGTGTATTAGGGGACCATCTGGCCCTTGCCAAATTAGGTTTAATCACTACTATGTACCATGCCTTAATAATCGCTTTCATAGCCGGAGGTAAAGGTACCGAGGAGCCCCCCGACCCCCTATAAAGTGCGTTGCGAAGGGCCTCAAAGGATCCCAAGCGTGCTGCCTCTAGGACGACTGATGCATTGGTGTTATCCGAGATCAGCCAGTTATGTGCATGGGTGAGCATTGCTGCTAAATAGTAGGTGTGAGTCTGGGCAGGCAAGTCCCCCCTGTGTCCATGGTCTACGCAAGATCTTTTTACTGAATCTAGCCGGATGTGATTGCCACAAGAAGGAAGCCACTGAGGAGTCTAGCTGCTGGAAAAGAGACTTGGGGATCCAGACCGGAGAATGCCGCAAGATATACAGCAAGACCGGGAGTAGTTTCATTTTAATTAAGTTAATTCTCCCTATAAGAGATAATGGGAGGTTCGACCAGGCCTTCAGTTTTAATTTACACCACTGCAGCACCGGGGACAAATTAAGTTTGAAAAAATCCTGGGTGTTGGGAGAGATATTAATTCCCAGGTATCTAATGGTATCTGCCCATTGTAGAGGTGAAGTAGGATCACTCAGCCTCCTTGCCCCGGGATCTATGGGCAAAATTAAGGATTTGCTCCAGTTGGTTCGGAGGCCAGAGAGAGTCGAAAAATGATCCAGAAGCCGAAGCGCCCCGGTGAGCGAGGGACCAGGGTCCCGGAGGAAAAGGATTAAATCATCGGCATACAATGCCAGCTTCTCGGTCACCGAGCCGACCCGCACTCCAGACACCTCGCTCGACCTCCGCAAGGCCTCAGCTAAAGGCTCCATCACCAGGGCAAACAGCGCAGGTGATAGAGGACATCCCTGTCTTGTCCCCCTCCTAATCGGAAAGGAGGGTGAGAGCCTACCATTTAGTTTGATACGGGCAGTGGGGGCCCTATATAGTAAGCCGATCCATTTCCGGAAAGTTGGGCCAAAGCCAAAACCCTCCAGAACCTGCATCATATAAGACCATCTAACTGTATCGAAAGCCTTTTCGATATCGAGAGATACCAGGACCCGGGAGGCAGTCTCCTCGGGTGGGAGCTGGAGATGGGTAAAGACTCGTCTAATGTTAATGTCCGTGGACTTGCCAGGCATGAAGCCTGTCTGATCTATATTGACAAGGGATGGTAAAACTGTCATGATTCTATTGGCTAGTGCTTTGGTGAGTATTTTAAGATCGGAATTCAGCAACGAAATGGGTCTATAGGACGAGCAGCAAGTGGGGTCCTTCCCTGGTTTGGGCAGCAGCACTATATGTGCCTGGTACATGCTATCCGGTATCCTATCGGATTCCAAGCAATCTGTGAACAACTGTGTTAGCTTGGGGGCCAGTAAGGCAGCGTGAGTTTTGTACCAGTCCCCAGGTAAACCATCGGGGCCCGGGGATTTATTGTTGGGCAAGGAGTAGATTGCAGCTTCTATTTCTAGACGTGCCAAGGGCTTATCTAGCGCGACCTTGTCCTCCTCAGAAAGAAGAGGCAAAGTAATTCCCCCTAGTTCCTCTAACCCAGCAGCAGCTGAGCCAGAGAATGGGTCATCATACAATTTGCTATAAAAGAGATGAAATTCCCTCAGTATACCCTCGGGGTCAGTAACTTGGCAACCAGTCGAAGTCTGAATTCTAGGGATTACCGTTTGGAGCGTGGGTTCTGCCACTAGGTTGGCCAGTAGTTTGCCATTCTTGTCCCCTGACTCGAAAAGCTTGGCTACAAACTTCCGCGTATCAGAGTGCACCAGCGAGGTGTAATGGAGCTTCAGATCTCTACTCGCCTGGGCAAGAGCAGAATAATTTTCAGGTGTCGGATGCCCCGTAAAAAGTTGCAGTGCCGTTCCTTCGTTCTGTTCCAATTGAGTGGTCTGCGACGCAAAGCTGGATCTCACTGCCTTAATAGAGGAGATATATTCCCCTCGGGCATAAGCCTTGCCCGCCTCCCAGACCACATCAAAGGAAGCCGACCCCACATTTGTTAGCCAGTAGTCTACAAGTTTGGGCTCCACCAACTCTTGGATTTGAGGATTGTGTGTGCAATTTTAAAATAAATAGTTTTTACTTACTTCACCATTGGAAGCACTTATTCATTTTTTACATGTGGAGTGGATTCTCTTGTAAAAAATTCCGGTGGATTTGTCTATTAACCCCGGTGGGGTATCAAGCTTTTATGCCGAACATGAGAGTGTGAGGCATATCTATCTGGTGAGTTTTTTTTCTTTGGGAGTGGATTCACAGACACAAGTGGTGTGGTGAAGGAGCATAATTACATTTTCAAGATTAAGCATATTTGTTGGAAGAACTCGAGTTTTCATCACCTGGATTTCTTTATCACTTGTACTTAGCTTTATGAACTTTTTATTCATGAATATTGTTTTATGGACTTTTATTTATGATTCACTGCACATATATTTCATTACTTTTGTTGCTTGATTATACGTTTTGGATACATAGGACTACTATATTTATCATTTGTCCACTTTCACTTGGTGGAATATTATTTATATACACATTATAGTATTTTTGATTTCTATATCACTTGTTAGGACTGTTTTTGCATAAATAGAGCACTACTATTTTTTCACTTAAAATTCACATACCACATTGTTTCAATTTTTAAGTAGCAGCTTCAGGATTATTTGTTCTAATTCCATCTGGGCGCAGTGGTGGTTTGGGGAGTTAATTAGGGGGCGTGTTTAGCCCTCCTTACCAGCTTTTACATACTCTATATTGATACAATCTTCTTTAACTATTTTTTAGACCACTGACACCTTCTGGCTTTGGCGTCCCTAGTGGGGTTACCAACCCTAAACTGCATACCTGGAACTCTGATCCATGATTTGGCCTTCTGTGGTCCAGCACCCATGGTGAGAGTGTGAGATGGGGCCCAGCCTTTATGGTTCGGGATTGTCTGTTTTGCCTTTCTTATCATGAAATGTATGTATTTTTCTATATCCACGTTATACTTATCATGTTTTCTCTCTATTCATAGTGATGTGACAACAATTTTTTCATATGTCTACTGAAAATTAATAAAAAAAATAAAAAAGAAGAATCGCGCTAAAGAATCACAAATTATTGAATAAAGTCCAATTTGGCAGACTGGTGTGGAAGGAACACAAAAATCCCAATTACTGAATAAACCTGGAAGAATTCATGCTTACCAGATATGTAAGCCAATAGAGCATATGGCTTTTACCCAGCCAGGGCCTTTCCACAAGGTTGATTCGTCGGAAAATTGTTGGGTATGGTCGCTTGGACTATGACTCCATATATGTATTACATTCGACCCAAAAAGGAGAGAGAAAAATACATAGCGTGATCCTGCCTCAATAATTGGTCAATAGAAATCAGCGTTGTGCACAACACACAATGTGGGAAGCATGCAAAAAGTGAACCACCACCTCACAGTCAATCTCCTTACCAGATTGCACTACATAAGGAGCTATAGGCCAAAAAACACCCCAAACACAGAAGGTTGTGATCCACCACCTCTCATGCAATCTTCTTACCAGATAGCTAGTGTAATACAGCCTGATGTATGTAGGTGACGATCCGTAACCGAAATCCTATAAATAGCTGCAGGCTCGAATGATAAGGGGGTGAAATCAGATTCTCCCCACTGGGACCGTAGATCCACGTATGCGGTATGATCATTTAATACCCAAGGAGAAAGAATGGAGGAGATCGATAGTGTAATACCTTCAGTACATTTAATAAAATAAGGCAATTACACTTACATGAAATCGTATAAAAACAAACGAAGAAAAACGAAGCCGGCCGGCTGCAATATGGAACTCCCGTCCTGCGAGCGTGGTGACGTCAGCACGTACCCCCTCAGACGCGTTTCGTCACAAAGGACATTCTCAACAAGGGACTCCTTCTGGCTTTGGCGTCCCTAGTGGGGTTACCAACCCTAAACTGCATACCTGGAACTCTGATCCATGATTTGGCCTTCTGTGGTCCAGCACCCATGGTGAGAGTGTGAGATGGGGCCCAGCCTTTATGGTTCGGGATTGTCTGTTTTGCCTTTCTTATCATGAAATGTATGTATTTTTCTATATCCACGTTATACTTATCATGTTTTCTCTCTATTCATAGTGATGTGACAACAATTTTTTCATATGTCTACTGAAAATTAATGCATGTATAGATAGAGCTCCTGAAGAAGCGGATTCTATTTATAGAATCATAAACATGAAACATGTCGAGCGAGCATTGCATAATATGTATGTACAGTTATTATTTTCCATTGTTTTCAATGGTATGATATATTGAACGTCACAAAATCATCTTTGTCTCTGTGAATTGTACAATTTTTTTTTATAAATTTTGTAATAAAAACCTTTTAAATATATCTTCTACTGTTTATCAGCATATGGTGCCTACATAGTCCACATTAGCCTTGTTTTCCCTCCCATACAAACATTGACAGGACAAAGGCACCAATCTATATAAATTTTTTACCTATAGCACTCCAAATAAGATCCAATAAGCACAGACTTACCATAGATGTAATAGATGTGATAATTTCACATGAAATATAGTTCACTATAACTTTAATTGTACAAACTTGAAGGCCATTATAGATTCCAGGAACTGGCTATAATGATTTTTGCTGCAAAACATTAATGCAGGCAGTTTTTCCAATGATTTAAAAATGTCTGGTTAAAATGAAATGTCCAAGGTGACCTCTGAATGAATTTGAGTAACAAAGTAAATAGACAGTAAGGCCCAGTTCACACAGGGGCGGCACAATCTCAAGACGACTTGAGAGGCGATTTGCAAAATGACTTCTGTATAGAAGTCAATGCAAGTCGTCCCGAGTCACCCTCAAAGTAGTACAGGAACCTTTTTCTAAGTCGGAGCGACCTGAGACGCTCCTATTAGAACGGTTCCATTCAACAGAGTGGGACGCGACTCAACCCAAAGCCTGCAAACTCCAGGATCAACCCTGTCCCCACTTATTAACCTCCCCTCCATATGTACAGTAAAAACAAAAGTGTTTGAAATATCTTATTTCTATGACTGGTTACACAATATTTTACTGAATCTAGGTCTATATTGACTGGATGCTGGAAAGAAGCATCCTACTCCATGGATGTAGTCATGCTTTGAAATACTACTACTCCACGCTCCAACCCACTATAGCAGGAGTCTCCAAACTGTGGCTCGTGGGGCCAGATGCAACCATTGGGTCACTATTCTGCTCATTGACACCAACGAAGGGGAATAATTACTGCCACTGACAACAATGGGGAGCTATTTTTCTCTTTGACACTAACACTGGGGCACTATTCCTCCCCCTACTACTACCAAAAACGGGGCGCCATTTACTCCCACTGATGCCAGAAAAATAGGATTTTTTTTTGTACTCATCGTAAAATCCTTTTCTCTGTCGTCCATGGATGGACACAGCCTTCTCAATTCTTGACATATGGGTTATGTTCCTGTTCATAGGAGAGGACTAGACAGAACATGTTTGTATTTCAATATGTTTATTGAAGTAACAATGACATATAAGGCACAAGTGATAAAAACGGAAATGAAAATCAAGCACCTTCAAGTAGTACAAATCATTCAAATAGTCACAAATATAGAACTTTTGAATAATAAACAGAGCAAATTCAACATAAAGTGCATTTGGTGGGAGTGCCCACTAACATGACATGAGAACAAAAAAATTCCTATTTTACCGGATGTTAAATCATTTATTGTATAGGCAAAAATAAACAAATACATCCCTGATCGACTAGGGGACAGAACATGTTTGATTAATGTAACGTGTTTAAATATCCGAGTTGAACAGCCCCGCCCAGGGGGCGGTCCCTCCAGACATAATCCTCCACCCTGCAGTCAGCAGCTCAGTTCGTAACGAGCAGTACAAACCTAAAGAGGAGGGGTGGGTGCTGTGTCCGTCCATGGACGACAGAGAAAAGGATTTTACGGTGAGTACAAAAAAAAAATCATATTTTCTCTTTTCGTCCATGGACGGACACAGCCTTCTCAATTCTTGTCATATGGGACGTCCCCAAGCAGTGTAAAAAAAAACGAGGGGTGGGAACAGTATCAAAAACAACTAACTTCACCCCCAAAAAAGCAGAGCTCAACGGAGGAGTTGCAACCCTAAACAGCCGCCTGCAAAACCTTGCGGCCGAAGGAAGCATCTGAAGATGCACTCACATCAACCTTGTAAAATGGAGATTGTGTGCACGGACGACCAAGTCCCCGCCTTGCACACCTGAGAGACAGACGTTTGAGGTTGGAAAGCCCAGGAAGCACCAATTGCCCTGGTTAAATGTGCCATGACCGGAAAGGGGGCGGGCGCTCGCTCCCTTAAGGGCATAGGCCTGTATGACAGTCTGCCTGATCCACCGAGAAATGGTGGCCGACGAGACCGCCGGGCCCTTTTGTGGAACAGATACCGACACAAATAGTGAGTCAGACCTCCGAAACGGAGCCGTAACAGACAAGTACGTCTAAAGTGTGGAGCGCAGTGTGCCTGGAATGCGACGGCCGAGGACACAAGGACGGTAGCACAATGTCCTCATTTAGGTGAAAAGCCGAAACCACCTTCGGAAGGAAAGAGGGTTGCGGGCGTAGCACCGCCTTATCCTTATGGAGGACCAAGTATGGTGACTTGCAAGACAAGGCCGCCAATTCAGAAACCCTTCTGACAGATGTAATGGCCACTAGAAAAGCCACCTTCTGGGATAGTGTTGAGAGGAATCTCTCTGATGTGCTCAAAAGAAGGTTCCTGAAGAACCGATTGCACCAGATTTAAATCCCATGGAGGAAGAGGTGGTCTAATTGGGGGAGCCACATGTCGAACCCCCTGCACAAAAGGTACCCAACCAGGGAATGGGTCACCAAAGGTCGTTGAAAGAAAACAGCCAAGGCTGAAATCTGACCCTTAATGGTGCTTAAGGCAAGTTTCTGATCCACCCCACGCTGTAAGAACAGCAGGTTCCTGGAAACCGAATACGTCCGTGGACGCCACTCCATCTCTTCACACAGAGATGTAGGCCTTCCAAGTACGATGGTAGATCTTCCTGGAAGATTTCTGTACCCTCAGCATGGTTGGAATGACCAAATCCGAAAGGCCTCGGTCCCTTAGTACCTGGCTTTCAATAGCCATGCTGTTAAAGCCAGCAACTGTAAAGCAGGATGAAGTATGGGGCCTTGAGACAGAAGGTCCTCCCGCATTGGCAGCCGCCAGGGTACGTCCACCACCAGGCACACGAGGTCGGCGTACCAAGGACGCTGGGGCCAATCTGGAGCAATTAGAATTATCGGGATCCCCTCTGTCTCAACTCTGCGGAGCAGACGAGGAAGCAACTTCAGTGGGGGATAGGCATAAATTAGCCGATACTGACCCCACGGGACCACCAACGCGTCTGCCCAGTGATCTCTGGACCTGGCCACGAATCTCGACACCTTGTGATTGAGTCGAGAGGCCAGGAGGTCCACGTCCGGCGTGTCCCACCTCCGGCAAAAGGAGTTGAAACACCTCCGGATGAAAGGACCATTCCCCCTGGTCTAGCATCTGCGACTCATGCAGGGGTCCCCTCTACAGGGAGAGTGGTTACTTTATTTAACCGAGCGACCGGGGGGTCAACAACTGGAGGAGAAGCCCATTTCTTCAAAAGGCTCTCCTCAAAAGGATACCTGACCGCCAGGCGCTGAGGGACCACAAAGGACTTCTGCGTCTTTTCCCATTCCTTATCTATGAATTTATCAAAGAAGGACACATAGGGAAACACCTTCACAGAGCGGGTCGATTTGTGCAACCCAAAAGAGACTGACCCCTCCGTGGACGCCTCAGCTGCACCTTCCAGCTTAAGGGAGTCACAGCATTGATAAACACACCAACAAATGCCCTGTCATGCGCTGACCCGGATGAAGGGTCTTCCTCACAAGGAAGGTCCTGGTCCACATCCTCTGATAACCCAGAAACGGGGTCCTGTGCCACAGCTAGGCCCAGGTCTGAGCCAGAGCATTCCCCTGGAGATGGCGGGGGGAGGGGGCGCTTTTTACCCCCCTTACGCTCGCACGCCGCTTCCAGGACTGCCGACAAAGTGTCCATGGCAACCGCAGGTGCAGGGGCAGGGGCACGGGCTGCTGCCTCTGGCATGTTTGGGGAAGAAGGGCCAGATACTGACTCCATGATACACGGACAGCTCTCAGGGACTCAGTCAAAAAAACTGAAGTGTCCACCCTCCTTGCTGCACTGACTTGGGGGGTTACCCAGGGGACTCACCACCCAGCAAGAGACCGCTCAGCGCCGCTGCCCGCCTTCCGTCTGTACACAGCATGTGTGAGGAGAATTGTGCTGCGCGCCGTACAGGAAGCCAGCACTAGAGGCCAAAACCCCATCCAAAATGGCCACCAGACGCCACAGAAAGAAAAGGGCGCGACCACAAGAAAATGGCCGCCCGCAATAACAACCTGCGCCACAGCAAGATGGCCGCCAATGGGGAAATTACATAGAACAGCAGGCACACAAGAAAATAGCGTCCGCGCCGCAAAAATGGACGAGAAGGCCGAGTACAGGGACGTCCCCTGAGCAGAGCACCCCTCACAGAAAAACGGGCCCGACACCCCACAGTCCCCCACCAGGATCCGAAGCCCCCCCACAGGTACGCCCAGGTGGTAGCGCGCTGCTGGAGCAGAAGGGAAATTGTGACAGAGAGCAGGGACAATTGCGCGGTCATGCAATGCTGTACCCAAACAAAATTTACATCCCTTTTCCCCACAAATAGAGCTTTCTTTTGGTGGTATTTGATCACTTCTGCGGTTTTTATTTTTTGCTTTTTTCTATAATATCCCCAAATATGTTTTTAAAAAACAAATTTCTTCATCAGTTTGGGCCAATATATTCTTCTACATATTTTTGGTAAAAGAAATTGCAATAAGCGTATATCGATTGGTTTGCGCAAAAGTTATAGCATCTACAAAACAATGGGAAAGATTTATGGTATTTTTTTTTTTTTTTTACTAGTAATGGCAGTGATGTATAATTTTTAGTGGTACTGCGACATTGCGGCGGACAGGTTGACACATTTTTGGGACCAGTGACATTTATACGGCGATCAGAGCTAAAAATAGTCACCGATTACTGTATAAATGTCACTGGCAGGGAAAGGGTTAACACTAGAGGGCAGTCAAGGGGTTAAGTGTGTTACCTAGTTAGTCCTATCCCCATACAGTTAGAAACACTGACTGTGGGAGGAGACATATTGCTGTTCCTACTTAGTAGGAACAAACGATATGTCTCCTCTCCCCTGACAGAACAAGGATTTGTGTGTTTACACACACAATTCCCCGTGCTGACGCTCGTGCCCGCGATCGTGGGTAGCCGGCGGCTGCGCGAGCCGGTCAGCAAGTGGTTAATCATACCAAAAATATTTGTTTTTAAAAAAATAAAAAAGAAATTTAGGCCAAAATTTAGTCTGCTACATTTCTTTGGTAAAAAAATATAACCCAAATCAGTATATATTTAGTATGTGTGTAAGTTATAAAGTCTACAAACTATGGTATATATACGAAAATTGTACTGACCCCTCATTTCTTGAGGCCCTAAAATGCCAGGACATTTAATGCCAGGAAATACCCAAATTACCCTTTTTTTACATACTCTCACCAGATTAGTTCAGAGGCACAATGGTGACACCGTACTACTCTGGGTGGGTGATCAGGTTTTTTTATTTTTTTTACACTATTATTGGTTATAACAGTGATATAGCTGTCATGAATAGCTCTCTCTCACTATTGTGATCTGTGATTAGCTTTAGCCATGGTACAGGGTGCTCAGATTGACCCAAGTACCAAATGATAGCTGTGGGTCAATCACAGCATCACAAAAATATACTGTACTTTGTGTACAGTGTAGCATGACTGAGCAATGGCCAGTTAAAAGTAGCACGGTGCTGAAAAGCAAAAAATGCCCTGGTCATGAAGGGGGTAAAACTTTCTGGTGGTTAATAGATACAGAACACTGTGCGAGTTAGGGTGGAATGTGTGATACTGGCAGGATCACCAGGTATAAAAGGAAAAAAGCAGACATCACATCTAGGGACGGGTAAGCTGCAATATATCATTTTTTTTGGGTTTTAAATGTAGCTCAACTTTAAAGCAGCACTTTAGATATTTGTGGAGAATACATTGGTCCAACTTCCTAATGTAAGTGTGTGTGTGTGCGCCATACCTGGCCAATCTCCGTGGAAGCTGGAAATCATTATAGTAAACGCAGCTACTTCAACTAGATTCCAGGTTCTGTGTATTACCCAGTGTATGAATGCAAAGCATTTTCTGAAGTGGAAAGGTCACTACCACTCCAATCAGAAAATGCATTCTCTGAATGGGCATTTTTGCTTAGTGAGTAACCCCCAGTATTTCAAGTCAAGCTTCATTGTCATTTTACTACACGTGAGGACATATGGTAGAACGAAATGTCGTATCTCGCAGGACCACAGCGCTACATACTAAACATAATTATAAATATACAAAAATAGAACAGTCCGTGTCGGCTGCAACACCTCGAGCACTACCACACTGAGCATGGGTGCCCCACAGGGATGTGTGCTCAGCCCGCTGCTCTTCACACTGCTGACCCACGACTGTACTGCCAAGTTCAGCTCAAACCATATCATCAAATTTGCAACTAACAACTGGTTAAATGGCGTAGTACAAACATCCCGTCCCTTAATGAAAGCAAAACCAAGGAGGTTGTGATGGATTTCAGGAGAAACTGTTGATCTCCCCCTCCCCAATGATCAACAGCTCGACTGTGGAGAGAGTCGGCAGTACTAAATTCCTGGGAGCGCCACTTCAGCTCCAGGTGGCTTTTCTCCTTCATGACCAGGCCATTTTTTGCTATTCGGCACTGCGCTACTTTAACTGATAATTGTGCGGTCATGCAATGTTGTACCCAAACTAAATTTATATGATTTCTTACCACCAAAAGAAAGCTTTAATTGTGCGATTTGATCACTACTTGTTTTTTATTATTTTTTGCGCTATAGAACGAAAAAAGACAAACAATTTTTTTTTTTATTTCTGCTATACAACATATCCAATAAAAAAAAAAAGAAAGAAAATCGAATTTCTTCATAAATTTTAGCCAAAATATATTCAGCTACAGGTCTTCGGTAAAAAAACAAACCAGTAAGTTTATATTCATTGGCTTGTGTGAAAGTTGTTGTATGGGGAGAAAGGGAGGCTTCAATGGACTATATCGGCACCATATGTAAAACTGATAGACAGTTCAAAGTATAAAAAGTTTTTTTATTACAAAAGTATTGAGAAAAAGGTTTCACCATGTACATATTTATAGATAAAATAGTTTTGTGACAATCGACAATTCATACCATTGTGAAACAATGGGAAATCATACAGATAGTTACATAGTATGCAGTGCTCAACATGTTTCAAATTGATTCCAAGGGAATCCGCTTCTTCAGGAGCTAGATATAGATATTATTTTCAATGGATAAAAGCATGAGTTGTCACGTGACATTGGAGCTGGGCCAAACGGCCGAGATGTGGATCAAGGATCCAGGTGTGTCCACGGGGACATGGGACCCCACCAGAGAGACACAGGTATCCAGGAGGAAATCGTCTCCTAGGAGGACTCATCCAGAATCATCCCAGAAATAATAGGCGTATAAGATGAGAAAGGTAACAGGCTGGATAATAGATCCCTCTGGATATAGGGAGGTCTTTTAGTCGTATTTAGAACAGTAATACGTGTAGATAAATATAATATCTTAAAATGTTTTTTGGAGATCTGCTGGGACATATAATTGAAGAATACTAGTGACCAGAAATAGGTGATAAGGTTCTGGGTGATGTAACCAAAGATGGTACAAGGCAGCAGTCCCAGGTGCCTGTGACTAACAGGCTTCCCCAATAGACGGGGTTTTTGAACGCCAAGGGATAGATCAGGATGTGTCCTCCAAGCAGCACACAGCCTTTATCCATTGAAAATAATATCTATATCTAGCTCCTGAAGAAGCAGATTCCCTTGGAATCATTAATTCAAAACATGTTGAGCACTGCATACTATGTAACTATATCTGTATGATTTCCCATTGTTTCACAATGGTATGAATTGTCGAATGTCACAAAACTATTTATCTATGAATATGTACATGGTGAAAACTTTTTCCTCAATACTTTTGTAACTATCAGTTTTACATATGGTGCCGATATAGTCCATTGAAGCCTCCCTTTCTCCACATACAACAATTGATGGGACGAAGGCACCGACTTATATTTCTTGAAACTTCTAGCACTTATAACAACACGGCTTGTGTGAAAGTTAAAAGCGTCTACAAACTATGGTATGTATATATATATATATATATATATATATATATATATATATATATATATACACACACACACATATACATACACATACCGGAATTATTCTTTTTTATACTACTAATGGCGGTGATCAGCAGTGGGACATCTGACACTGACGATGGGGGGGGGGGACTGAGTAACTGCCACCACCAGTGACACTAATATAGTGATCAGATACTATACGCTGTCACTGTACTAATGATTTTGGCCGGGAAGGGGTTAACATCTAGGCCGATCAAAAGGGTTAAAAATGTGTAGTGTGTGTATTATGTGCTGCTTTTTACAAAAAATCCCTGAAACAGATTGTTCCCTCTGTACAGAGCTCTAGGCTATGATTGGGCACAGCAAATCGGCAGGTCCCAGCCATGAATCATTGGCCGGGACTTGATGACAGACTCCTGCTGTGTACAATTCACAGTGGGTGTTGGCGGTGTTAAGATACAGAATACCTGGAGTCTGGAGTCATAAAAAAATTCATGGAAGGCTCATACAGAGTTCCCCCTTACATAGAACTGCTTTTCTCTAAAATATATTCTGATAGTTTGTTCTAAAATCTTAGGTATTACACAACCCTGTTATTGTTGAGGGAGTTGCAATGTATTGCCAAGTGACGTGTGTACTTATTGGCTGTACATTGCTTCATTTCTGGGTAAAAGCAAGCAGCAACATACCAGTACCTCACTTTGCCTGCATGGGCCACCCATCGGCAGTACATTGCTGGTGGGTGGTCTGCAAGCAGTAAAAGGGCAACCGCTCAGCGTGGAGATCACTATAGTAGGAGTGTTTATTACATTGATTTCCAGCTTCTACAGGTATGACACATACATACTTAACATTGGTCCAAAGCTGCATGTAATTACGCAAAAATATTCATACTGAAACTTCAGCTTTAGCACGTCTACAACTGCAGAATACACTGAAGTCATTTAGTAAATTAGAACACGTTTTCTCCATCACACACAAGCTGGCAATGTAAAATAAAAAGACACCACACATGGATGTTTTACTGCAATGTTTATTTTAGTTAACATTTTAAAAAATGCTTTGAAAAGCTACATACATGTATGTTAAATTAACTGTTAGAACATATTCTGAGGTCATGTCATTCCAAAATACTATGATCACACACATTCAAACCCTCCCCTGCAAGAAGTATTAACTCAAAACTGATATGATTAAGACAATGCAAAATATCTGTGCAATAGAGAAAAACACAAATGGGATATATCAGAGAGAAAAATGGGTGCAAATTAACTTTGCAAGGTTTTGACCTATAAGATGAGCTACCTCTGGCACTGAGGCAGGACATATCCTAAGAATGCTAGCCTGCGAAGCGGTCACCAATGTGTGCTATGACACAGATGCCAGTCTTAATGCCTGGTGGTATGAAAAAGTGGGGGATTGGGGGGGGGGGGGGTGTCTACACAGTATCCAAGTAACAAGGCACAGCCCTGCCACCTGGGAAATCAGCCCTTATTTCTAGAAGATTAGGGGAGCCTCATAATCATAAAAGTGAAAAAAAAACAAAAAAAAAACACAGGTGAAGGGGTTTTCATTCATATTTACATGCATACAAATAACAAATCACGCAATGACAATCCAAGAAATTAAAAATAATGAACGTGCAGTGATAATCTGGAATAAAAATATGGAATTGTGCATTTCTGTCCCATTAGTTCTGTCACACTTACAAAACACGTTTATAACAAATAAGATCTATGTCTCTGAGGACCAGGGCCCTACTGGCAATCGTTTTGTCCTGTGCAAATTTGTCCCCTTGTATGTCAAAGTAGAAGTTTTCATTACAAATAGTAGCCAGTGTACACTACTAACTTTACCTGCACTGGGATCATATACACTTGAATGTAAAGATGAAATACTAGATGTGAGTAAATGTTCTCTTTGGTGCAAATGGCATATCGTTCTAAGATCTAACCTCTATAGGTGTGCAGACCCGCCCTATCTGCAAGGCTGTAGTTAACATCAGCAACTAGCTCAGTGCATGCAAAGACTTTGGCAAAGCAGGCGGGAGATTATGTGAAGTATCAGATCTGCATCCTACCCCACTACAATTAGGTTTCCTGCTCTTGTAATGCTCCTTACACACACCTAAACATTTTTTATGGCAGGGATATGTTGGCCATAGCATCCAATCAGCTATTGTATTCAAATCTGCTCCATAAAAATGACAGATGAGTTGCTATAGCCAACAGCTAAAGTGACAATTTCCTGCACGAATAGCTAAAACTATAAGCTGCCAGGAGGGTGTCTGGTGCCCAGTGGCCTGCCTCCCAGCCTATGCATCACATGCCTCCACAATAGATTTACTAACCAAATGCCAGCACTGTAAGTAAGTGATAAGTTATGGAGTTTGAAAATTGTTTTTACATAACAATTTCCTCCCCTGATATGCAATAATTAGTACAAGATATCTTCTAAAAACATAAAACATTTATGTGGTCGTCTAATTCAGTGAAATAGAAGTCAAGGTCCTGTGTTACTTGCAATTCTGAAGGTCTCTCTCTGTACAAAGTTGGATCTATAATATAGAGTGCAATGTCTGTAGGTGGCTTGAGCTCCCTTGCACTGACGTGTCCAAGGATAGGGAGCGTCGGCTGGGATCCAAGCTGCACAGAAAAGACAAAGTGCCATAGCACTGATTTAGGGTCCAAAATGGGTTTATGTTCTCATAGAAGATAATCCAACATGTTTCAGGAGTTTTAAAATCACCCCCTTCATCGGGAATAAGCGATTCTATTGAGCTATAGGCTCCTGCTGCTGGTTGTTGCAGCCTGATGAAGGAAGATGTATGCAGCCCAAAATGAATTGGCTTTGTATGGAGAAAGTACATTTTAGACTCCCAATTAATGGTGTAGCATTTTCTCTCTTCTGTATCTTGTGTCCCTGCAGGCATTGAATGGATTCATATTTTTTTTTGATTTCTGTCTTGATCTAGTCCCATTTCTAAATCACAGACTTTAGAGCCTTAACATTTCACTAAGCAAATGGGGACCATTATCCAGTCAACTAAGTTTCATAAGCAAGAGAACCTGTCTAAATAAGGGATAATGATCTTGTTAATTTTCCTCAACTAAAGTGGTCTTAGAGAATTGCTCTATTATAGCTCGATCTAAAGGAATTTAACTGATGAAGATGTAAATGGAGATTCTAAAAATTTCAGTTATTTAACCTTCATGTATTAGAGTAAGAAGTAATGTTTTGTAATATACAGATGACTTCTGTCAATTACCATTTTGGTGCCTGTTGTGGTCTAACATGATAGCTAGCTTAGAGCAATAGGATACACAGGGTCCCATAAATATCAAAGCTCTCCCTGAAACGGGGATTCTTACAAGCAAAGTTGTGAGTGTTTGCTCTCTCTCATAAGATAACTTGAATATTCAGTAGAGTGGTCCTTTAAGCGGTTGTTTATTAGACCACACAAAGTCACTGAGATTTCAGCATGTAGTTAAATGCATATAGTCCACTAGCTCATGCAGTTGTATCATGAAAGAACACCATTGTCTGTTTTTATCTTTTCATGTACAATAGCTATAAATCCAGGTGATGCAGTTTGCATGATTAAAAAAAAGTGTAATTTCTGCTTCTTGTGTAAAAAAAATAAAATAAAATGTTTTAAATCCTAGTTCCATCTCTGACAGTGAGAAAGGGCATGGCTAAAAGAAGCATATGGCTAGTCCTGTATATAACGTTAAGCAAAGCACTTCCCAGATGACAAAGCCAGCCACTATGCAACATCTAATCCAAATAGACTCTCATGGGCATGTCAATGTACAACATTTTGCTGACCCAACCTCTCCAGCAGGTGGTTGCAAGATTTGACGTGCCTATTGCGTATGAATATCACAGTTCCTATTGCACTGGGAAATATATACTGAAACAATTGTGCGAGCGACACATGCCAAATCTCCCACATGTACAGATGTCCAAGGCCAAGTGCTTTAACGTGGTGTTGTCTGAGCTGGAAGGGAGCAGAATGCCATGGATGCCAACGCTACCTGTAATCTATCGGAAACCATCCAACACCCTAGCGCTTTATGCATGCCCTCAGGAGGAGGAGTCGGTGCTTTCTGTCTCAATGGCAGCTGTTCCCACAGCCTCCCGGATGAATGGGAGGCGCCATGATGTGGGCCATCGCAGGAAGACGGGGGGTCTGAGAGTGTAGAGTGTGGAAAAGTGCTGGCCCCAGAAGGATGGGGAGAGTCGCAGGAGCCCATCTGGATTAGGCTTCAGGTCTTGGGGGTGAGTGAAAGAGGGGAGCACAGACTCGGACAGAGGGAGGGGTTCTCTGCAACAACCAAAAGGAACGAAAAAAAATGGGAGGGGGGGGGGGGACAAAAAAAATGAAACGTTATACAGGTTCTCAATAGTAGGGGATAAAATGGAGATGGGAAATTAATGCTTAAAAATGGAAATGCAAGAACTCAAATGACCGTGGACAGACACACAGGATGGACTGTGACGTGGTTAAATGGAAGGCATGAGTGATGTTTGGAAAGAGAACATAAAGAGAGTATTAGTTCCCTAAATCATAAAGGATGGCAGCAAGATAAACACAGAAATACACTGCAGCACAGGTGACATTGATTTGACAAGATTAAAAATGGGCATAAGGTCACCTGGCTGCTTTCAATATTACATTTTTCAAAAGAACACCCAATTTACTCTAGCTTTACCTCCGATAAGCGGCTATGCTTAATATATAATCACTCAAGGAGACCATTTGTCATCAAGAAGGTGACTTATGAGAGCACAGCTCTAATTTAATTTTTCGTGCACATGCTATCGGACATGGTCTCAGAGAGTGTCAAAGGATGAATCCGTGAAACTTATCAAGGAGGCAAAATAATAAATGGTAAATGATTTATAATTTGATACACAAGTGGGATTAAGTCTATCAGTTGAGGGAAGGTGAAGTATCTGCTTTGTCAGCTGTACAGATGCAGATAAAAGTTCAAGAACCAGCTACCTGGACACCATGGAACTGGAATGAGACTGGCTCGAGGATGTGGTGGCAGCACTGAGTTGGGAGAATCCACTGTGGCTTGATTCCAGACTGGTCATGGAACCCCTAAAGACAAGTATAGAGAAAAATATTAAACTCGGCAAATAAAAGATGGCTGTTTATTCATGTAGCATTAAAGTAGATGTAAACCAAATTACTTAAAGGGGTTGTAAAGGTTCGTTTTTTATTTTCTAAATAGGTTCCTTTAAGCTAGTGCATTGTTGGTTCACTTACCTTTTCCTTAGATTTCCCTTCTAAATGTTTTTTTTCTTTGTCTGAATTTCTCACTTCCTGTTTCTCCTCAGTAAACTTCACACCATCATCCGGCAAGTGTTTAGTCAGCCAGAACAGCTTACTGAGGAGGAACAGGAAGTGAGAAATTCAGACAAAGAAAAAAAACATTTAGAAGGGAAATCTAAGGAAAAGGTAAGTGAACCAACAATGCACTAGCTTAAAGGAACCTATTTAGAAAAAAAAAAAAAAAAAACCTTTACAACCCCTTTAAACCTCAGATCAGGTTTTAACATGGTAAAGGGTAATTTTTAAGATTTTTAAATCTGCAGTATCCATTAAAATAATACCAGGTGGGTGGTCCTTCTATAAAGATCCTTGTTCAGACACTTCCTGTGCCTCTCTCTGGTGTTATCACCCTGTCATAAACTCTCTCAATGAGAGCTAGGCCAGTAGCCATTTTACCACTCATTACACAGGTAGGTTTCACTTTTATTATCAAGAACCCCCCCCCCCCCCCCAAGAAAATCCAGTCAGGAAGTGGCAGCACAAAGAGGGATCAGTGTTACAGTAATGCAACAGAGGATGGAGGAAAAAAAAAAAAAAAGCAAGGACAATTTTATCTAAATCACTGTAAAAGTAAAAACCTAACCTAAATTGGGCGACTATGTGGAAGATGAGGTTTAATGTTGATAAATGTAAAGTTATGCACTTGGGGGCTAAGAATATGAATGCATCATACATACTAGGGGGGAGTACAACTGGGGGGGTCTATAGTGGAGAAGGATCTGGGGGTTTTGGTAGATCATAAGCTCATTAATGGCATGCAATGCCAAGCTGTGGTTTCCAAAGCGAGCAAAGTCCTTTCTTGTATTGAGAGATATGGACTCCAGAGAGAGAGATATCATTTTGCCCCTGTACAACTCATTAGTAAGACCTCATCTGGAATATGCAGTTCAGTTTTGGGCACCAGTACTCAAAAAGGATATCGGGGAACTGGAGAAAGTGCAGAGAAGGGCAACCAAACTGATAAGAGGCATGGAGGAGCTCAGCTATGAGGAAAGATTAGAGGAACTGAATTTATTCACTCTTGAGAAGAGGAGATTAAGGGGGGATATGATCAGCATGTACAAATATATAAGGGGTCCATATAGTGAACTTGGTGATGAGTTATTCACTTTACGGTCAACACAGAGAACAAGGGGGCACTCTTTACGTCTAGAAGAAAAAAGATTTCATCTCCAAATACGGAAAGGTTTCTTCACAGTAAGAGCTGTGAAAATGTGGAACAGATTCCCTGCAGAGGTGGTTCTGGCCAGCTCAGTAGATTGCTTTAAGAAAGGCCTGGATACTTTCCTAAATGTACATAATATAACTGAGTACTAACAGTTATAGGTAAAGTTGATCCAGGGTAAATCTGATTGCCTCTCGGGGGATCAGGAAGGAATTTTTTCCCCTGCTGTAGCAAATTGGATCATGCTCTGCTGGGGTTTTTTGCCTTCCTCTGGATCAACTGTGGGTATAGAATTGGGTATATGGGATTGTAAGATATATATATTTTTTTTTTAATGGTTGAACTGGATGGACTGTCTTTTTTCAACCTGACTAACTATGTAACTATGTAACTCAATTTTTAAAGTATGGTGTATCAAATGGTTGTCTTTTTTTGATAAAATGTTTTCAACTACGGTACTTTTATTGTTTGTTGCATCTCAGTGTTGCTGATCTTCTATAGCCATTCCTGTCTACATACATGCACCCCAGCGATGGCTGCATGGCATTTCTCAGACTGTTTTTTGACTAACAAAAGAGGACCAAGCCTGCATAATCTGTTTTAACAGCTGCTTGTAATCTCCATTGGCAGGGTAAACCTGTGTACACACGATCTGAATATCAACTGGTTCAGCAGGAACTGGCTGACATTCAGACAGCGTGTATAGTTAGTTGCCTGCCCAACAGAAGCTGGTCTCACGTCCGGCTTCTGTCAAATGGGCATGCTGCAAAACCAGCATCCTCCTATCAGCGCTGGCCAATGGCTGCCGGTACGTTCTGGTGGTGGTGCGGGAAAGTCCCCCCTGTCAGAATACAATAGCTCAATGGGAGACATCGCAGCACTAACATTAAATTTGTTAGTACCGCGATATGCAAGTTTTTCTTTGCATTCAGCGCGATGAGCACCCCACATTACAACGCAGAAGAGACACAGGGTAAAAACACGGAGTCTTCCAATCAAGGGAGTGCCTGAACAAAGACCTTTATGCAGGATGACCCTGTGTGATTTGAATGAAAGCTGCAGATTTAAAAATATTGAAAATGAATTAATGCGAAAGCGTATATATGATTTTAGTAATCGGGTTATCATATACTAAAAAAGCAATGTTTATTATCTACAGTACTTTAAAAGTAATCAGCTTCACAATGCAGCCCTGAACTGTACCTGAAATCCTCAGAGCCAATGATCTCCGTGTAGTACATTACTTTGCATTTGTGGGAGGAGACTTGTAACGATGCAAGAACATCATCCACACGTGGCAGGCTGCTGGTGGCACAAGCTGGCATGCTGTGGAATTTCCATTGCAGGATGTAGAAACCCGGCCAGCGGGTCACATGAGAACCCTGTGGAAAAAAAATGCATTTGAAACTGTGGCAACAACACACACAATAAGTGCACGACACCCACGTTTATAGTGTATCTAACCCCAAAACAGAAATATAATGTATTGCAGCTTACCAATCCCTTAGATGTGGTGTCTGCATTCATTTTATTTTTTAGACCGTTTTCCTTTACTGTCACCTGGTAACCCTGTGAATAATATGCTCCCTGTCCCGTGGCGGCTAGACGTACTCCTCCATTAGATCTATAGAAGAAGCCAGCGCTGGACTTCAAACATGTCTTCTTTTTGCTCATCTCCATTACAGAATTGGGGGGGGGGGGATTTGTAGTACACAAAGAGGATAACAATGTTTTGGCTTCCAGCTCATCTCACAGGAAGTGACAAAAACACTGCATTTCTGTCAAGATCAATGGCAATAAAGAAAACGAGTGAAGACACCATACCTTCGGACGGGTAAGCTGCAATGCATTTGTCCTTGGGTTTAGTTATCCTTTATGAAGACTGTTACCTGCACACTCTCTCCCTCTTTGCAGGTCAGCGGAGACTCCACCATACTGTAATCTCGGCCCAGCTGCCAAGCCTTGTCAATTAACTGCACATTGTTGCACACAGGAGATGTAATGCCGTGAGCTCCAAGAGTATCTCGTTTGGGCACTTGCGGCGACCTCTTTGAGTGGTAAATGTTAAAAACAATGTCCCCTTTACAAACGTCAAAGTCCCAAGTGATAACACAAGAGGCATCCACTATTTGGATGAATATCTGCAAAGGTAAAAAGAAAGTTTAAAGAACATCACCCAATTTTCAAGTAAATATACACAGTGCTATTACAAACTATTTATAGTTTATTTCTTAATTGTTCTTTAGGCATTATTGAAAGGGACAGCAAAAGAGCTTGTAATAAGGATAGGGGATTTCCCCATCAGCCTAGCCACATAAAACTCCTCACCCAAGATCAGCTGTTAAATCATGTAAGTGTGGGCCAATAGCAGCTAGCCATACATATTGTAAAAGCTGAAATATTCCTCTCAAGTTTCTGCAATAGAAGCAGTTTACTTTTCAGCTGCACAAAGAGAAGGTTGCTGTTGTAGCCACAGAGGAAAAGTATACATCATGCAAAGTAGAATACCCCAAAGGAAGCCATATCATGGGAGAAGCCAGCTTCAATTACATCATAGGTGGAGAAGAGCAGGTGCAGATCCTAGAAGCTAGTGTCTTTTAAAAGTTGATCTGGCACAATGTATCCAACATTTTTAAGGGCTTGTTCACACATGCAGCAAGTGAGGTGGAAAAATAGGTGGTTGACCTGTGGTTTTACCTCCCCTCTTAACCTAAAACACAGCATTCAGAGGGGGTTTCTACATATGGCAGTAAAAATAATACCCGATTGCATTCAGTGGGCAGTACCACCACCGGTCATGATCGATTTAAGTAAATGGGTGCTATGCCATAACTGCATCATAACTAGGGGCGGACCCAGGGGAGGGGGCAACGGGGTAATTGCCACCCCCCGAGAAATTAGTTTTAGTTGCAGAACTTGCGGGCGCCTGAGTCTGAGCGGGCAGTAGTTGTGGAACTTGCGGGCGCCTAAAAGGCTGAGCGAACGATAGTTGCGGAACTTGCGGGCGCCTGAGTCTGAGCGGGCAGTAGTTGTGGAACTTGCGGGCGCCTAAAAGGCTGAGCGAACGATAGTTGCGGAACTTGCGGGCGCCTCCGTGTGCGAGTGACAGAGCGGGTGGCTTCACAAGCGGGTGACAGTGTGGGCTGGTGAGCGGCTCAGCGGCGAGTGATAGTCAGAGTGGGCGGTCAGCTGGTCGGCTCTGTGGGTGAGCGGGCGGCTGGCCAATCAACAAGCCGGGGGAGCAGAGAGATGACATCTCTCACTGCCCCCGCGCCTGCCCTGCATCCCTGCAGCAACTTCCGCCCTCACTGTACAGGCAGCAGAGAGATTACATCATCTCTCACGGCCCTGTGCCCGCCTTGCATCCCTGCAGTAACTTCCGCCCTCACTGTGCAGGCAGCAGAGAGATTACATCATCTCTCTGCTGCCTGACTCTGAGAAGCAAAACACCACCTTAGCAAGTGACAATCCGCAAGGTGTGGCAGGTGAGGTGGCAAGTGACAATCTGCATCTGGTGGCAGGCAAGTGACAATCCGCGACATGTGGCAATCCGCAACTTCTGGCAGGTGATGTGGCAAGTGACAATCCGCAACGTGTGGCAGGTGACAATCCGCAACGTGTGGCAAGTGACACGCTTGGGGCACCCACTGATTCAGCATTATGGTGAGTTGAACCATTTTAGATTACAATGTAATAGAAATAATGCGATTCAAACATCCTGACACCATAACAACCATGGTGCCGTGATCATTGAAGCGCCAACATCAGTAATTTCCCTGATAAATTGCCCCCAAAAATATATATTTTCTGGTAGTGCCCCTCCCGAGACTAGACTCTGGATCCGCCCCTGATCATAACCACATACAAGGTAAGTGGATGTGGCACAAGCTTTTTTCTGGATTAAAACAGGCAGTAAGGAGGCCTCCAAGCCACCTATCAATCACCCTCTGAAAAGCCATCCAAAGGCAAAGGCTGCGCTCCATCGCTGTCACTTTTAGGACTCCTTTAGATCTGTCTGGGCCATTGTAGTATTTTACCCCAGCAATTTATATGGAATGAGCTGCAAACATCCCAATGGCCACTAAAAGAACATAACCTCTTTTTTTAAATGCAAAGCACCAAAGCACACAGCATATGCATAGTGCAGTGCCCTATACCATGGCAACATTGGGTTAACATTCTAAATAAATATCGCCACAATACAGATTATAAACCATGTATTTAAAATGGACAAGGGTAATGCAGTAAAAGTAGCATCTTACCCATGTTCCTTATAAAATGTAAAAAAACATTCTTAAAAAAACAAGTGCAAATTACTAGAAATACAACTACATTATAAAATGCCAAGATGTCTTGCAAAATAGGATTTTTGTGATGCTTTACAAATACGTACATGCTGCACTGCCTGACAAAACATCACTTGTCAATAATATTTTGGCCTGGTATATTAACCACTTGCTCCACTTCTACAGACAGTCACATATACTGTATATACGCGATTGAGCCTTCTGTGGTTTAGGGGCAAGCCCCACCTGTGAAGTTGTGGAAACTACTAGGACCAGATTAGATACTTGGTCATGAAGAAGCACAATACAGTGTCTTGAAAAAGTATCCATACCGCTTGAACTTTAACACATTTTGTTATGTTACAAACAAAACCTAAATATATTTTACTGGGATTTTATGTGATAGACCAACACAAAGTGGCACATAATTTTTAAGTGGAAAGAAAATGATAAATAGTTTTCATTTTTATTTACAAATAAATATCTGAAAAGTGTGGCGTGCATTTGTATTCGGCCCCCTTTACTCCTGATACCCCTAAATAAAATCTAGTAGAACCAATTGCCTTTAGAAGTCACCTAACTAGTAAATAGTCCACCTATCTTCTGTTAAAAAATAAATAAAATAGAGTCCATCTGTGAGTAATTTAATCTCAGTATAAATACTCTGTTCTGTGAAGCTGTCAGAGATTTGTTTAGTGAACAAACAGTATCATGAAGGCCAAGGAACATACCAGACCGGTCAGGGAAAAAGTTGTGGAGAAGTTTAAAAAAAATACCCCAAGCTTTGAACATCTAGCGGTGCACTGTTTAATCCATCATCCGCAAATGGAAAGAGTATGACACAACTGCAAACCTACCAAGACATGGCCGTCCACCTAAACTGACAGGTCGGGCAAGGAGAGCATTAATCAGAGAAGCCCAAGAGGCCCATGGTAACTCTGGAGGAGCTGCAAAGATCCACAGCTCAGGTGGGAGAATCTGTCCACAGGACAACCATTAGTCGTGCACTCCACAAATTCGCCCTTTATGGAAAAGTGGTAAGAAGAAAGCCATTGTTGAAAGAAAAAAGGTCATAAGAAGTCCCGTTTACAGTTTGCAAGAAGCCATGTGGGGGACACAGCAAACATGTGGAAGAAGGTGCTCTTGTAGGGGTGCCGAAATTAAATCGCTGCATCGCGATTCGGGTGTCCCCGATGCGATTCCGATGCATGCGACTGGGAAAATCGATTACCGGGATGATGCCCGCAGCTGCAGGCATCACCCCGGTACTGTTTTTAGAGCGGGCGGTCGGCTTTCCAGTGATAACAACCGATGCGGCTGAAAGCCGCACAGTTGTTATCCCGGAGGAGCAGGAGGGGACATCCCCCCGCCGCACTGACCAGGCCTCCCGTCCCACTGGGAGACCTGAGCCGCTACTTCCAGCGGCTAGAGACAGACTGGAACAAAGCGTCGGCTTCGTTCCAGTCTGTATGTAAACATGGAAGCGACGACACAACGTCACTTCAGCTTTACTCGGCTGCCAATGGCGCCAGTTTAAAAAAAAAAAAAAAGTATTCAGAATCGCCATTTATGGCGATCTGAATACTTTGAAGAAGTGCAAAGGAGGGATTTGGGGTCTTTTAGACCCCCCGATCCCTCCATAAAGAGTACCTGTCACCACCTATTACTGTCACAAGGGATGTTTACATTCCTTGTGACAGCAATAAAAGTGATCAAACATTTTATTTTATTTTTTTAAACACAATGTAAAAAAATAAATAAATATAAATTTTTTATTTATTTTTTAAAGCGCCCCTGTCCCTGCGAGCTCGCGCAGCAAAGAAAACGCATACTCAAGCCGCGCCCGCATATGTAAACGGTGTTCAAATCACACATGTGAGGTATCGCCATGGTCGTCAGAGCGAGCAAAATAATTCTAGCACTAGACCTCCTCTGTAACTAACCTGGTAACCGTTATTTTTTTTAAAGTGTCGCCTATGGAGATTTTTAGGTACCGTAGTTTGTCGCCATTCCACAAGTGTGCGCAGAAAGACACTCACCTGTCCCACAATCCAGCGACGTGTCCACCCGAACCCTCCATTCTCTCCCCCGCCTGTCCACGGAGCTGACAATACTACTGTAGGCATCCGGCTGTGACAGCTTGCAGCTTCACAGCCGGGTGTGCATGTTTCACTGCACTGTCCTGCATAGCCGGGCAATCTTCTGGGACATGTGATGTGTCCCAGAAGATCGCAGGGAGGAAGGGATGCCTAGGCGGCGCAAGCGGAAGTGGGAGCTCGTCGGTAATCGTGATGCATCGCGTAATCGAATCGCTTACCAGATAATCGTAATCGAATCGTGAGACCAGTGAAGATGCACACCCCACCCCTAGTGCTCTGGTCAGATGAGACCAAAATTGAACTTTTTGGCATAAAAGTAAAACGCTATGTGTGGTGGAAAACTAACACTGCACATCACCCTTAACACGCTATCCCCCACAGTGAAACATGGTGGTGGCAGCATTATGTTGTGGGAATGCTTTTCTTTAGCAAGGACAGCGAAGCTGGTCAGAGTTGATGGGAAGATGAATGGAGCCAAGTACAGGGCAATCTTAGAAGAAAACCTGTTAGAGTCTGCAAAAGACTTGGGGCGAAGGTTCACCTTCCAGCAGGACAACCCCCCTAAACATACAGTCAGAGCTCCAATGAAATGGTTTAGAATTAGATCAAAGCATATTCATGTGTAAAGGCCCATACACACGATCTGACTTTTTGACAACAACGGTGGGCGCGTTTGATCGGACAATCTGACTGTGTGTATGCTCCAACGGACAATTGTTTTTGCTTTTTCATCGGACAAATGTTTGCTGTGAATTGCTCTCAAACTTTTCGGCAACGAATGTCCGATGGAGCATTATCCGATCGTGTGTACAAAAGTCCAAATTTCAAACACGCATGCTCAGAACCAATGCAAAAGATCAGACAACAATAGCAGAAGTTGTCCAAAGTGTGGAAGTAAAGAGCTGAAAAACCACGTGATTTGGTCAATGTTGGCTGAAAAAGTTCTGCCGTGTGTATGCATACCCAGTTCACGGCCAACGCCCCATCGGACCAAAATCCACGGAAAAGTCAGATGGAAGTCCGATCGTGTGTATGAGGCTTCAGAATGGCCCAGTCAAAAACCAGACCTAAATCCAATTGAGATTCTGGGGCAAGACTTGAAAATTGCTGTTCACAGACTCTCCATCCAATCTGACAGAGCTTGGGCTATTTTGCAAAGAAGAATGGGCAAAACTGTCACTCTCTAGATGTGCAAAGCTGGTAGAGACATCCCCAAAAAGGCTTACAGCTGTAATTGCAGTGAAAGGTGGTTCTACAAAGTATTGACTCAGGGGGGCTGAATACAAATGCACGCCACACTTTTTTTTTACATATTTGTAAAAAAAAAAAAAATTGAAAACCATTCATCATTTTCCTTCCACATCACAATTATGTGCCATTTTGCGTTGGTCTATCACACAAAATCCCAATAAAATACATTTACATTTTTGGTTATAACATGACAAAAATGTGGACAATTTCAAGGGGTATGAATACTTTTTCAAGGCATTGTATATTAGTGGAAAGCTTTTACTGATCATACCTCATGTGGGGCACCCTTAAACACGCTGGCTGACTGGTAGATGGTCTCGGTCCACAGTTTGATATCCTCACTTTCCAGTTCCTCTGGAGTCCGGTACAGAGCTTTGGGAACCATCCCACCCTCTGGAACCTCGCACTGAAACACAGTACACAAACCAATACATGTAAGGATGCTGCAATGTGCCATACAATGACAGTATTCTAAAAGATTTTTTTTCTTTAGACACTTTTCAAAAGACAGCATTAACTACATCCCATTAATACATACATTATATTAGCATTAAATACATACCCACTCCCACATACTGTGTACACTTTTTCTCAATGATTTATTGGTTATTATACCACACACAACCAAATCATTTGTCAATGGTGATTTTGTCAATACTAAAAACGCACTAGGGCCGAAACAACTAATCGATTAATCGACAACTAATCGATTATGTAAATAGTAATCGATTAATTTCATAAGCGATTAATCGGCCAGTAACATAATGGGGTTAAAAAAAACTAAAATGAGCCCTTTATAGTACAAAAAGAGCAAATCGCTACTGTAAATATTACTTTCACTGTCCCACAGTAAAAAATGAACCCCTTACAGCGATTTGCCCTTTTTGTACTAATTTTAGTTTTTTTAACCCCATTATGTTACTAAACATCTCAGGCCTGGGTCACACCTCTGTTTTTTTTTTGGTGCTTTTTGCAGAAACACACTACAGGTCATTTACATGGTTTCCTATGGGACATGTTCTCATCCATGATTTTTTCAGCTGCTGCGTATTTGGAAAGGGCAAGTACTTTAACGCAAAACGGTGCTATTTTGTTTTTTTGGTTCAGTATACTTCAATAGAGAAGCTGCAGAAAAGCATGTAATAATGTGTTTTTGCGGCAATTTATGTTTTTTAGTCTGCCCAACAGCAAATTGGCCAAAAAAAATAATGTAAAAATGCAAAGCAAAATTCCTTTTTTTTTTTTTACGGTTATTAACGGATTAATCGAAACAATAATCGGCCAACTAATCGATTATG
The DNA here is from genome assembly GCA_029206835.1 of Rana muscosa. NCBI lineage: Eukaryota > Metazoa > Chordata > Amphibia > Anura > Ranidae > Rana > Rana muscosa. The sequence goes on from CM055128.1 coordinate 95,663,542, forward strand.
AAAATAATCGTTAGTTGCAGCCCTAAAACACACCCTTCAAATTGAAAGGTCTGACGTGGTAGTCGGAGGACCCTTCTTGAGCCCGGCTTTAAAGCAGTGCTCTGCTTATTAGTTGTGCATGCACCAATGCTGATGGTCAAGCTGTCAACTAGCTCAGATCACTGGAAAATTGCTCAGCCAATCAGGGGACATCTTTGCTTTTTGATGGGCTAATCACAAATGTAAATAGTACTACTGTTTACATTTGAAAGCCCTCTGCTACCTCTCACATTGGAGGAAAAAAAATACAATGAATGAAATAAGGGATCGCAGGCAGCAGATTCCAGGTGGGGGGTTTTAATTAATGTCTCTACTCTCTGTGAGCTGTACATCTTTTTCCCCATGCTGTCTCTGACCTGTATATTAACACCTTAAGCAGGCCATACACGGTCGAATTTTGAACAAATTTTCTTTTCAAAATCAGAAAGTTCGTACATTGAAACAAATGCTCCAAGTTTTAACTATCTCAATATCAGCATTTTTTATTTTCCTTTCCAAAACGTGGTGGCAAAATTAGATCACCTTGTGGAGTCTACTTTCCCAAAAAAAGGTCATTTTGGGGGTATTTGTATTATCCTTGCATTTTTATTTGATATATCTTCAAGTAGGATAAACTGTTTTTCCACAGATTTTTATTATATAGTAAAAAATTTAAACCGTGGTTAATAAATACCACCAAAAAAAATAGGATTTTTATAACAGCTTACCTGTAAAATCCTTTTCTTGGAGTACATCACGGGACACAGAGCGACATAGTCATTACTAATGGGTTATATAGATACCGTCAGGTGCTGGCACTGGCAACTTCCAAAACCGGAAGTACCCTCCCCTATATAAGCCCCTCCCATCCGGGAGCACCTCAGTTTTGTAGCAAAGCAATAAGTGTCCCCAAAGAGGGGCGGGAGCTCTGTGTCCCGTGATGTACTCCAAGAAAAGGATTTTACAGGTAAGCTGTTATAAAAATCCTATTTTCTTTCTCGTACATCACGGGACACAGAGCGACATAGTCATTACTAATGGGATGTCCTAAAGCAATGCCAAATGAGGGGGGGGATACACCATATATAAGCTGAGCGCTATCAGACATGAGGATCTTTTGCGGCCTGCAACACACTGCGCCCAAAGGCGAATTCCTCCTGACTTCTAACGTCCACCTGGTAGAACCTAGTAAACGTGTGAACTGAAGACCATGTTGCGGCCTTACAGATTTGAGCCAGGGAGGCCTGGTGATGCACTGCCCATGAAGTCCCAATTGCTCTCGTGCAGTGCGCTCTAACTTTGAACGGAGGCGGTCTCCTTCTCAAGCCATAGGCTTGTATTATGACCTGTCGAATCCACTTGGCTAAAGTAGATTTTGACGCTGCCTGACCCTTTCTGGGGCCTTCCGGCAGAATAAACAAAGTATCCGTTCTGCGAATCTGAGCAGTGGCTTTTAGATAAGCTTTAACTGCTCTTACTACATCCAAAGAATGCAATAACTTTTCCTCTACCGAAGTAGGTTTGGGGAAAAAAGAAGGAAGAACCACATCTTGGTTCAAATGAACCCTCGATACCACCTTAGGAAGAAAGGCTGGATGAGGACGTAACACTACTCTGTCCTTATGGATAACCAGATATGGCTCCTTACAGGACATAGCTGCTAATTCCGACACTCTTTTAGCCGAACAAATGGCTACTAGAAAAATCAATTTCCTGGTGAGAAGAACCAAAGAAATATGCTGTAATGGTTCAAATGGTTGTTTCTGTAGAACCGACAGAACCAAGTTTAGATCCCATGGACATATGGGAATATTAACCGGAGGACTAATACGCATCACTCCTTGTATAAAGGCTTTGACTAGTGAATGCGAAGCCAAGGGCCTTTGAAAAAATATTGACAAGGCCGAAATCTGACCCTTGATAGTACTCAAGGCAAGCTTCCTATCTACAGCCCATTGTAGGAAGTCCAGAATCCTACCTATTACGTATTTACGTGGATGCCATTTCTTGGCCTCACACCAGGCGAAGTACGCCTTCCAGATTCTATAGTAGATCTGCCTGGATACCGGCTTCCTGGCATTGATCATGGTAGATACCACAGAATTAGAGAGCCCTCTCTTTTTTAGAATGTGGGCTTCAATAGCCAGGCCGTCAAACCTAGGGCTGGTAAGGAAGGGTGGTATATCGGTCCTTGCGAAAGCAGGTCCGGACGACGTGGGAGAGTCCAAGGACTCCCCACTGACATTTTACAATCTCCGCGTACCACGCTCTTCGGGGCCACGCTGGAGCCACCAGAATCACTGGTTTCTTTTCTACCCTGATTCTGCGGAGTAATTGAGGAAACCATTGTGGCGGTGTGAATGCATATATCAGCTTGAACTGATCCCAAGGGAACACTAGGGCATCCGAGCCGCAAGCTAGGGGATCCCTTGTCCGAGAGACAAACCTGTCCACCTTTGCGTTGAATCTGGATGCTAGAAGATCTACATCCGATGTTCCCCACCGCTGACATACTGTCCAGAAAACCTCGGTGAAGGGACCCTTCCTCTGGGCATAATTGCTGGCGACTTAGAAAGTCCGCCTTCCAATTCTCCACTCCTGGAATGAATACCGCAGATATGGCTGGGACATATCTTTCTGCCCATTTCAGGATGTAATTTACTTCCCTCTGGGCTGCACGACTCCTGGTGCCCCCCTGATGATCGATATATGCCACTGCTGTGGCATTGTCTGATTGAATTCTGACAGGGGACCCTTGGAGTTTGGATGTCCATGCTACTAGGGCATACCGGGCTGCTCGTATCTCTAAGAGATTGATGGGCAGGGCCTTTTCTGCATCCGACCATCTGCCCTGGAGAGACTATTGCTCCAGTACAGCTCCCCAGCCTATAAGGCTGGCATCTGTAGTGACCACCTTCCAAGAAATTGGACTGAAGGATTTCCCTTTTTCCAGATTCTGGGGAACCAACCACCAACGGAGGCTCTTGCGAACGGAAGGGGACAAGGACATTGTAAGTCTAGGGCCTGAACTTTTTTGTTCCAGGCTGACAGTATGGCCCCTTGCAAATTCCTTGAATGGAATTGACCGTAGGGTACTGCTTCGAATGATGCCACCATTTTTCCCAGCAGCCTCATGCAAAGGCGTATGGACGGCTGTCTTTTTTGTACCCACTAAGTGGATCAAATCTTTCAAAGACAACACCTCTCCTCGAGGCAAGAATATTTTTCTCTGGCCTGAATCCAACCTTAGCCCCAAGTATTCCAGACTTTTGACTGGTTTTTAGGGCTGACTTGTCTCGGTTGATAATCCAACCGTGAGATTCCAGATACTTGATTGTCTTGTGAACGACCACGTCTAGTTTTTTCACTGAGTGGTCTATCAGCAACAAGTCATCTAGATATGCCATTATCATTACACCTTGTGTTCTTAGATTGGCCAATAAAGGGCCAGAATTTTTGTAAACACTCGTGGTGCTGTGGCCAAACCGAAGGGTAAGGCTCTGAACTGAAAATGGCGCCCTTCTACTGCAAAGCGTAGAAATTTTTGGTGGACTGGAAAGATGGGAATGTGCAAATAAGCATCTTTGATGTAGATCGCGGCTAACCAATCCTCCCCTTGTAGGGCAGTGGCCACCGATCGGATCGACTCCATCGGAAAGTCCTGATATACAGGAATTTGTATAGCCCTTTTAGAATTAATATGGGCCTCCCGTCCGCGTTTGCTTCGGGACTGTAAAGAGGTTTGAGTAAAACCCGAACCCTCATTCTTCCAGGGGAACCTCCATAATTACTCCTTGGAGCAATAGTTGTTCTAGTGCCAACAGGAGGGACTCTCTCTTCCGGGGATCCCTTGGCACGTTTGACCTCAAAAATGGGAAGGAGGAGAGTCTTTTAACTCCAAACTGTATCCCAAACATACCGCGGAGAGCACCTATCTCTCTTGATCGTGTCCCGCCAGGTCTCTTGCGAACAACTGGAGTCCTCCCCCCACCCGACTGAGTGGGGGCAACCCTTCAATGAATTTAACTTTGGGGGAGGTTTTGTACCTCCCCTGACTCAGGGTTTCTCATTACCCTGCTATTGTCCCTGTTTTTTACCCCCGGGAATTGACCGAGGAGGCCGTCGGAACTGTTACACAGCCGATGCCTCAGGGACTGGAGAAGCAGGCCTCTTAAAGAGGGACCTCTAACTCTGTTTTTAACCGGCAAGAGCGTATTTACCGCTGGAAATTTTCTGGATATATTTGTCCAGGTTTTCCCTGAATAAGCGTTCACCATGAAATGGGACGCTAACCAGCCATTCTTTACAGGGAGCTTCAGCAGACCAGTTTTTGAGCCATAGAAGCCTACGCATATGTACTATAGACAGCGTAAGGCGGGAGGCCTGATGGACTGATTCTTCACTGCTTAGCAGACCCCAATAGCTGCTACTGCTGGTTGTGTCACCAAGCTTGCTGTAGAAAGAAGCAGACTTTCATAAGGACTCCAATCTTTTATCTATTGGGTTCTTGAACATTTGGACATTATCCACTGGACATGTCAGTGATTTATACATACAAGAGATGGCTGCGTCCACTGTAGGGACCTTCCATTTTTTTTTTTTGATGAACTTATCCTCCATGGGATAGACCACCGGAAATCTCTTGGGGGAATAAATATTTTCTCAGGACGTTCCCAATCCTGGTAAATAAGCCCTTTCAGTAAAGGGTGAAGTGGAAAAGAACAGACAGTCTGGGGGCTTCTAGCGACCCCAACGAGGATACAGTAGTGGTTGATGGTTCCGCAAGGTGCATTTTTAAATGCTGATCGGACCATGTTAGTCAGAGACTGAACCCATAATCTTTCAGCTTGAGATGCTGAGAAAAGGTTCCCCCACTGTTGACTCCTCTATAACAGAATCAACCTTATCCTGATCCCCTTCAGGCAGGTCGATCCCTGTATGGGACTGTTGCTCTGCTAACAGGCACTCTGAAGGAGGAGACGGAGATCGGGCGTGCTTTCCCTGACAGGGAGGCAGCGATCAATGTTGACAATCTCTCTCTAATCCTCCCAGAGCTGAGGAAAAAACCTCCTCTGTTACATACACAGGAGCAGGTGAACTGAGGACAGCCACAGTACCAAGTACCCCTGCGGGGTCTCTACGGTCACTTACCTCTGAACTTCAGGGGAGACTGGTGCAGCAGAAGTATGCCCAAGATCCTCAGAGCCCGATGAGACCCCCTTCGCTTCCTGGAAGATTCAGTTCCGGAGCTTCTGGACGGCATATTCCTAAGCCTAAAGCTGAGGTATTCCAGCCGTAATACACCACTTTTACTGAGAATAGTCTAGCACAATTGCTGCTATATCACAGTTGGTGTCTACTAAAGTGCCTTTCTAGGGGATGCCTGCATCAACCGCCTCTGTGTGCCTTTATATTGTTGCTAGCTCTGTCTGTGCACTTCAACAGCCAGCTATAATGTGCTTTAAAACACGCTGGACGCCCGCACATGCGCAGTAGCGCCGCGGCGCACACCTGAGCGTCATCCACCCGCTCCGCCCCTTTTTCCAGATCGCTTCTATGAACAGAGGCACGTGCACGCGCGGGCACGTGCGCCTTCGGCGCCTTTTTTGAAAACAACAAGGAGCTAGATGGGAGCCAGGGTCCCTTTGCCGCAGGGCCCGGGGATGGATGAGCGCAGCAACAGGGCAGAGGAGACAGCTTCCCAGGAGAGAACATACCAACTGCCTGGATTTGATTCTGGAAGAAAAAAATAGGATTTTTATAACAGCTTACCTGTAAAATCCTTTTCTTGGAGTACATCACGGGACACAGAGCGACATAGTCATTACTAATGGGTTATATAGATACCTTCAGGTGCTGGCACTGGCAACTTCCAAAACCGGAAGTACCCTCCCCTATATAAGCCCCTCCCATCCGGGAGCACCTCAGTTTTGTAGCAAAGCAATAAGTGTCCCCAAAAGAGGGGTGGGAGCTCTGTGTCCCGTGATGTACTCCAAGAAAAGGATTTTACAGGTAAGCTGTTATAAAAATCCTATTTTCTTTCTCGTACATCACGGGACACAGAGCGACATAGTCATTACTAATGGGATGTCCTAAAGCAATGCCCAACGAGGGGGGGGATACACCATACATAAGCTGAGCGCCATCAGACATGAGGATCTTTTGCGGCCTGCAACACACTGCGCCCAAAGGCGACATCCTCCTGACTTCTAACGTCCACCTGGTAGAACCTAGTAAACGTGTGTACTGAAGACCATGTTGCGGCCTTACAGATTTGAGCCAGGGAGGCCTGGTGATGCGCTGCCCATGAAGTTCCAACTGCTCTCGTGGAGTGCGCTCTAACTTTGAACGGAGGCGGTCTCCTTCTTAAGCCATAGGCTTGCATAATGACCTGTTGAATCCACTTGGCTAAAGTAGATTTTGACGCTGCCTGACCCTTTCTGGGGCCTTCCGGCAGAATAAACAAAGTATCCGTTCTGCGAATCTGAGCAGTGGCTTTTAGATAAGCTTTAACTGCTCTTACTACATCCAAAGAATGCAATAACTTTTCCTCTACCGAACTAGGTTTGGGGAAAAAAGAAGGAAGAACCACATCTTGGTTCAAATGAAAACCTTGATACCACCTTAGGAAGAAAGGCTGGATGAGGACGTAACACTACTCTGTCCTTATGGATAACCAGATATGGCTCTTTACAGGACATAGCTGCTAATTCCGACACTCTTTTAGCCGAACAAATGGCTACTAGAAAAAACAATTTCCTGGTGAGAAGAACCAAGGAACTATGCTGTAATGGTTCAAATGGTTGTTTCTGTAGAGCCGACAGAACCAGGTTTAGATCCCATGGACATATGGGAATATTAACCGGAGGACTAATACGCATCACTCCTTATCTAAAGGCTTTGACTAGTGAATGCGAAGCCAAGGGCCTTTGAAAAAATATTGACAAGGCCGAAAACTGACCTTTGATAGTACTCAAGGCAAGCTTCCTATCTACAGCCCACTGTAGGAAGTCCAGACTCCTACCTATTACGTACTTATGTGGATGCCATTTCTTGGCCTCACACCACGCGATGTACGCCTTCCAGATTCTATAGTAGATCTGCCTGGATACCGGCTTCCTGGCATTGATCATGGTAGATACCACAGGATTAGAGAGCCCTCTCTTTTTTAGAATGTGGGCTTCAATAGCCAGGCCGTCAAACCTAGGGCTGGTAAGGAAGGGTGGTATATCGGTCCTTGCGAAAGCAGGTCCGGACGACGTGGGAGAGACCAAGGACTCCCCACTGACATTTTACAATCTCCGCGTACCACGCTCTTCGGGGCCACGCTGGAGCCACCAGAATCACTGGTTTCTTTTCTACCCTGATTCTGCGGAGTAATCGAGGTAACCATTGTGGCGGTGTGAATGCATATATCAGCTTGAACTGATCCCAAGGGAACACTAGGGCATCCGAGCCGCAAGCTAGGGGATCCCTTGTCCGAGAGACAAACCTGTCCACCTTTGCGTTGAATCTGGATGCTAGAAGATCTACATCCGATGTTCCCCACCGCTGACATATTGTCCAGAAAACCTCGGGGTGAAGGGACCATTCCTCTGGGCATAATTGCTGGCGACTTAGAAAGTCCGCCTTCCAATTCTCCACTCCTGGAATAAATACCGCAGATATGGCTGGGACATATCTTTCTGCCCATTTCAGGATGTAATTTACTTCCCTCTGGGCTGCACGACTCCTGGTGCCCCCCTGATGATTGATATATGCCACTGCTGTGGCATTGTCTGATTGAATTCTGACAGGGGACCCTTGGAGTTTGGATGTCCATGCTACTAGGGCATACCGGGCTGCTCGTATCTCTAAGAGATTGATGGGCAGGGCCTTTTCTGCATCCGACCATCTGCCCTGGAGAGACCATTGCTCCAGTACTGCTCCCCAGCCTATAAGGCTGGCATCTGTAGTGACCACCTTCCAAGAAATCGGACTGAAGGATTTCCCTTTATCCAGATTTTGGGGAACCAACCACCAACGGAGGCTCTTGCGAACGGAAGGGGACAAGGACATTGTAAGTCTAGGGCCTGAACTTTTTTGTTCCAGGCTGACAGTATGGCCCCTTGCAAATTCCTTGAATGGAATTGACCGTAGGGTACTGCTTCGAATGATGCCACCATTTTTCCCAGCAGCCTCATGCACAGGCGTATGGACGGCTGTCTTTTTTGTACCCACTAAGTGGATCAAATCTTTCAAAGACAACACCTTTCCTTGAGGCAAGAATATTTTTCTCTGGCCTGAATCCAACCTTAGCCCCAAGTATTCCAGACTTTTGACTGGTTTTTAGGGCTGACTTGTCTCGGTTGATAATCCAACCGTGAGATTCCAGATACTTGATTGTCTTGTGAACGACCACGTCTAGTTTTTTCACTGAGTGGTCTATCAGCAACAAGTCATCTAGATATGCCATTATCATTACACCTTGTGTTCTTAGATTGGCCAATAAAGGGCCAGAATTTTTGTAAACACTCGTGGTGCTGTGGCCAAACCGAAGGGTAAGGCTCTGAACTGAAAATGGCGCCCTTCTACTGCAAAGCGTAGAAATTTTTGGTGGACTGGAAAGATGGGAATGTGCAAATAAGCATCTTTGATGTCGATCGCGGCTAACCAATCCTCCCCTTGTAGGGCAGTGGCCACCGATCGGATCGACTCCATCGGAAAGTCCTGATATACAGGAATTTGTATAGCCCTTTTAGAATTAATATGGGCCTCCCGTCCGCGTTTGCTTCGGGACTGTAAAGAGGTTTGAGTAAAACGCGAACCCTCATTCTTCCAGGGGAACCTCCATAATTACTCCTTGGAGCAATAGTTGTTCTAGTGCCAACAGGAGGGACTCTCTCTTCCGGGGATCCCTTGGCACGTTTGACCTCAAAAAATGGGAAGGAGGAGAGTCTTTTAACTCCAAACTGTATCCCAAACATACTGCGGAGAGCACCTATCTGTTTTGATCGTGTCCCGCCAGGTCTCTTGCGAACAACTGGAGTCCTCCCCCCACCTGACTGAGTGGGGGCAACCCTTCAATGAATTTAACTTTGGGGGAGGTTTTGTACCTCCCCTGACCCAGGGTTTCTCATTACCCTGCTATTGTCCCTGTTTTTTACCCCCGGGAATTGACCGAGGAGGCCGTCGGAACTGTTACACAGACGATGCCCCAGGGACTGGAGAAGCAGGCCTCTTAAAGAGGGACCTCTAACTCTGTTTTTAACCGGCAAGAGCGTATTTTTACCGCTGGAAATTTTCTGGATATATTTGTCCAGGTTTTCCCTGAATAAGCGTTCACCCTGAAATGGGACGCTAACCAGCCATTCTTTACAGGGAGCTTCAGCAGACCAGTTTTTGAGCCATAGAAGCCTACGCATATGTACTATAGACAGCGTAAGGCGGGAGGCCTGATGGACTGAATCCTTTATGGCGTCAACCGCAAAACCTAAGGCTCTAGGTAGATCAGCTAGGGCAAGGCCTGCTGATCTGTCAAGTCCCTCAAGACCTGTTTCAACTGATCCTTCACTGCTTAGCAGACCCCAATAGCTGCTACTGCTGGTTGTGTCACCAAGCTTGCTGTAGAAAGAAGCAGACTTTCATAAGGACTCCAATCTTTTATCTATTGGGTTCTTGAACATTTGGACATTATCCACTGGACATGTCAGTGATTTATACATACAAGAGATGGCTGCGTCCACTGAAGGGACCTTCCATTTTTTTTTTTTTTGGATGAACTTATCCTCCATGGGATAGACCACCGGAAATCTCTTGGGGGAATAAATATTTTCTCAGGACGTTCCCAATCCTGGTAAATGAGCCCTTTCAGTAAAGGGTGAAGTGGAAAAGAACAGACAGTCTGGGGGCTTCTAGCGACCCCAACGAGGATACAGTAGTGGTTGATGGTTCCGCAAGGTGCATTTTTAATGCTGATCGGACCATGTTAGTCAGAGACTGAACCCATAATCTTTCAGCTTGAGATGCTGAGAAAAGGTTCCCCCACTGTTGATTCCTCTATAACAGAATCAACCTCATCCTGATCCCCTTCAGGCAGGTCGATCCCTGTATGGGACTGTTGCTCTGCTAACAGGCACTCTGAAGGAGGAGACGGAGATGGGGCGTGCTTTCCCTGACAGGGAGGCAGCGATCAATGTTGACAATCTCTCTCTAATCCTCCCAGAGCTGAGGAAAAAACCTCCTCTGTTACATACACAGGAGCAGGTGAACTGAGGACAGCCACAGTACCAAGTACCCCTGCGGGGTCTCTACGGTCACTTACCTCTGAACTTCAGGGGAGACTGGTGCAGCAGAAGCATGCCCAAGATCCTCAGAGCCCGATGAGACCCCCTTCGCTTCCTGGAAGATTCAGTTCCGGAGCTTCTGGACGGCATATTCCTAAGCCTAAAGCTGAGGTATTCCAGCCGTAATACACCACTTTTACTGAGAATAGTCTAGCACAATTGCTGCTATATCACAGTTGGTGTCTACTAAAGTGCCTTTCTAGGGGATGCCTGCATCAACCGCCTCTGTGTGCCTTTATACTGTTGCTAGCTCTGTCTGTGCACTTCAATAGCCAGCTATAATGTGCTTTAAAACACGCTGGACGCCCGCACATAAGCAGTAGCGCCGCAGCGCACACCTGAGCGTCATCCACCCGCTCCGCCCCTTTTTCCAGATCGCCTCTATGAATAGAGGCGCAGGCACGTGCGCCTTTTTTGAAAACAACAAGGAGCTAGATGGGAGCCAGGGTCCCTTTGCCGCAGGGCCCGGGGATGGATGAGCGCAGCAACAGGGCAGAGGAGACAGCTTCCCAGGAGAGAACATACCAACTGCCTGGATTTGATTCTGGACGAAAAAAATCCACATTACAAGAAAAAGAACCATAGCGGCCTCTAGTGTCTAACACAGGTACCGCGGTCTTACATTTTTTTTTTTTTTTTTCTTGCCTACTATTAAAATTTTTACATTTTCTCAGTAGTAACAGGCATACACAGAATATTAGCGGGAATACCTTAGGTAACAGGCAGAAAGACAAAATAGGCTTGGGGGTCCCTCAACAGAACCAAGTTCCCGAGGGCCCCCACTTACCTTTTCCTCGCCGCAGGACTCTGTTTGGTCCACAGAAGCCCAAACTTCACCTATCACGGCAGGCATTGTAATCAAACCTTCAGGGACCGGGTTCCCAAGGATTCCACTCCCCTGGACCTGTATAGCACCCTGCACAGAAAACATCTTGGTCGTGGGTATGACCAGAGCTCTGGATCCCAGGGTCCAGCTCTCCTAAGAGAAGCATTACAGGCAAAACCTTGCTCTTCTCTGCAAGGCCCGGGTACCGACCGTTTAGCTATGAAGCTTTTTTGGTCGGATCCGGAATAGCTTACTGAGGCCCAAAAGAACCTGTACGCAAGCTCAGTGAAAAACACATGTTTCTTCTTGGCCAACACCTTAGACACTGGCAATAAACTGAGGTGCTCCCGGATGGGAGGGGCTTATATAGGGGAGGGTACTTCCGGTTTTGGAAGTTGCCAGTGCCAGCACCTGACGGTATCTATATAACCCATTAGTAATGACTATGTCGCTCTGTGTCCCGTGATGTACGAGAAAGAAAAGCCATCTAAAACAATGATATAAAATTAATTTGGGTACAGTGTTGTATGACTGAGTAATTGTCAGTTAAACTATCACAGCACTGAAAAGTGCCCAAAACATTTGTTTCTTGTTTGATAAAAGGGAAGATTGAGACCTTCTGTGTTATCTTTGACCCCAAATAAAAAGATTTCTCCTTACGTCCCGATTCTAAACACAGAAATATATGAAAACAAGGGGAGAACTGAAGCCATAAAAAAGAAAAAAAAAAAACAGCCTTTTTCAGAATGAGGCCAGCAACAGCAGCCCCGTGTATTTCTATCATTACAGGTTAATTTTGCTGATCTTTTCACTTTGATTTCTCTCCTACCGGCAAACACTATGAATTCTGGAGGGGATAATCATAAAGCTTGCCATGCAGATTACAATCTGTTCAATCTTTGAACAACTTTCTTCAGATTTCAAAGCAAAGGACATACCTAAACTATTCAATTAACTCATAGTCACTCAGGCAGGGCTCTGCGTTAGATAGTTGTTGTCAGATTTAAAGAGGATAGAACAGTTAGAATCTAATGTGTGTGGTGAGCTTAAAGTGATTAGATAACAAACATGTCACACTTACCTGCTCTGTGCAGTGGTTTTAGACAGAACAGCCCAGATCCTCCTCTCCTCCACCAGTGCTCCTGGATCCTTCCCCCTGCCGAGTGCCCCCATAGCAAGCCATTTGCTATGGGGGCACTTGGGCATGCTAGCTCCCAAGCCCCACTTTGTGTGTCCATTGACACACAGAGTGTGTTTCAGCTCTGCCCCCTCTTCACTGCTATCTCTGAGCCAATGATGAAAGAGAGCGCCTCTGCTCTCATGCACATCACTGGATCAAGATCAGGCTCATGCAAATATAAGGGGAGCTGCATGCAGAATGTTTTTTTTACCTTATGCAGATAATACACTAAGGTAAAAAAACCTTCTGCCTTTAGAACCACTTTAATGCCGCGTACACACGACCGTTTTTAATGTCATTGAAAAAAAATGAAGTTTTTCTCGATGTGATTCTTCTCAAGCCTGCCTTGCCTACACACGATCATGAAAAAAAATGCTAGAGCAAAGCGCGGTGACGTACAAAACGTACGACGGCACTATAAAGGGGAAGTTCCATTCGGATGGCGCCACCCTTTGGGCTGCTTTTGCTGATCCTTGTGTTAGTAAAGTTTGGTGAGAGATGATTTACGCTTTTCAGCCTCGTGCTCTTCAGTCCGTTACAGCGTGACGAATGTGCTATCTCCATTACGAACGCTAGTTTTACCAGAACGAGTGCTCCAGTCTCATCACTTGCTTCTGAGCATGCGTGTTTTTTTCACGTCGTTAAAGCCTACACACGGCCGTTTTTCATGACGAGAAAAAACGACGATGTGAAAAACGACGAGAAAAATTAGAGCATGTTCCAAATTTTTAATGCCCATTTTTCACGTTGTGAAAAATGCTCTGAAGCCCACACACAATCGTTTTTAATGACCATTTTAAAAAATGGTATTTTTCTCGTCATGAAAAACGGTCGTGTGTACGCGGCATTAGTGTTTATTTGTTCTCTCTCTTACTGTCTACATTGGCACAACTAGAATTTCGTTGGGAGTTCCAGGCATCTTGAGACATTTGCTTAGCAGGGTTTATGGGCCAATTCTTCCCTACACTGGTTATGGCAGTTAAGCAGAAGGTATTCATACCAGAAGTCGGCTTTGATCACAGCCATTTTTAGGCTACTTACCAGGCACTCCCCACCAAGGAAATCTGGAATCACTTCTTTGTCAATGTAATCCACAAGTCCTCCTGGGCCTTGATAGTCATTACCAGCATAGATAAGGAACTTCTTCCTTGTGTTTTCATCAATAAAAGGACTGACCTGGAACATGACAGAGAAAAAATTAAGATCAATATTCTGCAGTAAGCAAGCTTCGTGAATTGTATAGTACCGGTAATTCAACCACAATTAAAGAGAACGTAAACCCTGATAGGGAAAAAACAAAAACAAAATACATACCAACGTCCACAGAACAGGAAATACTCTGGGAGCCCGTAAGATCAACAGCCGCCCCAAAGTCTCTGGATAGTTTGCTTCCACCACTTCAATAATGCGCAATAAAGCCTTGACCCCTGGCCTCCACAAATGCCTCATATTGAGTCCTTCCAAATCCACAAGGCAGGTCCAGGAGCTGAAATGTACAGCAAAATAAATTGGAGTGAACATAACTACTGAATAATTTATAAATTTTTGAAGTTATAAAGTTAACTTTTTTATAATGCATCCGAGATCACCTGATCGCTACTAAATTTAGTTATACACGTGCCAGGTCAAATGCGCTAACAACTGGATATCTAGCACCTAAACCCATCTTCTACAGCTATAATGCATGCAACAGAACCATCTGTATGATGATGACATGTCTGTAAACCCAAAAAAGTTTTTCTGTAGTCTTGCTTTTTAGTTAATTGTACCTTCCTCTCCTAGGGTCATAATACAGGGCTACTTGTTCTGCCACCCTAGAATATGCTCACTCCCGATATGGACTACCAGGCTGATGAGCAGATTCCACCTTTAATCTGAACCGGCTGTGTGTACGCGTGTTTCAGTTTTCTCGTCAAGAAAACTGCCCAGATTCCCCTGCAGTCTTTTTTCTCGTTGAGAATCTCATCGGCCTGTTTCTTGACGAGAAACCCGAGCGTGTGTACACTTACCTGTCGCCGTGGAAACCCGCGCATGCTCGAAATGACTTTGACGCATGTGCGGTAGCTTCCTAGGCATAGGGTGTAGCAAGATGGCGGCGACGGCATCGAATGTGACGAGCGCGCGCTCGTCGTAGTCGATGACGTCACCGCGTTCGTGCCATTCAAAAGAACGGCGGTTCTTTTGAATCGTACGTGTGTACACTCGGCCGGGACAAGTTTCTTGTCAAGATTCTCGGCAGGAAAAACTACGTTTTTTTCCTGATGAGAATCTCGGCCGTGTGTACGAGGCTTGAGCCATGAAGATCGTTTCTGCAGCACTAACACTGGATGCTCTGGTCTCAGTTCCTTCAAGTGTAGAGTCGATGCCGTTGCTATGCCCTCCTCTCCCTTCCTCCTGCCTAATCACAGAAGCCTTTGTATTATGTGAACTCATTCACAAAATACAAAGGCTTCTGTGAATGGGCAGCGGAGGGGTAGGCATAGCTGCTCTGTGTGCCTCTCCTCGCACAACCCCCGGGCATACAAAACCTTGCCAGATGTAAAGAATAGAGATAAGTCCAGGAGGTGGCATGCACTTTTTACTAAGTTGCAGACATGTATGGCTGAACTCTACAGTACAAAAGGACCATGGCTCCAGGAGGAGCTGGATACAGTCTAATGGGCAGCCATGGCTAGGACTATGAGCTTTTATTATTTATTTACTTTATATGAGTGTAAAACATTTTAAACAGGTTTAACATTTAATGGATTAAAGTCTTTTCCTATACCCCAAAAATGTAATAAAATTTGGTCTAGGTGGATAGATTCACAGGATACTCTGGAAGCCAATTGAGAACAATATGCCAGACCAGGGTTCTATATCACAGGGATCAAACTGCCTTTTGCAGAAACTGAATGCACTCCATACTTTAGTTTTAAATTGTTATGTTTTTTTGACTAAGATTTAAAAAAATAAAAAAATAAATATTACACACACACACACACACACATATATATATTCCTGTTAATTTACCATAATCACTATAATATATATATATATATATATATATATATATATATATATATATATATAAATATAATAGTTGCCATAGGAGGAGGTCATGCATTTATTATTATTCACGATTTATATAGCGCCAACAGTTTACGCAGCGCTTTACAATGTAGAGGGAGGACAGCACAATTACAGTACAATTCAATACAGAAAATACAGGAGGGCTCTGCTCGTAGAGCTTACATTCTAGAGGGGGTGGTGATACAAAAGGTAATAGCTGCAGAGTGATTTGATGGGGGTGGCATTTACATTTTCTGTCATCAATTGTGTTGGAAGAGTGTAGTTTTGTGTTCCTGTATGACTTAACCTCTTTTAACCATCATTCTGGGGACCTGAATGTAATGTACTCTTCCTGTGATGTGTAATTATGGTATGTACTTATTCAGTTACAATGTTTTTGATACGTGAATGGCAAATAAAAAACCTTTAAAAAAAAAAAGTCTTCCTATAAATATTCTTTGGTCTGTAAAAAACAAAAAACTAATCTGCAGTGAAAGTAAACATGGTTAAAGTACACATTTTACAGTACATTTGTAATTTGCAACAGTAAAGCAATCAGCTTTTATATACATGTTTTTCTTCCTCCAAATACCTGTGAATTATGGCCAGTCCATAAAACAGACTGCTTACAGCTGCAGATGCTTATGAGCCACCTAGTGGTATCAGCTGATGATTACCAGTCTACAGCGATTTACATCCAACCCTTATTGCACTTCAGGTATCCAATCGAGTATCCATAATAAAAATGCTGTATTCAGAAAAAGTGTTTTAACCATCTAGGTCCTTTTCATTTTTCAGTGATGTGCCTACTGATTGAGAATTAATTTTGGCATTACTTGGGATACCCAAGGTAACAAATACTTATTTTTTTTTCTGGGAGCACACTGCTCTTTTTTGGCAATATCTTGCAAAGTTATCTAATTTTCCATGCAATCTAAAACCAAAAAGCATAAGAAATGTGCTTGTTTGATTTCACCCTCTTCTTTTCTATACCCGATGGCTTCTCAAACCCCTTACAGGCCTTTGGTTCCTCCCAAGACCTTCTGCTATCATCTAGCTCCCTTGTCATGTCCTCCCAGGCTCGCTTCCAGGACTTCTCCCGAGCATCGCCCATCCTTTGGAATTTCCTACCCCAACCTGTCCGACTATCTCCTTCACTATCCACTTTTAGGCAATCCCTAAAACTTCTCTTGAGAAGCCAATCCTACCTCCACCTAACTGTACTCATCCCCCACAGTTACTATCTTTTGTATCACTTGACCCTCCAGTTTAGATTGTAAGCTCCAACGATCAGGGCTCTCTGATTCCTCCTGTATTGAATTGTATTATAGCTGTACTGTTTGCTCTAACGTCGTAAAGCGATGCACAAACTTTTGGCGCTATATAAATCCTGAAGAATAATAATAGAGCAACCAAAAGTGCCGCCGCCCAAGCACTTGCCTGTAATGCAAAGTGGGCAAATGAATTATTCCTTGAGACAAAATATATATATTATATATATATATATATATATATATATATATATATGCCAAAAATTACCCCTTTAATATCCACCATGCTTCCTAAAAAGATGTGCTGTTAATATTTTCAAGGTCATTATCCTGCTGGACACCTGACATGTCTTTGTAATTGAATCAATCCAATTTAGAAATAAAATATAACAGGCATATAACATGCCTGTAATGTTATTTAGCAAAATGACAACCCTTTATGTGAAGAAGCACTTCGTTTTCCCAAAATAAATAAAACAGGAGAGAAAGTATAGAACGTTTGCTAGCAGTCACGTTCACGGCAAATTTGTAGTTGCTTAAGCAGTTAATTTGGGCAAGTCAACCAGGGTGGCAGTTTCAGATACCACAAGCTTGGGGTTTTATTGGAGGAACTTTAACACTTGTACTGACAATGACATGTACCCATCATGGCTTATAAAGGATTAAAGCCTAGGTTCACACTGGGGCTGCGGGAGTGAAGCCGCGCGAGTTCAGCTGAACTCGCACGATTTCACTCCTGCCTGTCAGTCCCGATTTCAGCTCGATTACAGAGACATCTGACACAGATGTCAATGTAAATCGCGGCTGAAATCGCAAAAAGTAGTACAGAAACGACTTTTTGAAATCGGTGCAGCGCCGCAGATGCGGCGTCGCACCGATTAGGACGGTGCCATTGCCTGCAATTTGCAGCAAATTTCGCTGATTTGACATGCGATTTGACATGTCAAATAGCATGTCAAATCGCACCAGTGTGAACCAGGGCAAAGAGCCAGTTCACATTTACTGTCTTTAGACAAAAAACATTCCCAAGCATTTACAGCGTCCTCAGTACATTAACACGCAGTGCTTTATTTAGTAATAGAATAATTACTTTTAAGATGCTAATTTTTTTGCCCTTCCCTCTTGGTCCTGCAAATGACACTTAACACTTGGCTTCATTCCCTATCCTTGCATGTATAGTCCACTCTTTCACTCTTGCAAAATGCTCAGCTGCAAAAGAGAGCGGACTGCAGATGCATGGTTATGGAACAAAGCCAAGTGTTTATTTGTGAGTTTCCGTGGCTGAACATCCAACGCTCACTATATCCTACCATCTGCAAGACAGAGGGGGGAGAGCAATGAAAACAGTGGGGTCCAGATACAGTCCCCAAGGTAGACACTGAAAAATACCAATCTGGAAACAGATCTTTATAGAAGTGTCTAGAGAAAAAGAAACGGTTAAAAAAGAACAAACTTCTCTAAAGCTTCATACACACACGATTGGATTTTCTGCAGACAAAAGCGTAGGACTTTTGGCCAGGAACTTGTATTGCATACAAACGGCAAAGAATTGTCGGCCAACAAACATAAGACTACATGTTTTTTTTAGCTCTTTAGCGCCACCCTTTGGGCAACTTCTGCCAATGTTTTGTTATGGTGGGCATTGCTTCTGAGCATGCGTGTTTGTACTTTGCAGTTTTGTCAGACGGACTTGTGTACACACGATCGGAAAATCAGACAACACAATTGTTGGCGGACATTTTTAAAGCATGCCATCCCGCATTTGTCCATGGAAAATCCAACAACAATTGTCCGATGGTGCATACAAACGGTCGGATTTTCCGACAACAGCCGCCTGTCATCACACAATTCCCATTACAAAATGGACCTTTGCTGATAAATGTACTGAGGATGCTTTAATGTTTGAGGATGTTTTAGCAAAAGGCAAAAAGGCAATAAAGGTGAACAACGTCACGGCGGCAGTGAAAACACCAAAACAATTTTTTGTGAAATAGGAGTATAGTCCTCAGTTTGTAAGCCACGGAACAACCCTTACCTGATCGGTCGCCCAAATATTTTGGTATTTTCTTCACAGCGTCTTAGTCCTTCCTCATTAATGGAGAGCACCTGTTAAGGGATCGAAAGTTAAAATAAAGATCAAAATGTGCCCCCCACCATCAGCTGTAAACTACCGTATATACTCGAGTATAAGCCGACCCGAATATAAGCCGAGGCACCTAATTTTACCACAAAAAAATGGGAAAACGTATTGACTCGAGTATAAGCCTAGGGTGTCTATCTGCATTGCCTCACTTTGCCTCACTGTGTCTATGTGCATGCCTCACTGTGTCCATGCCTCACTGTCACTGTGCCCAATCTCCCTACCTGATCTCCGGCGCTGTGTGACTAGACTGACGTTTAACATAAGAAAGGGGTGCCCGGCTTTGAAAAATCTGTGCTCCCCAGCCGTAGGTCCCCCGGACAACAAACTTTGCACACTTGTAGAGGAAGAGTGGGGCTACATGTGTGCCAAGTTTGGCCAGGATCAGGTGCACAAAGTTGAAGATGGACACAGACTCAAGTATAAGCCAAGGGGGGCATTTTCAGCACAAAAAAATCGACCTCTTGGGCCCAGCCCTAGGCATGTACAGTATATAGTTTTAAGTAGAATTCTAGCCAAAATATTTTATTTGAATAGATTTCCCCTTAGTTCCTGAACGAGGGTGGTATGTGAAGGGGAAGTCTCCCAAATAGTGACACAGACGGCAATAAAAGCTTGACTGAGGATTCTAACCTACTTATCACTGAACCCTTTGACTTTTTTCTGTTGACACCACACTTGTATAGCAGAGGAAGGAAAGAGTGTCTCTAATACGTTAGCATGTCGAAAGGACCTGTGCTGATAAGCTTTGGGCTTGTGACAATGGCATCAGTTTGAGATGCTTCTGAGATCATTGACCTCCATTTGACATGCTTTATGCAGGTCAACATTCCTATATTGCGAACAAAAAGCCCATCAATACAGACTCAACCTCTGGTGCTTACTGGACTGCACAGTCATATGTAGAGTTCCTGCACAATTGCCATAAAAGGAAAGTGGAATGAAGACTAATGAAATAGGGGCGTTCGAACAATGTCTGACTGTATATCTATTTCTGTAAATACACCACATTTAACAAAAAGGAAGACAACTTACATGCCTCAGGAGAGACTCTTCACCTAGAGCTCTGACCAGTCCTTTAGTGTCCATCTGTCCAAGCCTAAGCATATATAGAGGTCGGCCATCTACAAGGTGATACAAATATTACAGTTATTCGGCTGAACAGAATTCCCAGCCTTGGAAAAAAAAGAATCATATTGTAAATCGTAATCTCACCAGTCACTTTTTTTACCATAGCCTAATTTGCTCAACTTCAAAAGTCACTGTATCTTATTAAATGTTTACAGCCAAAACAGAAAATTGGCTTCAGCCACTGCACAATACATCTGTAAAAATGAAAAACGCCCTGCTGGAGTGAAAACAAAAGTATAATCCATAAATAAAGAACACAGTAACCTTTGTCGTGATGGTGCCAGCCTCCAGCATAAAAATCTTGCAGAACTTGTGGGGGGTTCCAGGTGCTCAGTAGGTAGTCAACTTGGTGCTGCTTACGCCAGGTTAAAGACTGACAAAGGATTTCCCTGGCTTTGTCAATGTTAAAGTCCCGGGCACGCAAGAATCTCAGGATGTGTTCATCTTTGGGTATCTAGAAACAAATTACACTCAAACGTTAAAAGGTTACAGCAGTTTCAAATGCTAAAGAATGCGTCTCTCAACAATGGTAGGTAAAAAAAAGTGTATATAAACCCAAAAGGTAAATCTTAAAACGGAACTAAACCCCATCATTTAACGGTTTCCCAAAGCAGTTACATCCAAGGCAGACCGGGAATGAAAACGGTCACATTTGCTGGTGCCATCAACCAAACTGTCTAGCCTTCAAATGCCTGGTGTCATAACTGATCACATGTGTATCAACATGGCAACTACAAATCAAACAAAAGGCTAGGATGGTAGCTTCCAAGGCTGTATAGGAGAGGAGGGTTTAGTTCCACGTGAACTTTTTCCACTCTCTAAACTGCACAGGCACAGTGGTATCATGGTCATAGGGTGAAAACCACCAATTCCAATTGTAGAGGTAGCATAATCAATTTTGTATGTGTTCCTGGAGGAAGACTACAAGCAGTTGTGCTGAAACATAGAATGCCTGCCAGCTTCCCCATTTTCACCCCAGGGCCATGCCCATCCATTTCAGTGAAGTCAAGACCATTGATATCTCTAGATGAGAAACTCACTGCTATCCTCTTAAATCAACATGAAAACGTCTTGAATATCTGGCAACCCTGGATTGAAAACACCTACGTTACCACCTTTGACAGCAAACTTTTATCCCTTTAACCCTTGAACTCAAACTTGACATTGACAGGGTTTCCCTGGGTGGAGGCCTCTCGCTCCACAAACTTTTTCCCCCCTTTTTTCTACTGCTCCCTTCCTACATAGTCTCCTTAAATAGCTTCTTCTGTCCCCCGAGCTGGTTCTTCGGCAGTCTTCGGTGTCCCTGGTGTTGCCATTCTAACTGTGGGAAGTCAGCTGTGACTCCTTGCTTCACAGACAGGTCCCCGCTGAGCTGCGCCCTGTGAATGGTCCCACAGCCTTCTGAGAATTGTGAGGTGTCCCAAGAGGCTGTGGGCAGAGAGGAGATCCAGGCGGAAGTGGGAGCGGGTACCTGTCAAAACCAGGTAGAAGCTCTCTAGAAAGGAAGAAAGGGTGAAGTTTCTAATTCAACTCCTCAGATATACCGTCAATTCTCCTCCTCACAACCGAATCAGGCTGCTCTCAATATGATAAAAGTATACTGCTGAATAGAGAATACTTTCAGGAGTGGCCAGCCCCCGGTGTGTTGTCAGGATGCCATTAGCATCATACTTCAAGCTACGGCTCTATTTTATTCACTACTTGCTCTATAACAGATGTTCTCCTCCATAATTTTATTGTCCGGCTACCGATTGTCATGCCCTGGGCGACAACTTTACCTGCGTTGCCCGATGGCGCCTTCTTTGTATTTGAAAACTTCAATAAGTTATGTAAAAGAAAAACTAGACAAAAAGTTATATTTTTTACATACAACATGCTAATAGTGTATGTTAGAAAAATGTCCCGCATGTTTGGGAGTTGCAGGGTTTACAGCTGCTCAATCCAAGCATAATTGCATGGAGATGCTTGTGACATAGAGCGGCACAAATCTCTACAGAAAACCAGTAGAGTTGCTGGTACATCATGACAAAAATAAAAAATGGACAAATCTTTTCAGAGAATATCGAAATATGCCCCTTTTTAAATGTGATAGATTGTTACAGATAACATAATTTTACAAGAAAACACAAAAAAATAATTCTGAAGGGCAAAATATGCATAGATGTTCTTTACAAATCAAGGAATGCGGTATGAATCTAGCGATCTGGACAATTGGTCCCTTATCAACAAACCCCACACAAGAACCCACAAGTTTGATACATCTTAGGAATAGGGAGAACTTACTTTTCCTTTGTGGGTTTCCTGCAGCCATTGTCGCAGGCGGATAAGGCAGCTTTCCTGCAAAGGTGTGAGGTCTCCCAGGTAACGTTTAATATAATCTGCTTCCAGCTTGTCTGTAAAACAAAAAGAAATGTAACCAAAAAATGCTAAGAGACTGACCAGCACAGATAGTTTTGTCTGTCTCACTAGAAGCCTTCAACCCCCCTTTTTAGTGTGGTAATCTATAAAGTATTTGTGAACACCTCACTATCATAGGCAACTTTTACACATTAGAGATCAATTAATAACAAACTATATTTATTAAAAAAACACAATACCTTAATTAAATGATTTAAATGGCAGTCACATAATCACGCAGCCTCCATTCCTCACTGTTCCCTATAGCAGGTAGGCATGTCTGTGGGTGTCGGGTGAACATCACACACAGCATTGCCTCCATCCTGCATGGAGTTATAGGATGCTGTGTCTTAGTCACAAATATAAAGAAAATGTAAAAAAAAAAAAAAAAAACTAAATATTTGCTTTAAGAGCTGAACCCTGGGCACGAAAAAACTTTCATACAAACATTCTTCAAAAGCCACAGACAACATAAAACTACTTTGTGTGCATCAAATGCCTATACAAACCCAGATATTATCCCATAAAAATAGTAGTGACACCATCATTATGCTGTGGGAGAGACCTAGCAGTCCACACCCACTACAGGCTGCCTGCCAGAAAATAAGGGAGGAGGGGGTGGATACAAGACCAGTCACCCTAAACAAGGAAAGAGCAGCGGTGACGGGTCTTTATTACAGGAATATCCTGCACAGATGCAAAGGTTCACATTGGATTGCAGCACAGATTTGAAATACCCGAAGACTCAAGAATACACATCCCTCTTGTATTTAGACAAGATCTGCTTATTCTAGAGTTGAACTTTAAAGGCGTTAACGACAACAGAACTTTGCAATTTACTTTTTGTTTGAGGGAAAAAAAAAAATAATTATAAAATCGGTTCCCAGCACTAGACTTGCAGTTTAAGATATCAGGGACATACCATCAGGAGTGCTGCTGAGAGGTTCAGGAGGACTGGGTGAAGCGGGGTGACCATCCCTGCTGTTGTGCCCATCAGTAGAATTTACAATTGGTATGTTCATAGCAGGAGACGTGGAATGGCTTGAGGTAGAGGTTACACACTCCTGCTGCTTGGTGGTAGGAGTCCATCGAGGCATGCATGTTATGCCTTCCTCCTCCATTTGCTTCAAGTAATACTCAATTATTTCCTTACCCTGGAAAAAAATATATAAATTAATTAAATTATTAAATGACAGAATGAAAAATATCTTCAGAGCATTTTCAGTGGGAAATCAGGAATATATACCTTCTTTATATTGCTGGTATACTGCTTCATGGCAATCTTTTCCACTGTGCTTTCAAATCCAAAGAACGACTTGATGTCCAAGCTTGCCGATTGCTCAAAGCACGTCCATTCTTCATTGTCAGGGTGTACCTGGAATGAAAAGTAATTAACATTTTTACCACCAATGTTTTATACTTCCATTTTTCCAACTAAAACCAAGCAACCTGCAAATTTCTGATATGTTAAATCAAATCCGTCACTGAAAAAAACTAAAAGGCTACTATAAAATGACATCTTACATCTATCTGTCCTAAAGCCTGTTCACAAAGTCTTTGCTCTGTTGCCATCCAAAGCAGCCTGAAGGATATTTACAGCCAACACACCAGTGCTGTACATCATGGTTCCTCCTGATGGACCCTACTTAGCTGTGTCCTGTAGTGACATGGGGTCTGGAAGGAGGAACCACAGATTGAGAAGGAGGACCCAGGCATCAAAGACTCCTGAAAGAGTGTTATATGTGAAAAGTCTTCAGTTGGATTTGCACAGCAACAAAGTGAAGAACTGAAGCGAGAAGGTCAGCACAACAGCTGTAGTAACAAGTAATTTTGGAAAGGGAGCTCAAATATCTATAACCAGACAGGATACAGTGAAGTCCGCTAAAAAGGTACCAAAAAGTCCCTCCAGAAGTACAATGTTAAAGAGAGAATGTACCTGACTCTCCTAAAGTATAACTGAAAAGGTAAAACTTTTTTTTTAGTTTTCGTATAACTTTTTTTGGGGGGTTTTGGATAGAGTGGGGATGAATTAGAATACCTATTAGGCCATTATTGCTGCATGTGCCCCCCCCCGTTGGGAGATTCACCCCCTCTAGTTGTCCTGTTTAACATGATGATTGAAAGTGAAAGAAAATCTTACATTTTGAGTTGTCCCCAGAGAAGTAATAGAGGAAATTTTCCAATGGACACCTGGGGTCCTCAAAGAATTCCCCTCAATTGCGGGGATTATCTCTCACTTCTTGTTTCGCTATGGGACAGGAAGTAAAGGTAAATCTCCCCAATGGGACACAGATGGCAAAAAACAAACTGCCAGGGTAACCCTCCCTAAAGCCTCGTACACACAATCTGAATTTTTCGCTGACAAAGCGTAGATCTTTTGTCCGAAGGGCGTTGGCCGTGAACTTGTATTGCATACAAACGGTAAACAATTGTTGGCCAACAAACACGAAACTACGTGGGTTTTTCAGCTCTTTGGCACCACCCTTTGGGCAACTTCTGCTAATGTTGTGTTATGGTTAGCATTGCTTCTGAGCATGCGTGTTTGTACATTGGATTTTTTTTCTAAAGGGCTTGTGTACACACAATCGGATAATCCGACATCACACATTTGTTGTCGGAAAATTTTAAAGCATGCTATCCAACATTTGTTGTTGGAATTTCCGACAATTGTCTGATGGAGCGTACAAACGGTCGGATTATCCAACAACATCCTGCCATCACACAAGTCCCGTTGGAAAATACGATCGTGTGTACGAGGCTTTACTCTATCCAAAAAAAAAAAGAAGAAGGTTTTGCCTAAAGTTCTACATTATTCTATCAAAAATACAGGCTCACTATTGATTTTGGGATTGTGGACAGCCCCTTGCAAATCATTCCTGTATGTCCCTGGACTAATTGTGCATTCAGAACCACTGGCTCACAACACAGATACAGCCTAAGATTGTACAGCCATTTATTCAAACTACAAAACTACTGTAAAATACAGAAGCACTCAAACATATCAATCCTGTAAAGAAGATAATCTGTAATGGGAAAGCAAAGTGGCTTTGCTAGGAAACTCATTTCCTCAGAAGTGCGCTAAACTCTGAGCGCCCATTTACACCACAATGCTCTGTACACAAGGCACGAATTTCCATGCATTAAAGTGCACTGCATTAAATAGACATTCAAACTAAATGGGTTGCAAAGAGCCTCAATGCATGAAGAAATACTGCAGGCTGCTTTTTTTTTTGCAGGATAAGTGTATTGTGGAGGTGTGTTTGGTTGCTATTCCAAATGAAAGGAACTGCAGTGCATTAACGCTCGTATGGCGCATTACCGCAGCCTGCATTTCTAAACAGTCTCTCATTGACAGTATTGCTTTACTGTTAACTGAAATTGAAGTGTATGGCAAGCCAATTTTTTTTTTACATTTATTTATAGGTTGTTAATGGAGAGTTCTCCTCTCTTTGTGTCAGGTAAACCATTTTAAAACAGGAAAAGAAGTCACAATAACGGAGTCTCAGATAGCAATAAAAACTTGACAGGGGTTCTAACTCTGCCCCCCCCCCCCCACCCAAAACTAAAAATAAATTTTTGCTGAACATACACTTAAAGTGTTACTAAATGCAGGACCCTGCATTTCCTATATCTGGTCTTCCACAGTACACAGAAAATGTAAAAAAGTAAAAGTAAACAAACTGCTAAATACATTTTCTCATCAGCATTTAGAGCAGTCTTGTGACTTCCATCAGTGTCCAGCAGAGCGCTAGTTAAAGCTTGTATGAGGAGTTTTCATTCTCCCCTGATTGTCCTATGAGGCTGCAGGACCCCTGACCCTCTGTCTGCACAGTGCTTATCACATGCACACTCCCAAAAGAAAAAAACTCTCTAGCAATACACACCAAAATGAGCATGTCCAGAGTTCCCCCAAGGCTCTGCTCTATCAGGAGATGGTTTATGGTTTAGGGACAATGGAAGAAGGGGAGGATCAGAGAAGACAGGATCAAACAAACAGCCTTTTCACACAATGCAGAGGGTTACCTTAGGTTCCACAGCGAGAACAACAAGGCTGGGCCGTGCATGCCCAGATATGCCGCTGGGTGCGGCGGCAGGAGTACAAATGAAAGACATCCCGGGGTAAGAGGCACTGCATATTTAGATGCTTGGGCATGT
Organism: Rana muscosa; assembly: GCA_029206835.1. Classification (NCBI taxonomy): domain Eukaryota; kingdom Metazoa; phylum Chordata; class Amphibia; order Anura; family Ranidae; genus Rana; species Rana muscosa. The sequence goes on from CM055128.1 coordinate 95,690,036, forward strand.
GTGGCACGGAACGCTCTTTGGTATGTGTAGTATTCCCCTTTTTTGGTTTTAAATACCGTATAGTGTTTTATAGCCCACGAGGCTGGCTCACTTTGCAGTTGTATTACTATTACATATTTGGTTTGATACTGTTCCTACTAGGACAGGCGAGCCTGAAAATGCTGCTTCCAGGAGGGCATTTACACTTGGCCCTGGATCTATAGGATTTTATACTATATAGTAAGTCCAATATTTTGTGGGATGTTATGTTTTATACTAACTGATAATTTTTTCTATTTAGACACCATTGATTTTTCCCATGTGCTCCAACTTCCGTTGGGCATCCTTTTGTGCTCCAGTGCCCGCCCAGGGGGTTCTCTATGTGTAGGTGCTTTGTTGCTCAAGTTAGTTCCTTGCAATAAGTGCACCTATACATTACATCATTATGTTTGTTCTATATTATGCTTAAACATTATTGTTCTTCAGATAACTACTATAATGTTTTCAAGTGTCCTGATGAAGCAATTCTGGTGAAATGCGTCGACACCCGAGGACAATCAGCATTGTAACTCTTGAAGTATATCAACAATTACTGTTGTGTCAATTTACATGGTTTACTCTATCAATGAGCACAGCTATATTACTGATTTTTAATTATTACGGTGCATACATGGTGTAGGTTTCCCATCTTAAAGCGGAGCTCCGCCGGAAAAAAAAATATTAAAAGCCAGCAACTACAGCAGCTGCTGGCTTTTAATATTTGGACACTTACCTGTCCTGGAGTCCAGCGACGTCCGCAGCAGAGGACGAGCGATCGCTCGTCACTCTGCTGCTGCCTCCGCCATCCTCGCTGAGGGAACCAAGAAGTGAAGCCCTGCGGCTTCATGCCCGGTTCCCTACAGCGCATGCGCGAGTCGCGCTGCGCCGTTCTGATTTGTCCTCCTGTGTTCTGGGAGCCGAGTGTCTCCCAGAACACTACGGGAAGTCTGGGGGAAGTGACGTCACTCCCGCAGATTCCCGGAGAGAGGACTCCCGGATGTGGGTGAAAATACCTGTCTTAGACAGGTATCTTCACCCCCCTCCCCCCTGAAAGGTGTCAATTGTGACACTGGAGGGGGGGAGGGTTCCAAATAGCAAAAGTTGCTATTTAGGGTGGAGTTTCACTTTAAATACGATGGATAATAAGAAGATTTCACGATTTTACATATGGTTTTTACTCTCCATGTATGGCCGATTCTCTTTTTTTTCTCTTATTTTCAAATCTGAGTATAACAAGCATGCTTTTTCTGCATGTACGCCGATTTTAGAGTTGTGGGTTTAGTAACACTAAGTGTGAAAGTCTTCAGCACAGCGTTTTACTCCTGGCATCTATGCTGAAACCAAGCCAAATCAAAAACTTTGTGTTCACCCATAAAGTAGCTGCATTGCTCACAGCAATCAAGAAGAATTTACTTCACATTTTGCAAAACTGCACCTGAAAAAAAATTCAGCTGTTATGAGCAATATATCCTCCTATCAATCAGGAAAGACATAGCAAAACTAAACTGCAAGGATATCAAACAGGTTTATATGTGAACTCTGCTTTGGTGCATACTACTGACTAATCAACTTAATAGGATGAAAACTAAAAACTTACAGTGTAACAGCAATACTCATGGACCACAATACGACTGGCAAAAGTTTCATTATGAGCTTCTATTTGCAGAGTCCGTTCTCGCCTGTTCATGGAATTTTTCTGGATGAAGTAGACATAGTCTACTCCTGCGATCTAGAAAACGAAAAAATACAAATGCCATCATATACAGATGCACCATATAGAATTCTACATTTTCTGGGAAAGTAACTTACAACCAGCATTTCTCGTTTTTTCTCAGAGTTTCTCAGTATTACAGCAAACACACACACACACACACACACACACACACACACACACACACACACGAAAACCATCCCAATTAGTTTACCCATAAACGGTTTTACAAATAGCTGATGTAAATGTGTAGATCTCCAAAGCAGGGGTCTCCAAACTGCGGCCCCCCGGTGGTCGGATGCGACCCTTTGCTTGCTTTTATCCGGCCCTTGGGCCATTATTCCTTCCACTGTCAGCAACAGTGGGGCATAATTCCTGACACTGACAACGGGGCACTATTCCTCCCGCCGACATCAACGATAGGGCACTATTCCTCCCGCCGACATCAACGATGGGGCACTATTCCTCCCGCCGACATCAACGATGGGGCACTATTCCTCCCGCCGACATCAACGATGGGGCACTATTCCTCCCGCCGACATCAACGATGGGGCACTATTCCTCCCGCCGACATCAACGATGGGGCACTATTCCTCCCGCCGACATCAACGATGGGGCACTATTCCTCCCGCCGACATCAACGATGGGGCACTATTCCTCCCGCTAACATCAACGATGGGGCACTATTCCTCCCGCTGACACCAACGATGGGGCACTATTCCTCCGCTGACACCAACGATGGGGCACTATTCCTCCTGGTGATACCAACGATGGGGCACTATTCCTCCAACTGATACCAACAATGGGGCACCATTCCTTGCACTGATACCAATGATGGGGCACCATTACTCCCACTGATACCAACGATGGGGCACTATTCCTTCTAACGACACCAATGATGGGGCACTATTCCTTCCCCCAATATCAAAGAGGGGGGACACTACTTCCACTTACACCAAGATATGTTCTACTCCCGCTGGCCACAGTCCAGCACTCCTAACGTTTGAAGGAGAGTAAACTGGCCCTTTGTTCAGAAAGTTTGGAGACCCCTGTCTTAGAGGCACCAATCATGTTAAGTTGTATTATAAAGTCCTACAGCAAAATTCCAGGGTTGATGATCAAACACTGGGAAGAAGTGGTTTATACACCATGACAGTGGTCAAAAGGAAAGAAGGCAGCCAACAGAATAGCCCAAAAAAAGTGCCATTGCACATTATTTATAGTGTTGTGTTCTTTACTTTGGATGAATCAGGAGGGAAACCCTCCGCTGGCTGTTGTGGGATTTTTATATCTGAAGTTAGGGTGCTTTCATTCTTGAGTGTAGTAACCAAAATTTGTTATTGTGTAAAAAAAACAAAAAACATGGATAATTAAGAGTCCTGTCCTTATGGATAGGAATTGGATTTAATACCAAATCACTGCACATGTTAACCTCAAGCTACTAAATGTATTTCATTGAAATATCTTCCACTAGAGGCAGTTTCAATACCTTTTAAATAGGTTCACATACTTTTCCCATTAATGACTGACTGGTCGCATCAATCAAAAAAGATATTATATAAAATGCTGTATAAGTGTTTAATTAATTTGGTTTATTCTTATAACTCACAAAGATCAGGCTGTATTTTACTGGCCATTTGTGCAAAAATCAATATAAAAACTAGGGGGGGGGGGGTTTAAACTTTTTCCCAGGAATGTAGGCATAGACAAACCATCTACAAAAAGGAAAACACATTCTGCCATCCCGCTGTGCAAAAACTCAAACACTTGTGGCATATAAGAAAGGAATAATGCATTTCCTTAACATCCAAAGAAAAGCAGATGGAGGAAGTAGACAAGTTTGTTCTTATGAATTGCCTCTTCCTACTTAGCATTTCAAAGATTTTCATTCAGGGAAATTAGAAAAGCTTTTGGTAAATTTTGTTTCCATTTTTTATTGTTTTTAAAATAATCATTTATACCTTGTTTTTATTACTTTAGTCCAGAAATACCTGCTTGCTTGTTGACAGCTCTAACTAGAAACCCATATTTATATATTTTTAAATAGTACTGAATAGCAGGGGATCAAAACTACAAAGGCCATCTGTATCAGAATAAAAAAAGTATTTAAAGCCTCAAGTTGTTTTTACCTTAAGGCCCCTTTCACACTGGGGCGTTTTTCATGCGGTTTAGCGCTAATAATAGCGCTGTTATACCGCATGAAAAAATCCTGCCCTGTGTCTTCAATGTGAAAGCCCGAAGGCTTTCACACTGAAGCGGTGCGCTAGCAGGACCGCTCCAAAAGTCCTGCTAGCCGCTTCTTTACAGCGGTAAAGGAGCGGTGTGTTCACCGCTCCTTTACCGCGGTCTCCCATTGAAATCAATGGGACAGCGCGGTAATACCGCCCGCAAACCGCGGCAATAGCCGCGGTTTGCGGGCGGTATTAACCCTTTTTCGGCCGCTAGCGGGGGTTAAATTAACCCCCCTAGCGACCGCATACCGCGGTAAGAACGACAGTATAGCAGCGCTGAAAATCGCGCTGCTATACCGCCACCGCACCTGCCCGCCCCAGTGTGAAAGGGGTCTAAGGCCTCATGCCCATGGACGTTTTTACAGCCGCGTTTTTGAGCGTTTTTTACAGCTTAAAAACGCCTGTCCATGTTAGTCTATAGCTTCATACCCACCTAGACGTTTTTGAGCTGCAAATAGCATAGACGTTTTTAAGCTGTAAAAAAAAAACCAGGACCAGTGCGTTCCTCAGCGTCAGAATTAGGCAGAAAAAAACGCGAGCGTCAAAAAACGCGCAAAAAAAAAAAATATTTACAATAACATGGACAGGCGTTTTTAAGCTGCAAAAAACACAGCTGTAAAAACGCCAGTGGGCATGAGGCCTAAAGCATTTGTTAATCCCAAAAAAAAAAAAAAAAAAAAAAAAAAGAAACAAGCAGATCCTGTTCCCTTAAAGCATGTTATAAACGCACAGTGCGTGTCATTTAGACCCATGTAATGTAAAAAAAAAACTGTCCGATTCTGCCTGGCTATACCTTCCCCTCTGTAAACTGACCACTGTATATCATGGCTGCTATGCCCTGACACTGTGGTCAGATTATGTGACTTCGTCACCCACAGCCCTGCTTTGTCTCCTGTGTCCTCTCCCCCCTCCCTGAAAAACACAAGGAGAGAGGCGCCTCTGGGTGTAGCAGTATTAAAACAATTTATTTAGGCAGTGTACAAAAGCCACTCACATTTTGTTGGTAAAAAACAAGCATGTAGAACTTCCCAATCAGGGGAAAGGAGGGATCATCAGATGTGTCAGTCCACTTCTCTTCCTGCTGGGGCGCTAGGGTTCTCTGGATTCGCTCGCACCGCTGACAGATGTATAGAAGAGACTAGCTGCGATGGAGGAGGAAATCCAAGGCGAGGCTTGGAGCGCGATGGTGTAGCAGGCGAGGGGTGCTGACGTGGCAGCCGCACTCCTTTATCATGCTACGTCACTCGCAGCCTGTACCTCACGAAACGCGTCGCATTCCAGTGACGTCAGCACCCCTCGCCTGCTACACCATCGCGCTCCAAGCCTCGCTTTGGATTTCCTCCTCCATCGCAGCTAGCCTCTTCTATACATCTGTCAGCGGTGCGAGCGAATCCAGAGAACCCTAGCGCCCCAGCAGGAAGAGAAGTGGACTAACACATCTGATGATCCCTCCTTTCCCCCGATTGGGAAGTTCTACATGCTTGTTTTTTACCAACAAAATGTGAGTGGCTTTTGTTCACTGCCTAAATAAATTGTTTTAATACTGCTACACCCAGAGGCGCCTCTCTCCTTGTGTTTTTCCTGCAGAACTGGAACATGGTCTCTGTTCCCCTTTGACGGCAGCCCTGGGAGTGCAACTTTAACCCCTGATATACCTTTCACCTCCAGTACTTGGACTTTCAACTAACTTTTCACCTAAGTCTACTTAGCTGTGTCTATCACTATGTACACTTAGTTACTACCATATTGTTTGGATATTTGAGTCTCTGGTATTTTTGCGCATTTTTACTTGTATAGTCTCCCCCCTCCCTGCCTGTCTGCCCGTGTCAGTGCCCGCCCCCTCCGCTCCTGCTGCTCTCATTTTAAATCTAAATTTGCTCCCATCCCCTCTGTATTGTAACAATAAGTTCCCCTGTGTCTGTGTTATATAATAAATATGCTTCTGTACCGAGAACACAGCGGCTCCCTGCGATCACGTTACTCCTCGGCTCTCCCTCTTCTCTGCCACGCCGACTGGAACTGTCAGCCGGTCAGAGGAGAGAGAAAAGGAGGCATCTGAGCACAGGGAGCCAATGTGTTATCGGTACAGATAAGCATGCCTATTATATAACAAAGGCACAGGGGAACTTATTGTTATAATACAGAGGGGATGGGAGCATTTTATATCAGTGGCTTAACAGCCACTTTAATGCATTAAGGTAAAAAAAAAATTCTGTGCTGCAGGAGCCCCCCAGCCCCCCCCCCCCTTCTTGCCTGAGACCAATCGCCACTGTCTCCCTCCTCACTGGGCAGATTGATAGCAGCAGCAGCCATTGCCAATCTAATACTCTGATGAGGGAGCGGGACCGAGTCGCCCGGTCTATGCTAACAGATGCATACTAAGCGTCTCGGGAGCATGCCCGCACGGGTGCCCCCATGGAAAGGCACTCGCCGCAGAGGAGGGGCCTGGAGTGCAAGTGGGGGACCCCAGAAAAGGAGAGAGGATCAGGGCTGCTCTGTGCAAAACCATTGCATAGAGCAGGTAAGTAAAACATGTTTTCAAAAAGCTTTTGTTACGCCTATACTTGCTGTACCATGTATTTGTATGATAAAAGTATCCTGTTCTCTTTGTATTGCTTCCTTTATGTGAAATACTTGGTGATCCTGCCAGTCCCTCTGCTTTCCCATTAAAATCTGACCACACTAAGCAGGAGACCACACCGAAGCTATGCTGGGTACTCTGTGTACTCTCCTCCAATAATCAGACTAGTCCTGACACGCCCCCCCCCCCCCCGCTACACAGCCATTCACTGGGAAGCTCAGTATACTGCCGCTTCTCCTCCCCTCAGCTCTTATGCAGCTGAGAACAGAGGGCATGAGATCACTTATAAAAAAATACTTTTCCCTTTTTTATATCTATACAAAAATGGTATGCTTTTTATTTCTATTTTAAATTGAATAGGTTGTTTTACCAAGTGATCTTTTACAATCACTTTAAATCAGCTGCCGACCGGGCCATAGCTGAACGACGGCTACAGCGTGGTCGGATAACTCTGGGAGGATGTCATATGATGGCTTTCCAGAATCGCGATCCACACTCGCCCCGGGATCGCGCATCTAGGAATGCCTGGGACAGTCCGGTCCTCCGGACCCAGCGGGTCACGGAATGGTGTAAAGGGCCAATGACAGTGGCCCTTTATCATGTTATCATCCAGTGACGGAGCGATCAATTGTCACCAGACCGGAGCATGTCCGGTTCAGCTCCTCCCCTCTCCTTGCACCGATCATACAGTGTGCGAGGAGAGGAAAGAGACCATAGTGCTGATCTCAGCCCATTCCTGCTTATCTGTGCCTCACAACAGTGTAATAGGTAGTCAAATTAGATGTGTAATTTATGCTCCTAGAACACCCAATGGTGCTCCCTGCATATTGGGCCTCTGTATGTGGCCTGGCTGTGTAAAAGTCTCACACATGTGGTATCGCCATACTTAGGAGAAGTAGCAGAATGTATTTTAGGGTGTAATGTACATGCTATGTGTTAGAAATATCTTATACATGGCAACTTGCAAAATGCGTTTTCATTTTCTTTCCACATTTTCCAAAATTGTATGGAAAAAAATGACAGGTTCAAAAGTCTCATTATGACTCATAGAATATACGTTGGGGGGTTTGCTTTACAAAATGGGATCATTTGTCCTGGTGCTCCAGGGCTTTTAAACGTGTAAGAGGTAGTCAAGAAATGAAATGTGTAATTTATGCTCCTAGAACGCCTGATGGTGTTCCCTGCATGTTGGGCCTCTGTTTGTGGCCAGGCTGTGAAAAAGACTCACCCATGTGGTATCGGAAGGAGTAGTAGAATGCATTTTGGGGTGTGATTTGTGGTATGCATATGCTGTGTGTGAGAAATAACTTATGACATTTTGTGAAAAAAAAAATCTTCATTTTGCAAAGAATTGTGGGAAAAAATTACAACTTCAAAAAAAACTCACCATACCTCATTTATTTTTTTTACAAATTTTTTTTTTTTTTTAATTTATAGTGCAAAAAATAAAAAAACCCAGTGGTGATCAAATACCACCAAAAGAAAGCACCAAATTTTTTCATATGGGTACAATGTTGCATGACAGTAATTGTCATTCAAAATGTGAGCACTGGGCAGTGAAAGCTGAAAATTGGTCTGTTAGGAAGAGGGTTAAAGTGCCCAGTGGGCAGGTGGTTAACTCCCCCCTCCCACGTGACAGTGCTAAGGATCATTAAAGCTTGGTGCACAGAGGTTTTTTTTTTTTTGTTTTACAGAGGAGCTTGCTGTACTAAGCAATCTTAGTACAGCAATTTCCCTACCCACCCTCCACCAGAACACACCGGTCATCGCTCACAGCCATTGGTTTTCCAGCAAGCCTGTTTCACAAGCCAGACAGAAGACAGGCTGCTGTACACACTTGGCCAAATGTCAGCCTTTTTCTGTTAAACTGGCCCGATACCAGCAGATTTTCGGCCTGTGTGTACCAGTCTTAAGTTTCAAATCAAATCGAATCAGGTTTACTACAGCGAACAATCATGATTTTAAAAGGGTAGCCTCACCTTTTTAAGCAGCCGGGGAGCATCTACATCCAATTTGCACCGTCTCTCCACTACACTCACAGCTCCATCCTCGCTGAGGAACTCATTCATGATATCGCTGCCCACAAACATGGGGATGAGATGACATGTGGGGAAACGACGCTCATAGGCCTGAGAAAGAGAAGCAACGACATTACTTTATTTACTGAGAAAATTGTGCTAATCCTTCACAAAATTGCCAAATTTTAGGTTTAGCTACATTAATTCTTGAACCGAGGGAAATATACAAATTAAAAAATGGTGTTTTCATTGCAAAGGTGCAAAAAAGGTTTTTGGAAGAATGTGAAGAGCTATCCATACCAATGATTAGCACATGACACATATTCAGAGACTATTTAATCCCTGCTCTAAGCCATAAACATGACTACTTTTGTACATACAACAGTATAAAAAAGGATATAAACTAGATATCTGCACTTTGCCTGCAATCATTGCTTACTGTGTAAATGGCGTAAATGGTGTAAACACATGTAGTCAAATGCTGCTTTTAGAATGTAAGCGTTGCATAGCCTTCTGGTACCAAACAGATTTATTGATAATAGAAGAGAGGATTATATACATAACAAGCACAACGTTCTTCATAGGCATAACAATATAACTTTACAAAGCTAGCAAACCCTTGCAGGGGTGATAGATTTTGCATACTTGGTGTAAACTCAACGTGTAAGTAAGACACAGCCTAAAATCTACACATAGGGAAGGGGGGAAATCACCGCTCCAAGCAGTTCAAGTGGAAATTAACCTCTAATCTAAATTTGAAGCCACAGGTGCTGGCAATGCAAATAGCAATGAGGATGAGAGAAAATTCTGGACAGCCGCACTCCAAAAATTAGCCTAGTTTCGTAAAAAATCTAATCAAATATACATGCCACAGCAGAACGGACAGATCATTGTGATTAAGCACCGTTTGATAGTGTGAAACGCGTCAGCTCTTCTGTCCGTTCTGCTGTGGCATGTATTTTTGATTTTATTTTTTACGAATAAAGGCTAAATTTTGGAGTACGGCTGTCCAGAATTTTCTCTCATCCCCAATAAAATCTACACATAGGTGAACATATACAATTTAGGTAATTATTATCGCTTCATATTGCCCAATAAATATGTATAAATTTGCGTGCAGAGCATAGCCTAGCCTTCCTTAGTTGTCAAAGTTGAACCGAGTGCGAGGTCTGTCGTGAATAGGGAAACCAGTCCAGCGAGGACTACCAAATCAAAAAGGAAGTGGTCATGGAAGTCCTCAAAAGACAGTGGTCAATTTTTCTTTACCAAATGTGCCCTGAACCCCGGATTTAACCTCCTCAAAAATAAGAGACGGGGTCTTCCATACATGCAAATAAGGATGCTGAGCAGGCGCCTGAGGTCCTCCTGATCAAACGATAATGTCACTGGTTGCTTGGACTCCAACGGTTGGAAGGTTGTATTGGTGCACAATGAAAACCTGTGCCTTTGTGTAACCAATAGATAGGCTTAATTCACTTGATGGCTTGTATACAATTTTTGGGGTATTTTGTCAAGGCACCACTGAAGGAACATAAAGGCACTCTGGTTGAGAAAAGCGATCATTAATAGTGGCAAGGACACTGAATTTCTGGCAAGATCAATAGGTGTTTTCTGTATTTGCTGAAAATGTTATTAGCCTGAAAAGAAAAATGAATGTAGTCACCACATTTAGGAACTGATGAGCTGCAACGTAACTTTTTTTATTTTTTAGAATTGGGATGCTTAACTAGGAGTTCAGCCTTTCGTACATTAAAGGGGTTGTAAACCCTCAAGGTTTTTCACCTTAATGCACTAAGGTGAAAAACTTTTTGTAGTGCAGCAGCCCCCCCTTTTACTTACCTGAACCCAATCGTTCCAGCAACGGGGACGAGCAGAGCAGCTCCAGCCACTGTCTCAGGTGCTCATTGGCTAAATTGATAGCAGCAGGAGCATTGGCTCTCACTGCTGTCAATCAAAGCCAGTGACACGGGAGTCGTGGCCGAGTCCTGCTGTCTGCGTCAATGGACGAAGCAGCAGGACTAAGGAACACGCCCGCATGAGTGCCCCCAGGGAATACGGGTCTCCGTGGGGGCACTCAAGAGGAGGAGGAGCCAGGAGCGCTGCTGAGGGACCCCAGTAGAGGAGAATCGGGCCCCCTCTGTGCAAAACCCTTGCAGAGAGGAGGTAAGTATGACATGTTTGTTATTTAAAAAAACAAAAACAAAAAAAAAAAAAAAAACCTTTACAACCCCTTTAAGCTCATTAATCTTTGTGCAAGAATAGGTTCACATAAGTGCGGGTTCTACATAAGTGCGGGTTCTACATAAGTGCGGGTTCTACATAAGTGCGGGTTCTACATAAGTGCGGGTTCTACATAAGTGCGGGTTCTACATAAGTGCGGGTTCTTTTGAATGGGCTGCTGTACCTGCGAGAAAACACAGGAAGAAGGTCCTTGCACATTTTCCAAATCACAGCCGCTGAGAAAATGGCATGGTGCTTTTGCACCCAAAAACGCATTGCAATGCCTGTGAACCTAGCTCAAGGCTGTGGCCAGCATTCTCATAAGAGCATGTGAGATGCCCTATAACCACCCCAGATACGGTGTTGGGTACAGCCGAGCTAACAAAAAATATATTTTATTTATTACAGGCTATAAATGCATTCAATTCAGTGAGCTCTGCTGGTGTATCTAGGCAAACAAGCAATGTTAGCTGTTCATTATTTTATCTGAGCTAAAGCTGTGCTGTTATTTCTGCCATCCTCACAGAGCTGTCCAATGCTGTCACTGGCTCCTCTGGCATTGTGTTCAGTACAGACTTGCTGGTGTATCAGTCAGCAGACGTTATTCTGGGGGGACTTTTACCCATGCAGCTTTTTCCTACCTTCAAATGTTCACTTGGCTATGCTGCATGTCACTCCGGGCACTCTTTCTCCTTGACTAAATGGGGTCAAAACAGAGAAAACAGCTGTGTGCTACTTTGGCGTGCACAGTAATCAGAGGCAGTGCAGAGCGATTTGAAATAAACATTGCTGATCATGTAAGAATTATATTAGATGAGGTATGCCCTTCCAGAAATTTTCACATCCATTTTTTTTCCACCTAAGATAACTCTGATGCCCCGTACACACGATCGGAAATCTGACAAGAAAAGTCCGATGTGAGCTTTTGAACGGAAATTCTGACCGTGTGTAGGCTCCATCGGACTTTTGCTGTCGGAATTTCCGCCAACAAAAGATTGAGAACCGGTTCTCAAATTTTCAGTCGGAAAAAATTCCTATTGGAAAATCCAATCTGTAGCAATTCCCACGCGCAAAATTCCGACGCATGCTCGGAAACAATTCAACGCATGCTCAGAAGCATTGAATTTAATTTTCTCGGCTCGTCGTAGTGTTGTACGTCACCGCGTTCTTGATGGTCGAAAGTTCAGAAGAACTTTTCTGTGACCGTGTGTATGCAAAACAAGCTTGAGCAGAATTCCGTCGGAAAAAAACATCCAAGGTTTTTCCGACGGAAAATCCGATCGTGTGTACGGGCATAAGAACTCTAGTAAGCATTATATGTGTCTAAAACACCCACACAATATAATCACTTGATGCTACAAAAACGAAAAGCCTTTCCATGGTATGCTTGGTACTTGGACATTCCAGATAACCACACGCTCACACAGTGTGATTCAGCAGTTAAAGTGTATGGATAGTCAAACCTTTTTCGTTTTTGGAAAGAGTAGGGAAGGGTTAATTCCCCACTTACTCCAGGAAGAGTCAAGTACCCTACATAGTCCTTGTGCCTTCCTCCATAGCCCTCCCCTCTTCTGGGAGTGTCCAATTACTGTCCGTGCTGACCCAGCTCCTCCACCTGTGCCCTGACTTCTCTACATAACATTTTATCTAACTACCAGGTGAGGAGCGAAGGGAAATGGTTCACAGTTTCACAAGTGTGGGCTCCGAGTCTGCTGACATCACATCCAATATGGTGCCACCCAGCAGCAGTCTCGGGGCTTTGGGTCATCTACACGAGGGAGTTTATGTGAAAAGCAAACAAACAGTCTTAAAGTGTTACTAAAGTCAATTTTTTTTCTTTTAATTAAAATAACAAACCTGTTATAATTACTTGCTCTGTGTAATGGTATTGCTCCGATCCTCCTCTTCTGGGGTCCCCGGCGGCGATTTTGGCTCCTCCGTTTCTACCATAGAAAGCTGCTGGCTATGGGGAGAGGTAGTCCCTGCGCTTCCGAGCTGTATCTCTATGGAGCCGTGCTCCATAGACTTACACAGCAAGACTTAGGCCCGCCCCCCACTTCCTCTGATTGACAGCAGCAAGAGCCAATGGCTCCTGCTGCTGCTCCAATGCAGTGTAAAGAGGAAGGGGAGAAAAGATGCAGCCCTGCACAGCGCTGATCCATTCTCCTCTCTTTTCCCCTTCACACATGGGGGCACAGAGAAACTGAAATATTTTTTATATTTTTACCTAAATGCAAGCAATGCATTAACGGGGTTGTAAACCCTCAAGGTTTTTCACCTTAAAAGGGGTTGTAAAGGTTTGTTTTTTATTTTCTAAATAGGTTCCTTTAAGCTAGTGCATTGTTGGTTCACTTACCTTTTCCTTAGATTTCCCTTCTAAATATTTTTTTTCTTTGTCTGAATTTCTCACTTCCTGTTCCTCCTCAGTAAGCTGTTCAGTAAGCTGTTCTGGCTGACTACACACCACTCGGATGATGGTGTGAAGTTTAGTGAGGAGAAACAGGAAGTGAGAAATTCAGACAAAGAAAAAAAACATTTAGAAGGTAAATCAAAAGGTAAAAAGGTAAAAGGTAAGTAAACCAACAATGCACTAGCTTAAAGGAACCTATTTAGAAAATAAAAAACAAACCTTTACAACCCCTTTAAAGCATTCTACGCAGCAGCTCCCCAGAGCCCCCCTTTTACTTACCTGAACCCGATTGTCCCAGCGATGGGGGAAGAGCACATCAGCTCCAGCCGCTGTCTCGGTTCTCATTGGAGAGATCGATAGTAGCAGGAGCCATTGGCTCCCGCTGCTATCAAATCCAGTGACACGGGAGCCAGGGGGCGGGGACAAGTCATGCTGTCTGTGTCAATGGACGCAACAGCAGGACTCAGAAGTGAGCCCGCATGGGTGCCCCATGGAATGGCACTTGGGAAGAGGAGGAGCCAGGAGTGCAGCTGAGGGACCTCAGAAGAGGAGGATCGGGGGCCGCTCTGTGCAAAACCCTTGCACAGAGGAGGCAAGTATGACATGTTTGTTATTTAAAAAGAAAAGGAGAGAAAAAAAAAACCTTTACAACCCCCTTTAAAAAAGGTAAAAAATGTTTTTATGTTTAGTAACACTTTAAGAAAAGATTTTTGTTGAAATTAATGGGCTAGTGACACTTCTATCTGTGACCTCTGAGAAATACTGGACAAGCATGCAACAGAGTACAGTTCAAAACTTCCAATTTGCATGCTTGAGCTCGCTCAGATTCAAAATACTGAAGCAAATGCATGAAAGGCAGCATTCTCAGTAGGTCAGCAATGGCACATATTGCAACATTTTTTGTACTGTTCAATAATGATAGTAAACACCCTGTAAACCTGGACTGAGCAGAATCTGGGAGTGCAGCCCAGTATTTAGGATACACCACAGATAAAGTTTCAGCTGGACAAACAGTGCTCTAAGTCAGACTTGTAACACTTTAACATGTAACTTCACCTTTAACTAGGTAGTTTAGCAGCGCATGCAGCGAGTACACTGACCCATAAAGACCTCACACAAATAAACCCAATGAACTCTTTTTTGCTTCCTTTTCAGTCTGTTAAATGTACTATAAGAAAGGTTTTGAAATGTGTTCAATAAGTGCGCAAAAATACCGGTTGATCCTGCTAGAAATAGAGAGCTGTGATCTCTGCAACTTTATCTTCAACGTCATCATCAGACCTGGCCAGCTCAATTCTCCTTCTGTTATGGAGAAGAGGCGATAGCGTGGTGTTCTGTAGTCCTAAAACACTTTCACTCCAAGGGTGACAACGCTGCTCCTTCCATAGATACACTACAGTGAGTGAACATCGTCACCCTAGGACACGAATACTAGCTGATCACCAGGTGAAAAAAAAGGAGGGGGGAACACAGCCAACACATCCAAGGAAGGATCCAAGTATGGTAAAGCTGCAAGAGAATACATTTTAGTTCTTGTGTTTCAGTATGCCTGACTTGCCATGGCTACTGCAGACCTCAATCTTCTGGTGTGTATACAGTGGGTACGGAAAGTATTCAGACCCCCTTACATTTTTCACTCTGTTATATTGCAGCCATTTGCTAAAATCATTTAAGTTAATTTTTTTTCCTCATTAGGCCTCATGCCCACGGACGTTTTTACAGCCGCGTTTTTGAGCGTTTTTTACAGCTTAAAACCTCCTGTCCATGTTAGTCTATGGCTTCATGCCCACCTAGACGTTTTTGAGCTGCAAATAGCATAGACGTTTTTAAGCTGTAAAAAACGTGGCTGTAAAAACGTCCGTGGACATGAGGCCTTAATGTACACACAGCACCCCATATTGACAGAAAAACACAGAATTGTTGAAATTTTTGCAGATTTATTAAAAAAGAAAAACTGAAATATCACATGGTCCTAAGTATTCAGACCCTTTGCTGTGACACTCATATTTAACTCAGGTGCTGTCCATTTCTTCTGATCATCCTTGAGATGGTTCTACACCTTCATTTCAGTCCAGCTGTGTTTGATTATACTGATTGGACTTGATTAGGAAAGCCACACACCTGTCTATACAAGACCTTACAGCTCACAGTGCATGTCAGAGCAAATGAGAATCATGAGCTCAAAGGATCTGCCTTAAGAGCTCAGAGACAGAATTGTGGCAAGGCACAGATCTGGCCAAGGTTACAAAAAAAATTCTGCTGCACTTAAGATTCCCAAGAGCAGAGTGGCCTCCATAATCCTTAAATGAAAGACGTTTGGGACGACCAGAACCCTTCCTAGAGCTGGCCGTCCGGCCAAACTGAGCTATTGGGGGAGAAGAGCCTCGGTGAGAGAGGTAAAGAAGAACCCAAAGATCACTGTGGCTGAGCTCCAGAGATGCAGTCGGGAGAAAGCTGTAGAAAGTCAACCATCACTGCAGCCCTCCACCAGTCATGGTTTTATGGCAGAGTGGCCCGACAAAAGCCTCTCCTCAGTGCAAGACACATGAAAGCCCGCATAGAGTTTGCTAAACAAAACACCTGAAGGACTCCAAGATGGTGAGAAATAAGATTCTCTGGTCTGATGAGACCAAGATAGAACTTTTTGGCCTTAATTCTAAGTGGTATGTGTGGAGAAAACCAGGCACTGCTCATCACCTGTCCAATACAGTCCCAACAGTGAAGCATGGTGGTGGCAGCATCAAGTTGTGGGGGTGTTTTTCAGCTGCAGGGACAGGACGACTGGTTGCAATCGAGGGAAAGATGAATGCGGCCAAGTACAGGGATATCCTGGATGAAAACCTTCTCCAGAGTGCTCAGGACCTCAGACTGGGCCGAAGGTTTACCTTCCAACAAGACAATGACCCTAAGCACAGAGATAAATAAACAAAGGAGTGGCTTCACAACAACTCTGACTGTTCTTGAATGGCCCAGCCAGAGCCCTGACTTAAAACCCAATTGAGCATCTCTGGAGAGACCTAAAAATGTCTGTCCACCAACGTTTACCATCCAACCTGACAGAACTGGAGAGGATCTGCAAGGAGGAATGGCAGAGGATCCCCAAATCCAGGTGTGAAAAACTTGTTGCATGTTCCCCAAAAAGACTCATGGCTGTATTAGATCAAAAGGGTACTTCTACTAAATACTGAGCAAAGGGTCTGAATACATGTGAGAACATGTGATATTTCAGTTTTTCTTTTTTAACCACTTGCCGCCCGCCCTATAGCGGATTGACGTCGGCAAAGTGGTTGCAAAATCCTGACAGGACGTCATATGACGTCCTCAGGATTTTGAGCCGGGGGCGCGCATCGCGGCGATCGTTGCTGCGGGGTGTCAGTCTAACACCCCGCAACACCAATCTAGGTAAAGAGTCTCCGACGGAGACTCTTTACCACGTGATCAGCCGTGTCCAATCACAGCTGATCACAGTGTAAACAGGAAAAGCCGGTCATCGGCTTTTCCTCACTCGCGTCTGTCAGACGCGAGTAGAGGAGAGCCGATCAGCTGCTCCTCTGACAGGGGGGGGTTCGTGCTGATCGATTATCAGCACAGCCCCCCCGAGGATGCCCACTGGACCACCAGGGATGCCACTAGACCACCAGGGATGCCACTAGACCACCAGGGATGCCACTAGACCACCAGGGATGCCACTAGACCACCAGGGAACCACACCATAAAGATATATAAGGTATGCCACCCTAGACCACCAGGGATAATGGATGCCAATCAGTGCCCACAATGGGCACCACTGATTGGCAGGCATTATTGTTTGGCACTGATTGGCATCCATTAGTACAGTACAGTGCCACCTATCAGTGCCCACCCGTGCCGCCTATCCGTGCCGCCTCATCGGTGCCCACCCGTGCCGCCTCATCGGTGCCCACCCGTGCCGCCTCATCGGTGCCCACCCGTGCCGCCTCATCGGTGCCCATCAGTGAAGGAGAAAACTAACTTATTTACAAAGTTTTGTAACTGAAACCCAAAAAAAACACCTTTTTTTTCAAAATTTTCGGTCTTTTTTTTATTTTTTAGCAGAAAATAAAAATCGCAGAGGTGATCAAATACCACCAAAAGAAAGCTCTATTTGTGGGAACAAAATGATAAAAATTTAGTTTGGGTACAGTGTACCATGACCGCGCAATTGTCATTCAAAGTGCAACAGCGCAGAAAGCTGAAAATTGGTCTGGGCAGGAAGGTGTTTAAGTGCCCAGTATGGAAGTGGTTAATAAATCTGCAGTAATGTCAACAATTCTGTGTTCTTCTGCCAATATGGGGTGCGGTGTGTACATTGAGGGAAAAAAAATGAACTTAAATGATTTTAGCAAATGGCTGCAATATAACAAGGAGTGAAAAATTTAAGGGGGTCTGAATACTTTCCGTAGAAAATATACAACAATCCAGCGCTCAATGGGACCAGTAAAAAAAGGAACTGTTGCAATTACTGTATTCAAAACAAGTTCTTTTATTGGATGCACGCTAAAATTGATATAAAATCACAACCATCAATGAAAATGAGAAAATAAAATGCATCTAAAAGAAGTCATGATCATGGTTGAAAAGCTTAAAAACGTAGTGTATACGATACCACCATAACTCCAATAGCCAAGGGATTAATGTCAGCAAGTGTGCTCCAGGTTCTGATGTAATAAGGCGGATCCAATGGTATGGTATGCAGACCGACAAGGAAGTGGGGGGACACCGCTCTCTGCAATGCAACCAGTGGCTGGGTTGCGGGATACCAGGCTCATGTAAATCCAGAGACGTGTGTTCTAAACCGCACTGACCGGGTATCCACGATCAGACTGGTTGATCAGGCAAGCCGAACGGTGGTGTTCCGGGAGGTGCTCTGGATGACGCGCACTGGGTCCGACAGCCAGAAGCAAGAATCAAAGCCAGGACGAGGAAGACAGATGCTGGGCGGGAAGCAAGCTCAGTATTGCCATGGAGACCTTGGCTTACATGTTTCACGCGCCTGCGCTTTCTCAAAGCCCAGCTTCGATTCTTGCTGTCGGACCCAGTGCGCGTCATCCAGAGCGCCTCCCGGAACACCACCGTTCGGTTTGCCTAATCAGCCAGTCTGATCGTGGATACCCGGTCAGTGTGGTTTAGAACACACTTCTCTGGATTTACACGAGCCTGGTATCCCGCAACCCAGCCACTGGTTGCATTGCGGAGAGCGGTGTCCCCCCACTTCCTTGTCGGTCTGCATACCATACCATACCATTGGATCAGCCTTATTACATCAGGACCTAGAGCACACTTGCTGACATTAACCCCTTGGCTCTTGGAGTTATGGCGGTATTGTATACAATACGTTTTGAAGCTTTTCAACCATGATCACGAGTTCTTTTAGATGCGTTTTATTTTCTCATTTTCATTGATAGTTGTGATTTTATATCAATTTTAGCGTGCATCCAATAAAAGAACTTGTTTTGAATACAGTAATTGCAACAGTTCCTTTTTTAACTGGTCCCATTGAGCGCTGGATTGTTGTAAATTTTCTATTGTTCACTTTCTCCGGAAGTTGCCAGCTGCACTAGGATCCAGACTTCCAACAATATTTTTATATGACACTAATGTTTCCAATTACTGCCAGTTTTTAGCGCTGAAAGACTCTTGTTCTCTGAATACTTCCCGTACCCACTGTACTTCTGCATTTAGGGCTAGTTTACACCAACAGCGCTGCAGCTGCTGTGCAGTGCGATCCGACTCAGCTCAGCGCAGTGATGATCACATCGTTTCCTCTTTTTTATTTTAAATGAGCTTTGAGATGTCACACAGACATCTCAAAGTTTAATCACCGGCCGCGCAGTGTGAGGCAGTGGATTGCTTCACACTGCACCGCGCTACAAAATGTACTACTTGCAGTACTTTTTTCAGCGCATCGTGCCTGCACATCACCCACCGCAGGAGGCAAGGCATTTTGCGGAGAGATAGTCGCCCAACACAGTCCCACCGCATCTGGTGTGAGCCAGCCCTTAGTATAACTGGTGTGTGTATAGTACCCTCTGAGGTGCGGCTAGTACACAAGAGCAACCTTTGCAACACTTACAAGTGACACTCCTACTGAATCCAAGAAAGTAAACAGAATGTATAATACCATTTATTTGTTGTAGTGTATCCCCACAGACAGAATAATGGTTAGCTGGGTGTTACAAAAGAACTTAATAAAACCAATAAGATACAGGAATTAGGACTTCACTTTTTACTGCTGCAAAATCCTTTATAGAACAATTGCATGAATGACGTATAATTCGATAATACACTCAGGCCTTTTCACACAGGCTGTGTCACGTCCAAATCAGCAGGGGATCCATGAACAGATCCTCTGCTGAATCGAGCAGAATGGAACAGATCAGAGTCCATTTATGTTTTTGCTTCATTTAAAACCTGGTGCTTTCCTGAACAATACCGGATCTATGGATGGCAGGATGTAAACAGACTTGTGTTTATTTACCTCCAATTCCCTCTTATCTGTCATGTTTAGGTCATGTTTAGGTCTGAATAAAAGTCAAGAGAACGCAGACCTTTCCCAAATGTTTTTTTCCTGAATGTGGACAGACCAGTAGGTAATCAGATGCCCCATAGAGCATCATGGAGCTTTCCAGGAGCACCTGATCAGAATGCTTGTATGAAAGGGGCTAAGAGGAAAGCTGAGATCTGACAGGTCCGTCTCTGCACAGTGAACGAAGATTGACCTGTCATCCACCAGCTCAGCCGAGATCAACAGATCAATCCAGGCTGAGCAAGCGGAGTCCATCAAAACGGATCTGCATGTGTGAAAGGGGCCTTACTGTTGAGTTTCAGCTCCTCTGGCTGCACAGCTCAGATCATAGGCTTCGCGGCGACGATTAATGATGGGATGTGGGGTTCCAGCACCTTGTACCTCTGGACCCCTTTACATTACACAGCACCCTGGACCCCTTTACATTACACAGCACCCTGGACCCCTTTACATTACATAGCACTGCCCCTCTGGACCCCTTTACATGACACAGCCCCCCACAGTTTGTTACACAGACACCCCCTAACAGTTCTGGACCCCCTGCATGTTACACAGACACCCCCTAACAGTTCTGGACCCCCTGCATGTTACACAGACCTCCCTACAGTGCAGACCCCCTCCCTACAATACAGACCCCCTCCCTACAATACAGACCCCCTCCCTACAATACAGACCCCCTCCCTACAATACAGACCCCCTCCCTACAATACAGAACCCCCCTACATTTCAGACCACCCCTACAATACAGAAACCCCCCTACATTTCAGACCACCCCTACAATACAGAAACCCCCCTACATTTCAGACCACCCCTACAATACAGACCCCCCTTCAGACCTATAATGTACCTCAGATCAGCATGGGACTGCATGTTGGGTCCCCTCCCCTTGTGTGGACATAAAGGAGGAGGGGGAGGCGGCTTCACTCTGCTCGGCTGTGTGAGACAGCCGAGCCGAGACTGATCAGATCATCAGTGCCACGGCCACCTTGCCAGAGAGAAGGGGATTGTTGCAGGTCCCGTCCCCCTGATGTGCCGACGGGTGTCACTGTCACTCGAGTGCGGCTCCGACTCGCAGCTGAGAGTGCACTGGGGCAGTGGCGTAACTAGGGTTGGTGTCACCTGGTGCGGCAAAACATGGTGTCACCCCCCTCCTGTCTATCCTGCCCAGCGCCCTGCAGGCAGCGCACGGTCACGAGGCGCACCCCCAAATGACCCCTGTAAATTAAAGTATAGGGTGGTATTGGGCCGGCTGGGGCGATATAGGGCAGGTTGCGGTGGCAATAGGCAGGGTGCGGTGGCGGCATAGGGCAGGGTGCGGTGGCGGCATAGGGCAGGGTGCGGTGGCGGCATAGGGCAGGGTGCGGTGGCGGCATAGGGCAGGGTGCGGTGGCAAAGGGCAGGGTGCGGTGGCACGCATAGGGCAGGGTGCGGTGGCACGCATAGGACAGGGTGCGGTGGCATGGTGCCAAGTTAGGAATCAATGTAGCGACATGTGCAGCAGTGCAGTAACTTACAGCATGCCTGGAGATGAAGACACTCTGGCTGCTGTGTCCTCGTTTCTTTCTCCTTCAGCTGTGGGATCAGCCAGAGCAGTGGCGGCTGGTGCTCAAAATTTTTGGGGGGGCGCAAACAAACTGAAAAAAAAAAACATCAATTGCCGCCACTGTGCCCATTAAACGCAGCCACTGTGCCCAAACGCCACCAGTTTGCCCCCTCAAATGCAGACAGTTTGTCCCCCCCAGCCCTGCACTTACCTTCCTCGGGTCAGCGCCGTCCTTCTTCCGTCCTCGATGTCTTCTCCCGCCCTCGATGTCGCTTCAGTCAATCAGGTTACCGGTAACCAGACCCGGTGAACCCGATTGGCTGAAACGCTTGTCAGTGTTAACCAGGGAACGCACCCCCTGTGCGTCCTCTGGTTAGCTATTTGGAAGCCGATTACAGCCCTCAGGCTGTAATCGGGAAGCCTATCAGAGCCACTGGCTTTGATAGACACTTCCAAACACCAACCAGCCGCTGTTATTCAGATGGCCGGCGGCGACAATTCATAGGTTCATGCAATGCATTAACCTATGTATTATTGTGAGTGACGGGCGCAGGAGCGAAAGGGGGCGGCGCTGCTGCGCCCACTATGGACGCACCACCACTGAGCCAGAGTGAACGAGTCCGTGGGAGGAGTGGAGGGGGCAGCCACACCCCCAGCTCCGCCCACCAACTCCGGCTGCCTCCCGAGACATTGGAGATGATGGGGAAACGTGACCCGCGGGCCGCCGCGGCTCACCGGGCATTTGCCCGGTTTGCCCTATGGCCAGTCCGGGCCTGCTTCTCACTGATAGCAGATATACAGTGGGGCAAAAAAGTATTTAGTCAGCCACCAATTGTGCAAGTTCTCCCACTTAAAAAGATGAGAGAGGCCTGTAATTGTCATCATAGGTATACCTCAACTATGAGAGACAAAATGTGGAAACAAATCCAGACAGACAATCACATTGTCTGATTTGGAAAGAATTTATTTGCAAATTATGGTGGAAAATAAGCATTTGGTCACCTACAAACAAGCAAGATTTCTGGCTCTCACAGACCTGTATCTTCTTCTTTAAGAGGCTCCTCTGTCCTCCACTCATTACCTGTATTAATGGCACCTGTTTGAACTTGTTATCAGTATAAAAGACACCTGTCCACAACCTCAAACAGTCACACTCCAAACTCCACTATGGTAAAGACCAAAGAGCTGTCGAAGGACACCAGAAACAAAATTGTAGACTTGCACCAGGCTGGGAAGACTGAATCTGCAATAGGCAACCAGCTTGGGGTGAGGAAATCAACTGTGAGAGCAATAATTAGAAAATGGAAGACATACAAGACCACTGATAATCTCCCTCGATCTGGGGCTCCACGCAAGATCTCACCCAGTAGGGTCAAAATGATCACAAGAACGGTGAGCAAAAATCCCAGAACCACACGGGGGGACCTAGTGAATGACCTGCAGAGAGCTGGGACCAACGTAACAAAGGCTACCATCAGTAACACACTACGTCGCCAGGGACTCAGATCCTGCAGTGCCAGACGTGTCCCCCTGCTTAAGCCAGTACATGTCCGGGCCCGTCTGAGGTTTGCTAGAGAGCATTTGGATGATCCAGAAGAGGATTGGGAGAATGTCATGGTCTGATGAAACCAAAGTAGAACTGTTTGATAGAAACACAACTCGTCATGTTTGGAGAGAGAATGTCGAGTTGTACCAAAGAACACCATACCTACTGTGAAGCATGGGGGTGGCAACATCATGCTTTTGGGCTGTTTCTCTGCAAAGGGAACAGGACGACTGATCCGTGTACATCAGTGGTTCTCAACCCTTTAGCACCGTGACCCCTTGATAAAATTTCCCAAGTTGCGGGGACCCCAACAGTAAAATTATTTGCGTGGCAAGACAAGTAATTTGCGCCCCTAACCCACAGACATTTAGCGCTCCCTGAGTCCCTTCCACTCGTATAGTGCTAAAACCCCTTATGGTACATTTTAGGATGTACCACTCTTTCTCTTTGTCCTCCTTTCTTTCCCTTGTATCTCTCTCTATCCTATTTCTTGTTTTTTCCCCCCACCCTTCTCTCTAGCCGTCTTTCTAGTTATTTCTCTTATTCTCTCTCCCTTTTTCTTAGTTCCTCCCCTTTTCCTCTCCCTTCCACGTATTGTCCATTTTTATTCCTTCTCTTACTCCTTGGTGGGGGGCTACAGGAACAGCCCAGCTGGGCGGCCACAGGCTCCAAGGACAGCCCTGCTGGGGGCCGCAAAAGGCTGGGAGAGCAGTGTGGGCTTCAGGAACAGCCCAGGATTCGGTGACCCCTGGCAAATCATCATTTGACCCCCGAGGGGGTCCCGACCCCCAGGTTGAGAACGACTGGCGTACATGAAAGAATGAATGGGGTCATGTATCGTGAGATTTTGAGTGCAACCTCCTCCCATCAGCAAGGGCATTGAAGATGAAATGTGGCTGGGTCTTTCAGCATGACAATGATCCCAAACATACCGCCCGGGCAACAAAGGAGTGGCTTCGTAAGAAGCATTTCAAGGTCCTGGAGTGGCCTAGCCAGTCTCCAGATCTCAACCCCATAGAAAACCTTTGGAGGGAGTTGAAAGTCCGCGTTGCCCAGCGACAGCCCTGAAACATCACTGCTCTAGAGGAGATCTGCATGGAGGAATGGGCCAACATACCAGCAACAGTGTGTGACAACCTTGTGAAGACTTACAGAAAACGTTTGACCTCTGTCATTGCCAACAAAGGATATATAACAAAGTATTGAGATGAACTTTTGATATTGACCAAATACTTATTTTCTACCATAATTTGCAAATAAATTATTTCCAAATCAGACAATGCGATTGTCTTGATTTGTTTCCACATTTTGTCTCTCATAGTTGAGGTATACCTATGATGACAAGTACAGGCCTCTCTCATCTTTCCAAGTGGGAGAACTTTCACAATTGGTGGCTGACTAAATACTTTTTTGCCCCACTGTATGCAATTTTTAAAGCAACCAACAACTGGCTGATAATAGAGATTTGTAACTGCATTCCACAAGTTTGCTTTATTTTAGGACGCAAATTGTTACAATAATATGTTATCCATTAAAAAAACTACGGACCGGACAGTGCGACTTTAAAAGGAAGTACAGCCAAAGCTTTTTTGGCCATACTTCTCTTGTGGGTCACAAGAGTACAACTGCTTTTGTCCTACAGTCAGCTTGGAGTGGGCTATTGCTCGCTATCAGCTGACAGGTTGGAGCCAATCCAGGCTCCGGAAGTATCCTGCTCAACCCAGCTGCCTAGTTGACAGCTTGCTCCACCTTTCAGCACATGGCTGAGAGCTGGAGGCAGTCGCTCCCTCCCCCCTTCCCAACCCAGTGCTCCAGTGAGTGCTGGAGAGGCAGAGAGGAAAGCAGGGCCATTATCCGAGAACTGAGCAATCAGCGGCCATGAGATCACTCAGTTCTTGGTCATACAGCTGACATGGGACAGATGCTGCAGCATGGAGTTGAGCATGTGTTTATTTTTTTATTCATCTCATGCTGCTTCTTTTAAATGTATTCCTGAATGGACACAAAGGATATTTTTGAGCATTAAATGCCTTTGCAAACCCGGATAATGTATTGTACTAGTAGTGGGAAATCATCCCTGCGCTGAACATACCCTTTATATAGACAGCAGGTCTGTGGGAGGGACCCAGCAAGTCATCCCACTACTGGCATCCTGCAGAGAACTACAGAAGTGGGCGATACAAGACCAGTCACCCTGCACAAGAGGAGAGCAGCAGTAACTGGTCTTCATCACAGGAAATTCCTGCATAGAGGCAACGTACTGGAAAAGCATCATGCTGGAATGGTGCACAGATCTGTAAGGAAAACATAATTGTCTCTCTATTCAAGAATATGCAAGCTACTTATATTTAAAGTGATTGTAAAAGTTTTGTTTAAAAAACACCTGCTCTGTGTAGTGGTTTTGCACAGAGCAGCCTGGATCCTCCTCTTCCTGGGTCCCTCTTTGCTGCTTCCTGGCCCCTTCCTCCTGTTGAGTGCCCCCACAGCGAACAGCTTGCTATGGGGGCACCAGAGCCGAGTCACAGCTCCCTGTATCCATTCAGACACGGAGCCCCGACCCGGCCCTGCCCCCTCTGTCTTCTGATTGGCTAACTGACTGACAGCTGCGGGAGCCAATGGCGCCACTGCTGTGTCTCAGCCAATCCTGAGGACAGTAATAAATGGCTAAGACATCATGGACATTGCTGGAGAGAGATGGGGCTCAGGTAAGTAATTAGGGGGTGCTGGGAAGGCTGCTACGCTCAGGTGGTTTATCTTAATGCATAGAATTTACAACTCCTTTAATCCATTCTTTTTTTTCCCCCTAGACAAAAATCTGTAATTAACCTTTGCAGTGTGGGCACAGATCCACTGCAAAGGATAATTTTTAGTCACCCAGAGATGGACTTTAACTGTATTGCTATCGCAAAGGGGCTGATTCAGCCTTGAGTTCAACTTTAACGTTTTCAAAAGGCTTATTTAAAAGAGAAGTATGGGTTAAAAAAAAATTTAGGATTCATACTTACCTCGGTGGATGGAGCATCAGACCGATGCTAAATCTGTCCCCCGCCGTCCCAGCACTGAGAACCGAGCCAGCGAACATCGCCGTTGGCTCGGTTCTCACAGACCGCCGAGAGGAAAGAGGCTGACTGTCAGTCAGCCTCTTTCCTCTCTGCTTCTCCACGCTCATTGGAGCTCTGAGCCGTGAAGGGGCGGGGAGAGGCTGTCTCAGCAGCTCGCTGATATGCTAAGACTGGCATCAATCAGGGCAGCTGGCGGATCCCAACTGATGGCAGTGACGTCAGCGGAGAGCGGACTTCAGACCACTCTCCGCTGAAAACGGGTCACAGGAGTGCAAAACGAATTGCACTCCTGTGATCCAGAGGAGAAGCCCAGCCTAAAAAGCTCAGGCTGGACTTCTCCTTTAAGAGCAAAATCCCTTTTTTTCTATTTTGAAAAGGATGCCCTAAAGGAAACCGTTATTTGGGCTCCAAACCAATGCTGGAGGTAGCAATGCCCACTCCAC
Source organism: Rana muscosa (assembly GCA_029206835.1). Classification (NCBI taxonomy): domain Eukaryota; kingdom Metazoa; phylum Chordata; class Amphibia; order Anura; family Ranidae; genus Rana; species Rana muscosa. The sequence goes on from CM055128.1 coordinate 95,716,363, forward strand.
GGAGCAGTGCTGGTATGTGAGATACGGCAAATGCTTGTTCTGCCCTGAACCATCATCCTTTCCAGGAGCGGTTTTGTACACAGATGTGGCCCTGGGAAGAGACCAAGGCCTGAATTCTCATATGACGGTGCCCTATAACGACACCAGAGAAAGTCTACACAAAAGAAAGCCTTTGGTGTCAATAGAAAGCCTGCAGCCACATTAAACGAAGTGAGCTCTACTGGCACAGGCAATGTAAGCATTTCATTACTTTTATTCTGGCTAAATTAAGAGTTGGCTAAAGCTGTGCTGTTTTTCTGCCATCCACACAGAGCTGTCAAATGCTGTCACTGGCCCTTCTGGCATCATGCTCGGTACAGACTGGTGTATCGTTCAGAAGCTGTTATTCGGAGCTCTATTACCCATGCAGCTTATTTTCTCTCTTCCACTGCTCACTTGGCTATGCTGCACGTCACTCTGGGCACTTATTCTCCTTGACTGAATGGGGTCACATTAAAGAACGCCGTTGTGCTGCTTTGGCAGGGGAAGCAAGTTCAGTATAAACTGAAAGTCATAAACAGAAGCAATGAGGACCACATCACAGTAAATAGTGTTATTTCAGATTATTTCTCTAATTTTCTATTTTTTTATCTTCTCAACAGAAACAGACAGTAATAAAAAACAAAAAAAAACATCATATTCAAATACATTACCATTCCAGTTAAGGCTGAACGCCAGCCAGCTTTACCTTCTGTCTTGTACAATTATACAGGCTCCTCTCCTGTACTGAAATAGCTTACTGCAAATTGAGTGTCTCATAGTATGCATTGGAGGCTGCAGCATTGCCAGGCTGGAGGACATCCAGCATCATCTAGCTATTCTCTCCCCAGCCCTACTGCCCCAGGCCCACTCTTTTCATTTATTGCATTTCAATGTTCAAAACCATGGGAAGCACTGAGACCCAGTGATGACATTACAGCCCTAAGACTGCTGATTGGCACCATCTTGAATGTGATGTCAGCAGCTACAGCAGACTCAGCTGGATGAAAAGTCTTCCAGCGCTCTATAAATTGGGGGGAAAAAAAAGCTTTAAGAGCAACAAAAAAAATCTATTTACGCAGAGCTTTACACATACATTATAAATTCACATCAGTCCCTGCGCTCAAGGAGCTTACAATCTAAAGTTCCTTCTCATACATGCACATGCTAGACTAGAGCTGCCATGACGCGTCTATTACGTCGACTACGGAATACGTCGGCATGCGTGAAAAGGCGTTGACGCGTCGCGAGTTACCGGGGCCGCTGCGCCGATAAACACCGCACTGTATTGCTTGTGGAGGAGGCGGAGCGGTGCGAGCAGGGCATCCAGCCTTGCGGGGAGGGTGCCTGTAACATCCTCAGTCAGGCTATCCCTGAGTGAGCCGAAGTAAGTGGGCAGAGCTGGGGGTGTGGCTGCCTCCTCCTCTTCTCCCACAGACTCCTTCACTATGAATGATGCCAGGCTGAAGCAGATAGAGGCGAGGACACAGCAGCCCCGCCCACAATCCCGGGTCTTCATCTGCAGGCATGCTATGCAAGTTACTATGTTATGTAAGTTACAGTGTCACTACATAGAGTTCCAAGATGCCCTGTGCCACCCCAGCCAGCCCTATACCACCCCAACCTGCCACTATACCACCCCAACCTGCCACTATACCACCCTATACTATCATTTACAGGGGCTGGTTTGGTGTGCGCCCCGTGACTACATTAAGTAAAAAAATTTTTTTAAATAATCGTTAGCGTAGTCGACTAATCGAAAAAATAATCGCTAGATTAGTCGACAGAAAAAATAATCGTTAGTTGCAGCTCTATGCTAGACATTAATGTATAAATTGGCCCTATTTACATTGCTTGTGCTAAAAAATAAAAATGTCTGCAATTATGTGTGTCTTTTATATTTGCCAAATAGTTCAGCTTTAGACCATTGTACAAAAGTACCGCTACTATGGGCTTCACGCTGTCCTCTTTTTTTCAATGCTCAGTCCTGACAAGTGGAGGTCTATCAGTTTGGTTTTCCAACAAACCCACTGCTGGTCAACAATAGCAGCATACATAAAAATCAAGTCAAAAACTGGCAAAAAGCATTAACAGGTCCTCAGCCAGCCCACATCTCCTTTGGGAGTGGACAGGGTTAAGCAAGCTGCTTATTTCCTATACCGTATATAGACTGAACAGTATGTACTGCATTGTGTCTCACAATGGGGCTCTCAGAGGATCCGACTCAGGAAGACAAATTATTCCACTTGTGTTAGTCACACAGAAGCAATTTTACCATCATGATCTCCCATAAAACAGAGTAAACCACAGACAAAAATATAAAGTATGCAATAGAAGGTTAGAAGTGTATAATGTACGGGACTGCACTTTTAGGGCTCCCCTATTGAGTTGCATTGCCCAACACAGTTACAATGCATGTACAAAGCAATCTGTCCTAGGTCCTACTGCTTCAGTTCACACCATTGCCTTGTGTAGGTGTGCATTGAAAAGAAAATATAGAACATTTCATTTTTGTACAGAGCATTCCAACACACTATAATGCAATTTAATGCTGCGCATAGAGTTAAATGAAGTGCAAGTTAATTAACATTTAGGGTTGCATTTTTAACAATGCAGCACACATTACAGCGCGCACAAAATGTGATCATTTTAAAGAGGGCGATTCTTTTCTATACCCACTGTATATCTGAGCTATGCATGCGCAGCTCAGGTCACAATGGCACCTGGTCTGTGTCCTGATGAAGGTACTCCCATGGACGCGAATGATTAGAATGCTTAAGGAACACCCCACGTACACGTATACTGCGGCAGGGCGGCCCTTAAGCACGAAATCACGTACCTGTAAGTAATTTCTCTCCTCTGCTCTGGGGCGTGCTGCTGGAACCCTGTTCCTGCTGTGATTGGACAGTGGGAGCCAATCAGTGGGGCCGCCGGCTACCCATGATCATTCACAGGAGAGACAGGAAAATGGAGATCTTGCGTTTCTGCTAAGCAGAAACACGGATCTCTGTTTTCCTCCAGTCACAGCATTCCCCCCCCCAGTTAGAAAGCACTCCCTAGGAGCACACTTAACCCTTTGATCGCCCCTGTTAACCCCTTCCCTGCCAGTGTCAAATATACAGTGACGGCGCATTTTTTTTTAGCACTGATCACTGTATTGGTGTCACTGACCCCCAAAATGTGTCACTAATAATAATAATAATAATAATAATCTTAGAGTCAGATTTGTCCGCCGCAATCCCGCAAAAAAAAATTGCTGATCGCCGCTATTACTAGTAAAAACAATAAAAATAAAAAAATAAAAAAATCAAATAAATCTATCCCAAAGTTTATATATGCTCCAAATTTTGCACAAACTAATCAATATATGCTTATTGGGATTTTTTAACCAAAAAAATTCAGCAGAATACATGCTGGCCTAAATTGATGAAGAAATTCGATTTTTTTTATTTTTATTATTAGATGTGTTTTACAGCAGTAAGTAAAAAATTGTTTTTTTTAAAAAAACTGTCGGTCTTTTTTGTTTATAGCGCAAAAAATAAAAACCGCAGAGGTGATAAAATCCCACCAAAAAGAAAACTATAGGAGAGAAAAAAAAAGGACATAAATTGGATACAGTGTCGCACAACCGCACAATTGTCAACCGTGGGTAAAGAAATGGGTATATTGGATTGTACGATATTTTTTATTTTATTTACTTCATGGTTGAACTGGATGGACTTGTGTCTTTTTTCAACCCGACTATGTAACTATATATCAGTTAAAGCAATGCAATATCACAAAAAATGGCCTGGCCAGGAAGGGGGTAAAACCTTTGATAGCTGAAGTGGTTAATCTCAGCCCGGCCATTCAAGCAGCTGGAAAGAGGAAACCCGGAGGCAAGCCCAGGTGAAGATAGAAGTGCCCAGGATCAGCGCAGCACTGAAGGGCTTCATTAGACTGGCAAGTACTGTAATGCGCCAACATTCACTGCATGCTAGCACATTATGGCATAAACCTCCTGGGGCCCATTAAATAAAATATAATAAATAATAATAATAATAAATAATAATATGTAGAGGATTTGACTATCGTTGGAAAAATAAGTAATAGAAAGATCTGTAGCTCAGCCTGGGTCACATTGAGTATTCTGATTAGCAGCAGTTCCATTGTAAAGCAAGATCTTTATGTTCCTGCCCTCAGGAAGCACACAAGTGTTTTCGGGAACACGCTGTTCAGCACAGTCTTGCAAAGATAAAGCTGGCCTCCCACATTCCTCTTCCGGAACCACCCACAAGCGTTTCCAGGCTGCAAATACTTTCCAGTCCCCACTGCACGCATTTGCATGCTATGTCAAATTAGAATCATTTAGGAATGCAGTTTTAAGGAATTCCTACAGCTAGCACGCAAGATCATTTGTCACAACTGTACAGCTGGTCATACTGCAGATTGGTCTAGCAATGACAATTCATTCACAGTACATATTTCTTAAAGCTCAACTCCAGGCACAAAATGTCATCTATTTCTCAATAGGCACAAAGGATATGCATTAATTTTTTGCCTTTTACATATCCAGATATTATACAAAGGTTCAGTGACAGATCACTGTGCTGTACATAGCTTGTGCAAAGAGCAGAACTGCGGGAGCAGCACAGCAAGCCCCACCCACTACAGGAGGGGGGGGGGGGACAGGACCAGTCACCCTACACAAGGAGGGAGAACAACACTGATCATTGCACAGAGGCAAATTTGAACACCGGATTACTGCGCAAATCTGGGAAAAAATACACAAAGCACTCCAAGATTAAAGGAAAATACACGTGACACAGGCAATATATTTACTTATCCCGGAGTTTAGCTTTACAGCAGATGTAACCCGTAAATGAAGAACACTGATTTTGAAAAAGCATGGGGTCTCAAACGATTAAAGTTAGAAATCCGCATGCGAGCAGCTGTTCACGGTACAGGGCTCTAAAAGGAACGGCACGGGTATGTCGGTCCTTCAGAGCGCATGCGCCAGTGACATCACTGATAAGAGGAGACCCAATAAGATGAGGACACACACAGAGCAGGCAAGTATAACAGGTTTGTTATTTTTAAAACACAAAACAATTTGACTTTAAAAGCAGACCTTCAGTGATTTTTTCAACTTTCCATCTATTAAATCTTCTGCTCTTGTTGTTTTAACTTTAGATAGTAAAACATATTTTTTTCTGCCAGTAAATACCTTATACAGCCCACTTCTTGTTTCTTGTCTGGTAAAAAGCCTAGGCTTATGACATCATGCACAGCTCTCTCTTTCTCTCTCACTCACGTGAAAGTTTGCCAGGAAGGGAGGTGGGATGAGTCAAAAGAGGGCCAATGAAAGCTACAGAGCTAGAGGTGTGCCTCTGTGTAAATCCAGGAAGTAAACAAGCAGCAGCTTCAGCTGACCACAGTTAAAATGGCTGCAGCCAGACTTAGTGGAGGGAGATTTCTGCAGCATGTTTGGCAAGTACAGAATCACAATATATAAAATAATATACAAAGTAGTTGGAGAGAAGCTTCAGAAATGGCAAAGATGTTTTTATTACAAATTATGTGAGCAGGCTGCAGTTCCTCTTTAAGATCACTTTAAAGAGGAAGTAAACTTCCATCTCTGGCTTTTACCTACCTATAGGTAGTGTAAATATCTCCTAAACGTGTGCAGTTTAAGAGATATTTACTGTACATGCAGCCAGTGACATCACTGGCGCATGCGCTCTGAAGGAACAGCCACCCGTGTCGTTCCTTCAGAGCCATGTACCGTGACCGCCATCCTGCGCGCATGCGGAAGGAAGACGAGTGAAGATGGAAGCGGTCTCCAGCGATGACATTGCATCACTGGAAGGCTTCATTTTCAGGTGAGTTTCACATAATGTGCTAGTATGCGATGCATTACTAGCACATTATGCCGTTGCCTTGCAGGTGAGAAAAAAAATCCTCCAGCGGTTTACAACCACTTTAAGAAGGACCCCACTGGATGCCAGCGATCAGTTAGTGCGGGTTTACTATCTTGGAGACGGGGGCAATTTCAGTCTCCGGACTCAACAGCAAGTGAGAGATATTTCTAAAAGAAGGGAAATCCCAGTTAGACACATTATCCTATTGGAAGAATTCTACTCTATTCCTGTGAGCACTTAGATTTTTGGATTTAAAGTGGTTGTAAACCCTCCTTGATAAGTTTTCCCAGATGTAATCATCAATAAGCACTGTACACATTGCTCTGTATAGATTGATCCTAACCCGCTCCGTTTGCTTATAATCTGTCAGGTTCGTTTTCAGGACGTATGTGCATATTCCCCCTTAACGGCACGCTCATTGTGCCGTCAGTCCATTCATAAATGTGCATCTTCTCTCCACGGCACTGTTCCGAGATCTCACAAGATTACAGTGTCATTCACTTCCTGAAACACCCCCTGTGACTAGCAACGTCACGGGGGGTGTAAACATCAGCACATTACAAATCATCCCAGAGCAAGAAGATCAGCCGCATTATATAATCAGCTGCATTTTACAGGGTTAAAAAAGCCCTACAAAATTAACAAGTGCTGAAATATTTTTCCACTTGTCTGTGCCTTGATAAGCAGGAGACGATTGCTATAGCAATCTCGAGTGAAAATGAGGCTTGGCTGCAACATGACTGAGCATGTGCGAGATAACAGCAGAGAAGGAGAGGAAGGGAGGAAGTAATCTACACTGCAGCCTCAGAAGACAGTAGCTGAGATGGTGCTGGGCTACTATAAGGAAGCAAGATTTTACAACCACCTGGGAAAACAGTAAGAAACATCTAAAAGGGGCAAAGAATAATGCAGAATAATATGGGAAGCTGTAGCAGACAGGATTTATTAAGAAGGAGCATTTGAGGTGCTGGGTTTACTTCTTCTTTAACCTTCTGCCCTTGAGATATTAGTCACCAGGAAAAAAAAAAAAAGGAAAAAATCTCCCCATCAGGGACATAAACAGCAATAAAAACCTGACACAAAATGGCATCAGACTGAGCGGCACTCAGCCATTCATATGCAGCTTTGTATTCTATTATTACAAAGCTTCCTCTGATTGGCCGAGTCAGAGACCGCGATGTCATCAGTCTGCCTCGCTGACTCAGACCGACAATCAAAAGGAAGCTTTGTATTAATTTATACAATACAAAACTGCCTATGAATGGCCGAGTATCACTCAGCCCGATGCCATTTTGTTCCGGGTGTGAAACGGTAAGGTCTCGTCTCACACCCGAAACACAGTACTCCATACTGTTTGTAGCTGAGGCTTGGTATGAACATACCATTTAAAGTGAAAGTAAACCTGGACATTAGCTTATAATGCTGGGCTGCTCGGGAAGCAGAAAATGTGGTAGTCAGCACTACATCCAGTGATAGCAGTGATCTCCTGGGTCCTGTGCTGAGCAGCTTCCCCAGTGAACACCGATACCTTGTACACACGACCGGTTTTCCCATCAGGAAAACTGCCATGAGAGCTTTTTGCCGGGAAAACCGGCCGTGTGTATGCTCCATCGCAGTTTTCCGACAGGAAAAAAAAAAAAGAGAACATGTTTTCTTTTTTCCCCACCGGGATACCCGGCGGTTTTTAACCTGGCAGTGTTCCTATGGGAAACACTGCGATGGAGCATACACATGGCGGGAATTCCCGACCAAAAGCTCTCATGGCAGTTTTCCTGTCGGGAAACCCGGTCGTGTGTAGGGGGAAAAAGTTACCGAGCTGGTTCTCGGTTTTCCCCTCGGGTTTCCCGGCGGACTTTTTACCGCCGGGAAACACAGTCGTGTGTACGAGGCATGACAAAAATGCCTTGGATTTTCTTCCAATGAATACGTTTTCTCCAATTGGATGAGGAGGGGTGGTGACATCACAAATCTCCACTTCTTCCAATCCGAGAGTCTTGTATTCACTGGAAAAAAAACTGGACTTTATAGAAAGGTGACAGTGCTGAGCCAGCGACCCCCTGGGGTATGTAGGCAGTGCAGCGACCATCTGTGCAGGATTGCGGATCTCTCTGTAGAAGCACTGACCAATGTAAGCCTGCAATAAAGCCCATACCTACAGTACAGCTTTAAGTAAGACACAGCACACTGCCAAAAAAAAAAGTTCATCCAATATAGTATAGTGAGTCCAATACACAGATGGTTCTTGGAAATTAAAAGTAAACAGCAGAGGAGACGGTGCAAAGCATGCAGGGAATCCAGGAAATTGTGGAAAGAGAGGGCCAGCAGACAGGCTGAACTCACAAAATGAACTGAGTTTTTTTAAGCTTATATTGGATTGTCAAATATAACTATTGTTTGTTTTGTTATTACAACGCTGAGGTTATAAAATGAAAGTGTATGCGGTGAGGCATTATTCACACAAGCGTACCTATCCGGTACACCTGCATTTGCCCGCATGGGATGCACAGGTGTTCCCTGCATCCGTGTGCAGGCAGCCCCATTCATGTCTATTAGGATACAATGGCTGCACAAACACTGCCGCTGGTCCCAATTTGACAGCCATGTGGGTGCGTGTCCCCGCACAAACACACACTGTCTGCGTTCAGGACACGCACCTACACAGCTGCCAAATTGGGGCCAGCGCCCGTGTCTGAGCAGCCATTGTGTCCCAATAGACCAGGGATATGCAATTAGCGGACCTCCAGCTGTTTCAAAACTACAAGTCCCATCATGCCTCTGCGTGTCATGCTTGTGGCTGTCAGAGTCTTGCTATGCCTCATGGGACTTGTAGTTCTGAAACAGCTGGAGGTCCGCTAATTGCCTATCCCTGCAATAGACATATATGGAACTGCCTGCACACAGATAAACAGCTGTATGGAAAGGTACACCTGCGAATGAGGCCTAACAGTCCTGAAATGTTTCAAATATTCTTCCAGGGATTAAATTCTCAGGGCAATATCCTAACCATTGCTCTAAAGTTTATCTATTGGATGAATTAGTTACAGTTTTAGGATTATTATAAAACGAAAGCACTTTCTATAAACATAATATCAGATGGCAACAGGGTGGATGTAAATCAATGATTTAAATTTATTTTTTTAATAAAATGTTTTCTGGAGTAAAAATCAATTTAAGGATCATTTTCTATTTAACCGGTTCCCGACTGGCTCCTGTAGATATATGGTCGGCAGAATGGCACAGCTGGGCCGCTCCTGCCGCAAGCTCCGTGACCGTGCCCGCGGACTCGATGTCCTGCGATCAGGTCACAGAGCTGCAGAACGGGGAGAGGCAAGTGTAAACAAGCTTCTCCCCGTTCTGCCTAGTGACACTGTCACTGATCGTCTGCTCCCTCTCATCAGGAACAGCGATCAGTGAGGTGTCACTCGTAGCCACGCCCCCTAACAGTAAGAATCACTACCTAGCACACACTTAACCCCTTCAGCGACACCTAGTGGGTAACCCCTTCACTGCCAGTGTCATTTTCACAGTTATCAGTGCATTTTTATAGTACTGATCGCTGTAAAATTACAATGGTCCCAAAAATGTGTCAAAAGTGTCCGCCATAAAGTCGCATTCGCGATAAAAGTCGCTGATCGCCGCCATTACTAGTAAAAAATAAATAAATAATAAAAATGCCATAAAACTATCCCCCATTTTGTAGACGCTATAACTTTTGCGCAAACCAATCAAACGCTTATTGTGATTTTTTTTTACCAAAAATATGTAGAAGAATACATATCGGCCTAAACTGTGGAAAAATTTTGTTTTTTTATATTTTTTTGGGGATATTTATTATAGCAAAAAGTAAAAAATATTTTTTTTTTCAAAATTGTCGCTCTATTTTTGTTTATAGCGCAAAAAATAAAAACCGCAGAGGTGATCAAATACCACCAAAAGAAAGCTCTATTTGTGGGGGGAAAAAAGGACGTCAATTTTGTTAGGGAGCCACATCGCACGACCGCGCAATTGTCAGTTAAAGCTATGCAGTGCCGAATCGCAAAAAATGCTCTGGTCTTTGGCCAGCAAAATGGTCCGGGGCTTAAGTGGTTAAGATACATTAATAATTGAGTTTATTCAGCATGAAATGGAGCTTAGCTATGTAGCATGAGGCTGTATATTCTGCAATATTTACATTTTTGGTAAACTCATTCAATGAATCCATGACCAATGAATGAATAACATGCACTGCATTGATGCATTCACAAAATTTCCCAGTAACCATTAGATAAAACAAAGTTCGGGAATTTTCCAATTATGTACACTTCAAACTGTATGATTCAATCGGTTCTGATATCAATGTTTTCCTAACCTGACAGCTTAATATTCTAAATAGGAAACCTTACTTTTGTTTGCAAATATTAAAGATTCTAACTACAAGCAAGAATGAGTCCTTCCTTACATTTAAAAAACCCCTGCCATTTCAGATCCATCATGGTAGCGCCTGTTAGTGGACATCCACTCACATGCTGTGGCCACGTCCCTCACCTTGTTGGGTCACTGCCGCATCACCAAACACCCATTAAAGTGAATGGGACTGTCGGTGAGTCAACAGCGGGTCAGAGGAGGAGTTGATTTAAATCAATCCTTTTTACTAGTGATTTAAATGTTTTTATGAATAAGTGTTTCTGTATTTATGTAACGTTTGTAATGATGTATGTTGGAAAAGACTAATAAAGAAAAATGTATAGATAAATTGTGATTTAAATCGACTTGATTTAAATCAAATCCACCCTGGATGGCAATTCATATTTTTTTTAGCTGCAGAAATTTGTAGGTCATAGAAAACACGAGAATTAAACGATATTTTACTTCAACATCCAGAAAACTAGATCACTTTCCATAAATAAGGCTAAAAAAAATTACCCAGCATCCAAAAACTGAACATAAACGAAATTTGCATGACCAAAGCTGAAGAGATTACACGGCAAATCATTACAGCAAGAAGCTTTGCAGCCTGAAAACCAACTGAAAATCTTTGTAAATCTACTTTCCTGGCTGCATCAAGGATTTATATGACATCAAAGCGTGAGGATCTTGGGCGAAGACCCTAAAGGCCTGTAATATTTTCAGCGAGGACAGAAATAACTCAGCTATAGGAGTTACGAAAATCCTCATCGCAGAAAAGAACAGTAGGAATTAGGCATGCCCACACAAGAGTTTATATTAATAGACACGCTTAGGCATAGTCCTTTAACAATCATACTTCCCTGTGAAAAGAGCAGCTAGAATTTAGGTACATTCACAGCTAGCAAAGTTCATCACATAAGCACTGAATTATGGGAAATTCCATCTGGTATTCAAACAATACAAAAGCATTAAAGCTAAACTCCAAGCAAGAATCTAAATATAAAGCTTGAATTATATACTGTAAGGCCCCCTTCAGACTGGGGCAGGAGGTGCGCTGGCGGTATAGCGCCGCTATTTTTAGGAATTGCGACGGTATTCGGCCACTAGCGGTGCGGTTTTAGCCCTTTTTCGGCCGCTAGTGGGGGTTAATACCACCAGCAATGCGCCTCTGCAGAGGCGCATAGCCGCGGTTTCCCATTGCTTTCAATGGGAAGGAGCGGTAAACACACCGCTCCTCTCGCCGCTCCAAAGATGCGGCTAGCAGGACTTTTGGAGCGGTCCTGCTAGCGCACCGCTCCAGTGTGAAAGCCCTCGAGACAGCAGCCGCAGTTTAGGGTCGGTTTGCCGGCGCTATTTTTAGCACAATAGCACCTGCAAACCGCCCCAGTGTGAAAGGGGTCCAAATGGGAGCCATTATAACTGCAAAAAGGATTTGTATTTCTCCATCCAGTTCTGAGATTAACACAGCTCTGCCACACCTAACAGCCCTGTTTGACGGGGGGGGGGGGGGGGGGAGACCTTATTTTTTTTAAGTTGCAGTAAAGTTGTCCATCAAAAAGCATGCGATGACTGGTGAGCCCCCCCCCCCCCCAAGATATATGAACAATATGTGTCAGAAAAATGTTCCATACTGGTAATTACATTTTATAGCACAAACCCCCTAATCCCTCCTAGCACAAATCCTCTTCCTTCATCCCTTCTCTCAACATAAATCGCCAGCAAATCACCACTCCTAGCACACCTCCTCAAATTTCCCCTCCTAGAACAATTCTTACCTCCTTCTATACTTCTCCTTTAATGTGATGGCACTGTACCATGTGTAGATGAATTAAACGCCAGGGACCTTGAAGCCACCCTTTTCTTGATTGTTTCTAAACGTATAATTCCTCTACAATCCAACAATCCTGAATTATTGTGGCGGTGTGCGAGATAACACAACCAGTTTTTGTGCTGCTAAACTCCAAGAGCTAAAAGGTGGTTGCAATGCTCTGCTCTGAAGTTTATTGGGGTGTACACACACTTGAACTGTTAGGGGGAGTCAGCTTGAAAACCTTTATACTGCAAGGCACAGCATATATTTGTGAGTGCCAAGGGCTTCTACAGGGTACTGTACTGATCAGTAGACAACCTCTTAATAAAAGAAAAGAAACAAACATTTTTCAAATACTTACAGCCATAATCATTTCAAAGCTGTGTTTATACACCCGGACGGGTGACTGGTATTTCTGCACCATGGTGACTGGTTACTTGGCACTTTCAAAACCTAAAAAAATAAAATAAAAAATGTTCAGGGATGAAGCCACACAAAAATATCCATATCATCTTAAAAATACATAAGTATATGTTGGATATTGAGTGAATCTGGATGTATTTATAATGTCAAAACTTTTTTTCTGTTTTGGATAGATTAAGAGATTTTAAACTACTGTCAGTTGTTTGCCATCTCTGTCTCATTAGATTTGCCTGTACTTCCTATCCTGTAGGCTCAACAGGAAGTAATAGGATATGATTCCAATGTGTGGGAAATCTCCGTAGACAGTTGTCACTGGAACAAGTCTCCCCATTGAACATTTCCCTTTAATTTTTGTTCTGGTGGGTACTCAAAATTTTGAAAGTACCCGGCCCTCACCATCATTCCCAGGGTCATTAGTGTTCAGGATAACTCAAGATCACAAATCTAATCTAAATATTTAAAGGTACCATCCACACTGTGTTTGGGTGTGTTCAGGTGAGCTGCGTTTAGAGAATATTTTGCGCCCAGGATGATTAGAAACTCTAAGTACATGTAAACACTTCTACACCCAGTTTAAAGCAATAACATCTAAACACACATTGTTAACACTTCCCAGATACCTTCTCCTGCTTTTACACTAAATCCAGGAGTGCCAGTATGAATCAAACCTAAGAGGATGCATTTTTATCTATAATGAGACATCAGGGATCTTTTAGACCCCTTTCCTCCAATGAATCTAATGCAGTGCAGATTGTTTGATGGGATGTGTGGAAGTGCCACTGGATCACTTCTATCTGACTGCGGACACTTGGCAGGAGATTTCCCTCAACTTACTGTCACAGTGACAACGATTTTACCAGACAGAAAGTCAGAGAAAAACCTGCAACAGCCACAAAGACAGAAATTAAAAGACTAGGCATTCATGTTCATTAGGGATAAAACCCTTTACAGAGATCTAAAAAGAACACTGAAGTCAGTGGTTACTCATCTGAGAGGTAGAAGTTGCTCATTGCTCAAGGAACCTCCAACAACCTCAAGAGGAACCCTGGTTGAGAAAGGCTGGTATATGGTGTAACTTTAGTGGCGTTAACTTTTTGAGTAATTATTGCACTAGTCACCTTTTTTTGTTATGCAACCTCCACATTTTAAGTGCATTCTTCCATACAGTATTTTCTTATTAAATATAGAGATTTCTAAATTAGGGAGCTCTGTATTTGACTTAATCTCATCACACTTCCCTGCTTAAGTATATATCCTGCCAAAACTTTTTTTATTTTTTTAAGATTTTGTTCTGAATAATAGGGTAATGTTAGAACGTCTGTTGGGAGGGGGTACTATACAGGACAGTAAAGCCCCCCGTACACAGGCTTGTTTTTAAGGTGAATTTGTTTGTAAGTTGGAACAGGAACATTTTTTAAGTGTAGCTCCAGCCAAAAAATCAATTTTTAAGCTATTTGGAAAACATAGGGAAGGGTTATCACCCCTGTAACATTTGTTTTGCTGTCTGTGCCCCTGTTCAGAACATTTCACCTCACTTTGCGTCCCAATGACAAATGTTTTTGAAAAGTGGGGTTTTTATTGAAACAAGGATTGGTGATAAAGCATCAGTAGAGAGGAGACACTTTTTTCCCATATTAACTCTTACAGGAGAGAATTTCCCTTCCAAGGGTAGATTTCCTCTCACTTCCTGTTGTCTCATTCCGTATGTAAGTAGGAGTCGTTTGTAAGTTGGGGACCGCTTGTAGTGTGTACCAGGCTTAAGCTTATGCATTGTGTCATACTGAGGAATAAAAACAGATCTGCATAGAACCATAAAGTGTTTTTCATCATGTACACATCATGACTGTACTGTGAGGTTACTTCTCCCTTGAGAACAAAGTCCATAGTCTTTGCTGAACAAGGAATGAAAGTTTAAACAGGACCTATTGTCTTTGGAATGTCTTTTTAAGATGTATATGTGAAAGAGGACAATGTGGGTAAATATTCTTGTGTTTTTTTATGTAAAGTTGGTAATGTAATTAAACATTTGTACATAGAACAGCCATATTTGCTCATTAAAAATAATGTTTTGCTTTCTACTGACTGCTGTAAGGCCCCTTTCACACTGGGGCGTTTTTCATGCCGTTTAGCGCTAATAATAGCGCTGTTATACCGCATGAAAAAATCCTGCCCTGTGTCTTCAATGTGAAAGCCCGAAGGCTTTCACACTGAAGCGGTGCGCTAGCAGGACCGCTCCAAAAGTCCTGCTAGCCGCTTCTTTACAGCGGTAAAGGAGCGGTGTGTGTTCACCGCTCCTTTACCGCGGTCTCCCATTGAAATCAATGGGACAGCGCGGTAATACCGCCCGCAAACCGCGGCAATAGCCGCGGTTTGCGGGCGGTATTAACCCTTTTTCGCCCGCTAGCGGGGGTTAAATTAACCCCCCTAGCGACCGCATACCGCGGTAAGAACGACAGTATAGCAGCGCTGAAAATCGCGCTGCTATACCGCCACCGCACCTGCCCGCCCCAGTGTGAAAGGGGTCTTAAGATAAGGCTAAGGCCCCTTTCACACGGGCGGCTGGTCTGCCGCAGTTCAAAGCATGTTTTGTTATTTTGAAATTCAGAGAATCCTGGCACAGCGTTCACTTGCAGTTGCACATTGCGATTAGCTGCGTTTACGTGCGGCTTCTTGCCATTTCTGATGTGCTTCCTGTTTTTCTTCCCTTGTTGCCGCTACTATCTGCAGGTGAAATAGTACACTACGATTACCTGCAGATAGCTGCAATAAATCGTTCCTGGACGTAGTCAAATTAATTTTTTCTAACCGCACCAAACCCCATGCAACGAAACCGTTGCTAAACGCAGTGCGAGAATGGGGACACATGGAAAACATTGTCTGAGTTTAGCTGCGGTAGATAACTTGATCTATACGCAGCTAAAAGCTGAATTCAATCCGCCCGTGTGAAAGGGGCATTATTGAGTGAAAACAATAGCTCTCTAATGATGTCTAACACCCAAAATGCACCTGGAAGTGAGAGACTGTCATGTAAAGTGGAATTACAGCTTTACTATTTGTTTGGGCCAAGCCTTGTATTCAGTGATTAAAATACAGGGGGTCCCCGACTTACGAACCCCTCCTACTTACGAACTGGGCGCTGCGGGGACCCTCTGCCGTTCTTTGCGGTCCATCTGCTGTTCTGCGTATGCGCGGCCAGACGGAGCCTTGGAAAATGTCGGAAATGTCCGTAATTGGCCGCGCATGCGCAGAACAGCATTCGACGGAACATCGCAAATGTCAGTAATTGTCGTTCTGCGCATGTGCGGCCGATTTACGAACATTTCCGATTTACAAACAGGGGGAAAGTCGCTAACGGGTTCGTAACCCGGGGACCCCCTGTAAAAGGTTTTGCCTGCATGGCTTAGGCAGGCCACACACAGTTCAAATTCCTGCTGAACCAGCCCAGATTCAAACTGTATGGGCAGGCTGAATGTACCAAGTTGATCGATCAACATGGATACAATCAGCATGCCAGGTTTTACCTGCGATTATTGCTAGCAATATTCACTGTGTTCTCACAGGGAGGAGGACGCCGCCCCCCCCCACCCCCCCGGGAGAAGACAATGGCCTGGCAGGAGGGATTCCCACATCAATACTGTCTGTTTGATGGGGAAAATCAAGAAAATTACTTTCCTGCAACACATTGTTGCAGGAAAGAAATTCGCTCTGTGAATGGCTGGCCTAAAACACATTCAGACCAACTCAATTTAAATCCAGCAGCAACATTGCTATGGACTATACATTTTTTTACCGAAACTGAACTTTTAGGGAGCATTCACACCTGGAAATGCACCCTGCCTCCAACGTGAGAACCGCAGGGGGAGTTCCTGAAATTAGCTGCAAGAGGCAGCCCCATTGAAAGCAATAGGATGCTGTCGCCTCTTGCAACTAATCGGGGGCCACTTGCATGCAATCACCCATGCAGCGATCATATATGAGTGTTCTGCCCTGGACACTGACTACCTGCGTCCAGGGCCGATCACTTGCATGTGACCGCTGCATTTGAGATTACATGCAAGTGACAACAATTAGCTGCAAGAGTCGGCAGCCTCCTACTACTTCCAATGAGGCTGCCTCTTACAGTTTATCGCAGGTATCCCTGCCGGGAGGTTTGAATGCACCCTTAACCGCTTGCCGACCGCCGCACGACTTTTTACGTCAATAGAATGGCACGGCTGCGCAAATGGGCGTATATATACACGTCCCCTTTAATTTCCCGGCGGCGGCGCGCTTGCGACCCTGTCGCGAGCTCCGTGACCGTGCCCGCGGGACCCTTGAACTCTATGTCCGCCGGTGTCCCGCGATCGTGGCACGAAGCTGGAGAACGGGGAGATGTCAGTGTAAACACAACATCTCCCCGTTCTTCCTAATGACATGTCACTGATCGTCTGTTCCCTCTCATCGGGAACAGCGATCAGTGACGTGTCACTCGTAGCCACGCCCCCCAACAGTTATAATCATTTACTAGGACACACTTAACACCTTCAGCGCCCCCTACAGGTTAACCCCTTCACTGTCAGTGTCATTTTTACAGTAATCAGTGCATTTTTATAGCACTGATCGCTGTAAAATTACAATGGTCCCAAAATGGTGTCAAAAGTGTCTGATGTGTCTGCCATAACGTTGCAGTCACGATATAAAAAAAAAAAAAAAACGCTGATCGCCGCCATTACTAGTAAAAAAATGAAATTGGTTTGCGCAAAAGTTATAGCGTCTACAATCAAACGCTTATTGCGACTTTTTTTACCAAAAATATGTAGAAGAATACGTATCGGCCTAAACTGAGAAAAAATATGTTTTTTTATATATTTTTTGGGGGATATTTATTATAGCAAAAAGTTAAAAAATATAGATTTTTTCAAAATTGTCGCCCTATTTTTGTTTATAGCGCAAAAAATAAAAACCGCAGAGGTGATTAAATACCACCAAAAGAAATCTCTATTTGTGGGGGAAAAAAAAAAAAAAAGACATCAATTTTGTTCGTGAGCCACGTCGCACGCATGTCAGTTAAAGCAACGCAGTGCCGAATCTCAAAAAGTGGCCTTGTCTTTGGCCAGGCAAATGGTCCAGGGCTTAAGTGGTTAAGTGACATAATGAAGCTCAGAGCAACTAATATTAGCTAACAATGCGAAGAAAAACACATTTGGAGCAGAGGGGAAGGGTTAGAACCAACAGTTTTTTTTATTGTTGTTTATTTTCTGGTGACTACCACACCCCTCCTTTCTTGTACAGGTGTCACAGAAATAGGAAAAAAAAAATAAAATAAAAAATGGGGAAAATGTCCCCAACTGGGTTACAGGCAGCAAAAAAAAAAAAGGTCTTCCAAATCGAAAAACAGCGATTTGGTTATAGTGACATATGCCCTATCAATATAATGTGTCATTTGTAAATATTGGTCTACTTTAAGGCCTCATATGCCCACGGACGTTTTTACAGCCGCGTTTGAGCGTTTTTTACAGCTTAAAAACGCCTGTCCATGTTAGTCTATGGCTTCATGCCCACCTAGACGTTTTTGAGCTGCAAATAGCATAGACGTTTTTAAGCTGTAAAAAAAACAAAAAAACAGGACCAGTGCGTTCCTCGGCATTGGCGTTAGGCATAAAAAAAAACGCGCAAAAACGCAGCGATTGCGTTTTTGAGCTCCGACGGTTTTTTTTTTTTTTTCGAAAAAAAAGGTCAAAAAATGTATACAACAACATGGACAGGCGTTTTTAAGCTGTAAAAAACGCGGCTGTAAAAACGTCTGTGGGCATGAGGCCTAAGTGTTTCTGTACTGTGTCTCCCCAGTAATAGCTAATGTCACTAGTCAAAACATAACTACGCGAGTAACTTCAGAAGCCAAGAATCAGTTTCTCTGTAAATATTCAGGAAACTGTTTGATAGCTGCCTCAATGCTTTGTTCTGAGTTGTGAATGGAAGGGGAGTCAGAGGCTCATGCATCATGACATTTGTGGGGGAGACTCTACATCGCTGTAAATGGGGGGCCACTAAGCCTTATGAGCTATTCTCACCAGAGTCCAGATCTGTATGTAACATGTAGCCAGGTTAGGCTATTTAATGCAGATCACCAAAGAACCCACATCTGATGAGCCGTGTTGACTCTCTACATCACTAAGCTGCTGCTATGAATTTGTCGGTTTCATCAAAGTAGGTGTGATGAAGCCTGAGCTGAGGAAATAAAAGCAGGCACCGACAGGAAGGGTGGAGTGCATTTGTGAGGGTTTCAATTGTATTTACACTTTTGCAGCCAAACTGGAAGAACATTTACTTTATCTTTGTTATACCTTTTTAGTCACATAGCATAACTTAAGAAAATAAAAAAAAGGTACGCAGCTGTTCAGCAGGAATCGATCGACTTCTGTACAAACACCCTGTCAGGTTTTTCCCAATCGATCAGTGTTGCCAGCTATAGCCAGCGACACTGACCAGTGTATTCTGATGGTAGGGAAGTCTCCTCGCTTTTAGTATACAAAGGCTCAACAAGGAGGATTCCCCCATCCACACTGAGTGTGTGTGGATGGTGGAATTGGGTAATTTTTTTTCCATTTAACCTTCTGGTTGAACGGAAAAAATAAAAATGACTGATGTATTGGCTGCCCAAGCCTTCCAGGAGTAAGAAAAGGTTATCACTGGTCAGCATGGCCGTGTGGCGATGCTAACCATTGATTGATGGCCATTGTAAGCAGCCTCCGGGGCTGCATTGTGACATTTTTAATTGTGTGGTCCATTATACTGGCTGGTGTGGGTGTCTGGAGATGGCATTTACAGCAGCTAAGTGCAGCAGGGACCGGGGAAGCGAGGAGGGTATTTGTGTTTAAAGGGTTTGTTAATTCACATGTGCAAATCACTGCCAGCCCCTCTATTAGAGCCTGGCATAGCACACTCCAAGTCTTTTATAAAAACGAGCGTCGTAAATACCTATTTAGGGCGATCTTCAGCCGCTGTACACATCCGATACATGGCTTCTGCAGGAGGGCCCTGGATCTTCCTCTGATGTCAGCCAGGGATATCACGTGGCCACTCACTCCCTCCTGCAGTAGCCCTGGAGACCAGCCGCGAGTCATGTGACTGGCCTGAAGATCATGCTAGAACTGTATTTGCAACGCTCGTTTTTATAAAATACATATACAGTGTGCTATGCCTAACTATATAAGAGGGGCTGGCAGTGACATTTTGTGAATTTTTATTTGTACTAATAGTGGTGGGGATGGGAGACAGACACGGAGCCAACAGGCAGGGAGGAGGGGGAGAGGGGTAGAGAGGAGAGCTGAGAGCAGGGCTGCGAATGATGAAGGGACGTACGCTGCTCAGCAGCCCTGTTTTTCGTGGTCAGCGCAGAGAGCGGAAAACGGGGAGTGGCAGGTTCAACCAGGTTTTTTACAGTTTAGAAAGGGGCAGATTACACAGCACAAGCACGGTTTAATCTGCTTTAAGGGACCAGGATCTGTAATTTCGTTTTTTTTGGGTTAACAAACACTTTAAATTCACCTTTTCATTTTTTGTGAAAAGGTGAACTTATCTTTTAAAGAGGAAGTAAACCCTTGTTAAAAAAAAAAAAACCTCTGCAAGACAAAGGCATAATGAGCTAGTATGCATAGCACATATGCACAGCATTTATTGCCTCAAAAGGGCCGGTTTTATCTGTAAGACCACTTTCCCAGGGTTGACGTCATGTGACGTCAGGGATTTGAAGTGGCAATATCTGGATGATGCCTGCAGCTATCTTTTTTTTTTTCCAGAAGCCGATTCCCTGCAATGTAAAATCCATCATAGAGGCCATTTAGCCGATTGATTGATTTTTACAGGCAAGAGGAGGGGACGTCCCTCCCTGCCGCCGCCCTCTGGTGCTTCGCCGGGCTCACCCGTGCGATCTGGGAGCCGAAGTAGTAATCCCCCAGCGGCGGTTTACCATAGAGCTGGCTGTGGACCAGATGGTTCCTGGCCATCTCTATGACCCTCAGAGGCCGGAAGCGAAGTCATGACGTCACTTTCGTCACTGGCAGATGTAAACACTGCTGTTTTTTTTTTTTGCTGGGAAGCCCGAGATCGATTTTAATATTTTATCTCAAGCTTTCCAGCATAGAGGAAAGATCTGGGGACTTATAGACCCCAGATCTCTCCGTAGAGAGGACCTGTCATGCCCTATCCCTATTTCAAGGGAGGTTTACATTGATTAGAGTGATAAAAAAAAGAAATAAATAAAAAGGGAAAGTGTAAAAAAAAAAAAAAAAAAAAAAAAAAAAAATGAATAATATTTTTTTTTAACCACTTAACGACCGCCCACCGCCGATTTACGTCGGCAGAATGGCACGGACAGGCAGAATCACGTAGATCTACGTGATCGCCTTTGTGCAGTTGGGGGGTCCATCCGGACCCCCCTTCACTGCAGTGAGCGGCCGTTAAGTGTTCGGGAGCGATCAGGCATGAGGGGGCGGCCGCTCGATTCCGCCTCCCCCCTCGCGATCGCTCCCGGCCAATGAAATTGCTTCCTCCGCCATGTGATGTAAACACAGGCTGGAGGAAGTGATGTCATCTCCCTCGCCGCGGTCTTTTCGTTCCCGGCGCCGAGGAGTGAAGACAGAGGTTAGTGCTCCAACAGTCCACTGACACGTAGGTACACATAGGCACACAAATCACCCCCCAGGTCACCCCAAAGCCCCCAATCACAGTGTCACTGATTGCAGTGATCATTTATTTTACTGATCACTGCATTTAGTGTCATCTGTGATTGTAAAAAGTTGCAAGGCAGTTAGGATTAGGCCCCTTTAGGTCCAGGGTAGCCCCCTAACCCCCCCTAATAAAGGTTTAACCCCTTGATCACCCCCCAGGTAACCCTTTCACCCCCTAACTTCAGCGTCACTAAGCGATTGTTTTTCCGATCGCTGTATTCGTGTCGCTGGTGTTTTAGATAGGCAGTTATTTTTTTTTTAGGTTCGCCGCAGGTTTTTATTGGTGTCAGGTACCCCCATATTTAACCTAATAAAGGTTTTAACCCCCTGATTGCCCCTAGTTAACCCTTTCACCAGTGATCACCATATAAAGGTTACGGGTGACGCTGGTTGATTAGTTTGCTTTTTATAGCATCAGGGCACCCGCCGTATATAACCCAATAAAGGTTTAACCCCCCTGATCGCCCGGCGGGTGAGATCAATTAGGTTTTAGCGCCAGAGAGGGTCTGGGTCGCCCCAGGCAGTGTTAGGTTAGTGCCAGTAACGCTAACACCCACGCGCAAAGCATACACCCCCCTTAGTGGTATAGTATCTGATCAGATCTATACTAGCATCCCCAGCGGTTTAGGGTTCCCAAAAACGCAGTGTTAGCGGGATCAGCCCAGATACCTGCTAGTACCTGCGTTTAGCCCCTCCGCCCAGCCCAGCCCAGCCCACCCAAGTGCAGTATCGATCGATCACTGTCACTTACCAAACACAACACACATAACTGCAGCGTTCGCAGAGACAGGCCTGATCCCTGCGATCGCTAACAGTTTTTTTGTAGCGTTTGATATATTTGCTGACGACAGTCAGGTGCTTTTTTTCCTGTGAATCTTACTAGTGTACCCCTAAATTTAGAGCCCAAAATGGCAAGTCGAAGGTACACTAGTAAAGAGGCCTACGAGATTCTGAGCATGACAGATAGTGAAGAGGAGGTCACGTATCTGTCAGATTCAGGCTCAGAATATCTTCCCGTAGAAGACAGTGACGTCAGCGGCCCCACGTCAGATAGCTCTGACGACGAAGTTGAGGTCCCTGCTAAGGTCAGGCGTACCCGATCCCGATCTTCTGAGGTTGTTGAGGAGCAAGAACCGCAGGTCTCTCGTATCATGGAGCAGAGTAGTACTAGCGCCGCTATTCCTTCTGGTGAACTGGCAAGCACCAGCGGCCTAGTACAGCCTGGACGTACATCCAGCACTGCAGTAACACTTGGTGACGTGGCGAGTCCCATAAGTGCAGTTCAAGCTGGCGAGGTGGCAAGCACAAGTAGTGTCCCGCTGCCACCAAGAAGACAAAGGCAGGCCCGTCGTGCCCATACTGCCCTTCCTGCAGAATTCGCCTATCCTGATTGGGTCCCCACCACTTCTGCAGAACCCGTACTTCCCCCATTCACTGCCCAACCCGGTATTCAGGTGGAAACAGCTGATTTTATGCCAATCGATTTTTATTCGCTGTTTTTCACGGAAGATCTCTATAGATCTATTGTGGACCAGAGTAATTTATATGCTGGTCAATTTATCGCCGCTAACCCCCAGTTGCCTAAAATTGCCAGAAATTGGAAACCAATTACGGTTTCCGAATTTAAGACCTTTCTGGGCCTTTCCCTCAACATGGGCACACATAAATTTCCGTCATTGCGTGCTTATTGGTCCACGCACCCAATTGACCACATGCCCGTGTTCTCTGCCTCCATGTCCAGGGCACGATACGAGCAGATTTTGCGGTTCATGCACTTCAACGACAATGAACTTTGTCGTCCACGTGGGGACCCTGAATACGACCGGCTCTATAAAATTCGGCCCCTCATAAACCACTTCAACGAACGTTTTGCAGCCTTGTTTACTCCCGATCAAGTTGTCTGCGTTGATGAGTCCCTGATTAAATTTTCTGGCCGCTTGTCTTTCAAGCAGTACCTTCCCAGCAAGCGTGCCAGATACGGGGTCAAGCTCTACAAGTTCTGTGACAGGGCAACAGGCTATGTAGTGAACTTTACGGTTTATGAGGGAAAAGACAGTCAGATTGAGTCGGTCAACTGCCCGGATTACATAGGGAGCGCTGGCAAGATAGTGTGGAACTTGGTGTCACCCTTATTCGGAAAGGGGTACCACTTGTATGTGGACAATTATTACACGAGCGTGCCACTGTTTAGTCACTTGTTTGATCATAAGATTGGAGCATGTGGCACCGTGCGACCTAATCGCCGGGGCTTTCCCCAGCGGCTTGTAGATGCCCGTCTTAGGCTGGGGGAGAGAGCCTGCTTGAAGTGTAATAACTTGCTCGCTATGAAGTGGAGGGACAATAAGAATGTTTTCCTTCTTACCTCCCTTCATGCAGACACGACAGTCCAAATTCCTACGGCGACTGGTGTTGTGGAGAAACCCCTCTGTGTCCACGAATATAACCAAAATATGGGAGGGGTGGACCTCAACGACCAGTTGATGGCGCCGTATCTAATTGACCGTAAGGCGAGACGCTGGTACAAAAAAGTGTCTCTATCATTATTCCAATTGGCTTTGCTGAACGCTCATGTGCTATACAGAGCTTCAGGCGGGACGTTATCTCTTCTAAAATTCCAGAATGAGATAGTCACAGAACTCCTGTATCCAGGCGGTTCTGCACCTCACCATCCCCAACCAAATGCAGTAAGCCGGCTGCATGAGAGGCATTATTCGTATGTCCTCCTGAGTACCCCTACCCAAAGCCACCCCCAAAAAAGATGTCGTGTCTGTAGCAAGCGCGGATTTAGGCGTGACACCCGTAGTTTTTGTCCACGCTGTCCTGACAAGCCTGGTCTTTGCCTTGGTGAATGTTTTGAACGCTACCACTCAAAAGTGAAGTTTTAGCGTAGGGTACAGCATTTCACAGACTAGGACACACTTACACAGGGTCTCCCAAGATGCCATTACATTTTGAGAGACCCGAACCATTACAGTTGTAAAGTTACAAAAAAAAGTGTAAAAAAGAAAAAAAAAAAAAACGTAAAAAACAAAACACAAAAAAAATATAAAATAAAAAAACCAAAAATAGTTGTCGTTTTATTGTTCTCTCTCTCTCTCTCTCTCTATTTTCTCTCTATTGTTCTGCTCTTTTTTACTGTATTCTATTCTGCAATGTTTTATCATGCTTGCTTTTCAGGTATGTAATTTTTTGTTTTCAGGTGCGCCATTCAACTGCAGCGCGGAATTATTTATCTTGACAGCAACAGCGTTTGCTCCCACGATACATAAAGCCGTGACTCCAGTGCTGTAGGAGGTGATTTCACCACCACAGTTAAAAAAAAGAGCATATATGCCGAAGCATGGGGGCAGCAGGGGCGGAGGAGCGATTTTGCTCCTAATGCCGCGTACATACGGTCGAAATTCCGACCGTGTGTACGCGGCATAACTTTTTTGCGGGAGGATGCCCCCATGCTTTGGCATATATATATTTTAGGCACAGGTTGCGTTAAAATATTTTTTTATTTTTTACTAGGTTTTGTTTTGTTTTGGTATTTGCTTTGCAGGTATGGCATGGTAAGGTCTTACTGTTGTACTGTAATGTTACTTTGTTTTAATGTTAACCACCATTTGCTTAGCAGGTACGCCATTCAGTTGCAGCACGGATCTATTTATCTTGACAGCAACAGCGTTTGCTCCCACGATACATAAAGCCGTGACTCCAACGCTGTAGGAGGTGATTTCACCACCACAGTTAAAAAAAAGAGCATATATGCCGAAGCATTGGGGCAGCAGGGGCGGAGGAGCGATTTTGCTCCTAATGCCGCGTATATACGGTCGAAATTCCAACGGAGGCTTATCCGTGGAAAAGTCCGACCGTGTGTACGCGGCATAACCTTTTATGCCGCGTACATACGGTCGAAATTCCGACGAAGGCTTGACCGTGTGTACGCGGCATAACTTTTTTGCGGGAGGATGCCCCCATGCCCATCATTAGAAGTGGGTGGATGAAGGGAGGTATTCTAATGGTGGGCATACCCACCAATCAATCTCTTTTTTTCGTTCAGCCAATAGGCTGTATGAAAAAAAAGATTACAATACATGTCCAACAAGGACCAGCAACGTACTGGTATGTTGCTGGACTTTGAATGTTTATACCAGAATGATGCCTGCGGGTTTAGGTATCATCTTGGTATCATTCTTTTCAGCCAGCAGCCGGCTTTCATGTAAAAGCAATTCTAGCAGATAATTAGCCTCTAGACTGCTTTTACAAGCAGTGGGAGGGAATGTCCCCCCCCCCGGATATAAAAAGCGCCATTGGGAAATTGGGAAAGCATTTTATCACACCGATCTTGGTGTGGTCAGATGCTTTGAGGGCAGAGGAAAGATCTAGGGTCTAACCCCCCCCAATTTTTTTAAAAAAAAGAGTACCTGTCACTACCTATTGCTATCATAGGGGATATTTACATTCCCTGAGATAACGATAAAAATAGTAAAAAAATAAAATATGGAAGGCACAGTTTAAAAATAAAATAAAAAAGCCAAATAAATAAAAAAAAAAAAAAAAAAAAAAAAAAAAAAAAAAAAAAAGCACCGCTGTCCCCCCCTGCTATTGCGCAAAGGCGAACGCAAGCGTCGGTCTAGCGTCATATGTAAACAGCAATTGCATCATGCATGTGAGGTATCACCGCGAAGGTCAGATCGAGGGCAGTCATTTTAGCAGTAGACCTCCTCTGTAAATCCAACGTGGTAACCTGTAAAGGCTTTTAAATGCTTTTAAAAATGAATGTAGTTTTGTTGCCGCTGCGCGTTTGTGCGCAATTTTAAAGCATGTCGTGTTTGGTATCCATGTACTCGGCCTATGATCATCTTTTTTATTTCATCAAACATTTGGGCAATATAGTGTTTTTTAGTGCATTAAAAATAAAAAAAGTGTGTTTTTCCCCCAAAAAATGCGTTTGAAAAATCGCTGCGCAAATACTGTGTGGAAAAAAAAAATGCAAAACCCACTATTTTAATCTGTAGGGCCTTTGCTTTAAAAAAATATATAATGTTTGGGGGTTCAACATAATTTTCTTGCAAAAAAAAATTTTCTTTCATGTAAACAAAAAGTGTCAGAAAGGGCTTTGTCTTCAAGTGGTTAGAAGAGTGGATGATGTGTGACATAAGCTTCCTAATGTTGTGCATAAAATGCCAGGACAGTTCAAAACCCCCCCAAATGACCCCATTTTGTAAAGTAGACACCTCAAGCTATTTGCTGAGAGGCATGTTGAGCCCATTGAATATTTTTTTTTTTGTCCCAAGTGATTGAATAATGACCAAAAAAAAAAAAAAAAAAAAAAAAAAAAAAAAAATGTACAAAAAGTTGTCACTAAATTATATATTGCTCAAACATGCCATGGGCATATGTGGAATTACACCCCAAAATACATTCTGTTGCTTCTCCTGAGTACGGGGATACCACATGTGTGGGACTTTTTGGGAGCCTAGTCGCGTACGGGACCCCAAAAACCAAGCACCGCCTTCAGGATTTCTATGGGTGTAAATTTTTGATTTCACTCCTCACTGCCTATCACAGTTTCGGAGGCCATGGAATGCCCAGATGGCACAAAACCCCCCCAAATGACCCCATTTTGGAAAGTAGACACCCCAAGCTATTTGCTGAGAGGTATGTTGAGTATTTTGCAGATCTCGCTTTTTGTCACAAAGTTTTGAAAATGTAAAAAAAGAAAAAAAAAAGAAAAAAAAATGTCTTTCTTAATTTTCAAAAACAAATGAGAGCTGTAAAATACTCACCATGCCTCTCAGCAAATAGCTTGGGGTGTCTACTTTCCAAAATGGGGTCATTTGGGGGGGTTTTGGGCTATTTTGACATTTTATGGCCTTCAAAACTGTGATAGGTAGTGAGGAGTGAAATCAAAAATTTATGCCCTTAGAAACCTTGAAGGCGGTGCTTGGTTTTTGGGGTCCCGTACGCGGCTAGGCTCCCAAAAAGTCCCACACATGTGGTATCCCCGTACTCAGGAGAAGCAGCAGAATGTATTTTGGGGTGTAATTTCACATATGCCCATGGCATGTGTGAGCAATATATCATTTAGTGACAACTTTGTGCAAAAAAAAAACAGTTTGTCATATTCCCGCAACCTGTGGCAAAATATAAAATATTCCATGGACTCAACATGCCTCTCAGCAAATAGCTTGGGGTGTCTACTTTCCAAAATGGGGTAATTTGGGGGGGTTTTGTGCTATTTTGGCATTTTATGGCCTTCAAAACTGTGATAGGTAGTGAGGAGTGAAATCAAAAATTTACGCCCTTAGAAATCCTGAAGGCGGTGCTTGGTTTTTGGGGCCCTGTACGCGGCTAGGCTCCCAAAAAGTCCCACACATGTGGTATCCCCATACTCAGGAAAAGCAGCAGAATGTATTTTGGGGTGCAATTCCACATATAACCATGGCATGTGTGAGCAATATATCATTTAGTGACAACTTTTTGTAATTTTTTTTTTTTATTTTTTTTTTTGTCATTATTCAATCACTTGGGACGAAAAAAATAAATATTCAATGGGCTCAACATGCCTCTCAGCAATTTCCTTGGGGTGTCTACTTTCCAAAATGGGGTCATTTGGGGGGGTTTTGTACTGCCCTGCCATTTTAGCACCTCAAGAAATGAGATAGGCAGTCATAAATTTAAAGCTGTGTAAATTTCAGAAAATGTACCCTAGTTTGTAAACGCTATAACTTTTGCGCAAACCAATAAATATACGCTTATTGACATTTTTTTTACTAAAGACATGTGGCTGAATACATTTTGGCCTAAATGTATGACTAAAATTGAGTTTATTCGATTTTTCTTATAACAAAAAGTAGAAAATATCATTTTTTTTCAAAATTTTCGGTCTTTTTCTGTTTATATCGCAAAAAATAAAAATCGCAGAGGCAATCAAATACCATTAAAAGAAAGCTCTATTTGTGGGAAGAAAAGGACGCAAACTTCATTTGGGTACAACATTGCATGTCCGCACAATTTACAGTTAAAGCAGCGCAGTGCCGAATCCCAAAAACAGGCTTGGTCCTAATGGCCCGAAATGGTCCGGGGCTTAAGTGGTTAAAGCTCCTCCGTCCCCTCACGCAGAAGTAAACACATACGAAGGTCATGCTAGCATATATAAACGTCATTCACACCACACAGGTGAGGTATCGCACCAATCATTTTAAAGCATGACATATTGGGGATCCATTTACTTGACGCAAAACCTAATCTTTCACATTATACAAAAAAATAGGGGTAAAGGTTTTTTTTTTTTATTCAGGAGAGTGATTTTTTTTCTCCAAAAAAAAAAAAACACATTTGAAAAAAATGCTGCGCAAATACCGTGTGACATAAAAAAAAATTCAACAAATGTCATTTTATTCCCAGGGTCTCTGCTAAAATATATTTATAATGTTTGGGGGTTCCAGAGTAATTTTCTAACAAAAAAAAACATTTTTACATGTAGGAGAGAAGTGGCAGAATTGGCTTGGGTGGCAAGTAGTTAACGAAGCTTTTCTTTTTATAACCTGCAGTACCTTTACTGCATTACATATTATGTGTTTTTATTAGTATTGCAGGGTTTTAGGCCTGGAACCGCCTTTTTATACTATGACATGAATGTGCCTAGGGAAGATGAGCAAGTGCCTGGCTGTCAATTGTGTACACCTCTTCCCTAGACATTCACATATTTTACTTGGACAACCTAAGGCTCTTGCCAAATAATAAAACACAGCTGTCATTCATTCATTCATTCCTGAGGCATCTCGCAGCTGATGCATAATGGTCAGCTATGAATCTGCAGGGCAACGTTTGTTTATTTACATACAGCTACACTACAGGATTTTTTTATTTTATTTTTTTACAGAGAGACATTAATACATTGCTACTTGTGAACAAACATTGCCCTGCAGATTCATAGCTGACCATGCATCAGCCACCAGATGCCTCAGGAATAAGCAAATGAGAGCTGTGCTTTACTGTTTAGCATGATTCTCAGGTTGTCCAAGTAGAACATGTGAGTGTCCAGGGAAAGGGGAGTACACAACTGACAGCCAATCAAGTTCATGTCATATTCTGAAATGCCTAAAAGCACCACAATACCAATAAAAGAATATACAGTGGATATAAAACGTCTACACACCCCTGTTAAAGTGTCAGGTTTCTGTGGTGTAAAAAAATGAGACAAAGATAAATCATTTCAGAACTTTTTCCACCTTTATTGCGACCTATAAACTAAAATCTTTCAGGGGGGAGGGGAGTGGGAGAGAAGAAATAAAAAACGAAAATAACACGGTTGCATAAGTGTCTTATTAATGGGGATGTAGCAGTGTTCAGAATTAAGCAATTACATTCAAACTCATGTTAAAGAGTGGGTTTTACTTCCTCTTTATTTCCCTGCAAAGGTAAAGCATAATGGGCTACTATGCATCGCATAGTAGCCCATTATGTGTCACTTACCTTAAACCGAAGCCTGCGGATGTCCCAGAGGTCCCCGCTGGCTGGAAGCGTCAATCTTCAGCCCTCTTCCTTCCGTGGCCAAGGACTCCAGCTCTGTGACTGGCCACAGTCACGTGACGTCACTCCCGCGCATGTGCGCGGGAGCCGCCAGTCACGGTATGACCCCCTCTAGAAACGGCACAGCGTGCCCTATCTAAAGTACACATGCGCCAAATACATCAGGACATGCGCAGAGGACGACAGCGTTCAGAGACATTGTAAATCTCCTAAACCGTGTAGGTTTAGGAGATATTTCCAGCACCTACAGGTAAGCCTTAATATAGGCAGGGTGTACAACCACTTTAAGTAGGAGTCAGTACACACCTGCCATCATTTAAATTGCCTCTGATTAACCCCAATTAAAGTTCAGCTATTCTAGTAGGTCTTTCCTGACCTTTTCTTACTCGCATCCTACAGCAAAAGCCATGGTCCTCAGAGAGCTTCCAAAATATCAGAGGGATCTCATTGTTAAAAGGGATCAGTCAGGAGGAGGGTACAAAAGAATTTCCAAGGCATTAGATATACCATGGAACACAGTGAAGACAGTCATCATCAAGTGGAGAAAATATGGCACAACAGTGACATTACGCCAAAATGTATGAAAAGATAAGAAGAAAACTGGTCAGGGAAGCTGCCAAGGAGCTGCAGGAATATCTGGCAAGTACTGGCTGTGTGCTACATATAACAACAATCTCCCGTATTCTTCATATGTCTGGGCTATTGGGTAGAGTGGCAAGACGGAAGCCTTTTCTTACAAAGAAAAACACCAAGCCTGGTTAAATTTTGCAAAAACCCATCTGAAGTCTCCCAAAAGCATGTGAGAAAATGTTTTATGGTCTGATGAAACAAGGTTGAACTTTTTGGCCATAATTCCAAAAGATATGTTTGGCGCAAAAAATAGGATTTT
This sequence comes from Rana muscosa, assembly GCA_029206835.1. Taxonomy (NCBI): domain Eukaryota; kingdom Metazoa; phylum Chordata; class Amphibia; order Anura; family Ranidae; genus Rana; species Rana muscosa. The sequence continues at coordinate 95,747,020 of CM055128.1, forward strand.
TATAACAGCTTACCTGTAAAATCCTTTTCTTGGAGTACACCACGGGACACAGAGCTAGTCATTACATAATGGGTTAAGGGTCACCAGCGGTGATTGGACACTGGCACAACCAATGGAAGACAGTTCCCCTCCATATAACCCCTCCCATCAGGGAAGTACCTCAGTTTTGTAGCAAAGCAGTAAGGTTCCCATAAGAAGGGGGGGACCTCTGTGTCCCGTGGTGTACTCCAAGAAAAGGATTTTACAGGTAAGCTGTTATAAAAATCCTATTTTCTTTATCGTACACCACGGGACACAGAGCTAGTCATTACATAATGGGACGTCCCAGAGCAATGCTCATATGAAGGGGGGGAGACACAGATCAAACCGGCCGCTTGCGGACCAGAAGCCCTATACTGCTGCCTGCAGCACACTTCGCCCAAAGGCGGAATCCTCATGTCCTTTCACATCTATTTGATAGAATTTGGAAAATGTATGGACTGAAGACCAAGTTGCAGCTTTACAGATCTGAGCCATCGAAGCCTGGTGGTGCACTGCCCATGAAGCACCTATCGCCCTGGTAGAGTGCGCCTTAACAGGAAAAGGAGGAGTCCTGTTCTTTAAACCATAAGCTTGAATAATTACTTGTCTAATCCACCTGGAAATGGTGGATTTTGATACCGCTTGGCCCTTCTTGGGCCCATCTGGTAAAATAAACAAAACATCTGTTTTACGTATCTGAGCGGTTGCTTGCAGATACACCTTTACCGCTCTCACTGGATCTAGAGAGTGTAATAATTTTTCCCCCGCCGTCCGCGGGTTTGGAAAAAAGGAAGGCAGAACAATGTCTTGATTCAAGTGAAAAGCCGACACCACCTTAGGTAGAAAAGCCGGATGGGGTCGTAGTACGATTTTGTCCTTGTGACAAATTAGATAAGGCTCTTTACAAGAAAGAGCTGCTAGCTCTGATACTCTCCTAGCAGAAGCTATAGCAATCAGAAAGGCCAACTTCCTACTTAATATAATTAAAGGAATATGGCGAATAGGTTCAAAAGGTTGCTTTTGCAACACTGACAATAGCAAATTCAAATCCCATGGACACAAGGGAGTCCTAACTGGAGGATTTATCCTCAGTACCCCCTTAATGAATGTCCGAACTAGGGAGTGAGATGCCAATGGTCTCTGAAAGAAGACTGATAGAGCCGATATTTGCCCTTTGATGGTGCTAAGGGCTAAATTCATATCCACTCCTAACTGGCAAAAAGCAAGAATCCTACTTATTTCATACTTCTGAGGATTCCAACATCTGGATTCACACCAGGAAACGTATGCTCTCCAGACTCTCAGATAGATGAGTCTGGAGGCTGGCTTTCTAGCATTAATGAGCGTAGAAAGAGCCGGACCAGAGACCCCTCTCTTTTTAAAAATGTGGGTCTCAGCAGCCAGGCCGTCAACTTTAGCCTTTGTAAGGAAGGGTGGAATACTGGACCCTGTGACAGCAGGTCGTGTCGGAGTGGAAACTTCCAGGGCCTTCCTATCGCAGTTTTTACAATCTCGGCGTACCAAGGCCTCCTGGGCCAGTTTAGGGCCACTAGGATTACTGGTATTCCCTCCTCCTTGATCCTGCGAAGCAGTCTTTGTAGAAGAGGGATCGGAGGGAATGCCTAGATCAGTGAGAACTGATTCCATGGAGTTATTAGAGCGTCTGTATTATTAGAGCGTCTGTCCCGTAGGCTAGAGGATCCCTCGTTCTGGACACAAAGTTGTCCAATTTCTTGTTGAACCTGGCAGCTAGCAGGTCTACATCTGGGTTTCCCCATCTCAGACATATGGCCTGAAAGATCTCGGGGTGAAGAGACCACTCCCTGGTAGCAGCTGCTGACGACTCAGGTAGTCTGCTTGCCAATTTTCCATCCCTGGAATGAAGATTGCAGAAAGGCAAGGTACATGCTCTTCTGCCCATGCCAGGATCCGGTTCACCTCTCTTTGGGCTGCCCGACTGCAGGTGCCTCCTTGGTGATTGATGTAAGCTACTGCAGTAGCATTGTCGGATTGAACCCGAACTGGGTAGCCCTGTAACCTGTATGTCCAGGTTTTGAGGGCTAGATATACCGCCCGGATCTCTAGCACATTGATGGGCAGGATCCCCTGAGTCTTGGCCCAGGTTCCCTGGGTAGAAGCCTCCTCGAATACTGCACCCCAGTCCGATAGGCTGGTATCCCTAGATACCACCTTCCAGGCCACTGGGAGGAAGGACTTTCCCTTCCGTAAATTCCTGGCTTCTAGCCACCAATCGAAGTTGTGGCGTACTTGTGAGGACATGGGTATATCCAGAGCTTGGCTCTTCCTGTTCCAGGAAGCTAAAATATTGCCTTGAAGTAGTCTCGAATGAAACTGGGCGTAAGGGACCGCCTCGAAGGAGGCTACCATCTTTCCCAATAGTCTCATGCAAAGGCGAATAGACGGCCTCTTGTTTGCTTTGACCTTGTGGATCAGGTCTTTCAGAGACTGTATCTTCGGTTCTGGCAGGTATACCCCGTTTTGGGCTGTATCTATGATCATGCCCAGGTACCCTATCCTTCTTTGGGCCTGGAGAGAGGATTTTTGTAAATTTATAATCCATCCTAAATGCTCCAGGTATCCTACTGTAGTGTGTACAGCGTGACCCAATCCGTCCTTTGACTGATCTATTACTAGTAGATCGTCCAGATAGGCTGTTACCGCAATGCCCCGTGTTCTTAGGTTACTAACAGAGGAGCTAGCACCTTTGTGAATACTATGGGCGCGGTGGCTACACCAAACGGCAGAGCCACAAATTGAAAGTGGCGATCTTCTACCGCAAACCTTAGGAATCTTTGGTGAGCGGGGAGGATGGGTATGTGTAAATGTGCGTCCTTGATATCTATGGACGCCATGAATTTTCCGCCCTTTAAAGTGGCGGCCACGGATCGGATCGTTTCCATTCGAAAATGGCGATCGTTCAGGAACCGATTTAGGGATTTTAGATCCAGGATGGGTCTGACATCTCCATTTGGCTTTGGAATCACAAAGAGGTTTGAGTAAAAACCTGAACCTCGCTCTTTTTGGGGTACGTCTGTAACTACCCCTTGAGCCATTAAGTGATTCAAACCTTTGAAGAAGGATTCTCTTTTTTGTGGATCCTTGGAGAGTCTTGAACCTCGGAATTGAGAAGATGGGATCTCTCGAAATTCCAGTTTGTACCCTGAGGATATTGTGGATACTACCCAATTGTCCTGGATTTCTGACCACCAAGTCGCTCAGAACTGACAAAGCCTTCCTCCCACTCGGCCGAGCGGGGGCGCCCCTTCACTGAGAGGCTTTGGGGGCTTGCTTATTAGCTCTTGCACCCCACGGCTTCTTGTTCTTCTGAGCTTGCCCCTTGGCTTTTGTGGGCGGCTAAAACAGGCCGCCGCCACTGGTTGGAGTCAGATTTCCCGGGAGCTGGGGAGAGAGCGTTTAAAACAAGATCTCTTGTTTTTCTTTCTCTCAGGTAAAAGTCATTTTACCACTTGATCTTCTGTATATATTTTTCTAAATCTTCCCCAAATAGGCGTTCGCCATGGAACGGGAACTTGCCAACAGCTTTTTGCATGGGGTCTCCGCTGACCAATGCTTAAGCCAAAGTACTCTGCGCATCTGTACCAGCTGGAGTGTAAGGCGTGATGCCTGTATGATAGAATCTCTCATGGCATCCACTGTGAAGCATAAGGCTTTAGGCAAATTTTTCCCAATTTCTAGCCTGCTCTGAAGGCAGTTCCTTCAGCCCCTGCTTTACCTGTTGGCTGATGACCTGACCCATACCGACTGCTGCTACTGCAGGTTGGGTAATTGAGCCGGCCAAAAGGAAGGAGGATTTCAACTTCCTCTCAGAAGGATCTTTTAAACCCTTGTACATTATCCACCGGACATGTCAGGTTTTTATTTACACAAGAAATAGCCGCAACTACCGCAGGCAGGCTCCATTTCTTAAAAAAAATTTTTTCCCCCATAGGATAAAGAATGTTAAACCTTTTTGGAGGTGAGAAACGCTTATCTGGATGTTGCCAGTTTGCGTATATTAGATCCTCTAGTAACGGATGAACCGGGAAGGAGCATGCACCTTGCAGGGATCTTAATGACCCTAGGGAGGAGACAGGTAATTCCGTTACCTCTGCAGAGGTTAACTTAAATGCACTGCTATAGCATTGTACCTGTGACCTTAAAATCTGGCTCCTCATCCTCTGCTGATGTAGCCTCCTCCTCCTCATCCTCCTCCCTCAGGTACTTCTGAAGGGAGGTCCAATACTGGAAGAGACCTGCTTCGCTTATTGTTCCTTTTTAGAGGACTTAGCGATTAAGGTAGCAATTTTTTCCTCCAGATTATTTAGGGCAGCTGATAAAGTGTCCTCAGTGACATATACAGGCCCAGGCTCCACTGGGGAAGCCGCCATACCTGACAGAGGTAATGGCTCATCCTGAACAGGTGCATTTAGCAACACAGGAGAGAAAGGTACCGAGTCAGCACAGTTAGAGCCTCCTCTCAGGCGGTGGTGCTTTCTTATCTCTTTTTGTCCGTATTACTTCCCCTGGAAGGCTTACCGTTTAGACAAAATACAAGGTACCTAAATGCATATACTACCGTGTTCAGTTTAGCAAATACATTAAGTATGCAACTTTTAACACATAACTATGCATAACATGGATGTCTTCTAGGAAGTACCCAATCCAACCACATGGAGTCTTACGTCCCTGTATAGCTGCTGTGTTTCTCTGCCAGGAATAAGAGAACTAACGAGCTTGCTTGCTGCTGCAGTGCTTCTCACACTGACAGTCTTTTAAATTTGGCGCCGTTTCTGTGCCTGCGCGCGCCACGTGCCCGCGCACGCCTCGGGCCCCCCCCCCCTCCGATAAAGCGTGCTCCCGCGCGGCCTTTAGCGCTATGGTGGTAGCCATAGTGAGAGAGGACTCTCATCAGCCCCTGTCCCCACTTACCTGCATCTGCAGGTGTCTGTATCGGCCACCGGAAGGAGGAGCGGGGAGCTCAAGCAAGCTCAGCAGCGGAGGTGACGAGCAGTGTACTTCGCCGAAGCCGACACTGAACAGAGTGAGGTGAGTATATTCAGCTCTTTACTCCCCCCAGTGGTGGAAAAAAAGAAGACATCCACTTTTTTGAAAAAGGTCCCAACCTAGTTATGGACCTTCTAATCTCACCTTATCCACGCCGCAGGTTTTTCTGCTGAAAGTTTTCAGACAGATACCAAACTTCACCCTTCACGGTGGGCTATGTGTGCCAACCTTCAGGGATATGGGTTCCTATTTAAAGGATACCTCTCCCCTGGGCCTTGTACAAGACTCTTACCAGGACTTTATAGCGAAATAGCGAAAGTGCTGGATCTTAGAGCCCAGTCCTCCGAAGAGAGACATTACAGGCGACGCCTCATGGATGAGGCCCGGATCCCATCCAGATTCAGCTCATTTGTAGGCGTCTTGGATGGATCCGAAAGCATAGCTCTTTTACCCCCAGAGGGTCTCTTTGGTAGAGCTTTCCTTTAGCACCTCCTAACGCGTCCAACACCTTTCGACACTGGCGAAAAAACTGAGGTACTTCCCTGATGGGAGGGGTTATATGGAGGGGAACTGTCTTCCATTGGTTGTGCCAGTGTCCAATCACCGCTGGTGACCCTTAACCCATTATGTAATGACTAGCTCTGTGTCGCGTGGTGTACGATAAAGAAACAACACTGCACATCACCAAAAGAACACCATACCCACAGTGAAGCATGGTGGTGGTAGCATCATGCTTTGGGGTTTTTCCTTCAGGTGGAACAGGGGCCTTAGTCAAGGTAGAGGGAATTATGAACAGTTCCAAATACCAGTCACTATTGGTACAAAACCTTCAGGCTTTTGCTAGAAAACTGAACATGAAGAGAAACGTCATCTTTCAGCATGACAATGACCCAAAGCATACATCAAAATCAACACAGGAATGGATTCACCAGAAGAAGATTAATGTTTTGGAATGGCCCAGCCAGAGCCCAGACCTGAATCTGATTGAAAATCTGTGGGGTGATCTGAAGAGGGCTGTGCACAGGAGATGCCCTCGCAATCTGACAGATTTGGAGTGTTTGTGCAAAGAAGAGTGGGCAAATATTGCCAAGTCAATATGTGTCATGCCGATAGACTCATACCCAAAAAGACTGAGTGCTGTAATAAAATCAAAAAAGGTGCTTCAACAAAGTATTTGTTTTATGGCCCGTACACACGATCCGAAAATCAGACAGATCGTCCGACTTTTTTCGCCTAATAGTTGCAAGTAGAAATTGAATAGGTTACTAAAGTCACCAAAATTCATGTACGACAGAAAAAAAATTCGGAAGTGGTGTCATGTGTTGTAATGTATTTGTATTGTATTTTCGGACGATAACTATACTGACTAAATGAAAATCGTATAAGCAAAATTTTCGTGCTTATCCGATCGAATAATATTGGATGAATTGTCGTGATCGGCTCTCGAAAACTCTGTATTAACGATCCAATTATCGTATGATTCTTCATCGGACGACAGTTTTCCTACAATATTCGGATCGTATGTACGGGCCATAAGGGCGTGCACACTTATGAAACCATATTTTATTTTTACTTCACTCCACCTAAAAGATTTCAGTTTGTTGTTCAATTGATTTTAGGTCACATTAAAAAGGTAGAAAAAGTCCTGAAATGATTTATCTTGGTCTCATTTTTCTACATCATAGAAAAACCTGACATTTTAACAGGGGTGTGTAGACTTCTTATACCCACTATATCCAATGCAATACTAAGGATATTAAAAACACACACACACACACACACACACACACACACACACACACAATCATTAAAGCAGAGTTCCACCCAAAGATGGAACTTCTGTTGTCCGCATTAATTCTCCCCTCTGGTGTTACATTTTGCACCTTTCGGGGGGGAGGGAGGAGCAGATATTTGTCTAATACAGGTATTTGCTCCCACTTCCGGGGGAAAGATAGCCGCAGGATCTGCAGCGATCTACACCATGTCCGGCCCCTCCTCGTCCCCAAGGCTTCACTTTCTGATTCCCTTACTAGCAATGCCGGCGCCTGCACCTGGTGCCGAGGGGACGGATCGGCTTTAGGTGAGGACATTGCGGGCGCCCTGGACAGGCAAGCGTCCTTATTTTAAAAGTCAGCAGCTGTAGAACTCCGCTTTAAGCAATTCTCATTACTAAACTGATGGTGCATTATAAACACAATGTAATATTAGTAAAACCTTCACTTCTATAAAAGCAAAGCTACTTTGTATGAAATTTATATAAGTGTAACTGCCAAAAATCTGTCAATATTTGAAGTTCTATCCCCTCCCAGCATGGTGGCGAGGAAAAACCACGAACCAGGAAACCATGAAAGCTATACTGATGATACAATGTACTGGAGGGATTGGTCACAGAACAAATAAAGTCAACCTTGTACTACATTTTAGCTAGTCTCCTACTGTAAGCAAGAACTGTTTATTGTGCTCTGTTTTACTACCATTTTTCGTTTTAGGTAGGAGTTGATCACATGCACTAAAGCGGCCACTTGCAGGCATTTGGATTCTTACACAATTTTTTTTGTCTGGAGCTGAACCCTTAAATAAGAAATAAAGGCAAAATGTTTTTTTATTTCATTTTGGATATAGTCTGTTTCTTTCTTTGCGGTGTCCCACTGGGGAGATTAACCCTCATTTCTCAGAGCCAAAACAGGAAGTTAGAGGAAATTCCTCCAAAGTGAGGGATTCCCAGGTAGTCCCCAGAATCAATGTCTCAGTTGGAAGATTTCATCTTTATTCCTGTCCTGTGGACAATCCAAATTGTCCTGCAGGTTCCTGTACAGGAACCCTGCACAGAGGTCTCTAAAATCGCCCCTGAAGTCAGACTGACATACGGGTATGAAATCGTGCAAGTTCAATCCCGCAGCAGTGTGAACTTAGGCTAAATGTGAGCTAGGAACCTTAGATTGTAAGCTTCTTGAGGGCAGAGACTGATGTGAATGTGCAATATATATGTAAAGCACTGCGTAAATTGAAAGCACTATACAAGTACCTGTAAAAAATAACAATAAATATCAATAAAAAGGACAAATAGAGAGGATGAATGCCTCGAACGGAAACAGAGACAGCTATAAAAACCTGACAGATGTTCTAAAACCTCTTCATAACAACAACAAAAAGGTAAAGTTTTGCCATTAGTCATACTTTAACACTGAAGTCATCTTCCAATCACAGTTTTAGTGTCTCCTTATACCTCGACTGTTCCTTTGGAAAACAAGTTACACATCCCAAAATTGTTAAACAGAAATTTTATAATGATTCTACAGCATCCTTTATCAACCAGAGTTCAATGGAACCCGAGGGGTTCCTCCAAAGGTTGCAAGGGGTTCCTTGAGCAATTTCTGCCTCTCAGATAAGTTCCCACTGACACCAGTGACATTTTTAGCCATCATTAAAGAGGAAGTAAACCCTCCTCAAAAAAAAAAAAAAAGACCCTTCAAGACAAAAGGCATAATGAGCTATACTAGCTCATTATGTAGTACTTACCTCTGATCGAAGCACCCGCAGCCATCCACGTCTCCCCCTCCAGCCGCCATGTTGTCCTCTGTTGACTTCCGTGTATCGCGGTTCCGGCGATGTGATTGGCTGGAGCCGCGATAACGTCACTCCCGCGCGTGCACGGCACAGTACAACTGAAGCAACGGCACATAGTGCCAATTGCTTCAGTTGGCTTAAGTGCGCATGTGCCGCATGACATCAGCACATGCAAATACAGGGATATCTCCTAAACCGTGCAGGTTTAGGAGATATCCTTGTTAGCTACAGGTAAGCCTTAATATAGGCTTACCTGTAGCATAAAGTTGTAAACAAGGGTTTACAACAACTTTAAGGGGAATTCTTTCTACTGACAATCGAAGTGAACATTCCTTCCAGTGACCACCACGCTAATGTACTGTGAGCCACAGATAAAGTAATTATTAGCAGGGGTCCCCAGAGACCGAAATGTTATTTCAAGGGCTCCTCCAGGTTAGAAAGCTGTTGTAGGAATGTCTCAATTGTACATGCTGCAGTACCTGACAAAAGCAGATGACAGCAACAACCTGGTCTATAGGACTAACCACCACCTTTTGTATACACTATACATTTTAGCGACCCAATGAAGTCATGTCTTAAAAGATTTAATTTTGTGTACACAATATACTTTACCTAAATAGGAAAAAATAAAGTTGAGTCCCAGGCTATATAGAGGCAGTTGGCAGTGCTCTTGAAATACAAGGTTCAATGTAACACATCTACAAAGAAAGCAGATTAGGGAAAGGATTAGTAAAGTCACAACGGCAAGAATAACGAGGTTCAATCTTATAAACGTTTGTTTGGAATACAGAGTGCACACAAGCTACACATTCATATAAAGCAATCATGTCTAGATCTTATATACTGCAGTCCAACTCTACTTACATTTACATTTTTTACAAACATTCGTCCCACCCAGATTATACACACAGCTGCTCTTTCTCACCCCCATTACATACACAGATCTGCTGGAAATAATATTCTGCTAAAGAGGAATGCCTGAGAGGCAGCCAAAATTCCACATACTGTACTTAGTGAGCAGCAACAAAGTGCCAAACCAAACCAGGGTTACTAGGTGATGCCTACACATGTTGATGTTCCTACAGAAAACCAGAAACGGCATACTTTCACTAGAAGGCGGCAGGTCACAGTCAGGAAGTAAAACCTCAGACATTTCATAGTGCTCAATTTCCTAGACAAGACAATGCAGTATATTTTGTATAGACCAAAATATGTACAATAATAATAATGCATAATAATATATAAATATCACGGTCTGGTAAAACATCAGCAGAAGTAGTGAAGATAGATCCCTCCAACGGAGCTTGGAATAGCAGTAAAAACTCCCAGGGGTTCTACCTTCCAAACCCCCCGCCGCCCCCCCCCCCACCTCAAAAAAAAAAAAAAAAAAAAAAAAAGTTAGTGGTTATTCATACACCTATGCCGAGGTGTTACGCAGGCTATGGTTAAGTAGCTGTCAAGGTGATCCAATGGCGTCAATGACTTGTCACTGCTCAGGAACAATCTTGCAGGTCAGGAGTTCTCACTTCATTGCCTGTATGCTTGCTCTGGTTTACTAGTCTTAGGCCCCTTTCACACTGGGGTGGGAGGTGCGGTGACGGTAAAGCGCCGCAATATTTAGCGGCACTTTACTGGTGGTATTCGGCCGCTAGCGGTGCGGTTTTAACCCCCGCTAGCGGCCAAAAAAGGGTTAATACCGCCCGCAGAGGCGCATTGCCGGCGGTATGGCCACGGTTTCCCATTGGTTTCAATGGGCAGAAGTGGTATATACACACCTTTCCAAAGATGCAGCTAGCAGGACTTTTGGAGTGGTCCTGCTAGCGCACCGCTCCAGTGTGAAAGCCCTCAGGCTTTCACACTGGAGCAACAGCAGCCGCTGTTTAGGGTCGGTTTGCAGGCGCTATTTTTAGAACAATAGCGCCTGCAAACCGCCCCAGTGTGAAAGGGGCCTTAAAGTCCAAGTAACACCACTTTGTTTGTTTTTTTTGGGGGGGGGGGGGGCTTCTGAACTTGCCTTTACCTTCCGATCAGCTCACCTCACTGAGCTCTGCAGAGTCTAACTTAAGCTCTCTGCCCCCTTTTTTCTGAACCCTCAGACAGGCTTATGAATTCAGCACTTGAATGTAGGGCCGAAACAACGAATCGATTAATCGACAACTAATCGATTATGAAAATAGTAATCGATTAATTTCATAATCGATTAATCGGCCAGTAACATAATGGGTTAAAAAAAATAAAAAATGAGCCCTTTACAGTACAAAAAGAGCAAATCACTACTGTAAATATTACTTTCACTGTCCCACAGTAAAAAATGAACCTCTTACAGCAATTATTTGCTCTTTTTGTACTAATTTTAGTTTTTTTAACACCATTATGTTACTAAACATCTCAGGCCTGGGTCACTCCTCTGTTTTTTTTGGTGCTTTTTGCAGAAACACACTACAGGTCATTTAATGTAAAAATGCAGCAAAATTACTTTTTTTTTTTTTTTTTTTTTTTTAACGGTTATTAACCGATTAAACGATTAATCGAAACAATAATCGTCCAACTAATTATGAAAATAATCGTTAGTTGCAGCCCTACTTGAATGTATGTAGAGCAGACTGCAGATACAAATTATGTAGGAGGATTTGTTTCACTTCTGTGCATCACCTGAGGATAGTCCCTTCACTGGGTATACAGGTGAAACTCAAAAAATTTGAATTTCGTGTAACAGTTCATTTATTTCACTAATGCAACTTAAAAGGTGAAACTAACATATGAGATAGTTCAAGCCGTGATTTGTCATAATTGTGATGACTATGGCTTACAGCTCATGAAAACCCCAAATTCACAATCTCAGAAATTTGAATATTGTGAAAAGGTGCAATATTCTAGGCTCAAAGTGTCCCACTCTAATCAGCCAATTAAGCCATAACACCTGCAAAGGGTTCCTGAGCCTTTAAATGTTCTCTTAGGCCTGGTTCACACTGGGGCGACAAACGCTCCGACATTGGGAGCTCATGTCGCGTGAAAATCAATGTTTCCCTATGGGAGCCGTCTTAACTGGTCCGACACATGTCGGTCCGACTTTGAGAATGCTCCCTGTACTACTTTGGTCCGACTTTGATCCGACTTCAACCCATTGACTATCATTGAAGTCGGATCAAAGTCGGACCGCAGTCTTGCATGGTCCGACTTTGGCATGCGACTTGTGCTGTACTGCTCTTGAGGGGGAACTCCAGGCCAAATTTTAAATAAAAAACCGGCGTGGGTTTCCCCTCCAGGAGCATACCAGGCCCTTGGGTCTGGTCTGGATTTGAACGGGCACCCCTACGCCGAAAAAACGGCGTGGGGGGTCCCCCCAAAATCCAAACCAGACCCTTATCCGAGCACACAACCTGGCAGGCCGCAGGGAAAGAGGGGGGGACGAGAGAGCGGCCCCCCCTCCCTCCTGAACCGTACCAGGCCGCATGCCCTCAACATGGGGGGTTTGGTGCTCTGGGGCAGGGGGCAACCTGCGGCCCCCCACCCCAGAGCACCCTGCCCCCATGTTGATGAGGACAGGGCCTCTTCCCGACAACCCTGGCCGTTGGTTGTCGGGGTCTGCGGGCGGGGGGCTTATCGGAATCCGGAAGCCCCCTTCAATAAGGGGGCCCCCGGATCCCGGCCCCCCCACCCTATGTGAATGAGTATGGGGTACATCGTACCCCTACCCATTCACCTGGTGGGAAAAAATTGCAATAAAAAACACTACACAGGTTTTTAAAGTAATTTATTACACAGCTCCGGGGGTCTTCTTCCGACTTCCGGGGGTCTTTTCCGACTTCGGGGGTCTCCGGTGTCGTCTCCGCGCTCTCCGGTTCTTTCTTCCGCCGGGCCTCCGCTAACTTCTTTTTAGCTCTCTTGCTAACGGAGGCCCGGTCTTCCTGTTGTCTCGTCCGGCTCTCCGTTGTCCTTCTGCTGGCCCCTCCACTAACTTCTTGGTAGCTCTTTCGCTAGTGGAGGGGTCGGTCTTCCCGTCGTCGGCTTCTTCTTCCCTCTTCTCCTTCTCGATGTTGACGCGTCCCTTCTTCCCGCTGTAATACTGGCTCTCCGCTCCGCATTAATATAGGCTTCTCATGACGTCAGTCACATGTTCCCATGACGTCACAGTCACATGCTCCGGGGCCATGTGCCCCGGAACATGTGACTGACGTCATGAGAAGCCTATATTAATGCGGAGCGGAGCGGAGAGCCAGTATTACAGCGGGAGGAAGCGACGCGTCAACATCGAGAAGAAGAAGCCGACGACGGGAAGACTGGCTCCTCCACTAGCGAAAGAGCTACCAAGAAGTTAGTGGAGGGGCCGGCAGAAGGACAACGGAGAGCCGGACGAGACGACGGAGAAGACCGGGCCTCCGCTAGCAAAAAAGAGCTACAAAGAAGTTAGCGGAGGCCCGGCGGAAGAAAGAACGACACCGGAGACCCCCGAAGTCGGAAAAGACCCCCGGAAGTCGGAAGAAGAGCGCCGGAGTCGGAAGAAGACCCCCGGAGCTGTGTAATAAATTACTTTAAAAACCTGTGTAGTGTTTTTTTATTGCAATTTTTTTTCCACCAGGTGAATGGGTAGGGGTACGAAACTAAGGGCCCCCCCCCATGCCGGGGACCAAACTAAGGGCCCCCCCCCCCTATGCCGGGTACCAAACTAAGGGGGCCCCCCCCATGCCGGGTACCAAACTAAGGGCCCCCCCCCTATGCCGGGGACCAAACTAAGGGGGGGCGGGAGTGGTGATTGCCAGACGTTTTTTTCACCTTAATGCACAGGATGCATTAAGGTGAAAAAACATGAGGGTTTACAACTCCTTTAAGAGTTTCAATTTGTATGCAATCAGGCAGGCCCTTGCACTACACGGTTTTGGTAAATCTGAAGACAAAAATTTGCAGAAAATCTAATAGTGTGTATGGGGTCTTAGCCGGATTCTCGCCAGCGGCAGAGCGACCTCCCACTGCATCTGGCTACAGAAGGAGCGATTTTATAGGGATATAGAAGTACCGTATATACTCGAGTATAAGCCGACCCAAATATAAGCCGAGGCACCCAATTTTACAAAAAAACTGTGAAAACTGGGAAGACGTATTGACTCGAGTATAAGCCTAGGGTGTCCATCTGCATGCCTTACTGTGCCCATGCCTCACCTGACGTTTAACATGGGAGTCTATAGAAGGGGTGCCCGGTTTGAAAAATCGGTGCTCCCCAGCCGTAGGCCCTACGGATAACAAACTTTTCACACTTGTAGAGGAACAGTGGGGCTACATGTGTGCCAAGTTTGGAGTCCAGGGGACCTACGACCGGCCGGTACCGGGTCCCCAAAGTCCGGGAGATTAGGCGCAAAAAGGTGACTCGAGTATAAGCCGAGGGGGGCATTTTCAGCACAAAAAAAAATGTGCTGAAAAACTCGGCTTATACTCGCGTATATACGGTAGCTTCCTGCTGATCCTGTTGCTGGCCATTTGTCTCTTAGCAGCAGGATTGCCCATCTGACGCTCACATTTTCAAAATGTTGATACAAACTTACTGAAACACAAACAGCTTTCAGAAACAACATAAGTAACCACAAACTTGCCGATTACTCAAAACTTCCCATTTTATTACAATAGAAACATTTCTAGACGCTGGTCTAATTATATGCTGTAACTCAAAAAGAGAACCATAAAAAAAAAAAAACACAGCTGCTTTAACAAAAACATAAAAGCTTAAAGTGGAAGTCCACTTTTTAACTTGTACCAACAGGCAAGCCTATAATAAGCTTACCTGTAGGCATAGTGAATATCTCATAAACCTGCACCATTTAGAAGATATTCACACTGGTTGCAGCCAGTGACATCACCGACGCATGCGCTCTGGAGGGACGGCGTACCCGGGCAGTAACTTCAGAGCTCTGAGTCGGGGTGCCAATCATAGAGCCGGAGCCCACAAACCTGGAAGACCGGGTGAAGATGGAGGGATTCCCCCATCCACCTCGAATATGTGAATGGGTGAATCTGCACATATTTTTTTTTCATTTAACTTGCTGATTGAACGAAAGAAAATGTATAGCCTGCCTCAAAGTAAGTCTGTTTGAAGTCAACATCACAATGACACACATTTAACCTCGTAAATCCCTCTGTAAAAATCAATGGTGGCAGCTGTATCCACAAATTTGTCACATGAGCAAACATTGCTCGTCAGCTCCTTTGTGGAAGACATGATAGTGCGAACACCAGAGAAGGATGAAGAACTTTTAGTAGTATTCGGGCTCTTGCACCTGGGCATACTGTACAGCCCATAGCCATACATCATAAAATACACCTATATTAGCAGCACCTGGGAGCCACATCTGCAACATTATTCTGCCCATCTAAATGTATTAAACAATATGCTGTATGTGGGTATAAGTGTTTTTGGATGTATTTCCCTTAACAGGAGACTTCTCAGTTCAATGATCTATGTCCACACATGTGCGTGTGTACATGAGTGATAACTTGCGTGTGTGGTATGAGTAATAAGTACAGATCATCTCGAATGCATGTTAATAACTATTATTTACCTGAGGATTTGAGGTTGGAAAAGTAGATGTAAACCCTGAATGAGTGACGTGTATCAAACAAATGCCATGTTGTTAATATAAAAACACTCTTTTCACCCTTTCAGGCCCATAGTAGAAATGCAAAAATTGCTCTGGTACAGGGGTGAGATATAAAATGGTTAAAAGGTAAAGCTAAACTCTAAGCAGACAGCTA
Source organism: Rana muscosa (assembly GCA_029206835.1). Taxonomy (NCBI): domain Eukaryota; kingdom Metazoa; phylum Chordata; class Amphibia; order Anura; family Ranidae; genus Rana; species Rana muscosa. The sequence goes on from CM055128.1 coordinate 95,762,374, forward strand.
AAATACACACATAGTAAGGGGGAGATGTTGTAGCTGCCAGAAGTAATTAGGGCTGATAGGGTAAACTAAGGGTTAATAGTGGGGTTCAATGGGAATTATATAATTATATCTTTTTTGCGGGGGCTGCTTTAATTAACATCATATGCAAGCTCATCCCTTTTATCTGCACAAGAAAAAAAAAGAAAAAAGAAATAGATACAAATGTAACAATGTTATATTGTATCCTGATTGTTCCACTGGATAGGGTTTATAAATAATGTTACTTTGTATCTCTATCACTCCTCTAATAGTGTGTGTATACATATACATATACACACACACATATATATATATATATATATATATATATATATATATATATATATATATATATATATATATATTTGACCTCCGGAAGACTTATCCCTCTAAGGCCCCTTTCACACTGGGGCGGGCAGGAGCGGTGGCGGTATAGCAGCGCGATTTTCAGCGCTGCTATACCGTCGTTCTTACCGCGGTATGCGGTCGCTAGGGGGGTTAATTTAACCCCCGCTAGCGGCCGAAAAAGGGTTAATACCGCCCGCAAACCGTGGCTATTGCCGCGGTTTGCGGGCGGTATTACCGCGCTGTCCCATTGATGTCAATGGGAGACCGCGGTAAAGGAGCGGTGAACACACCGCTCCTTTACCGCTGTAAAGAAGCGGCTAGCAGGACTTTTGGAGCGGTCCTGCTAGCGCACCGCTTCAGTGTGAAAGCCTTTGGGCTTTCACATTGAAGGCACAGGGCAGGATTTTTTCATGCGGTATAACAGCGCTATTATTAGCGCTAAACCGCATGAAAAACGCCTCAGTGTGAAAGGGGCCTAAGTGCCGGTTCACACTGCAGTCCGAGATCGGATGTCATTTGCACCGCACATCACATGCGATGTCTGTACGATGCTATTTCAGCCATACAAATAGTATGGCTGAATTCGCATCGCATTTGGACCAAACTCGCACAGGACCCTTTTTTTGGTCCGCAGCAGAATCGGATTGCATGGGTGTTCACACCCATGCGATCCAATTCCTGTCCGAATTTGCAGATTGCACTGCAATAATGCAAACAGATTTGGGGGTGTCATTAACTATTAACTGACACTCCCAAAAGTTTGCATAGGGCAGTATGAACTGCCGCCGGGAGACATGCGATGCAGGAAGTCGCAGTGGATTTGCAGGGTTCCCGCATCGCTAAAGTGTGAACCGAGTCTTGATGGCCAGACCATTTTCTGCTATACGGCACTGTGTTACTTTAACTGACAATGGCTCGGTCACGCAACAATGTACCCAAATAAAATTTATATTTTTTTCCCCCCACAAATAGAGCTTTCTTTTGGTGGATTTGATCACCACCACATTTTTTTTTTCCACTACAAACAAAAAAAGACCGTAAATTTAAAAAAAAATATATCAAATATATATATTATTTACTTTCTGCTATAAAACATGTCCAATGAATAAAAAAAAAAAATTCTTCATAAATTTAGAATGTATTCTGCTACATAATTTTGGTAAAAAAAAAAAAAAAAATCACGATTGGTTTTGTGCAAAAGTTATAGCGCCTACAACCTATGGGATATATACTGGAATTTTAATTATTTTTTAATACTAGTAATCAGTGGCGGCCGCTCATGCAGGGTGCACGGTCACAGCCCCCCCCCCTAATCTACATGCAGGATGTTGGATGCATGGATTTCAACAGGCTTTTTTTTTTTATTTGGAAGCACATGATTGGCCCTAATTGGCTTAAAAAAAAGAAGAAGGATGGGCTTGGGGTGCAGAGCACTGCGCCCCGAGCCTACCCAGTTGTGTGACATTAGCGAATTAATATTCGCTAATGTCTTCCTGTTTTTCCTCCCACCCAATGAGGAAGCGGGTCCTAAGACCCCATTGGCTGGACTCCTGATTGACTTTATATCTCAGTCCCTCCTCTAGCACATTGTTTATAAAAAGTTGTGTCAGACAGTTGTTTTTTTGACAGCAGCAGCTATTACAGGCGATTTATTTACACAGCAACTCCCGGCTATCATTTTGAAAGTCAGGAATTTCCAGCAAATGTGAGGGTAGCAGAGCAGATGGACTGGGCATACTCCATAAGCTCTATGTACTTCTTTTGGGTGTGTATAGTACTCACAGTCTCCACAATTGGGTAAAGAATTATTATTTCTAATGATGGGGCTGTTTGGATTTCTAAATATAACACATTTACAATTATAAAAGTCTAAAGAGGCCATGCCTGATAATATTCAAATCAATGGATTCCCTAAACCAGAATAACTTGTTATCTGAGCTTTTCCTGAAAGTCGGTGGAAGGTGAATGAAGGTGAACAGCTATGTGATGCCAAAGAGGAGAGGCGGAATTTCGTTTTCTTATAAAACTTTCCATGTGTATGTGCTCTTTAGAGGGGTGTTGTTTTCCTTCATTTGGAGTGCACTTTAAGCCCTTATGCAGGAAACGCACAGCACAGAACAAGGGTTTCCTGCACCTCCTTCTGCTGTGAACGAGCCCCAATACCTGGCCAATGTTAAAACTGAACTCTGGGCAGATTAGAAAACACCACCAAATAGTTCAGTTGATCGCTCATTATGGATGGGGGTCAGCCTATGAGAACACAAGGGGGTGTGCAGTGCTGTTATTGACATTGAAGGAACACACCTGCACTGCAGCAAACCAACACACTAATCACTAAAGTCACGCTCCTAAAAAAGGGCCCGGGTGCGGTATCAGGGCCAGTTCACACCCGCAGCTGTGTTAGAATGCGATGACAGCGGTGGCACTGCAGACAGCACATCGCATTGTTTACATTTTTTTGAAATGTCACAAAGTGAGAATTCGCAAAGTGCTTTTGGCCACAGCGCGTGTGTTGTGGTGGATTGGTCTGCGCCAAAAAAAGTAGTGCATGCTGCACTGTTTTCCAGCGCACACCATTGTAACAGTGGCGAGAACAAGGATTTTTAAGTAGGGATGGCATTGGGCAAGGCTGTTCAGCGCAGTGCCAATACACCCCATATGACCGGCCCTTAGCCATGCTGGGAGCATTGGCAACCCATTCAAAATAAATGTGCTGCCTTAACAGGTTAGTAAACCCAGGACCCTGCATTCACTATATCTGGTCTCCCACAGAACATGGAAATGCAATCATTTTAGTAAATATAAACTGCTAAATACCTTTTCTCATCAGCAGTATATAGCAGTCTTGTATCTTCTATCAGTGCCTGGTTAAAGTTTGTAGGAGGAGTTTTCATACTGTACTGGCTGGCCTATCAGGATGCAGGACCCCTGACCGTCTCTGGACAGTGCTGATTGGCCCTGTGCTGATCACATGCACTCTCCCCTCTCCCCAAAAAAATAAAAATAAACACTCTCTAGCAATACACAGCAAACTGAGCAAGTGCAGCCTGATTCCAGTAACTCTGTCTTATCCGGACATGTTTTGGGGGCAATGCAAGAAGAGGAAGATCTGTGCATACAGGATCAATAGGCCTTTTTTACACAATGCAAAGGATTAACCCCTTAGGTTCTACAGTGAGTATAACAAGCATGCTTTACTGCATATACAGACTGATTTTACTGTTGTGAATTAAGTAACACTTTAAAGCTTGTAGGAGGAGGTTTTTATTCATCCCTGACCCTCTGTCTGGACAGTGCCGATTGGCCCTTTGCTAATCACATGCACCCTCCCAAGAAAAAAAAAAAAACACAACACTACACTCCCTAGCAATACACACCAAACTAATGTGCCTTCTAGGGCTCTGTACTGTCAGGAGATGGATTGGGGACAGTGGAAGAAGGGGAGGATCAGAGAAGACAGGAGCAAAGAGCCTTTTTGCACAATGCAGAGGATTAACCGTAGGTTCCACAACAAGAAAAACAAGCATGATTTACTGCATATACAGACTGATTTTACTGTTGTGGGTTTAGTAGCACTTTAAAGCGGAGTTCTAGTCATTTGTTTATTAAAAGTCAGCAGCTACAAGAATTGTAGCTGCTGACTTTTAATAAACAGCCACTCACCTGTCCCATGATCCAGCGCTGTACTCATCGCAGCCGTGTTCTCCCTCAGCTGTTCCGGTGTCTCTACTATGGGCACCCGGCTGTGGCAGCTTGCGGCTTCACAGCCGGGTGCCCACTGCGCATGCCCGAGTGGCGCTGCGGTCTGTGATGGGCCTGGAAATCTTCTAGAACCTGTCATATGTCCCAGAAGACTTCGGGAGGGAGAGCTTCTGCTTCCAGTTGCCTAGGTGACTGGAACAGAAGTGGGAGTGGGTACCTGTCAATTTCGGGTACCTGCTCCTCCCCAAAAGCTCAGTTTCACAAACAGGAGTCGGGTAGGAGGCATTAAAGCGGAAGTTCCCCCTTTGGGTGGAACTCTGCTTTAGGTAAAACTAAAACCTTTTTTTTTTTTTTTAGTTATGGATAGAATGGAGAGGGATTAGAACACCTGTCAGATTTTGTTGCTGTTTCCCCATTCTGGGAGGCGATTGCCGCTTTCACGTCCGTCCCCCTGCGTGGAGGGAGGAGGCGATAGCCGCTATCACGTCCGTCCCCCTGCGTGGAGGGAGGAGGCGATAGCCGCTATCACGTCCGTCCCCCTGCGTGGAGGGAGGAGGCGATAGCCGCTATCACGTCCGTCCCCCTGCGTGGAGGGAGGAGGCGATAGCCGCTATCACGTCCGTCCCCCTGCGTGGAGGGAGGAGGCGATAGCCGCTATCACGTCCGTCCCCCTGCGTGGAGGGAGGAGGCGATAGCCGCTATCACGTCCGTCCCCCTGCGTGGAGGGAGGAGGCGATAGCCGCTATCACGTCCGTCCCCCTGCGTGGAGGGAGGAGGCGATAGCCGCTATCACGTCCGTCTCCTGCATGGGGGGAGGAGGCGATAGCCGCTATCACGTCCGTCTCCTGCATGGGGGGGGGTCCATCTCCTGCATGGGGGGGGCGATTGCCGCTATCACGTCCATCTCCTGCATGGGGGGGGGGGGGGGGGCAATTGCCGCTATCACGTCCATCTCCTGCATGGGGGGGGCGATTGCCGCTATAACGTCCATCTCCTGCATGGGGGGGGCGATTGCCGCTATCACGTCCATCTCCTGCATGGGGGGGGGGGGGGGGGGGCGATTGCCGCTATCACGTCCATCTCCTGCATGGGGGGGGGGGCGATTGCCGCTATCACGTCCATCTCCTGCATGGGGGGGGGGCGATTGCCGCTATCACGTCCATCTCCTGCATGGGGGGGCGATTGCCGCTATCACGTCCATCTCCTGCATGGGGGGGGGGGTGATTGCCGCTATCACGTCCATCTCCTGCATGGGGGGGGGGGGGCGATTGCCGCTATCACGTCCATCTCCTGCATGGGGGGGGGGGGGGCGATTGCCGCTATCACGTCCATCTCCTGCATGGGGGGGGGGCGATTGCCGCTATCACGTCCATCTCCTGCATGGGGGGGGGGCGATTGCCGCTATCACGTCCATCTCCTGCATGGGGGGGGGGCGATTGCCGCTATCACGTCCATCTCCTGCATGGGGGGGGGGGGGGGCGATTGCCGCTATCACGTCCATCTCCTGCATGGGGGGGGGGGGCGATTGCCGCTATCACGTCCATCTCCTGCATGGGGGGGGGGGGCGATTGCCGCTATCACGTCCATCTCCTGCATGGGGGGGGGGCGATTGCCGCTATCACGTCCATCTCCTGCATGGGGAGGGGGCGATTGCCGCTATCACGTCCATCTCCTGCATGGGGGGGGGGGGGCGATTGCCGCTATCACGTCCATCTCCTGCATGGGGGGGGGGGGGGCGATTGCCGCTATCACGTCCATCTCCTGCATGGGGGGGGGGGGGTTGGGGGGAGGCGATTGCCGCTATCACGTCCGTCTCCTGCGTGGGGCGCGATTGCCACCATCATGTCTGTTTCCCACGTAGGGGTTTGATCGCCGCCTTCTCGTCTGTCTCCCGCAGGTAGGTGGTGTTAGTTAGTCGCCATCACCCCCAAAATACTGGAGCACCAGCCTAACTATAGCAAGGAAAAGCCAGGTCACCAAACCCAGCAGTAAATTATATAATACAGGGTTTATATCGTTTACACAGCACTTTACAATATAAATGGGAGACAATACAATAAGAAGAGCTTACAATCTAATATCCCAGGACTGGCAGAACAGAACCCCCCAGAAGTCCTATGTGTGTACACAGTGTAAGCACAGCCCTCTGGCACTGTACACAATACACCCCATATACTACTGTCCCTCCATTATATAACCCCCTCACACAGACAGCTCAGGTCACAGACGGAGCACACGGTCACACTCAGCCTTCCTCTCACCTTGAGCTTCTCCTCCAACTCCCCCGTCCGCTTCCCCGGACTCCAATCCCCCCCAGTGTAACCGGCCGCCGACGACTCCGCGCTGCGCATGCGCCAAGCGGCCCGGGGCGTGACGTCAATGACCAGCACACCACGCCTCCCCTCTTGTCAGCTGCTCGCTGAATTCCAGGACCGGATCACGTGATGGCCCGGGCACAGAGGCAATGGGAGGAGCAAGTGGAATGTGAAGGGCGACGTCAAAGTGACTAAGCAGGGGTGACGTCAGAGGTGTAAACATGAATACCGAGTGACAGTGGATGATGTCAGCACGGGTCATGCTATCGCTGATGTGTTTTTGAAGCTGCATGATCCTGGGCTGTCATCCTTATTCTTGCTTAGGGGTGTGGTCTGTGGATGGATGGAGCTGGAACTCTTGGCTAGGTTCACTCCTTCGCATTGCAATGCTGCTGTCATGTACAGTGTGGAAAAATGAATGAATTGTCCCTGTAAAGGCCGATCTGATTTTCCAACGGGAATTGTGTGATGACAGGCTGTTGTCGGATAATACGACAGTTTGTATGCTCATCGGACAATTGTCAGATTTTCCGCCAACAAATGTTGGATAGCATGCTTTAAAATTGTCTGCCAACAAATGTGTGTTGTCGGATTATCAGATTGTGTGTACACAAGTCCATCGGACAAAACGCTAAAGTACAAACACGCATGCTCCCAAGCAATGCTCACCATAACCCATTAGTAGAAGTTGCTCAAAGGGTGGCGCTAAAGAGCTGAAAAACCACACAGTTTCGTGTTTGTTGGCCGACAATTATTTGCCGTTTGTATGCAAGACAAGTTCCTGGCCAACGCCCTTCAGACAAAAGTCCTATGCTTTGTCCGCAGAAAATCCGATCGTGTGTACCAGGCTTTACTCTTTAAATAAAGTTGAATAAAAGAAAAAAAAAAAAAAACATTCTTTGCAATGCACTGAAACACGCATGGTACAGGTCCCTGCCGGAGTGGACACCACACCAGCCTACGCAGCGAGACACTTTTTAACTCTTAGTGTGAGCCAGGCTGAAATGTAAAGCCTGGTACACACGATCGGATTTTCTGCGGAAAAAGCGTAAGGCTTTTGTCCGAAGGGCGTTGGCCAGGAACTTGGCAAAGAATTTTTGGCCAACAAACACGAAACAACGTGGTGTTTCAGCTCTTTAGCGCCACCCTTTGGGCAACTTCTGCTAAAGTTGTGTTATGGTGAGCATTGCTTCTGAGCATACGTGTTTGTACTTTGGAGTTTTGTCCGATGGACTTGTGTACACACGCTCGGATAATCCGACAACACACATTTGTTGGCAGACTATTTTAAAGCATGCTATCCAACAATTGTTGGTGGAAAATCCGACAACAATTGTCCGATGGAGCATACAAACTGTCAAATTATCCGACAACAGCCTGCCATCACACAATTCCCGCCGGATAATCCAATCGTGTGTACGGGCCTTTACATTTAGCACGTGTTCGCCCTCGTTCACATTGAACGTGGCTTTGAAATCGTGCGACTTCATCTGATTTTAAAACCGCATTTCAGTGCGACTTCAAAGATATCTGTGTGGCTTCATGCACAGATGTCTATTGAAGTCGCACCCCACATCGGCAAAAGTAGTGCAGGAACTACTTTTGCAAATCGGTGCGGCGCCGCAAAGTCAGCGTCACACTAATTGGAAAGTAAAATTGCCTGCAATAGACAGCGACTTGTCATGCGATTTGACCTGTCGCATTACAAATCGCTCCAATGTGAACGAGGGCATACGTTGTTATGCGTTTTACTTATTTTTGCGTTGGGTTGTGTCTATTTTGTTGCAGCAAAAGCCAAAATACTTTGCTTGCAGTGCTCTCCTCACGGTGTGACAACACATGAGGAAATGAGATAAGATAACTGGCAACTCTGTTTACATTGTGATTAGACACAGTTGATCAATCACAGCGGCCCTTTACCATGATCTGTGATCAGCTGTGTCAGAAGGAAAGAGGTATGGTTTCCGGGAGGAACGAGAAAGACGGCTACAGTGCAGGAAGGAAGTGGTAAATTCACAGTCAGGTGCAATAATAAACTTGTATTGAAACAATACAATACCAGTTCACAACAATCCTGGTGGGAAGACTGCCCAGCCAGGTGTACTCATGGTTACAGCAACGTGAACAGAGCAGGTCCCAGCAAGAAGGATAGCATCTGTAGAGAGGGGCAGAATAAGGACTAGACATCTCGTGCCCTGTCGGGAAGATGTCCAGAAGAGTTGTGACCCCACTCTTTCTCTCCTTGTCCCCAACAGGTGGGATAACTTTCCCTACACTACCCGCTCTAATAAAACGTGCCAATCCGGAGAGCCTGTGCCTTAAATAGGCTCTGCCTGACTCAAAATGACTGCCAGAGTCACATGTGGCAACAGCATCCAACCGAAATCGCTTCCCCAGTGACCCAGGATTCTGACAGCCACAAGCATAACATCCAGAGGCAGAGGCATGATGGGACTTGTAGTTTTGCAACAACTCGAGTTTTGATCACCTGACTCATTCTCCTATGGAACTCCTTACCCCAATCTGTCAGATTATCCCCTACTCTATTAGCTTTTAGACGATCCCTGAAAACCATCCCCTTCAAAGAAGCCTATCCTGCCCACACCTAACAGCTGTATTTTCATTTTCTCCATCAATTTATCCACAGTATATGCTTAGCCATAAATATGATTGGCTGAGAAATTATGTCTAGAGTTGAGCGGACACCTGGATGTTTGCATACCTCCCAACACGCACGGATTGTGCGGGAACTTCCCGCACCGACACTAATTTCCCGCAGACCCACGAGAGGATCGAATTTCCCGCAATCGTCGGAGGATCCCCGCTCAACAACTTTAATGGGAGGGGAAAAAAAATGTGAAAGACATTTCAAAAGTTGGGAGGTATGCGTTTGGGTTCGACCGAACTTCGCAAAAAAAGTTTGAGTTCGGGACCCGAACTTGACCCCAAACCCCATTGAAGTCAATGGGGACCCGAACCTTTGAGGACTAAAATGGCTCTAAAAAAGTAATGGAAAGGGCTAGAGGGCTGCAAATGGCAGCAAGATGTTGTTAAGAGCATGGCAAGTGCTCTGCAAACAAATGTGGATAGGGAAATAACTTAAAATAACATAAAATACATAAAAATTTAAAATAATAATCTTGACCTAGGAGGACAAGGTGCATATGGAGTAGGAGGTTCAGGTGGAAGCGGCAGTGGAGGAGGACGAGGTAGCCAACACTGGTTTTTATTTTTAATTAGGGTACACCCCAAAAGAGTGAGAAAGATCAAAAATACAACAATGGCTGGGTAAGGCCGGTATACATGTCTATTCTGCACAAGGTACGGACAAGTCCTGTGGGATCCATGCCTGGTTCATTTTAATGAACGTGAGCTTGTCCACATTAACTCTGGAAAGGCGGCTGTGCTTGTCTGTGATAACGCGCCCCGCCGTGCTAAATACACGTTCAGATAATAGGATTTTTGTACTCACCGTAAAATCCGTTTCTCTGACGTCCATGGACTGACACAGCTCTCATACTGTTTATGTGTGGGTATATGTCCCTGCTTGCAGGAGAAGACCCTAGGCAGAATGTTAGATGTTAAAACATTCTAGAACAAAACCAGAGCTGAACAGCCCCGCCCAGGGGGGGGGGCAGTCCCTCCGGACATTACCCTTGCACCTGCAGCTAGCAGCCTCAGTTCGTAACAAAGCAGTACAAACCTTAAAAGGAGGGGTGGGTGCTGTGTCAGTCCATGGATGTCAGAGAAAAGGATTTTACGGTGAGTACAAAAATCCTATTTTCTCTTATCGTCCATGGACTGACACAGCTCCAATACTGATTACGTGTGGCACGTCCCAAAGCAGTATAAGAAAAGGGTGGAAGCAAAATAGTAAAAGGAACAACCAAAACTTCACTCCAAACCAGCAGAGCTCCTCAACGGAGGAGTTGCAACATTAAACAGCGGCCTGCAACACTTTGCGGCCGAAGGAAGCATCCGATGATTCAGCCACATCAACCATATAGAACTTAGAAAAGGTATGAACGGACGACCAGGTCGCCGCCTTGCACACTTGTGCAACCGACGCTTGATATCGGAAAGCCCAGGAAGCACCAATTGCCCTGGTGGAATGCGCCGTAACCGGGAAGGGAGGCGCCCGCCCCTTAATGGCATAGGCCTGTATAACAGTCTGTCTGATCCACCTAGAAATGGTGGCAGACGATACCGCTTGGCCCTGTTTTGGACCAGAGACAGACACAAACAGTGAGTCAGACTTCCGAATAGAAGCAGTAGCCGCCAGGTATACCCGTAAGGCACGCACCACATCCAAATTGTGAAGCGCAAACTCTCTAGGATGCAATGGGTGAGGGCACAAGGACAATGTCCTCATTAAGGGGAAAAGCCGAAACCACCTTAGGAAGGAAAGACGGTCGCGGTCGCAACACCGCCTTATCCTTATGGAGGACCAGGTAAGGCGACTTGCATGACAGAGCCGCCAACTCAGACACCAATCTAACAGAAGTGATGGCCACTAAGAAACCCACCTTCTGGGACAAAGTTAAAAGAGGAATATCTCTTATATTTTCAAAAGGAGGTTCCTGAAGAACCGAGAGCACTAAGTTCAGATCCCAAGGAGGGAGCGGAGGCTTGGCAGGTGGAACCACATGGCGTACCCCCTGTACAAAAGTGCTAACTAAGGAATGACCTGCTAGGGGTCTTTGAAAGAAAACGGCCAAGGCTGAAATCTGACCCTTAATAGTGCTCAAAGCCAGCCTTTGTGCAACACCACGCTGCAAGAACCGCAGGATTCTGGGGACAGAGTACGTCCGTGGACGCCAGTCTAGCTCTTCGCACATAGCGATGTAAGCTCTCCAGGTACGGTGATAGATCTTCCTAGAAGACGACTTCCTTGCCCTAAGCATGGTCGAAATTACCGAATCCGACAGGCATCGGTCCTTCAGCACCTGGCTCTCAATAGCCATGCCGTTAAAGCCAGAGACTGTAAAGCAGGATGAAAGATAGGACCCTGAGACAGAAGGTCCTCCCTCAAGGGCAGACATCAAGGGACGTCTGCGATGAGACGTACCAGGTCGGCGTACCAGTGACGCCGAGGCCAGTCCGGGGCAATGAGGATCACCGGGATGCCCTCGGTCGCTATCCTGCGCAGCAGACGAGGCAGCAACTGCAGCGGAGGGTAGGCATACATTAAGCGATACTGACCCCACGGGGCCACTAACGCGTCCGAGGCATCCGCCCAGGGGTCCCTGGACCTGGCCACAAACCTCGACACCTTGCGATTGAGTCGAGATGCCATCAGGTCCACATCCGGAGTGCCCCACCGCCGACAAAGGAGTTGAAACACCTCCGGATGCAAGGACCACTCCCCCTGGTCCAGGGACTGGCAGCTCAGATAGTTCGCCTGCCAGTTTTCTACGCCCGGAATGTAGACGGCTGACAGCGCCGGCTCGCTTCTTTCCGCCCACCTTAGGATGTGGGCAACCTCGGATGCCGCAGCCGAGTGCCCCCCTGATGGTTGACATATGCCACGGCCGTGGCGTTGTCCAACTGGATTCTGACCGAGCGGCCCTGTAGCCTCTTCGACCACGCGGAGAGACACAGTCTGATCGCCCACAATTCCAGGACGTTGATGGGGAGATGAGATTCGCCCAGAGCCCTTGAGCTGACAGGACTCCTCCCCGGCCCGTCAAGCTGGCGTCCATCGTGACCACCGTCCATTGGATGGGGAGGAACGACTTCCCGGCCCGAAGAGCCGGGGATCTCAGCCACCACGTCAGGGACGCCTTGACAGAGTGACTCACCTGAATCTGAAGATCCAATGACAATGGGGACTTGTCCCAAACAGACAGAATTCCCTTCTGCAATGCCCGAGTGTGTGATTGGGCATACGGAACCGCCTCGAATGAGGCCGCCATTAGTCCCAGGACTCTCATGCAGAAGCGAATTGACAACCATTTTTGGGACGTCAGAACCCGCACTGCCGACTGAAGTGTCAGTAACTTCTCTGAGGGTAGAAACACCTTCGCTGCCGAAGTGTCCAAGATCAGACCCAGATACTCCAATCGTTGAGTCGGGACTAGAACCGACTTCTGCATGTTCAGAAGCCATCCGAAGTCCCGGAGGGTCTGACTGACTATTGTCACATTTTCCTCCAATTCTGAGCCATTTTCTGCTCCGAGAAGAAGATTGTCCAGATAGCCCACGATAACAATTCCTCGCTGTCTCAGCAAAGCTAGAACCGGGGCAAGCACTTTGGTGAAAACCCGTGGTGCCAATGCTAAGCCGAAGGGAAGAGCCACGAACTGATAGTGGACTTCGCCTATGGCAAAGCGCAGAAACCTTTGGTGACTTGCGCAAATTGGAACGTGCAAGTAAGCGTCCTTGATATCCAAGGACGCCAAAAAATCCCCTTGGTGGAGTGTCGCGATCCCCGTGCGAATGGATTCCATCCGGAATTTTAGTACCCTCACATAGACATTCAGGGCCTTGAGGTCCAGGATTGGCCGGACCCCGTCCTTCTTCGGGACAACAAACAGGTTTGAGTAAAACCCCTGAAACCTCTCATGCCACGGAACCGGCACAATTACTCCGCACCTGATTAGATCCTGTACGGCCCCCAAGAGGGCTGCCCGGCGGGCAGGAAGGAGAGGGAGGTTTGAGAGAAAGAACCTGTTTGGGGGCCACGAGCGGAACTCTATCCTGTATCCCGAGGTGACCACCTCGCACACCCACCGGTCAGAGATCCGGGAGGTCCACCGCACCTAGAACCTGCAAAGATGTCCCCCCACCCCAGAGTCGGGCAGGGGCAAAACTTCGTGTGGTGGTGGGCTTGGGAGCTTGCTTGGTAGGCTTACGCACCCAGGGACGCCTTTGTCCCCCAGCCGCACTTTTTTCAGTCTGGGCGGGCTTACCCGTGGATTCTGACTGACGAAAAAACGTCTTCGCCGGAAAGGAAGGGCCCGGCCTGCGGTGGGGCTCCTTTCCCTTAATAGACTGGGGAAGGAAGGTGCTCTTACCTCCTGTGACATCTTTAATAATGTCATCCAGGGCGGCCCCAAACAGTCTACCGCCCTCAAAGGGCAAGTCAGCCAGGAGCTTTTTGGAAGCTAGGTCGGCCGACCAGCATTTCAGCCAGATAAGGCGACGCAGCACCACAGCAGAGATAGAGGCCCCAGATATTAAAGGGGCCGCATCCAAAGTGGCATCGTACACGAAGACTAAACCCTGCGCAAGTTGGTGAGCCAGGGCAATGGTCTCAGGAGGTAGATTATGCTCCTGCACTGTCTGGTGCAAAATCTTTGCCCATCCTGTGAGTGTCTGAGACACAAGCGTCGCCGCCACTATAGGGCGTAAAGCAGACCCCAATAAGGTAGTCATAGTTTTACTCAGCACTTCTGACCTCCTGTCAGTGGGATCCTTAAATGTAGGAGTCCCTTCCATCGGGAGTGTGGTAGCCTTATTCAAACGGGCGACCGGGGGGTCGACCACTGGGGGGAGAGTCCACTTCTTAACCAGGTTCTCCTCAAAGGGGTACCTTAAAGCTAGGCGCCGCGGGACCGTCAAAGTCTTCTGCGGCTTATCCCAGACTTGGTCAATGAATGTATCAAAAAAAGGCACATATGGAAAGACCTTTTTTGAAGAAACGGCTTTAAAGGAACCAAAGGATACAGCTTCCACCTGAGGTTCCTCAGCCTCAACATTCAGCTTGAGAGTGTCCCTCACAGCATCAATGAGCTCACTTACAAGCACCCTGTCAGTTGCTGGTTCAAGACAGGGGTCTTCCTCACAAGGACTGTCCTGTCCAAACATATCAAAATCCTCAGAGCTAGGGTCCTGAGCAGCAGTAGCTAAGCCCATATCTGAGACAGAGCACTCCCCCTACAGGAGAATGTGTGGGGAGGGGGCGCTTTACAGCTCCCGTGCGCTCGCACACCGCTTCCATCCTGACAAGGAATGATTCCAGGACTGCCGACAACTGGTCCATAGGGACCGCAGGTGCAGGAGCACTGCCAGTTGCCTCTGACAAGTGTGGAGAAGCAGGTGAACCAGACTCCATACTGCCACCCTCTGAGACCTTATTCACTACTACAGTGAATAATACCGTCCACCCACTGGCTGTGCTGAGGCTGAGGAGGGGATACCCGGAGGACTCACCACCCTTAGGGACCGCTCAGTTCCACTGTATGAGCCACGCTGCAGCGCGAGTGAAGCCTGAGGAGAGTGAAGAATCTGTGAGGAGACTGAGGAAATTTGCGCCGTCAGCAATACCGCTAGAGGCCGAAATCGAAAGTGAAAGCGCCACGGCTACAAGAAAATGGCTAACTGCGCAATTGAGCCGCGGCAAGATGGCCACCGAGCGCACTATTCAAATTCAAAAAACAGCGCTAATGGCGCATGCAATAAAGCCTCACACACTCCACACCAGAACACTGCTCCACTCCCAGAGTTCACCAACAGCCATGAGCGCCCCCCCCAGACCAGAGCGACCCCCCAAGCACCCCCACACAGCACAGCACCAGTACAGGGTGCAGAGAGCAGCATAACAGGGGGGAGACAGGGAGAAACACAGCCAGCATGTACTCACCTGCCATTAAGAGAGACTACTTACCCGTCCCAGAGGGACCCACTGGCTTGTTTCAGACAGACCTATCACAGAGTAGTACTGCGTAGCTGTCGGCCCGGTCCACCGCGAAAGATACAGTCAGTCAGGTACTGTTCAATCTTGAGAGGACCGCGAGAGCATAAAAGAAGCCCGGCCACCCCTGGAGTCATGGGGCATGTCGTGAACTGAGTCTCACGCACACAAGGTGAGGATCAGCACGCTTGATGGTCGGACAGGGAAGAGTACGAGGATACCAGTGTACCCAACCTGTTGCCCAGCCGACAGTTGATTGAAGGTCTCAAAAATAAAATTATACAATTCCCAAAGGAATAAAATTTAAAAGTAAAATCTTCCAGGAGACTGGCTCCTGAGAGAGCCACGTCTTCTCCTTCTGCTAGGCAGAAAAAAAAAAAATGAGGCTGCTAGCTGCAGGTGGGAGGGTAATGTCCGGAGGGACCGCCCTCCTGGGCGGGGCTGTTCAGCTCTGGTTTTGTTCTAGAATGTTTTAACATCTAACATTCTGCCTAGGTCTTCTCCTGCAAGCAGGGACATATACCCACACGTAAACAGTATGAGAGCTGTGTCAGTCCATGGACGATAAGAGAAAATACACTGGCTGCAGGGCAGGCCAGCACCTCCAAGGCGTAAAGGGCAAGCTCAGGCCATGTGCCCAATTTGGAGACCCAGAAGTTGAAGGGGGCAGACCGTCATTCGGTACGTGCCTCCTGCTAAGACGTTCCATATCAGCTGGTGGTGCTGGTTGTTGTGGCGTGCTGAGAAAGCTTTTCTACATTTTGGCCATGCTAACCCTGCCTTCTGAGGTGCTGGCGGTGCCCCGGCTGCGTTGGCGACCTCTTCCTTCTCCGCCTTGTGCTTCCACTGTGCCCCCGCTGTCAGGTGGGAATGCCACCAGCAGCGCATCTACCAGCGTGAGCTTGTACTCGCGCATCTTATGATCACGCTCCAGTGAGGGAATTAAGGACGGTACGTTGTCCTTGTAACGGGGATCCAGCAGCGTGGCCACCCAGTAGTCAGCACCAGTTAGAATGTGGGCAACTCGGCAGTCGTTGGAGACACTGCAGCATGTAATCGCTCATGTGTGCCAGGCTGCTCAGAGGCAACGAAAAGCTGTCCTCTGTGGGAGGTGTATCGTCTGTGTCCTCTGTATCCCCCCAGCCACGCACCAGTGACGGCCATGAGCTGGTCTGGGTGCCACCCTGCTGTGAACATGGTTCCTCCTCCTCCTCCAGAACTGTGCCCTTGCTGGACAATTGTGTACCTGGCGTTTGTTGGTGCAGGAACCCACCCTCGGAGCCACTTGTGAATGACTGCCCTGAAAGCCTTGGAAATTATCCCTCCTCCGCCACATCCTCTTCCATCATCGCCCGAAGCGTTTTTTCAAGGAGGCATAGAACTGGGATAGTAACGCTGAGAACGGCGTCATCGGCACTGGCCATGTTGGTGGAGTACTCGAAACAGCGCAACAAGGCACACAGGTCTCGCATGGAGGCCCAGTTATTTGTGGTGAAGTGGTGCTGTTCCGCAGAGCGACTCACGCGTGCGTGCTGCAGCTGAAACTCCACTATCGCCTGCTGCTGCTCGTACAGTCTAGCCAGCATGTGCAAAGTGGAGTTCCACCTTGTGGGCACGTCACATATGAGGCGGTGAGCGGGAAGGCCGAAGTTACGCTGCAGCGCTGACAGGCGAGCAGAAGCAGGGTGAGAACGCCGAAAGTGCGCACAGACGGCCCGCACTTTCTGCAGCAGCTCTGGCATATCCGGGTAATTTTTAAGGAACCTCTGCACCACCAAATTCAGCACATGCTCCAGGCAAGGGATGTGCGTCAAACCGGCTAGGCCCAGAGCTGCTACGAGATTTCGCCCATTATCACACACCACCAGGCCGGGCTTGAGGCTCACTGCCACCAACCACTCATCGGTCTGTTGTTATATGTCCCTCCACAACTTCTGCGCGGTGTGGGGTTTTTCCCCCAAACAGGAAAGTTTTAAAACTGCCTGCTGTCGTTTACCTCTGTCTGTGCTGAAGTTGGTGGTGAAGGTGTTACGCTGACCGGATGAGGAGGCGGTAGAGGATGAGGAAGCGGAGTAGGAGGAGTTAGCAACAGGAGGCAAACTGAAGCGCCCTGCAATCCTCGGTGGTGGAAGGACATGCACCCTTCTGCTGTGCTGGTGGCTCTGTGCGACCACCGCCTCTTCCTCCCAAACTACACAGGTCACCTGCATGCCGTTGATTCCATGTGGGGTCGAGGACCTCATCGTCCTCCACATCATCTTCCACCCAGTCTTCACCCCTGCCCTCCTTGTCGGTCTGCACAATTGCGAAAGCAGCAGCAGTTGGCACCTGTGTTTCTTCATCATCCGAGACATGCTGCTATGGTCCTCCCATGTACTCATCTTGAAACATAAGTGGTTGGGCATCGGTGCACTCAATCTCTTCCACTTCTTGGGCAGGGCTAGGTGGATGGCCCTGGGAAACCCTGCTAACAGAGTCATCAAAAAGCAGAAGAGACTGCTGCATGACTTGGGGCTCAGACTGCTTGGCTGATTTGCAAGGGGGTGAGGTGAAAGACTGATGGACATCGGCTGCAGGTGCCAACTCTGATCTTTCAGCAGTAGACTGGGTGGGAGACAATGTGAAGGAACTGGAGGCACTGTCAGCAACCCAATCTACTATCGTCTGTACTTGTTCTGGCCTCAACATTCGTAGAGCCGCATTGGGCCCGACCAAATACCACTGCAGGCTCTGTCGCCTACTCGCACCTGAGGAAGGTGTTTCACTTGTGCGTGTAGCTGGCACAGATCGACCACGTCCTCTCCCTGCAACAGGAGCTCCACCAGCAGCACCACGACCGGGGCCACGTCCCTTATTTGACTTTCTCATATTTTTCAAATTTAGGATCTTGCCCTAAATGGGTGTTTTTTGAATAGCAGAATAGAACAACAGTATCTAAAGGGTGCATCTCACACATACAGATACAGACTAGGCCGCAATTTAAGATTTTTCACCTAAATGTGTTTTTTTGAATAGCAAAATAGAGCAACAGTATCTAAAGTGTGTATCTCACACGTACAGATATGCAGGAAACACTGCAAAATATATATTTTTTTGCCCTAAATGTGTTTTTTTTGAATAGCAGAATAGAGCAACAGTATCTAAAGGGTGCATCTCACAGGTACAGATATGCAGAAAACGCACCAAAAATTTTTTTTTTGCCCTAAATTATTATTTTTTTGAATAGCAGAATAAAACAACACTATCTAAAGTGTGTATCTCACACATACAGATATGCAGGAAACACTGCAAAAGATTTTT
Source organism: Rana muscosa (assembly GCA_029206835.1). NCBI lineage: Eukaryota > Metazoa > Chordata > Amphibia > Anura > Ranidae > Rana > Rana muscosa. Next base: position 95,780,692 of record CM055128.1, read on the forward strand.
TTTTGCCCTAAATGGGTGTTTTTAGAATAGAGCAACAGTATCTAAAGGGTGTATCTCACACGTACAGATATGCAGAAAAACGCAGCAAAAATTTTTTTTTGCCCTAAATTTTTTTTTTTTTTTGAATAGCAGAATAGGAGAACAGTATCTAAAGTGTGTATCTCACACGTGCAGATATGCAGAAAATGTTGGCAACATTTTTTTTTTGCCCTAAACTTTTTTTTTTTGAATAGCAGAATAAAACAACAGTATCTAAAAGTGTGTATCTCACTAAATACAGATATGCAGAAAACGCAGCAAAATATTTTTTTTTGCCCTAAATGGGTGTTTTTAGAACAGCAGAATAGACCAACAGTATCTAAAGGGTGTATCTCACAGTAACATATGCAGTGCTGGTGCACTGAGCTTGCATAAAATGCCCGCCGACTCCAACCTAACAGACGGATACAAGTTCTTTTCTCTGGCACTGCGCTCAGGGCAGGGTAAAAAGATTGTGCACTGCACCCACACAACAAAATCAAGGTAGATCGCTGAGTAATTTGATTTCTGAATCAGGACTCCTATCTAATTCTCTCCCTCAAAGCAGCAGCAGCAACCTTTCCCTATACTATCTAAAGCAGAGTGACGTGCTGTGCTATGTGCCTCTAGCTTATATAGAGGCTGGGTCACATGCTGCACTGGCCAATCACAGCCATGCCATTAGTAGGCATGGCTGTTATGGCTTCTAAAGGCACACGAGTTAAACGAATGTTGATTGGCTGCCCTGCAGCTTTTTAAAATGCGCCATTACATTGCCGAACACTGAACTTGAACCTACAGTAAATTGTTCGGGTTCGGATACCAAAAACCCAAAAGTCCGGTACGAAACCCAAACTTTACAGATCGGTTTGCTCAACCCTAATTATGTCTATTCACAACCTAAACTCACAGTGGTCTTGTCATTCTAATGCCAAAGGCAGCAGGGCCACCTATTGACAGAAGAGGGAAATGCACTATATTCAGGCTTAGGGCAGAAAGTCAGTGGATACAACTACTAATTAGCCAGGTTAATTACCTCCTAGCATACCTAAAATTGTTAGCAACCCTGCCTAATACCAGGGTGCTACACATATCCCTTCCATACAGGAACCAGGTTCCTCCTGACTCCCTCTTCAGCTGTGGAGCTGCTCCAGTTGAGCGTCACCTGCATTGGAGGAAGCAAACTTCATCTGTCTACACTTCCACCTTCTTTAACAGATGTTGTTCTCGGCATTGCAGCAACATGATAATAACAATAACAGCAGTAATAAAAGTACAACCAAAGGCAGGTTAAAGGAGCACTAAAGCTTTTTTTTTTTTTGCTTAAAAATAACAAACATGTTATACTTACCTCCACTGTGCAGCTCGTTTTGCACACAGTGGCCCCGATCCTGGTCTTCTGGGGTCCCTCGGCGGCTGTCTTGGCTCCTCCCCGCAAGGACTCCACACCTTAATGCGAGTGAGCTCGCATGGTGTGGAGTGATTGCGGGCGCGCTCCCGTGATACAGCGGCGGCCATAGCCGCCGACTGTATCACTCGGCCCCGCCCCCCGGCGTGCCGCGTCATTGGATGTGATTGACAGCAGCGCCAGCCAATGGCTGCGCTGCTTTCAATCCATCCAGTGTAGCCAATCGGCGGCCAGGCTGAAAAACGAAGAGGATGACGGGGACGAGCATGGGACTTTCGAGGGGCCAGGTAAGAAAAACGGGGGCTCGGGGGGGGGCGGTATTGTCGAATGTTTTTTCACCTTAATGCATAGGATGCATTAAGGTGAAAAAACATGTAACTTTACTACTCCTTTAAGGGAAAACAGTTAACAATTTCAAACCACATAGAATATCTTACAGGGCGCTGCCCACTGTTAGACCACACAGGGCGCTGGTCTCTGTAATCCTCGGTAGAGTCACTTGGCTCAGGTTCAAGTGGTAATTTGGGGTCCTCAGATGACAAGGGATCAAATGCACCCCCTGTCTTTTATTCACCTGAGCCTGTGATTGGTTCTTCAGATGCTCAGTACAGTCTGTGGTACTGGACAAGGTAGACAGGGTCTCTGGGCTCTCAACTTCGATGTAGTCAGGCTCTAGGTCCTGGGCGGCCAGAGACTTGAGTATGAGGGGCAGCAGGAACCAGTCGTATAAGCTTCATGTACTGGGGAAAGATCTGCAGTGTTGAACGCCTCCTGGTCATCAGTGGACCCACTGGGGTAGTCACCACCCAGCACACATGGTCTCAGCATGTTTTCATGCAGTCTCTTATTAAAGGGATCGGGCACCTTAGAGACCAGGTCATAGAATTGGGCAGGTGGGAAAGGCTGCTCCACCGCCTGGTACAGGGTGCGCTCCCACTTGGGCTTCAGCTTGCTCCCCCTAGCATGCTTGATGTTCTTGATCAACACCCGGTCCCTCAAATGTCTTGGAGAAGATGATAATGTCATCTAGGTCAATCAGTACCATCTTGAAATTAAAATCCCGAAGCCATCTCTCCATTAGGTGCTTGAAGGTGCTAGGGGGTGTCATCTCCAATATCCATAAGATTACGATCCCCCCTTCCGCGTGGTCGGATCACGACCCTATAGTTTTTCTGCTCACCCTCTTAGGTTTGACCCGCCCTACCTTTCAGTGGCGATTAAATGACTCACTCCTTACATCTCAAGACACCCTCCTTGAGATTCATACACGACTCCAAACTTTCTTTAAGGAAAACGTAGGCTCAGTGTCTTCGCCTATCTCTCTCTGGGAGGTCCATAAGGCTACCATGAGAGGCCAATGTATACAACTAGCATCCTTCCAAAAATGCCACAGAGAAAAGAAAATCCAGGAACTTACAGTTCTTCTGGCCTCCGCTGATGCAGAGTGGAAATCCCACCCCTCGCCAGCGAATAAGAAGGCTAGAGACACTTTGGCTGCTGAACTAGACTTGTTGGCCTCCGACAGAGCCGAGAAGGCTCTACGGTGGACTAAACACAAATTTTATTCCTGCGCAAATAAACCGGACGCAATGCTTGCTAAGAAACTCAATGCCACATCTCATGGCCATGAACCTATCCGCCTTCGTTCCGCCAATGGGGACCTCACCTCGGACCCGAACAAAGTCTCTGTGGCCCTGGCAGAATTTCTAGCCTCGCTTTACAGCCAACCTTCCCCCTTCCCTCTTAATCTCGTGGATGATTTCTTCCGCGATCTTCATCTTCCTCCTCTCTCCTCAGCAGCTTGTGCGACTCTTAATGCTAACATTACCGAATTGGAGGTGGCTCAGGCCATTAAGGGCATTCGTGTTTTGAAGGCCCCAGGACCAGATGGCTTCACCGGACTATACTACTGCAAGTTTTCTCTCCTCTTGCTCCCCCACCTGACGGCCTACTTTAATTGCATGAAACAAGGTGCGCTGCCCTCCCCAGACTCATTATGTGCTCACATCTCCATGATTCCCAAGACCACTGAGGAGGCCTATGAACCCCAGTCGTTTCGCCCAATCTCTCTATTAAATGAAAACGTGAAACTTTTAGGGAAAATTCTGTGTTTCCGTATTAACAAATACTTGCGCTCCTTGGTTCATAGAGACCAGGTTGGCTTCGTGCCTTGCCGTCAGGCGGGGGACAATGTCCGGAAAGTTGTTCACCTGATCACCCTATTGCAGCAACGCAAAATGCCCGGCTTTCTCCTTTCGCTTGATATATATATATATATATATATATAAAGCCTTCAATACCCTCTCGTGGGATTATCTGCGATATGTACTACAATGTTGGGGTTTTGGAGACTCGATCCCGTCGTTGTTGACGGCCCTTTACTCATCCCCCTCTGCCTCAGTCCGCTATGCTGGTTGCCTCTCGCCCTCCTTTCCCATCTCCAGGGGAACGAGGCAAGGATGCCCTCTATCCCCGGTCCTTTTTGTTCTTTCCCTCGAACCGCTAGCTATTGCCCTTAGGGCAGACCCCAACATCAAGGGCATCCCCTACGCCGGTGACCGCTATAAACTGAACATGTTTGCTGACGATGCCCTCCTGATCCTCACCAACCCCATCGTCACCCTACCAAACCTCCAGGCCCTTCTAACCCACTTTGCTATTATTTCAGGCCTTCAAATCAACCCACACAAAACAACTGCCCTGAACATTACTCTTCCAAGTCCCCAAGTCTTACATCTCCAATCTTCCTTCCCCTACCGTTGGGCAAGCTCCTCACTAGACTATTTGGGCATCAAGTTGACCCCTTCTTATGCTTCCCTTTTCTCCTCCAACTACTACCCACTCTTGCGCACTATCACGGCTCTCATGGCGATTCCCCACTCTATCCTGGATCGGCCGTATTCAGGTGGTCAAGATGACCATCCTCCCAAAGATTCTCTTTTTTCGGACTCTTCCTGTCCGGGTCCCTGCTTTTTATCTGCGGCTGCTCCAGAACAGACTTCTCATCTTTTTCTGGGCACATAAGCGCTCCAGGGTTTTCCTGCTCTACTCTCTACGCCCATAGGTTGCGGGGCGGGCTGGGCATTCCAAAATATTATCAGGCAGCTCAAATTTCTCAACTCTCCAATGCAACATCTAACACCCCCCTGTGGGTTCTGCTGGAGGTGCCTAACTGCGCGCCGGTCCCTATCTCTGCCTTACTGTGGCTACCCCCTAAAATGCGACCTTCTGTCAGCCCCCTCATGATACACAGTCTGAAATTATGGGACTCGATACGGTACTCGGGCAAACTTATGTCCCCATTCCTGCCGCTACTTCCCCTCTTGAATAATCCCATGTTCCCGCCCGGCTCGGAACAACCCCACGCTTTTTCGTGGTGGCCTGCTCAAGGGTTTTTAATGGTTCGTCACTTTCTTCATACCCACGCCTTCCCCATGTGGTCCTCGATTCAAGAGACCCATGAAGCTCCACCTGCCGAACTCTTTCGCTACATTCAGCTGCGACACTGGATAACCTCCCTTCGGCGCCTTGGCTCCTTTCCATATCAAATAACTGCCTTTGAGCACACCTGCCAGCATTGCCCAGGTGCTCGCGGCACCATCTCTATGATCTACTCTTTACTAACTTCCGGCAGCTCTTCCACTACCCTTTCCTATGTGCTTAAATGGGAACGCGACCTGTCCCCCATAGATCTTGCAGACTGGAGTAAGGCCTAGTCCAGCATAGCAAAATGTTCTTTTAACACTGCCACGTTGGAGGCAGCCTATAAGGTCCTTCTGCGCTGGTACTGGGTCCCGGGCTCGTATCGCCAAGTCAAACCCATCATGCAATGACAGATGCTTTCGGGGTTGTGGTCAACGAGGAGATGAACTGCACACATGGTGGTCTTGCCCCCGTCTTGTAAGATTTTGGTCAAGAGTCTTTGGCCTACTATCCTCCCTATTTCATGTTCCCTTCCGTAAGGGCCCCAAATTTGCATTACTCCATTGCCCGATCCCAGGCCTTTTCTCTCACCAGCAAAAAATAGCCACATACTTATTTATTGCTGCCAAACGAACAATAGCGAGGGCTTGGAAAAAACCTTCTGTCTCATTTCCAGAGGTCAAGAATACCTTGACGACCCTTATGATCCATGAAAAATGTCCAGCGTCCTCCATGACTCCCATGCAAAATTCCTTAAGGCAGGGGTCTCCAAAGGTTTTACTTCGGAGGGCCGCATCATAAATTTCACAGATAATTGCGGGCCGAGTTATTTCGAAATTAATCCTCAGCCAAGAAATAGAACAGAATTTGAAAGGCTGCTCTCAGAGCCCAGAGCCTCGTGCACCAGGGCTAAACACTTAGAATTTCCCCATACAGTACATCTGTGTCCCCATCAGAGACTCCCTGCCCATTTCTGTCCCCAGCAGAGTCTCTCCATACATCTGTGTCCCCATCAGAGTCTCCTTACACAATTGTGTCCTCAGACTCTGCCTGCCCATTTGTGTCTGCCTGCCCATTTACAGCCACCCCCACACATTTGTGTCCACATCAGAGACCCTGCCACACACTGTCCTCAAAGCCACCCCCACACACCCATTAAATCCCCTCCTGCCCATTTGTGTCCCCATCAGAGCCCCCCTGCACACGTATGTCCCCCATCAGAGCCCCCCCCATCCTTGTGTCCCCTATCAGAGTCCCCCTCCCACATTTGTGTCCCCACCAGAGACTCCTTGAAAAACTGTGTCCCCATCTTAATCCCACCTGAATATGTGTCCCCATCTTAATCCCCCCGAATATGTGTCCCCATTTTAATCCCCCCTGAATGTGTCCCCATCAGAGTCCCCCCAAACACTTGTGCCCCCATCAGAGTACCCCCACACTTGTGCCCCAAAGTCCCCCCCAAGCACTTGTGCCCCAATCAGAGTCCCCCCACACTTGTGCCCCATCAAAGTCCCCCCACACTTGTGCCCCCATCAGTCCCCCCGAACAATTGTGTCCCCATCATAATCCCCCTGAATATGTGCCCCCATCAGAGCCCCCCCATCCTTGTGTCCTCTACCAGAGTTCCCCTCCCACATTTTTGTCCCCACCAGAGACTCTCTGAACAACTGTGTCACCATCATAATTCCCCCTGAATATGTGTCACCATCAGAGCCCCCCCCAACTTGTATCCTATATCAGAGTCCTCCCACACTTGTGCCCCCATCAGAGACCCCCTGAACAATTGTGTTCCTTCCATACCCCCTGAACATGTGTCCCCATCAGAGCCCCCTTGAACATTTGTCTCCTCCATTACAGCTCCCTCCCTCCACACTTTTGTCCCCCATCAAGTCCCCCCCTTCTCTTGCATCCCCACCAGAGCACATTTCTTTTTCCATCAGTCTCCCTGCACCATCCTATACTTCCCCTGTAGATCTGGGTATGCTACCGCTGTGGTACTCATCTGAAGGACTAGCTGTAGTGCAGATTTACTGCACTTCCTGGCTCCCGCTCGGCTGTTACATGGGCACGCTGTACGTGACATGACAGCGTTAAATTCAGTGCCCTTAACTGCTGGTGGGAGCCGGGAGGAGCAGCCGACCTTCACTGAATGAATCTGAACATTGTCGGGTCTCTCGAGTTGCGGGACTTGCGCTGCAAAGCCCTCACTGCCTGTCAGTATGCAGAGCAAGCCCCGCAACCCGAGCAGAGACCGTCCCTGCAGTGAGTCTGATGACTAGCTGCGGGCCGGAAGAAATGTCCTAACGGGCCGGATGTGGCCCGCAAGCCGTACTTTGGAGACCCCTGCCTTAAGGTATGGGCCCCGTGTTGGTCCTATACACTCCCTAATCTACAACCGACTAGTCTAGATCTCTAAATTTTATTTGACCCCCATCTCCAGCCTGAGGGACCCTCCTTTCTCTTTCCCACTCCTTTGTTTCTGGGCTTGTTGCTCGCTGCTCTGTTGTACACCCCAACCCAACCAACAAATTAAATTCAAATTCCTAACAACAAGTTAAAAAGCCATCCACAATTTAGCCCCCAGCTACATCACTAGCCTAGTCTCTAAATACTAACCTAATCATTCTCTTCATCCTGCTCTCTAGCTCCCTCGTCACCCTCTCCCATGCTCGCCTCCAGGACTTTTTCAGAGCCTCTCCAATCCTATGGAACTCCTTACCCCAAGCTGTCAGATTATCCCCTGCTCTATTAGCTTTTAGACAATCCTTGAATACCATCCTCTTCAAAGAAGCCTATCCTACCCACACCTAACAGCTGTATTTTCATTTTCTCCATCAATTTATCCCCCACCACAGTATAATTCCTTTTGTTTCACTTGACCCTACATTCTAGATTGTAAGCTCCAACGAGCAGGGCCCTCTGATTCCTCCTGTATTGAATTGTATTGTAACTGTACTGTCTGCCCTCATGTTGTAAAGCGATGCACAAACTGTTGGCGCTATATAAATCCTGTATAATAATAATAACCCCTTAGCGCCGACCGTACGCACATATGCAGCCTTGGCTTTAAGGGGGTTATACCGAAATGGTGCCTGAAGCTGCAGGCACGACCCCGGTACCATTTTTAGAGCAGGCAGTCGGCTCTTTAGGGATAACAACCAATGCGGCTAAAAGCTACTCGGCTGTCATCCTAAAAGGAGCGGGAAGGGACGTCCCCCCCTCCTGTCGCCTCCGCCGCTCTTCCCGGGCCTCCCGTGCCACCATGAGACCCGATCTACGATCCGGCACTTCCATCGGCTAGGCAGAGACTGGAACAAAGCTGGAAACGGCTTTGTTTCAGTCTCCTATGTAAAAACACTGAAGCGACGTCACTACCGGTTTACTTGGCTGCCAATGGCGCCAATTTGAAAAAAATTACAGTATTCGGAATCACAGTTTTTGCCGATCTGAATACTTTGAAGTGCAAAGGAGGGATTTGGGGTATTTTGGACCCCCGATCCCTCCATAAAGAGTACCTGTCACCACCTATTACTGTCACAAGGGATGTTTACATTCCTTGTGACAGCAATAAAAAAAAAAGTGATCAGAATTTGATGTAAAAAAATAAAATGAAACTAAATAATAAAAAAATAAAAAAACGCCCTCATCCCACGTGCCCCTTCCAACAGATAGCTATTAAGGCTGCCCTGGAGGAATGGCGGGAACAGTTCTCGATCCCCCCACATCATAATTCCTTTCAGAAGAACTTAGTTTCCTGGAGAAAAAAGCAATAGGATGGAGTAAGGACTTAGCCCCTTGGCTTTGAGATAGTATAGCCCCAACTGCACTTTCAGAATCCTCTACTTCGAGCACGTAGGTCAGAGCAGGGTCAGGATGTTTTAGAATAGGGGCAGAGGTGAACAAAGTCTTTAGATGTTCAAAAGCGCTTTGAGCCTCTGGAGTCCATTTGAATGGGACATGTTGCTTGGTCAACGGAGTAACTGGTGCAATTATACCAGAAAAGTTATTCATAAACTTTCTATAAAAATTGGCAAACCCCACAAAGCATTGTATGGCTTTTCTTGTCCTCCAGAGCAGGCCATTCTAGTACAGCAGCAACCTTTTGCGGATCCAAAGAAATGCCTTCTGGAGAAATGACAAGTCCCAGGAATTGGATAGTCAGTCTTTTGAATTCGCATTTCTCAGCTTTTGCGTAGAGATGGTGCTTCCGAAGTCTACCCAGTACCTTCTTTACATGACCCCTGTGAAGGCCAAGTGAACTGGGGAATACGAGGATGTTATCTAGATAGATAATAATTAGGGTTGTCCCGATACCACTTTTTTAAGACCGAGTACAAGTACCGATACTTTTTTTCCAAGTACTCGCCGATACCGATTACCGATACTTTTTTTCAATGTCATGTGACAGTTTGAAAGATGGGGACTGATAGGTGGCACTTATGGGCACGGATCGATGGCACTTATGGGCACTGATAGGTGGCACTTATGGGCACTGATAGGTGGCATTTATGGGCACTGATAGGTGGCACTTGTGGGCAGTGATAGGTGGCACTTGTGGGCAGTGATAGGTGGCACTGATAGGTGGCACTTGTGGGCACTGAAAGGTGGCACTTGTGGGCACTGATTGCACTATCAGTGCAATCAGTGCCATCTATCAGTGCCCACAAGTGCCACCTATCAGTGCAATCAGTGCCCATAAGTGCCACCTATCAGTGCAATCAGTGGCATCTACCAGTGCCACCTGATAGGTGGCACTGATAGGCGGCTGGCACTGAAATGCTGCGGGGGGTGGGGGGGGAAATGACACAGGATTTAAGAAAAAAAAAAAAAAAACTGCTGCAACGCCCATCTTGGTACACCCTGCACTCGGCTGCAGTAAGCAACAGCAGACATCTTGTTACACCCAGCCCATATAGCTCGGGCTGGGTGTAACAAGATGTCTGCTGCTGCTTACTGCAGCCGAGTGCAGGGTGTACCAAGATGGGCGTGGGGACGTTCAGCCGCTGACGGCGACCGAATGTGACAGCACCGGTCACCGATCCTGATGCGGCTGCGCCCTGAACCCCTGCCAGCTTACCAGGTTCAACTGCAGGTGAGGGACTCGCTCTCCGCCCGCGGACTCCGTCCACCGACTGTGCCCGCCCTCTTCAGCCAGACTCCGCCCACACTTTCCTCTCCCGCCCTCCCCAGCCACTGACTCCTCCCGGCCAGACTCCGCCCGCACTCCCCCGCCCTCTCTCCTGCCCTCCCCAGCCACCGACTCCTCCCGCCCTCTCCGGCCACAAAAAAAAAAAAAGTATCGGGTGAAGCATCGGGAGCATTTGCGCGAGTACAAGTACTCGCGCAAATGCTTGGTATCGGTCCCGATACTAGTATCGGTATCGGGACAACCCTAATAATAATGAATAAATCAAGGTAGTCCCGAAATATGTCATTGACAAGATGTTGAAACGTGGCGGGGGCATTGCAGAGACCGAACGGCATAACTAGATATTCGTAATGTCCAAATGCGTTCGGAATGCTGTCTTTCATTCGTCTCCTTCACGAATTCTGACTAAGTTGTATGCACCTCTCAAATCAAGTTTAGAGAATACTTGCGCCCCTCGTAACCTCTGGAAAAGTTCAGGAATCAGAGGAAGTGGTTAGTGATTTTTGACCGTTATCGTGTTAAGGTCTTGGTAGTCTATGCAGGGCCTGAGAGTATGATCTTTCTTCTCGTTTCTAATTCAAGTTCAGAAAGAGGGTAAATAAGGCCAAAAAGGTATTTCAGCCCCAGGCAGAAACTTAATGGGACAATCATAGGCCTGATGAGGAAGGAGAAAGGGTATCCACATTCTTTTTATTGAAGACGTCAAGATATTCGTGGTAAACTGTAGGGACTAGTTTTGACACTTCAGGGTCAGGCTGGATAGCCAGGAGAGGGGTAGCAGTGTGTAATTCCTGTGGAACACAATGTTCCTGGCAGTAGGGAGAAGGGAAGAGGACCTTCCCTGTAAGCCAATTGATGCTGGGGTTATGTGCCCTCAGCCAGGGCATACCCAGAATGATGGGGAACATGGGTGACGTGATGACACCTAGGCGTAGAAATGCTTGGTTGCCGAAAGAAGAAAGGCAAAGGATTGAAGAAGTCTCTTGTGTTACCGGGCCAGACTTGATACCGGAACCATCAGCGAGATGAACCACAAACCCTTGTTTCTTGGTACAGAGGGGAAGATTGTGCTAGGCTGCGAAATTAGAGTCAGCAAAGCAGCTACAGGCACCAGAGTCTATAATTGCAGGAACAGAGATAGTCCTTTCAGCAAGCTTCAGGTGACAAATGAGGGTGAGGTGTACTCGATCAGTTCTAGGTGGATGCATTATGCGGATCCAATTAGTAGGGAACTTGCATGGTCTTACTGGACAGGTTTGTAGATAATGACCGGTATTGCCACAGCAGAAGCAGAGGTTAGAACGATGACGTCGGAGACGTTCGGCTACAGAAAGAGAGGGTCTCCAGAAACTTCTCTGTGAAGGGCCTCGGGGTGCCTTTGTCGTGTCACCAGTAATGCAGGGAACTGTATTCTTGGGTCTGGGGTGGACCAAAGAGCCTCTGCTGGTTTTCTCAGACTGGCGCTCCCGTAGCCGTCGGTCAATCTGGAGAACTAGATTAACCAGTCCAAAGCAGTTGGTACCCCCACTCTGGCATGTTCATCTTTTAAGGCGTCAGAAAAACCCAGGCAAAACTGGTAATGGAAAGCTGATTCGTTCCACTCAGTATTAGTACTCCAGAGACGGAAGTCAGTCACATAATTCTCCACAGGCCTTTGACCCTGCTGCAATTTTCTGAGCATCATTTCAGCAATCTGACAACAGAAGGGGTCAGCGTATAGCTAAGACCTGGCAGAAAAAAAAAAAAAAAGAGTCCATAGATGCCAGGGCTGGGTCATGTTGCTCCCAGAAGGGAGATAATGAATCCCACCTTAACATCTTTTGTAGAGAAAGTTTGTGGCAGGAGGGAGAAGTATAGGTCACAAGAGTGCCAGAAAGTCTGAAATTTCCTGCGATCTCCAGAGAAGCGCTCAGGGATAGGCACTCAGGGTTCAGGAGGGAGGAAGGTCCCACTGGATGTGCTGGTCTCCATCTGGGTAGCTTCATCTGTGGTAGCAGGAGCACCCGAAGATGGCAAAATCTCGGTGCCAGCTGACAATCGATCTTCCATGCGATTAAATTCTCTTTGCAGACCTTGCACGATGTAAGATTGATGTTTGCAAGATCGACAAATGTCCTCCGGTGGAGAGGCCTCTCTTTCAGACTCCATCATTGGCTGACTGATACTGTCACGTACCTGATAGGAAACTATGTTGATGAGGTCAGCCTCTCTTATATCTCCTGTCCTGGCCCCACTGAGGATGAGACAGAGGAACACGAGTACCTGATGTGGAAGATTCCGGGCCAGCAGCTTGTCAGGGTTCTGGAGACTGGAGTATGCAGCGGTGTGCAGAGCTGGAGCAGGAGACAGCCAGGCAGGCACCTGAGGGTTAACAGAAGCCAGGATCATAGACAGAAGCAGAGTCTCAGAAATAGCCAGGGTCGTCAGCAGGCTGGCAGTGGGGTACCAAATCATAAACAGAGTCAGGAACGGAGCCGGGTCAGAGGTGGGCAGCAGCACAAGAACAGGATATAGAGCCAAGGTCAAAGAACAAGCCAGGTCAGCAACTAGGAGAGCACACAGGATCAGATCAGGACACAGCTGAAGATCAGTCAGCAAAGGATAGGAGGCTAAACTCCCTTTAAATAGGCCGTCTGGCGCCAAGAGGAATTATGCCCGCGCATGATTGCGAACTCTTGCGAGCACCTGTTAGCCGTTCTATGGAAAACTATGCGCTTGCGCACATCTATGCGCCAGACGTCTCACAGGGATTACCTGACAGCACTATTTGGCTGTTTTGGACCCTAGTGCCTCTGAAAAACATTGGCTTTGTATAGGATTTTTCACTGTCTTGGCCCCTAATACATGTTGGATTCTTGTATATTGTTGGCCGCATTTTGGGCCCCCAAACTCATTGGTTTTGTGTACATTTTTAAAACTGGAGTGAACTTGCATCTGGACTTTAGCCTTACGGTGTGGCGCTTTATTTCTAGTTTGTTATCCTCTTAAGGTAGGGGTGTCCAAACTTTTTTAAAGAGGGCCAGATTTGATGAAGTGAACATGCGTGAGGGCCGACCATTTTGCCTGGCGGTCTTTGAACCATTAAAATTCGGTCTAAGTGTGTTCATTCGAGCACTAATACACTGCCCAACAAGAATTCTCTTGCCTTTGTTGCACTCGTTCCTGACACACAGACGAATGCTCTGCTCTTTAAGGGTACCATTAATTCTTAATGGTACCCCACACATTGGAAAACATGGGGTGCTTTTGGTGCAGTGCAATAAAAAAAAAATAAAAAAAAAAAAGGCATTTTTGTGGGTAAGGAAGCCTAATTGAAATGAATGGGCTGCCCTAAACGCAGCACGCAGCCACACAGATGTGAACCAAGGGCGTGTTCACATGTCAGGTTGGAGGAGCAGTAAAACCACATGGTTGAGCTGTTTTTACCACCCCCAACTTCTCCCCCTTTAGCTGCAGAGGCAGCAGCTGGAGGTGTACACATGCTGTGGCTGCAGCTGAAGGTATACCCAGGCTGAATGGGGCTGCACTGCAACTACCCCGCAACTGTCAGTATTGCACGGTTGCGGTATAGTGATGCTGCATTTACGGGCTTAAAACAGGTGGTGAGGAGGCCACATAATGCCTCTTTACCGCCTGTCAAATGCCTCTGAAAAGCGATCTGTGCATGGATTGCTTTTCAGAGGAGCAGCAGTCCTTGCTGCTATCACAAAACAAACCCTACAAAAGCAGTTCTGATGGTACAGGAATGGGGGGGGAGGTCCGGATTAAAAGTAACATACACACACACATACAGACAAATGCACATGCATACAGACACATGTATAAAGCCCTTTTTAAACTAATCTAGCTTCTAGCACACAGCACAGTACCTTCCAGTTTCCTCATTCAGCTGGGTACTGCACTGCAGGGGGAAGCAGAGAGCACCACACACTCCCCTGCACTTTACTATCACTTTTGAGGCTGACGGAGCTTCTCACAGTGCTGATGTACAGTTCGGCAGGGGATCGGGCTCATCTGACAGCCCTTCTCTCCCCTGATTTCACGACACACCTGAGAACCTCTGAAAGACTCGTTTAGATAACCAGGCGGGTCGTTCAAAACCGGACTGCGATTGGCCCGTGGGCCAGACTTTGGGCATGCCTGTCTTAAGGTGATAAAGAAAAGAGAACAGCCATAGTGTATGGTACAAGTTAGCTGTATCAGCTTCCATATTTCGGTCTTACAGATTGCTTTGAAAGCGGGCGTGACATATCCTGGGCTGTTCTTGGTGCCACACAGAAGGAATCTCTGTTAAGTCATCTGGGAGCCCCAGATCCGAGTGGTCTGGTGAGTATCAGATAGGCTTGGTTGGAACAAAAACATGGACTCCCCCCTCCCACCTTTATGCCTTCTTATTAGCCCACTATCTTGATGAGAAGTCTTACTGGCCAGTAGTTAGATTAAGAGGAAACCTGTCATGATGGAAATATGGAGGCTGCCATTCCTGATCTCTCATTGAAACATGATAATTTAGTGAGTGTCATGCTGAGCCTCTGGCATGAATGCTTCTGACATTATTTACTACATGCTTGTCAAGGACAAGTAAAAAAGGTATGACAACAGACCATTCAGAGTATGAATCATTAACCACTACTCTCTGAATTCTGTCTTTTAGCCAGTTTTCTATCCATTTACAAAACAGATATTTCCAAGCCTGTAGACTTTACACATTAGCCACGTATGGGGGAACTGTATTGAACGTTTTTTTCAAAATCCAAGTATACCACACGTCCACTGCCACCCCACTGTCCAAGGGATTACTTACCTCTTCATAAAAATAAAATCAGATTTGACAACTTATGCTTTCATGAATCCATGCTGTCTGTTGCTTAAAAAACATTTTTTTCACCCCAGCAACAACTCATCTATATGGTCTTTTACTAAACTCCAGCATCTTCCCAACTATAGAAGTTAAACTAACAGGTCTATGGTTACTTGGTAAAGACTTTGTTCCCTTTTAAATATAGGCACCACATCGACCGTATGCCAATTCACTGGTACTATTCAAGTCACTGAGTCCCTACAACTAGATACAATGGCTTTAAAATGACAGAGTGCAAGTCTTTTAGGATCCGTGGGCAGATGCCATCTGGTCCAGGTGCTTTATCCACCTTTATTCTGTCTAAATATTTCTGGATAAGATCACTTTTGAGAAACTGTGGATCATTTGGGGCTATGTCAATACCATCCCCATTATGGACTCGAGCTCCCCCATGCTCCTTTGTATACAAAAAAAAGTATTTAATAAATTTGCCTTCTCTTTGTTCCCAGTCACCCACTCAAGATTATTTTGTAAAGGGCCTACATGCTCAGACCTGACCTTTTTACCATTAATATATTTGAAGAATATTGGGAGTTCGTCCTATCTTTTGCAATCTGTCATTTGTTTTGAATTTTGCATCCTTGATATCCTTTAAAAATATTCTGTTATATTCTTTGTAACATTTAAAGAATGACAGTGTCCTTTTCTTACTATGTATAGCTTCTTTTTTTTTTTTTGCCCATGAGCCACATAGGTTTTGATTTTAGCCTTTTAAACTTATTGCCCATAGGAATATAGTTTGCAGTGAGTTCACATTGTGTTTGAAGAATTCCCATTTCTGTTCTGTGTTAATCAATGTCAATATTCCCTCCCAGTCTAAGTTCTGGAGAGCAGCCCTCATCCTTTGAAAATTAAGTGTTTATCTTTCCCGTATGCATTTTTGCTTACAGCCAACATAAAATTAAATCATATTATGGTCACTGCTACCCAGATGTTCCTTTGTATGAATATTGGTAATAAGCTCTGCATGGTTTGAGATTACCAGGTCCAACAGAGCATCATTCCTAGTTGGAGGCCTTAATAAACTGGACCAAAAAAAAAATAGTCCTGTAATAGGTTTATAAATTGTAGGTGTCTTTCCAGTATCACCTCACCCAGGTCATTTCAATAAATCCTCAGTAACTGTTCACAGTCTGGTTTATTGGAGTATAAGAAGGTTTAGCTGCACATGTAGCAAGGACAGCGCACATACCATCAAATGTTTTGAGACTTTTCATATGAATGTTCATTTGCAAATTGACTAGTGTTTGGTCAGCTTTAGTCAAAACTAGCCTATTAAAGTAAATTGTAAACAAATGAAGAGTTGAAATGCTTAAAAAGGGTATGTAAATATCAAGTGTCATCGTCATTGAACTACCAGAAGGTTTTACCTTTGTTCATGAACAGGACATTTTTTGCTATTCAGTACTGTGCTACCTTGGAGAGGCTCCTTCAGAAAAAAATAAAGTCAACAGCTTCAAATACTGTTGCTGACTGTTATTAGGGCACTTAACTGTCCAGTAATCCAGCAGTGTCCTCACCCGACCTGAGAGAGAGATTATATATATATCTCTCTATCTTTTTTTTTTTCCAATCAGGTGGTGCTTGACTGAGGGATAGTGGAAGTGAAGCCTTTGCCATGGGGTGGGTAAAATATAGACAAGTAAAGCTTACCTTTTGCCGCTTTAACTGGCAAAACAAATTTTAAATCTGCTGCACCTCTACCAGCTCCATAACTACAATGTTGGCTTCAGCCATTCCTTGCTGGATGCACAAAGTGCATCCAGCAGTGTTCACTTCAGGTAATCGCTGGCTGTACAGAGAGTAACAAATAGCTGCAGGCAACCATTTGTCATAATGAAGGGGGCGCAAGAGTTACAGCAGGCATTACAGCTTACACTGGAGATTTAGGCCAGTGTAACTGTAGCTTTAGGTTCCCTTTCAGGAGCACATGTGAGAATAGAAGCTGCAAAGCTCAGCCATCATCTTAGCACATATCTTGAGTGTCTGGTCCAAGTGGCAGCATCTTTGGAAAGACCTGAATCTACTGGTATGCAGTATCTGCTACAATTCAGTCTTTTCAAAAAAAAAATCCTCAGATTGTTCACCCTGGTTTATTGGATAAGGAGGTTTAGCTGCATGTTAAGTTGCACACAGGCCAACATGTAGTGAGGACAGAACATGAGGAATATAATATACTGTTGAGAATTTTACAGTTTAAAAACCTACTAGTGCTTGGCCAGATTTAGTCAAAAGTACAATATAAAGATATTAAAGGGTTGCAATTTTTTTTTTTTAAAGCAAATAAAAAAAAAATATATATATTCCTATCTTAGTCAGTGGATAACTTCACTCTTACCAGTTATATGGTTTACAGCTGACTACAGAACTTCTTCCCTCTTAGATAAGGGGGGGGGGGGGGTGTCAGAAGTGTTCTGTATTCTTGTCTTAGGTTGACAACCCTGCTTTGCTATAGATATAGTATGACGAGTGAACAATGTCTGTTTGGGACAGAAAGGATCGCCATGTGTAAAGGATATAAAGACTGGAATTTAAAAAAAAAAAATTATATGCAGTCACCCAGGACTGGAAAGGTGAAGCACTTTACATTTTTTGCCTTGGCTCTACGTGAGCCCACTCTCTGCTTCAAAAAAGCCATGAGTCAATAGGGGGGGGGGGGGGGGGGTTCCATTTAAAGTACAACTGGACCACCTAGTCTTATGCTTGCATTTTTTACAGTGCAGCCACAAGCTATACGTGTCCAAACAGATCTAAAAGGTTTAGTGACCAACAGTGCTACTCCTACAGTTGTGGTTACAATTTATATACTTCCCATCAAGTATGCCAAAAATCACACCTTGAGAAGTTTCTGTTGGCAGAAGTCTGTCCCTATTGCAAGCAACTGTTGGATGTGCTGATACATGCAGACAGGGATAACTCATCAGCTTGCCGTTGATTTGTACAGGCTGAGGGGCTGCAGCTGTTCACAAGCACCCTTGATCCCAGCCACAAGAATTTGCTGATTTCTGCTGAAGTCAGCTGTATGACCCCCATTGTCTGTGTGAAGGAGGCCAAGATGGCCTAAAAAAGGGAACCAGACTTAAAATCTGTCCTTGGTAAACTACAGCCATTTCCTAACCTTTATTCCACGTGACTCAACTTTCCTCCTTTTTAAACCATTCCTACACACTTTTTTTTTTTTTTAAACACAAAAAAATAAACACACCACATAAAAAAAACCTCAACCATAAATTTTACCTGTAGTAGAATTTTTATGGTCAGAACACAGGATAAAATATAAAGTGTACTTTGCATCTATATTTAACATTAGCAATACTTAAAGCAAAATTCTTTAATATTTACTCTTCAGGCTGGGCATTCCTCATTGAATAACAGAGCCGGCACTGACTTAACACTGCCCCCTGCTCTGGAATTTCTGTGAATAAAGGGCACTATTGTGATGCAGGTTCATTTTACAATAGGAGTCCTCAGGTTGGAAACATCAGCGGGGCTGAAAACCGATAGTTACTTACCAATAATGGTTTCTACAAAAACTTCCAGGACAGTAACACATGAGAGATGGGCTCCACCCAACAGGAAACACAATCAAATCACAGCTGTTTATAAGGCCCCACCTTGTCCCTCAGTAGTTGTAAAGTAATACTCCCACCAATTCGCAAGGGTTATTTCCACATTTGGTACTTACCTTTTAAATGTGTACATACACCCTCCACCTATAACAGGGCGGGAAGTAGGCCTGCTGTCCTGGAAGGTTTCGCAGAAACACCGTTATCGGTAAGTAACAGTCGGTTTTCTCACCTTCCAGGACGGCAACACATGAGGATAATAAAGAAATCCCCAGGCCTACCTTAGGGTGGGACCACTGGCTGTACGATTTTCCTGCCAAATGCCAGGTTCTGCAGCACATTTACCTCTACTTCATTATGACTGATGAAGGTATCTTAGCTGATCAGGAGGCTAATCAGCCGTTTGCTCCACCAATGTCCCTGCCTTCTCCGCTTCGGATGCAGGATCTATGTGGAGTGCTTTTAAAAGATGGACTCAGAGAAATCTGTGAAATTAGCATGGTTTGACTGCCTCAATCATCTAGCAGTTATGGCCCAACATACCTGTAACAATCTTTAGGGCCACTTAAATGGACTCAAAAAGACTTGCTTTGATCAACAAAGAGGATCTGGCCTAAACACTACTCTGTTCAGGAGATTAAAAAAAAAAAAAGAAGAACTCGACAGACCTTGCAGGTCCCCTTTAATTTATTAAATATTCCTAGCGATGGGTAAAGAGAAGCTCACCTAAGGAGAAAGAAAAAAAACACAAGGGAAAGCAATTCCCTGGGTTCAGAAACCTGGACAGGCATGTATTTAAAATCACACCAAACCTAAGACTTCCTCACATCTGAATGCTGGCATGTCAGCTGTAAAAGTGTTCTACATCCCAAACCCCCGCATGCAAATGCATTAAAATAAATTGAAAAGGAGCTTGGTAAACCCCTGATTTGTACCAATTTGGTTAATATCAGGTGTCCGACCTGATGTCTGACACCGTAACCCACTCCAAAATCATAGGGTGCCCTTTTGGTATTATTGAGGGATACATTTAAGCAGAACCCTACTACGGTAGGTTAAGTCTATATAGCAGGAGCAAAACACTGTTTGCTTGCTATGACCCGTTCTGCTTAAAGAGTGATATGAAGAATACATAAAGAACTGTAACCCTAACGAGTTGTGTATGGGTCAGATAACTACTACTGTATATGTAATACTCATGACTGAAATTGTTACTAAAGGCAATTTTATAACCTTCTTACAATGTCATATAACCCTACAGGGTTACAAGCACAGGGAATGCCTCAGGTATGCCTGAATGTAAGGGACCGACTTCCTGGCCCCTTCCGTGTCCATGGGAAAATAGGGTCCGAACTAAAACTGACACATGTATGATTAATATCATAAAATATAAATATCAGACAACAATGTTGTGTATTTCTGAAGTGCAGCTGGATAGACTTTCACAGAAATGAAATCAAAACTTGCAGTGTTGTGTATTTTTGAAGTGTGTCAGAAAAGAAGGACACGAACTTCCGAGCTGTGTATTGCTGGTGCTCATCAAGGTACAGGCGTATAACCAATACAAAAAAAAAAGTTCAATGTTGTGCTTTTCTGATTAGTAACAAGGTGTAGTTATAACAGAAGACACTGCCAAATTTTAATGCTGCACGTTTGATTGTTAGATGGCTATACGCTGTTGCCAATCAGAAATGTCGCCAGCAATTCCACTGCTGTACCTTTTGATTAGCAACAGCATACAGCCATGTAGCAGAAATGTCAACAGCAATGTTAATGCTGTGTATTTCTGGTAGAACTGGGTGCCGTCTTATGATGGGCAAACTTTAAATGCTGTGCATTTTGCATTAGCAACCACGTACAGTCATAAAACCAACAGAAATTATGTTAGCTACTTCAGACTGTCCATTTCTGAATAGCAACTGGCTTAAGATCAGATATGTCGCTAACAGACTTGCAATGCTGTGCATTTTGGTTATAACAGCATATGACCAGCAGAAATGTCACTAGCAACTTAAACTGCAGTGTATTTCTGATTAGCAACCGGGTACAGCCCTAAGAGCGACAGAAAGTCGCCATCAACTTAAATGCTACGCTTTTTTTAGCGACCAGGTAAAGTCCTAAAACCGCCAGAATGCTGCCAACAACTTTTTTTTATTAGCCACTGTATAATCCTATAATGGAAAATTCACAAGCAACTTTAATGCTGTGCATATGCAACAGGGTACAGTCTTATGACCAACAGAAAAAGTCAAACAACCTTAATGCTCTGCATTTTCTGATTAGTAACAAGGAACAGTATCATTTACTGTGTATTCTGATGAGCAACAAGACAACCAGGACAAAATAGACTTTCACATTTTGGGTTTCTGATGGGCAACCAGGTAAGGCATAAAGTCAGAGTCCTGGTAATTTCCACTGTCCCACAAAAGGGCAAAATCTACCAAGGCAAAAGCCTGGGCTTAATATACTAACCTTCATCCACCAGGAGGAAGATCAGGATAATGTCAAATAATGGAAGTTTAAAAAGGTGGGTGAGATACCCCACCATAAAATAGCTGTTGCCTCACCGACAAAAGTGCAAGTAGGTGTAGTTAGACACACACCCACACCGCAGGTGAGAGTGAGTCCAAGCTCTTTAACAAGCACAGACCTAGAAATGAATTAAGCCAGCCTCCAGAGAGGCGGTTACAATCTTAGCCTAGAGGTAAGACACTTGTAGGACTAACCGTATACGGTCAGACTTTGCCAACAAACTTCAAAATGAGCAAGTTTTTTAAAAAAATCCGACCGTGTGTACGCTCCATCGGACAAACTTTTTTGGTTTTCATCGGACAAAAGTTCGCTCTGCAAACAGACCAACTTTTCGGCAACAAAAGTCTGATGGTGCAAAGTCCTATCATGTGTACAGAAATCCATCGGACTTTGGTCCAAGGTACAAATACGCATGCCCAGAACCAATGTTAAAATCAACCAACAATAGCAGAAGTTGACCAAAGGGTGGTGGTAAAGAGCAGAAAAACCACGTGATGTTGGGAAAGTTTGCAGAAAAGTCAGAGCGTGTGCCCGGCCAACTCCCTTCGGACAAAAATCCACGGAAAAGTTTGTTTGAAGTCCGACCGTGTGTACGAGGCTTTAAAGTGGTTGTAAACCGTTACTTTTTTTTTTTACTAACCTGCAAGACAAAGCTATAATGAGCTAGTATGACTAGCATACTAGCTCATTATGTACCACTTACCTTCGATCGGGGCCCCCGAAGTCGTCCGTGTCCCTCCTCTAGCCGCATCCATCACTGCGGCGATAGCCGGAATGTTACTTCCGGGTATCGCCGCTGCAGCCAATCACAGCGCCGCTCCGGCGAAGACGTGACTCCGCGCATGCACGCGTGAGCTGTCGAATGTTGCGACCTAGCCGAATTTGTGAATGGGGTGACGTCAGCGTTGCCGCATTTACATACAAATATCTCCTTAACCGTGTAGGTTAAGGAGATATTTCATGCACGCCTTAATCTAGGCTTACCTGTAGGTCTTTGTTTAAAAAGTGGGTTTACAACCACTTTAACAGGCGATCATTAGAAACAGGTAAGTGTATATATAGCTCTTACATAGAGGTTTGCACCAGGAACCCATCAGTTGAGGGTTGCAGGATACCCTTTTTTGGTTCCAGTTCAAAAGGTGGGCTGTAGCCCAAACCACAAGAAGTCCCAATTAACTCTTACACACCAGTGTAAGCAGGAAAAAAATAGGTTGAGCTTGTCAAGATGTTACACATGCCAAGCGAACTCCCCTAAAGGGATTATGTTCACAAGGGTACCTCTTGCTGTGCCCCCCCATTTGGGTACAAAGCTAGGAGGCATGCTATTAAAGCCAACAATTTCGAAATTAACTCTTGGAGCTACATGCCAGATTCATAGCAGCTGGTCTAATGCATTTAGATTACCTGGTGTGCTTGCTGACCAGGGAAAAACTGTGCTAATGCTCCTGGAATCGCCAGGTACTTGCAGACCACTTCACATCTCTTGCAATTAACCCTCTTGGAATGTGTAAGTTGTTTAGTGGCAGAAATGGCCTGTAAGAGGTCTTCATAATGAGAGGCTAGCAAATAAATGTTGTAATAGCCACAGCATTCCCTGAGGAAAAAGGGAGCTATGGACAATGGTCTAGCTAAAGCTTCTGGGCTATTTGTTCCCAGATCCCAGGGCAAGCATAGTAGCACCCTAAATTGAGGGAGTCCTACCCCAATGCCCAGAAACACCATGGCTGTTAGTAGGGATTCTGTTGCTAATCTTCCAAGATAAAAAGGAGAGTACTCATCCCTGTTGAGTTTCCTTTTGCCACAGGGCTTGCTTTTCTATCCTCAAGGCACACGAGAAGATAGCGGCCATTAAAAAAAAAAAAAACAAAAAAAAACACCCCTTTCCAAGTTGCTGTCCCAACTAGGGAGCTGCCAAGTTAGGCTGTGTGCACTGCACCAGTAGCATGCCCACACACCTCTTCTGGGATCCAAACTTCTTCCAAAGGAAGAGGGGGGAGAGAAGGAGGAGAGGCAAGGGCCATTATTCTCTTTAGGGGCAAGTTGCTGAGTCTACCCCCTAAGGTGAGGGTACAGAAAGATTAAAAGTGACCAACCCCTCCTTGAACAGATTTAAGAAAATCTCTCATTATTCAAGGCCCCTTTCCCAGCCAGCCTGCTAATACACCAATAACAAAATGTCTTGGTTTAGACAATCTTTCCCTGCAGTTTAATGCACTTTCTACTGGCATCAGTGCTAGCGAATGCAGGAGGTTTGTCACAAGACCTCCTGTGCTTCGCTGGGGGAATCCAAACCAGTCACTCTTCCTGCCCCCTGCATCATGGCTTGCAGGTGCCTTTCTCCCAAAGGAGAAGGCATGGGGGATTACCAGGGACCATCTAATCTGGTATCAAACAACCCCCAAGTAGGTAAGAAAATGGCACTTACCCAGTCCTGGGTTGCTTTTGCCTGCAGCCACCTGTGCCATCTTTCCATCCTCATTGTCGATGAGGTGGGCTTAGACCAGGGGTCTCAAACCTGCAGCCCTCCAGCTGTTGCGGAACTACAAGTCCCATCATGCCTCTGCCTATGGGAGTCATGCTTGTAACTGTTTAGCCTTGCAAAGCCTAATGGGAATTGTAGTTCTGCAACAGCTGGAGGGCCACCAGTTTGAGACCCCTGGCTTAGACAGACTGTTAGCTCTTCACAGCTCACCGAGTCCTGCTGTGAACAGGAATGCATCAGTCCCTGCAGCCACGGTCCAGCGTCTCCATGCTTTTAACCCACTTCCTGAATCATGCTGGGGTGGCTCCCTTCTTCCTGCTGCGACAGGAAGTTTTAACCTGAGTGAGGCTTGGAGCGTGCCGAGTCTTCCCCTGGCAGTTGAACAATCTAATCCAGCAAAATGGCGTCGCTGTATCAGGGGAAGCCCAGGGAGGAGACCCGAGCTGCGTACAACGGCGGGAGATTGAAATACCAAACCGCCTGCATAAATGCCATTTTTGGGGCAACCTGTGAGAAGCGGAGGCGGCAGGTAAGTGCAGCCTTCACCGGCATTCCTACACCTGGCTCACAGGGGTATCAACCGACCACACTTAGTCCCTGGTCGGAGGGGAAAAAAAAAAAGTTTCGCTGTGGGAGAAACACAATCAATACTGAGGGGTAAGGTGGGGCCTTATAAACCGCTGTGATAAGATTGTGTTTCCTGTTAGGTGGAGCCTATCATCTCATGTGTTGCCGTCCTGGAAGATAAGATGAGAAAAGGAGGTACAGCAAAGCACAGCTTCAGATCGAAGCCAAGCATTACAGGACACAGCTTTGTTACCCGAGGAACCAAACCCCCCCCTTAAGTTAGGTTATGTCAAAATAAACTAAGAAAAAAAAAAAAAAAAAAAAAAGTTATGATTTAAGGTATCTAAAGTACAGTTTAAAAGCTAAGTTCAAGCTGTAGAGACTCCATCTACACAGTCCTGTTTTTTATAATCACTTTTTCTTTATTAAGACGAATTCCAACATACAAAATAGAAATACACATTAAACAATTATACAAATGCTTTCATTAACATAAACCACACTAACCCTCCACCCCAAGAAAGAAAAAAAAAAAAAAAAAAAACCACACCAGGCCCTTGATCATGTCCTCTTCAGGAGAGGAAAATAAATAAAGGGGCCCCCCCCACTTCCTACCCTTATTATACTTTGAATAAAGTTTTGGTTAAGGAAGGGAGCTTTGCAGGGCTCTATTATGCGTGTCAAACCACCAAAAATAATTTAATGAAAGAAAAAAATAAAAAGTGTATGTCAAATGCCCGCTGTTGAGTTAATCAGTTTGGGTCCACCATCACATATCATTGACCATAAACACCCATCTTCAATTTGCTTAGTAAAGTATTGGGCTGTTTGTTCATGACTTCAGCTTTGTGAACATCTGTACACTTTTACAGATCAGATTCAATATTCTGCAAAAAATAAAATACTGGTTACAATAAATGCCACCTACATTGGATCTGCTTTAAAAGCAAAATTCCAATGTCATATGCTAGTACAGACTGTCCTCAAAATAACTTCTGTAACTCATACTTGGACGGTGCTTTATAGCAGGCATTTCACCACTTCAACTCAGAAGTGAAAAACCTGCTCAACAGCACTGATGCATTGGTAGAGATCTTCCCACTTGACTGACAACTAGCTGCTTAAAAGTTTAACCAATTAGAGTGCAACCTTTCCTAGGAATTTTTTTTGCAAATAAAATTTAATAGTGTATACACTTGCAAGTTAAAAGTAATTGTCTGTAAATAACAATCCAATATAGCTAGATGGAGGTGTTCTGTACACGGTAGGTCATTTCCAGCTTACCAATTCCCAGAAGTCTGCACGAAGATAAAAAAAAAAAACACAGATTGAGCATCTTCTGCGACACATTTTTTGAGAGATACTCCCAAAGGGAAATCATGTAAAGGGATGCAGACACTTCTCATTAGAGCCCAGCAAGTGCAACAGGCATTTGACATTTATAAAATCACTCCTAAGAGTGAATGTCATTCTGCCTGCAGAGGACTGCTGGAGGAAGGAGGAACCAGTATAAAGCATGAAGGGATAGGCAGAACCTGGCATTTTTGTGGTGGGGGGCTACAGACCACCACAAGGAAATTGGTTGAATGACAGTTTCTGCGGCCCATTTTAATTTAAATGACTGGCAGCCCTCCATTCGGTTTCACTTTTCAGTATCATTACCCCCCAGAACCCCTTTTACAGATTTTTGTTTTTTTTGGGAGGGGGCTGTGGGAACTACCTTGGGGCAGATGGATAGGATTTGCCTAGGCAGGAATGATTTAGTCTCAGCCACCCCCGTGGCCTTCTGGGGTACACGTCACACATGCCAGGAAGACTATGGGTCATATCCACCACTGTGTATGCATGTCACCAGGAGCCTGCTGCAGGGACCTGAAGACAGCTTGGCTCCCAATGACATCAGAAAGGAAAGATTTATGCAGGACCCAGTCTGCGGGGGGGGGGGGGGGGGGGGGGGATTAGCAAATCACAGCAGGTAAAGACTGGTTTTACTTGGCGAATGAGTATACTATCCATATATCACAGCAGACAACCAAAGATCAAATAACCCAGAGGCCAACATTACTCTGAGAGCCAGTTCACACCAGAATGTGGACCATGTTCCAGTGCAATTCTGGTGTGAGCCAGCTCTAAATGAAGCCTCATAAGTCTTAAAACTAAAATAACCCGCTTTCTTGTATTTATTATATTGCAATTAGCAGCATAAAGCACTGTCAGTGTGGGTTTAATTAGCCATATGCAAATACTGGGGGAAATTTACCAAGACTGGCGAAGACAGAATCTGGAGCGACTGTGCATGGCAACCAGCTTCTAGCTGCAGCTTGTTCTGTTAGGGGAAAAAAAAAAAAAAAAAAGGGGGAATGTATGAAGGGAAAAAACCTTCAGCACCACAGTATCTAAAGGACTTTTTGTTTTGGATAGAGCAAAGTTAGAATCGGTTAGGCCGGCTGAACTGGGCGAGATTCGAACAGTTAATAGGCAATCAACATTCAGACTGAATGTACCAATAAAACTTGGGTATAACCAGCCTTCCAGATTCTTTCAATTACTAGCAGCTACTATAGTTGCTAGCAATAATCGGGTCTTCTCCTGGCAGGGATGGTATTCACTGCTGGGATTAGACAATTTCTCTACAGGAAGGATTCCCCTGTCAGCACTGTCTGTTGATAAGGGAATTGTGCAACCCAAAGTTTCACACTTTGTATGGCCTACCTTGGGTGTTTATGGTCTGTGTCCCTATTGACAACTCCATTCAATGGGAGTCATTACCCATGGACTAGAGCAGTGGTTCTCAACCTTTTTAGTGCCGTGACCCCTTGATAAAATTTCCCAAGTTCTGGGGACCTCTAACAATAAAAAAATAAAAAATTCGTACCGTGGGTTGTCAGCACCCAAGACAAGTAATTTGCGCCCCTAACCCACGGATATATATCGCTCCGAGTCCCTTCCACTTGTACAGTATTAAAACCCCTTATGGTACATTTTAGAATATACCTCTTTGTTCTCCTCTTTCCCTTTTATCTCTCTATCCTAATTTCTTGCTTTTTTCCCCCCTCCCATCCGTCTTTAGCTGCCTTTCTTGTTCTTAGTCACCCTTTTTCTTTGTTCGTCCCCCCTTCCATGTATTCTCTATTTTTATTCCTTCTCTTACTCCCTATTGGGGGGGGGGGGGGGTGGGGGGAATGGGATCAGTGTCAGTGCTGTGGGGGTTCTGATCAGCCAACTTGAGTGCTCTTGATCAAGGTCATCTGCTGATCTGAGAACTGTAGTGGGGACTATAATCACAGGTAGTGTGCTTCACTGTCTCGCAGCAGTGCCACCTATGCCAAAATCAGGACATAGTCCCCTCCAGCCCCTCCCACTTCACATTCACCAGTCATCTGACCTCTAGTCTCTGCCCCCCAGCCATGCCGTGAACTGAATGGGCAGCTGCGAAGAGGCCGAGTGGGTAGCCGTGGGCTCCAGGGACAGCCCTGTTGGGCAGCCGCGAGAAGCCTGGGAGAGCGGTGTGGGCTTCAGGAACAGCCAAGGACTCGGGGACCCCTGGCAAATAGTCATTCGCCCTCCAAGGGGGTCCCGACCCCCAGGTTGAGAACCACTGGACTAGAGGGATAATCATCCAAGACAGAAAAGTTGTTGCCCTGACAACAATGCAAGACATTTTGTCATAGTATTTACGACGGTCAGCTTTTTCATGTAAAAACAGTTCAAAGAAAAAAGTTAAAGTGGAACTAAAAGGAGCAAAAAAAAAAAAAAAAAAAAAAAAAAACTTACCTTTACTTTAATGGTCAGGCATCCCTAGCCAGCTTCAGCCAGATGCTGGTCTACAGCAATCTATTGGCCAATGTCACTCCTGCCCACTCGCAGCTCTGTACATGCCAAAGAACATTGCAAACAAGCATGCGTCTTCGGCAATTAAGAGCCTGCAGTAATTGAAAGGGGACTTTACTTCAACACTTTTAAGCTGAAGTTTTAATTTGATAGTCAAGTCCATTTGAATCAGCTAGTCCTAACACTACCCTTTAGCTGTGCCCAGATTGACAATGCTGCTGTCCAAACCTGTCTCCTCCAGGAGTTGACACTCCAAAACCAGAAGAGTGCCTAAAGTAAACTAATGCAGACACGCATTTAACCACTTCCATACCAGGCCTATTCTGGCACTATTTAAAAATCATAATTTTTTTGCTAGAAAAATATTTCAGACCCCCGGACATTTTTTTTTTTTTTAGCTGACTCTAGGGAATAGCGATCGTTGCAACTTTGTCACGTTATTTGTGCAGGAATTTTTCAATCGCTTTTTTGGACACATACAAAAAAAAAAAAGTAAAGTTAACAATTTTTTTGTATAATGTGAAAGACGTTACATCAAGTAAATAGATATCTAGCATATGCTTTAAAAATTGCACACTTGTGGAATGGCACCAATCCTGGTACTATAAATCTCTATAAACACTTCAAAATTCTTTACAGGTTACCAGTTTAGAGTTAGAGGTCTTGGGCTAGAATTGTTCCTCTTGCTCCCTTGTAATAGGAATAGTGCGCAACAGGTCCTCTTTATGGAGAGATGTGGGGTCTAAAGCAACCCACATCTCTCCTCCAGACTGGGAAAAAAAAAAAAAAAAAAAAAAAAAACACACACACGTCTCGGCCTTTCCAGCAGTCTGACATGGTTTACATCCGCCGGCCAGGACATAATGTCGCACCCAGGTCTCAGATGACTGGGCACCATCTGGTTGCCAGAAATCACCATCAACTTCTGTCGACAAGCCAGGGAAGCACTGGAGGGCAGATGTCCCCTCCTGCAAGAACGAATAAGGAGCTGAACTGCTATGATGGTGTTCTTACAGTGCACAGAATCGGCTTAAAATAATATCTGAATTCCTGTAGCTGCAGGCATCATTCAGCTATCCCCACTCAAAGTCCAGGATGTCAAATGATGTCCTTGGGCTGTTAGTGGTTCATGATGGGTAAGCTGCAATAGAATACATTTGTGTTTTTGTGCTCAATACCACTTAAAGCCTCTTACCCAGGACAGTTTCAACTCCCCATCAGGCAAAGGGGCCACATGTCATGTAAGGGACAATAGAAGTAAACAGCTGAAACAGAAAGAAATCCCATGTAAGCTGCATCCACCATACAATAAAAGCAATCACACTTTGGGCACCGATTTTTTTTCCCTTGCTCCAGCCTGCATAAATCATTCCCAGAGCCTACATCGAACTGTATGCAGTATTATACATGGGCATCAAGCTGCTGTTAGATGCCCACACCTGTTACTGCTCAGGCTGACCCAGATAAGGGTCATACCCGGTGATTACTCTTGGTCATGGCAAAGGCACCAGATACACCAACCTAGAGCCATAGCCCAGACCATTCAAGCTGCGAGAGCACTTTGTCACATAGTAGAATGCATCAGAAAGTTGACTGACTTGAGAAAAGAGTACCAGTGTCCAACTCACTGAAATCCTGGTCATATGCTATGCAATAGCATGCCATGATCCCTTCAGACTGTCAGTCAGTATTGGCAAACAAATCAATGTATGGACAGCATAAAGCTGGTCTCAGAGGCAAATTTAGTTTTCCCAATAAGCCACCCTTGTATTCAACTGTTCATTATTTGGTGATCCAGAAACCAAAATTAAGACAACTGTCAACTGCAGGGTTACCACCAATACCTACTACAATTGCCATCACTTGTACATTTAGGGTACATTCACACCTGCAGATTTAGATGCGAGAGCCCCAGAGGGGGCTGCGCGATTCATTGAAGGCAAGGCTGCTCGCTCACACCCACTTAAATATAATTGCTTTTGCGCTGAAAGGCCCTGGACAGACTCCCTGCGAGTGGTTGCTTTCAATGGGGCTGCCTTTTGCAGCTGATCACAAGAAACTTTGCGTCCGGTTAAATGCAAGAAGCCCAGCAGAGTGCATTCCCAGGTGCGAATCATCCTTAAAGTTGTAGAGGCAATACAAACTCTGCATTAGGGCAAAATGCTTCTGCCAGCATCTATCCCCTTATCTGAGCCCGATCGTGATCCAGTGATGTGCGCAATGGCTTTCTCCTCTTCCCTTCTGCACTGACTCAGACAGCAACAGGAGCCTAAGGCTCCTACTGCTGTCAATTATAGCCTGTGAAGGAGCAGGGCTCAGGAGCGGGCACACACAAAAGTGCCTCCATAGCCAGTGGCTTGCTATGGGGGCACAAGCACTGGCAGGTTATCTGAGAGGGAGGAAGAACCTTTTTTTTATTTTATTAAAAACACAAAGCTTTACAATTACTTTAAGCTTGAGCACAAATCAAAAAAACAGGGCAATGTATTTTGCATGGTCAATAGCCGATGGCAGCTTTGACAACTTCTACTCGTGTTTACACAAAAAAAAAAACCCTAAGCCCCCCATTCACACTGTGGTGACTTGTCATGCGATTGGACAGGTGAAATTGCATAAAAAAAAAAAGTCACACCCTGTCAGCAATGGCACTGTTCAAATTGGTGAGATGCCAACTTTGCAGTGCTGCAGCGAATTTAAAAACTGGTTCCTACACTACTTTTGGCAATTTCAGGTGCAACATGCATAGGCATCTGTGCATGAAGCCAAAGAGGTCTTCCAAGTTGCCTTGACATGCCGCTTTTTAATTGTGCAATTTCAGATGAAGTTGCATGATTTCAAAGCCACATGCAATGTGAATGAGGGCTAAAACTCACTACTTGTAAAATTTCCTTCAGATCAACCAACCCTGTCTCCATCATTCCTCCAGAGGAGAGGAGACCCCAAGACAAATGTTACTTGGCCAGATAACCACCTAAAGCAAACTAATGCAGCCACCACATTTGAGTATTGGTAAACTGAAATATATTACATTACCACTTTAAGCCTTCCTTACCTAGGATAGATTGATCTCACCATCAGGCACAGGGGCCACATCATGTCACGTAGGTGTGACAATAGAAGTAAACAGCTGCAACTGAAAAGAAATAATTAAAAAAAAATGCAAGCTGCATCCACCATACAATAAAATAAGCAATCACACTTTGGGCACTGATTTTTTCCCTTGCTCCAGCCTGCATAAATCATTCCCAGAGTCTACATAGAACTGTATGCAGTATTATACATGGGCATCAAGCTGCTGTTAGATGCCCACACCTGTTACTGCTCAGGCTGGCCCAGCTAAGGGTCATACCTGGTGATTACTCTTGGTCATGGCAAAGGCACCAGATACACCAACCTAGAGCCATAGGCCCAGACCATTCAAGCTGTAAGAGCCCTTTTTGTCACCATAGTAGAATGCATCACTGCAACAGAAAAAAAAAAAAAAAAAAAAACTTTTGCTTTACAATCACTTTAAGCCAGAGAACAAAATCATAACAGGGCAATGTAATGTGGTTGAAAGCTGATGGAAGCTTTTACTATGTTGTAGTTACAGAGAAGGAACATTACCCTGAGCCCCTGTTCACGCCGGAGCATCTTTTCATGTGATTTGACAGGTCAAATCACATTACAAGTGTCACCTTATTGTCAATAGCACTGTTCAAACTGGTGCGACGCCGACTTGGCAGCGATTTGAAAAAGTCGTTCCTGCACTACTTTTGACGATTTTAGGTGCACCTTGCATAGACATCTGCATGAAGCCACACAGATGTCTTCCAAGTCACACCTGAAGTTGCATTGATGCGTGATTTCACTTTTAATACTCCATATTCCCATTGCACACGTTCCTGGATAAGCCCTCAGGGATTTGGGTGCTGCAGCAACAACCAGCTATGACTGGTTCTGAACACAACAATGGAGATATTTGTCAGCACACAATGGAACAACGTAGCTTCCAAAATGATTTTTTTTTATTGCATGACCACATCAAAGCAGCGATACATTTGGGAGTCACGCAGGACCCCTTTGTCAGGCATGTGACAACGAAGGGGTCCTGCATGACTTCAAAATGTTGCACTGCTCTGTTATGTGATCATGCATTAAAAAATCAGTTGACGCTACCTTGTTGATCCATAGTGTGCTGGCGAATATCTCCATTGTGATTTCAGATGAAGCGGCACAATTTCAAAGCTGCATTCAATGTGAGCGAGGGCTAAAACTCACTACACATTCTACTTGTACAATTTCCTTCAGATCAAGGCTGTCTCCATTGTTCCTCCAGGAGGAGAGACCAAGACAAGTGTTACTGGCCAGATAAGCAGGAAAAACCTAAAGAAAAACAAATGCATCCACAACATTTAAGGATTGGTAAAGTGCAATATATTACATTTGTGGTCAAATACCACTTTAAAGCGGATGTAAACCCAATTCATGAAATTGGACCTGGGCATATATATCTGTATAGTTTTATCTCTCTCCAAAGCACTATGTCCCAAAGCGGTCTTTCAGTAGCTCTGTTATCAGCCTAACTTCTCACATTCTGAGATGGGAGATAGATGTGGGTTGGGGAGGTTGCTATAAACTGATCAGCAGTCAGCTTACTGTCTAAGAGCAGAGATCTGCACATTCCTTTTTGTCTATGAGGGGGTGTGCACCTTTCCTCCAATCAGCCATATGCCAATAATCCACTCCCAGTGGTAACCAAGGAGAAAAAAAAAAAAAATTCACTAAGAGCACTTTCTAAAAGGATGTATAACAGATGAAGACAGCAGATATACATGTAAAACTTATGTAGGGAAGTTTGTTTCATCTCCGTGTATCATCTGAGGCTGTTCACTGGGTACATGTGAGGGTTTACATCCACTTTAAGCCTTTCTTACCTAGGACAGGTTGAACTCACCATCAGGCAAAGGGGCCACATGTCACAATAGAAGTAAACAGCTGCAACGGAAAGAAAACCCATGTAAACTGCATCCACCAATAAAATAAGCAATCACACTTTGGGCACTGTTTTTTTTTCCCCTGCTCCAGCCTGAATGAATCATTCCCAGAGCCTACATAGAACTGTATGCAGTATTATACATGAGCATCAAGCTGCTGTTAGATGCCCACACCTGTTACTGCTCAGGCTGGCCCAGCTAAGGGTCATACCTGGTGATTACTCTTGGTCATGGCAAAGGCACCAGATACACCAACCTAGAGCCATAGCCCAGACCATTCAAGCTGCGAGAGCCCTTTTCGTCACCATAGTAGAATGCATCACTACAACAGAAAAAAGAAAGTTGACCGACTTTAGAAATGTTCCAGTGTCCTAGTGGTCAACTCCACCAAATCCTAGTCATACTATGCAATAGCATGCTATTATCCCTTCAGACATTTTATCAGTATAGCCAACAAACCAATCTAGGCCAGCAAAAAGCTGGTCTCAAGAGGCAATTTCGTTCTCAATGAACAGTTGAAACCAAAGATGGCTTCAACTGTTCATGATTTGGGGGATACAGAAACCATTAAAAAAAAAGTCAGCTTTCATCTGCAGGGTTTCCACCAACACCTACAATTTCCATCACTTGTACATTTAGGGCACATTCACACCTGCAGATTAGATGTGAGAGCCCCAGAGGTGGTTGCCACAATTAACAGCTTCATTGAAAGCAATGGGAGGCTGCTCGCTTTCACACCCACTTTCATATAATTGCTAATGAAAGGCCCTGGACAAACACTGCCTGCATCCAGAGCAGATCACTGCATAAGAGATTACATGCAAGTGGCTGCGATTAGCTGAGCCGGCAGCTGCCCCCCCCCCACTACTTTCAATGGGGCTGCCTTTTTGGGGAGGAGACACCAAGACAAGTAGTGTTACTGGTAAGATAACCAGAAAAAGAAAAGCACCTAAAAAAAAAAAACGAATGCAGCCACCACATTTAAGTATTGTTAAGCTGCAATATATTACATTTGAGTTTATTACCACTTTAAGCCTTTCTTACCTAGGATAGATTGATCTCACCATCAGGCAAAGGGGCCACATAATGTCATGTAGGTGGGACAATAGAAGTAAACAGCTGAAACTGAAAAAATATAAACAAAAATCACATGCAAGCTGCATCCGCCATACAATAAAATAAGCAATCACACTTCAGGCACTAGTTTTTCCCCTTGCTCCAGCCTGCATAAATCATTCCCAGATCCTACATAGAACTGTATGCAGTATTATACATGAGCATCAAGCTGCTGTTAGATGCCCACACCTGTTACTGCTCAGGCTGGCCCAGCTAAGGGTCATACCTGGTGATTACTCTTAGTCATGGCAAAGGCACCAGATACACCAACCTAGAGCCATAGGCCCAGACCATTCAAGCTGTAAGAGCCCTTTTCGTCACCATAGTAGAATACATCACTGCAACAGAAAAAGTGGACGGTGACTTGAGAAAATTAAGTTCTAGTGTCCTAGTGGTCAACTCACCCAAATCCTGGTCATATACTATGCAATAGCATGCCATGATCCCTTCAAACGTTTTCATTAGTAGTCAGTATGGCCAGCATAAAGCTGGTCTCAGAGGCAATTTTAGTCCTCAATAAGCCACATTTGGTTTCCAGTCTGACGATTTGGTGATCCAGAAGCCATAATAAATTTAAAGACAACTTTCAACTGTAGGGTTTCCGCCAATACCTACTACAATTTCCATCACTTGTACATTTAGGGTACATTCACACCTACAGATTAGAAGTGAGCCCCAGAGGGGGTTGCCATGATTAGCTGCAAGGGGCAGCTTTATTGAAAGCATTGAGAGGCTGTCTGCTCTCAACTACTTTCATATAATTGCCTATGCACTGAAAAGCCCTGGACAGACACTTACACAAAAAATCCTGTAGGCGCTGCAAATTTCCAGTCTTAGCGTGAGAATGTCCAACCTGTAAGGATTCAAGAGGGTCAGTAACAGTGCAGCTGCAAAACCACTGGAAGGGCAGATAAAAAAACTACACAAAAAACAGCGCTCAATGGAACTGGCATAAAAACTTTATAGTCTCGTATTGGATAAAATTACATAATTAAAAGGGGGCCGTAACTGACATGTTTTGCATTACTTAACTTTGAAAAAGCGAAGTAACGCGAAACATGTCAATCACAGCCCCCTTTTTATGCCACATTACTGCCACTGGATTTTGAGTCACATTCTCCATCAATTTGTCTATTTCCATCGCTGGGTTACATCAACACCTTTGCTGACGCCATTACCAGCGCGCCCGGGTCCCCTATCCGCTGATACACTGCTCTCCACTGTATTGGACTGCGCCGACGTCATCTGTAAGCGCCCGGCTTCCCATTGGTGGATTCATCGCTCTCCACGTTCCCGCTGAGCTGTATTCACCCACCGCCACGGAGCTTCCGGCATAGGAGCGGCTACATTCATCTGTCCACATACAGGTCGGCTCCTTGGAGCGGTCTGCCTGCCCACAATTGTTGTTACAGCCACAACCCTTGGGATCCCAGCTCCATATCCAGGTGGTCAGCCATGACTTCCAGAAGGTACATTTGAGCTATTACATCAGTTATCCACTCCATCTGTATCAGTGGTTACCTTGTTGCACTGACAGGCTGTCCCTGGGAACCCATACCACATCATGGTCTGATGTTAACCCCTCTGATCCTAGACTCTACAGTGGCATCAGCATAGTTCCTTTCATTTACCACAATTATTGATGACCATTTGCTGATTATGTGCTTTTAGTGTCTATCAATATGTGCAATAATTATGTAATTTTATCCAATACGAGACTATAAAGTTATGCCAGTTCCATTGAGCGTTGCTTTTGTGTTTCCTGGATAGACACTGTCTGCAGCCAGGGGCAATCACTGCATGAGAGATTACATGCGAGTGGCTGCGATTAGCTGTGAGAGCCGGCAAGCCCTGCCACATCGCCTTCAATAGGGTCTGCCTTTTTGCAGCTAATCGCAAGAACCTCCACTGGGGCTCTTGCATTTAACTGGAGGCAGGGTGCATTTGCAGATGTGAATACACCCTTAAAGTAGTTGCAGAGGCAGAAGTTTTTTTACCTTAAAGCGGAGGCGTCGCAGAAAAAAATATATATTAAAAGCCAGCAGCTGCAAATACAGCAGCTGCTGACTTTTAATATATGGACACTTACCTGTCCTGGAGTCCAGCGACATCCGCAGCAGAGGACGAGCAATCGCTCGTTACTCTGCTGCCCCCACCGCCAACCTCGGTGAGGGAACCAGGAAGTGAAGCCTTGCGGCTTCATGCCCGGCTCCCTACGGCACATGTGCGAGTCGCGCTGCGCCGTTCTGAATAGTCCCCTGTGTTCTGGGAGCCGAGTGTCTCCCAGAACACAATGGGGAATCTGCGGGAAGTGACGCGCTTCCCCGCAGACAGGACTCCCGGAAGTGGGTGCAATTTCTGCATTAAAGCAAAAGCCTTCTGCTAGCAGCTAGCCCCTCCTCTCTTACTTGAGCCCAATCTCGATACACTGATGTGTGAGCAATGGCTTGCCTCTCCCCTTCTGCACTGGCTCAGACACAGCAGTGGGAGCCATTGGCTGTCAAATCACAGCCAGTGAGGGAGCCAAGCAGGGCTCAGGAGCAAGCACACACACACACAATTGCCCCCATAGCAAGTTGCTTGCTATGGGGAGGACCCGATAAGGAAGTATAACAGGTCTGTTATTTTAATTTCCACAAATGCCTAAAGCTTTACAATCACTTTAAACTACAGAACAAATCAAACAGGGCAATTAATTTTGCCTGGTTGAAAGCTGATGGCTGCTTTGATAGCAGCTACACTGTTGTGTTTACAGAGAAGGAAAAAATTACCTGGAGCCTCGATTCATACCAGAGCGACTTGTCATGCCATTTGACAGGTCAAACCACATTGCAAGTCACACCTTATTGTTGGCAATGGCACTGTTCAAATCAGTGCAGCATCAATTTGAAAAAGTAGTTTCTGCACTACTTTTGGTGATTTCAGGTGTAACTTGCATAGACATCTGTGCATGAAGCAGAACAGATGTCTTCCAACTCACTGACATGCAGCTTTTAAATTGTGCGATTTCAGATAAAGTTGCAGGATTTCAAAGTGAACAAGGGCTAAAACTCACTACACGCTCTACTTGTACAATTTCCTTCAGATCAAACCTGTTTCCATCGCTCGAGAGGAGACACCAAGACAAGTGTTACTGGCCACATAACCAGAAGAAAAAACGCCCAAAGAAAACTAATGCAGCCACCACATTTAAGGATGGGGAAGCTGCATTATATTACATTTGTGTTTTTGTGCTTAATACCACATTAAGCCTCTTACCTAGGATAGATTGATCTCACCATCAGGAAAAAGGGGCCACATGTCATGTAGATGTAATAGACGTAAACAGCTGAAACAGAAAGAAAGAAAACACATGTAAGCTGCATCCATACAATAAAAGCAATCACACTTTGGGCACTGATGTTTCCCTTGCTCCAGCCTGCATCAATCATTCCCAGAGCCTACACAAGTACATAGAACTGTGTGCAGTATTATACATGGGCATCAAGCTGCTGTTAGATGCCCACACCCGTTACTGCTCAGGCTGGCCCAGCTAAGGGTCATACCTGGTGATTACTCTTGGTCATGGCAAAGGCACCAGATACACCAACCTAGAGCCATAGCCCAGACCATTCAAGCTGCAAGAGCCCTTTTTGTCACCATAGTAGAATGCATCACTGCAACAGAAACAAGAGCACCGACTTGAGAAACTAAAAGCACCAGTGTCCTATTGATCAACTCACCCAAATCCTGGTCATATACAATGCAATAGCATGCTATGATCCCTTCAGACTTTTGTCAGTCAGTACGACCAACAAACCAATATATGGCCAGCATAAAGCCAGTCTCAGAGGCGATTCTTTAGTTTTCCCCCATAAGCCACCTTTTGTTGTTTCAACTGTTTCCCATATTTTGGTGATCCAGAAACCATAATAAAATTTAAAGACAACATAACTGCAGGGTCTCCACCAATTGCCATCACTTGTATATTTAAGAGTATTACCTGCAGAGTAAATGAGCCCCAGAGTTGCTTGCCGCAATTATCTGCAAGGGTAGGGTGACCAGACATCCCCGGTTTCCGGGGACAGTCCCTGGACCAAGTCTGTCCCCGGATTGGATTTGAACAGGGACAATTTCAAAGACAGTCAGTGCAGAATATATATAAAAAAATAAATAAAATCATCTGAATTACACATCCCCGCTCTTAATAGCTTAGTATTTTTTCCATTATCTGTGCCCCTTTCTGATGATCATGTGCTGGTCGGAGCGGAGGGAATATTTCTTCAGTTTCGGATGCCCATTTAGCTCCACTCGCATGTTCTTCTACCTTGGCTCCAGTCCCGGCCAGATTATCTCCTTGCCTTCCCTGGTAGAGTGATCTTCCTCCGCTCCCCACCCAGTAGTAGCCGGGGCCCGGAGAGTAAGACTTAACAGGCTGTGAAGCGGGCGGTGGCAGGCAGAGAGTCGCTGTCCCCATATTTCATTTAAAAAAAAAATCTGGTCACCTTATGCAAGGGGCAACTTGATTGAAAGCAATGGGAGGCTGCTCACTCCCACAACCACTTTCATATACGGTAATTGCTAATGAATTGAAAGGCCATGGACAGACACTGCCTGCATCCAGGGAAAAAAAGTTTGCCACCCCCAAAACAAAAAAAACAAACACCAACCACCACTGGCCACGATACCGATTGGCCACAGCGGTGTGTACTCTGGTTTTCCATTGACTTCTGTTAGGTCCCACATCTTTGTACATCTTCTGGATGTGCACCAAAAGTCCTGCATGCTGCATCTTTAGTGCACATTCAAAAACCGCGCCAAACACGTATTCACCTCCCACATACTGCATGCGATCGGTTCACCAGATGAGCGGATCACTATAGGACTAAACCATAACATACCCTCCATACATTACCCTCGTCTGTCTCTGCAACTGACCGTCCCACACAACACGGACCGCATCGCTCTCTTATATAGCCGCCTTTTCCTCCAAACCAATCAAAACAAAAGCCCAGGTAGGCGGAAGTAGCTAGCACGTGCTCAGGATGTGTATTTTTTACACCTCGTTCTGATGTGGAACGCACGAGCCACTGGTCGGTCATGTGATGTGATTTCTTAAAACCCATTGGCTCGAGTCACCTGCTTACGAAACACCGGTGTACTGCCGAGCATTGCCCCCAAGCGGATTCTGCCCGCTCTGTACTGCGCAGGCGCGGCGCTTTTTCCGAAAATAGCCGAACATGTAGAGCTGAGAGTCAGCTCTACATGGCGCCTGTTTTACTGCACTGTGGGACGGAGTGATATAGCCAGCTCTGTAGCCATCAGTGAGGTGCTACAGCGCCATCTAGTGTTCTGTTTTGACACACAACGTCGGCTTCTGCAGAACTAATAACAGTTGTCAGTGAATGGGGTAGACCACCTTCTATGATTAAATTCCTAGGACATTATTCTTGTGTATGGATTATAAAATATGAACATAACTCCCAACTGTCCCTGATTTTGAGGGACTGTCCCTGATTTGGAACAATGTCCCTCTGTCCCCTTTTCCTTCTCGTTTGTCCCTTATTTTGGTTTGATATATATAGTTGCAGGGGCGTACCTAGAGCATTTGGCACTAGGGTGCCCACGTGTCCCGGATTGCCCGGGATCGTCCCTGACTAGAGATTTTAGTCCCGTGTCCCAGGCAGCTCATTCCGGGACAATACAGACATCCCGGAATGAAAAAAAAAACAGTGACCACTGACTGACCAGACCACACCAGTCCGCTCCGCCTGTCCGCCGCCACCACCTTATAATTTTATCACACAGCACACTGATGATTACAATACACATAGGCTCAGGCTGCCACTGCCAGTCTGGTTGCTAGGCTAGGGGCCGCTCCGCGTCTAGCAACCAGTGACGTCGGCTGAGCTGAGGCCTGTCACTCAGTCTCAGTGTGTGCAGTGAGTGAACCCGCCCGGCGCACACTACGCTGAGTATGAGAGCAGCGCGCGCGCCTCCCTCCGCAGCCACCACCAGCAGGAGCCAGCACAGAGTGAGTGACCGTGATGCCAGTGACCAGTGCACTCAGACAGAGCCACTCACCTGTGCACAGCCAGCCAGCCTGAGCCTCGTTGTCCGGTCGGTCCGAGTCCTCCTCCAGCTCCAGTCACAGTGACGCCAGTGACCACTTAGACTGTGCCAGTCTGAGCCACTCTCCTGTACAGCCAGCCAGCGTGAGCCTCCGGGGATCTCTACTGGGCACCTGAGTCTGACCCTTCACAGCACAGAGCAGCTGACACCAGCGATGTTCCCCGATCAGTGTGATCGCACAGTGAGTATTATTCTAGTAGGGGGGGATCTGCCAGCCTCTGCCCACACCATAAGGAGAACCGCCTGGGACACACTGGATTGTCAGAGGGAGTTGTAAAAGTTCTATAGAGCTGTCTGTTAGATGGATGAGCCTGTGCCTCCTTGTCTGTCACTTTCTTCACCTCCCCCCTCCCTAACCTGCCAGCTTGGAATGCTCCGCAGTGGCCCTGCTAGAAGAATCATAAATCACTGTGAGGAAACCATGAAGGAGTGCTCAGGAGGGAGGGGGGAATGTACACAGCTGCCTGTGTGTTTGTACATCTCTACTGCCTGTGTGTGTGCTACACTGAGACATGAGACAACAGTAGCTGTGTGCAGAGACCCACACACAGCATGTCACTGTACACAGAGAGACAGTCCCTGACCTGGAGACCAGTCCCTCTCCTTCACCCCCTCCTGAGTATGGCATTATCCCTGATTAATAGGGACAGTCCCTGTTTTATAAACCAGCCCTTCTGTCCTTTTATTGTCTTCTGTCCCTCTACCAAGTGTAACTATCATAGTTCTAATCCTTGTTTGGTAAGCAGTCCCTGATGTATGGAGAAGGTCCACGTTATATATTAAAGAAACGGTCCTTATTATCCACTTGCTCTCCGAAAGATTTACCCCTTCCTAATGACCAGGCCATTTTTTGCAAAACGTCACTGCGTTATTTTAACTGACATTTGCGCAGTCATGCGACGCTGTAACCAAACAAAATTTATGCCCTTTTTTTCCCACAAATAGAGCTTTCTTTTGGTGGTATTTGATCACCTCTGCGGTTTTAATTTTTGCGCTATAAACAAAAAACAGACAATTTTGAAAAAATATTTTTTTTACTTTCTGCTATAAAACATCCAATAAAAAAAATTGAAAAAAAATATAATTTCTTCATCAATTTAGGCCAATATGTGTTCTACATATTTTTTGGAAAAAAAATCCCAATAAGCCTTTATTGATTGATTTGCGCCTATATAGTGTGACAGCAGGAAGGTAAAGTCACCTGGTTGCATCCAGGGGGGTAGATATATTTCGCCCAGATTCAGGCTTTACGCCGACTTATACAGCTAGGTGGAGAGTTGTATAAGCCCAGCTGAGACTAGTGGGCTCATTGATGACTCATACCTCTAGGGAGAGGGCTGGGCGTCGTGCAGACAGGGAGTTGATGAGGCCAGCTGAAGCTTGTCAGCTCATTTAGGCCTCTATAAAAAACTCCCAGATTCATTAGGTGTTAGCTCATGCCTGGAAGCAGACCTGTGTGGACTGTCTAGGGAGAGTGAACCCCTGTGCGGTGAGAGAAAGCCTGTGTGGCTATATTTTGCTTGGACATTTAAAACCAGGGACTAGGACAGCACTAGGCTGATCCCAGTCGTTAGTTAGGAAACCTGTAAGTTTAGTCAGAGGTCAAGTTGACCAGGATTTATTTTGTTTATGTTTTTTTTGCCTTGCTGTGTTTTTGTCACTGTAAATAGAAAATAAACCGCACCTTTTTGATTTTGAAAACCACAACCTCCGTCTGCTGGGCCTGTTTTTGGGTGGGGAGCCCATCCCGGGGGTCACACATACCCGCTGCCGAGCTAACCCCCTCACAGTTGGTGGAGAATGCGGGCAGTTTTTTTTTAAGCCAGTATGGAGGAGATACTGAAACAGCTGGCTCTAGCAAATGCCAATCAACAGCAGACAAATGCAGGTTTGCAAAGGAGCCTTGCAGCCCAGCAGCAAGCTCATCAACAGAGCCTTGCAACTTTACAACAGAGTCTGGAGGCTCAGCAACAAGCCCAACAGCAATCTGAGGCCCGCTTCATAGACCTGTTGCAGAAGCAAGAGCAGAGACTACAACAACAGATGGAAGCAGTAATGCAGCAACGTCCGCAGACCAGTGAGGAAAGCCGTCCCACTAATACCGCGTCCTTTGGGGTGAGTCGTTTATTGACAAAAATGACTGGAGAGGATGATCCAGAGGTATTTTTGACCACATTTGAAAGAACCGCTGAAAGAGAAAAGTGGCCTGAGGAGCAGTGGGCTGGACTAGTGGCTCCTCTGTTAACTGGTGAATCGCAGAAAGCTTACTATGACCTAGAGCCTAACCAAGCAAAAGACTATGTGATGCTAAAAGCTGAAATATTGGCAAGGCTGGGTGTCACCCTGGCTGTCCGGGCTCAGCGTGTGCATAACTGGACTTTCCAGCTTGGAAAACCCCCCAGGTCTCAAATGTATGATCTCATTCACCTGAGCAGAAAGTGGCTACAGCCAGAGACTTTGTCCGCACCAAAGATTGTGGAACGTGTTGTAATGGATCGGTTTTTGAGAGCTCTTCCTACTGCCATCCAAAAGTGGGTAAGCCATGGAGACCCAGAGACGGCCGATGGTCTTGTGGATCGTGTGGAGAAATACTTGGCTACAGAGAACCTGACGGCCTCTTCCAGAGACACTCGGACTTTCCACCCTAAGACC
Organism: Rana muscosa; assembly: GCA_029206835.1. NCBI lineage: Eukaryota > Metazoa > Chordata > Amphibia > Anura > Ranidae > Rana > Rana muscosa. The sequence goes on from CM055128.1 coordinate 95,823,384, forward strand.
AGACCATCCCCAGGGGCGGATAAGATGATTCCAAGGGGTAAGGGTGGAGAGAGTGAGAGGGTGGGAGCTCTACCCCGGGTTTGGCGAGAACAGCCTGGGAAATCAGCGGCTCAAGAGGCGGCAAGAAGGATCGTTTGCTACCGCTGCCGGCAAGCGGGACATATTGCAGCAAATTGCCCGGTTTTGGAGGAACCCATGCAGTGTGACTTTCTGACGGGCAGACGTCAGTCGCTGTGTGCGACAGTCGCATGCACTGCCATTCGGGGAACTGAGAAACATTTATGCAAAATGTGTATTAATGGTAGAAATGTTGTGGTATTGCTGGATTCAGGTAGCCTTGTGACCCTGATAAAGGCTGAGTTAGTTAAAACAGAGGTCTCTGGGAATAGCAAGGTAGCCGTTATTTGTGTGCATGGGGACACCCGAGAGTATCCAGTGACTACAGTGTGTTTCGAGACCCCCAAAGGTACCCTCTCTCATCCAGTGGGCTTAGTATCTCAGTTACCGCATGACGCCATTGTGGGAAGGGATTTTCCGAAGTTCTGGGAACTGTGGGATGATCCTGAGCCCCCCACTGGTGCCCCTATGTACCAGGAATGTGATAGCCAGAACTCCCCTGAGAGTGGTGAGGACTCTCCGGAATTTCCCTTGTCAGTATTGGCAGGGGAGACTCAAGAAACTGGAGAGGAGCCCACCTCCTCAGACGAAAACCTACCGTCTGTGGAGTTTTCTGATCTTGAGGTTCACAGGGAAAACTTTGCCACAGAACAGTTGAAAGACCCCGCCCTAATAAAGGCACGGGAAAACGTAGTGAAAATAGATGGCGAGTTAGTGAACCCAGATAATACCGGCACTTACCCATACTTCAGCGTAGAGAAGGACCTACTGTATCGGGTGGCAAAAAGGGCAGAAGAAACCGTTGAGCAGCTTGTGGTGCCCAAACCTTACAGGAAGTTGGTGTTGGAGTTGGCCCATGGGCACATTCTTGGAGGTCATCTGGGGACAGAGAAAACCCGAGAGAGGGTATTACAGAGATTCTATTGGCCTGGGGTGATGAAGGACATAGAAAATTATTGTTCCTCCTGCCCTGTGTGTCAGAGGTCGGCCCCGATGCCACATTTCCGTAGCCCGCTGGTCCCTCTACCCATCATTGAGGTCCCGTTTGAGAGAATCGCAATGGATTTGGTAGGTCCTATAATCAAGTCCGCTAGGGGGCACCAGTACATATTGGTTATAATGGACTATGCCACCCGTTATCCAGAAGCGATCCCTCTCAGAAATACCTCGGCCAAAACCATAGCCAAAGAGCTATCTCTTGTTTTTAGCCGGGTGGGTATTTGTAAAGAACTGCTTACGGACCAAGGTACACCCTTTATGTCCCGGGTTATGAAAGAGCTGTGTAAATTGTTCAAAGTGACGCAATTGCGTACATCTGTGTATCACCCCCAAACCGATGGGCTGGTTGAAAGATTCAACAAAACCCTAAAACAAATGTTGAAGAAAGTGGTGGATAGAGATGGAAGGGATTGGGACTGTCTACTTCCTTATTTGATGTTTGCTATTAGGGAGGTGCCCCAATCCTCTACGGGATTCTCCCCCTTTGAGTTACTGTATGGGAGACACCCAAGAGGGCTGTTGGATATTGCCAAGGAAACTTGGGAAAGTGAGAGTTCTCCCCACAGGAGTGTGATTGAGCATGTCGCCCTGATGCAAGATCGAATTGCACAGGTAATGCCCATCGTGAAGGAACATTTGGCCCAAGCGCAGTTGGCACAGCAGAGAGTGTACAACCGTGGAGCCAAGACCCGTACCTTTTCCCCGGGGGATAGGATATTGGTACTTGTCCCTACGGTTGAAAGTAAATTCCTTGCCAAATGGCAAGGCCCCTACGAGATAATGGAAAAAGTGAGCGAAGTGAATTACAAGGTCAGACAACCAGGAAGGCGAAAGCCCGAACAGATCTATCACGTTAATCTGTTGAAAGCCTGGAGGGATAGAGAGTCCCTAGTCGCAGACACTTGGTCACCAGCTCAAACTGGTTGCGTGATTCCTGAGGTTGGAATCGCAGCCACCTTGTCACAACCCCAACAACAGGAGGTTAAGGAGTTTGTGCTTCGCAACAAGGAGGTATTCTCTGAGCTGCCGGGACAAACATCTGGGGTAGAGCATGACATTATTACCCCGCCCGGTGAAAGGGTGAAGTTAAAACCCTATCGGATCCCAGAGGCCCGACGGGAGGCAATACGGGAGGAAGTACAGAAAATGCTGAACTTAGGGGTGATAGAGGAGTCCCAAAGTGATTGGTCTAGTCCCATTGTGTTGGTGCCTAAACCGGATGGGAGCTGGCGATTTTGTAACGATTTTCGTCAGTTGAACAAAGTTACAAAATTTGACACCTACCCCATGCCACGTATAGATGAGTTGATCGACCGGCTGGGAACAGCCCGATACATGACGACTCTTGACCTCACAAAAGGGTATTGGCAAATCCCCCTGGCCAAGTCGGCCAAAGAGAAAACCGCATTTGTAACCCCAGACGGGGCGTTCCAATATAAAAGAATGCCGTTCGGGTTACAGAATGCGCCGGCCACATTCCAGCGGAAAATGGACCAGATGCTGAGGCCCCATCGGAAGTATGCTGCGGCTTACCTGGATGATGTAATTGTCCATAGCACAGATTGGGCCTCACATCTGCCAAAAGTGCAAGCAGTCCTGGACTCTGTTCGGGAAGCAGGGTTTATGGCTAACCCCAAGAAGTGTACCATTGGGCAGGAGGAGGCCAAATATCTTGGGTACACCATTGGGAGGGGAGTAATAAAACCCCAACTCAACAAAGTCGAGGCCATCCAGAGTTGGCCACGTCCCAACAGCAAGAAGCAGGTACGAGCCTTTCTGGGAATCGCTGGGTATTATCGGCGATTCATTCCCCACTTTGCTTCTAAGGCTGTGCCCCTAACCAACCTGACGAAGGGGAAAGGGTCGGTCATGATTAAATGGACCCCCGAGGCTGAGGCAGCATTCCAGTTCTTGAAACAAGCCTTATGTAGCCAGCCAGTGTTGTACTCACCCGACTTCTCTAGAGACTTTGTCGTACAAAGTGATGCGTCAGATGTGGGGTTAGGAGCAGTATTGTCCCAGGTCTGGAACGGGGAAGAGCACCCAGTCATTTACCTCAGCAGGAAGTTGAAGTCCCATGAGGTAAATTACGCCACCGTTGAAAAGGAGTGTTTAGCGGTGAAGTGGGCTCTAGATTCCCTTCGGTACTACCTGCTAGGTAGGCACTTTGACATGGTTACGGATCACGCTCCGTTAAAGTGGATGGCTCAAAACAAGGAAACAAATAGAAGAGTGAATAGGTGGTTCCTGGCCCTCCAGGAATTCAACTTCACAGTAAAGCATCGCCCTGGCGTTCAAATGGGGAATGTGGATGCTTTGTCTCGAGTACATGAATGCCTGATTGCTGGTGTTCCAACCCCGAGGTTAAAACAAGAGGGGGGGGTATGTGACAGCAGGAAGGTAAAGTCACCTGGTTGCATCCAGGGGGGTAGATATATTTCGCCCAGATTCAGGCTTTACGCCGACTTATACAGCTAGGTGGAGAGTTGTATAAGCCCAGCTGAGACTAGTGGGCTCATTGATGACTCATACCTCTAGGGAGAGGGCTGGGCGTCGTGCAGACAGGGAGTTGATGAGGCCAGCTGAAGCTTGTCAGCTCATTTAGGCCTCTATAAAAAACTCCCAGATTCATTAGGTGTTAGCTCATGCCTGGAAGCAGACCTGTGTGGACTGTCTAGGGAGAGTGAACCCCTGTGCGGTGAGAGAAAGCCTGTGTGGCTATATTTTGCTTGGACATTTAAAACCAGGGACTAGGACAGCACTAGGCTGATCCCAGTCGTTAGTTAGGAAACCTGTAAGTTTAGTCAGAGGTCAAGTTGACCAGGATTTATTTTGTTTATGTTTTTTTTGCCTTGCTGTGTTTTTGTCACTGTAAATAGAAAATAAACCGCACCTTTTTGATTTTGAAAACCACAACCTCCGTCTGCTGGGCCTGTTTTTGGGTGGGGAGCCCATCCCGGGGGTCACACATACCCGCTGCCGAGCTAACCCCCTCACAATAGTTATAGCATCTACATGCAACATTTATGGAATTTTTATTTATTTTTCTTCTATTCGTAATGGTGGCAAACAGCGACTTATAGCGGGACTGCAATGTTGCAGTGGACAAATTGGACACTATTTGGAACTAAATTGGAACTATTTCATTATATATTACAATGTAGTAATAGAAATAATGTGATTTGATCATCCTGACACCATATCAAGCATGGTGTCAGGATGATTAAAGTGCTAACACCAGGCATTCGCCCAACAAATCACCCGCTGACAAATTCCCTGTCAACTCCCGAGACTACATTCCACCTCGCACACCACCATCCATCTGCCAGTTGCCTCCACCCCCCTGGTCATTGGCAAAAGGTTGTTCCATGAAACCAGTCCCTCAAGAAGAGGGGGGGGGTGTCCCTGAATGGCAGTTTGGAAATGTGGTCACCCTATTTGGCACCCGGGGCAGATCCTATATCTGGCACCCCCCAGGGCCATCTTAATAGTGTAGCGGGGTCTCCTTTAAGGCCCCGGGACTACGTTATCCAGAACCCCGTTCGGCACCTAGGGTGCAAACGGGCCACCGCAGAGACTCATGGGAGGGGCTATTTAAGAAGGAGGTGAGGCGGAGCTCGGCCTCTTTGGACACCACGCTGCAAGCAACAGTTTCTTCCTGTGCGGATCTGCTGCAGTGCAAGGCCTGAAGCCTGGGGCCTTGCGCAACTTCCAAAGAGCCTTCCACCCCACTGCGGAGCCTGGGTGGCACCAGACTGGTCGAGTGAGGACATCAGTTGGATCGGGGACCTGATCGTTGCAGACGCTGTGTGTGGAGACACAGCAGGTAGAAGTCCCGGACTGGGATCGCGTCCGGAGTGGTGAGCGAGCACTTGCTCAAGCCAATAGACTGTACCGTGTTTAGGCCTATAGACTGCCTTGGCCCACCTATCGTTAGTTTGTTGTTCTATTAGGAGACCGGTAGCAGGACTGAGTTAAAGGGTCTCTAGTATAGTGTTCCTTGGGACTGCCTACTTGTGGATTACAAATACTATTTCATCAAGTGCACCACCGAACGTTTGCATGCGAAGAAATACTAAGTAAAAGACTAAGATTTCTTCTATGTAAGGCCTGACCAGGGAGGGGGTAGAGAAATATTGTTTAGTGCGCCACAGGGCGCGTACACCATAATAGCTGCGCGCGGTGGGTTACCGCGCTGGGCCATTGTTGTGTGCTACACTTATTGCTGCAGGGCTCTGTAAGCAAGTTGCATGTGTTCTGTTCTGCCTATGCCATTTTGATAAAAGTAAAAAACTGTTATGTTTGATGTCTCGCCTCAGTGTGTTGTCTTATTGCAAAGAGATTACTCCTTGCAATATTATATTGCATGTGATAAGTTTAACCCTAGACTAACTGTGCCAGAGTGGGTCGAGTAAGATTGCCGGGGGTTGGCGGTGCTGTATACAGGGCCCGAAATCAAACCAGCGGCTCTCTTAACTGGGGGTAGCGCTACAATAGCATTGTGGGCCCCAGGGCAAAGTAATGCACTGGGGCTCCCACAAGCCTGCACTACCGTTCACCAAACGCATAGTTGCCAACAGTCCCGGATTTCCCGGGACATTCACGGATTTAGGAACCTTGTCCCGGATTGTTTTTGTCCCGATTTTATTCCGGGACTTTTTTTTAAATGTCCCGGGAAATTCGCGAGTGTTTTAGGAAAAAACGGCAGCGGCGGCTACACCAAAATGGCCTCCGCCGCTGCCACTGTGTTGTCCTCTTGTGTTTAGTGCAGAGGAGAGGGGTAGCCAATCGGCTTCTCTCTTTTGGCGACCCCTCCCCGCTATACTAAACATGTGAATGGGATGCACGGATCTTCCTCCACCCGCTGCCGCCGCCTATGGGTCTGCAACGTCAAGGGTCGCCGAGGTACGATGGGGAAAGGAAAGTGCAGGGGGGGGGGCTCTGATGGAGGACACAAGTGTGGAGGGGACTCTGATGGGGACACAAGTGTGGAGGGGCTCTAATTGGGGACACAAGTGTGGAGGGGACTCTGATGGGGACACAAGTGTGGAGGAGACTCTAATGGAGGACACAAGTGTGGAGGGGCTCTGATGGGGACACAAGTGTGGAGGAGACTCTAATGGAGGACACAAGTGTGGAGGGGCTCTGATGGGGACACAAGTGTGGAGGGGACTCTGATGGGGACACAAGTGTGGAGGGGCTCTGATGGGGACACAAGTGTGGAGGGGACTCTGATGGAGGACACAAGTGTGGAGGGGGCTCTGATGGGGACACAAGTGTGGAGGGGCTCTGATGGGGACACAAGTGTGGAGGGGACTCTGATGGAGGACACAAGTGTGGAGGGGGCTCTAATGGAGGACACAAGTGTGGAGGGGGCTCTAATGGAGGACACAAGTGTGGAGGGGCTCTGATAGGGGACACAGGTGTGGAAAGGGACTCTGATGGAGGACACAAGTGTGGAGGGGCTCTGATGGAGGACACAAGTGTGGAGGGTACTCTAATGGAGGACACAAGTGTGGAGGGTACTCTAATGGAGGACACAAGTGTGGAGGGTACTCTAATGGAGGACACAAGTGTGGAGGGTACTCTAATGGAGGACACAAGTGTGGAGGGGACTCTAATGGAGGACACAAGTGTGGAGGGGACTCTGATGGAGGACACAAGGGTGGAGGGGACTCTGATGGAGGACACAAGGGTGGAGGGGCTCTGATGGGGGACACAAGTGTGGAGAGGGGCTCTGATGGGGGACACAAGTGTGGAGGGGACTCTGATGGGGACACAAGTGTATAGGGGCTCTGATGGGGACACAAGTGTGGAGAGGGACTCTGATGGGGACACAAGTGTGGAGGGGCTCTGATGGAGGACACAAATGTGGAGAGGGACTCTGATGGGGACACAAGTGTGGAGGGGCTCTGATGGGGGACACAAGTGTGGAGAGGGGCTCTGATGGGGGACACAAGTGTGGAGGGGACTCTGATGGGGACACAAGTGTGGAGGAGACTCTAATGGAGGACACAAGTGTGGAGGGGCTCTGATGGGGACACAATTGTGGAGGGGACTCTGATGGGCACACAAGTGTGGAGGGGGCTCTAATGAAGGACACAAGTGTGGAGGCGCTCTGATAGGGGACACAAGTGTTGAGAGGGACTCTGATGGGGACACAAGTGTGGAGGGGCTCTGATGGGGGACACAAGTGTGGCGGGGACTCTAATGGAGGACACAAGTGTGGCGGGGACTCTAATGGAGGACACAAGTGTGGAGGGGACTCTAATGGAGGACACAAGGTTGGAGGGGCTCTGATGGAGGACACAAGGGTGGAGGGGCTCTGATGGGGACACAAGTGTGGAGAGGGACTCTGATGGGGACACAAGTGTGGAGGGGCTCTGATGGGGGACACAAGTGTGGAGAGGGGCTCTGATGGGGGACACAAGTGTGGAGGGGACTCTGATGGGGACACAAGTGTGGAGGGGCCTCTAATGGAGGACACAAGTGTGGAGGGGACTCTGATGGAGGACACAAGTGTGGAGGGGCTTTGATAGGGGACACAAGTGGAGAGGGACTCTGATGGGCACGCAAGTGTGGAGGGGCTCTGATGGACGACACAAGTGTGGAGGGGACTCTGATGGGGGACACACGTGTGGAGGGGACTCTAATGGAGGACACAAGTGTGGAGGGGACTCTGATGGAGGACACAAGTGTGGAGGGGACTCTGATGGAGGACACAAGTGTGGAGGGGACTCTGATGGAGGACACAAGTGTGGAGGGGACTCTGATGGAGGACACAAGTGTGGAGGGGACTCTGATGGAGGACACAAGTGTGGAGGGGACTCTGATGGAGGACACAAGTGTGGAGGGGACTCTGATGGAGGACACAAGGGTGGAGGGGCTCTGATGGGGGACACAAGTGTGGAGGGGCTCTGATGGGGGACACAAGTGTGGAGAGGGACTCTGATGGGGACACAAGTGTGGAGGGGCTCTGATGGGGGACACAAGTGTGGAGAGGGGCTCTGATGGGGGACACAAGTGTGGAGGGGACTCTGATGGGGACACAAGTGTGGAGGGGCTCTGATGGAGGACACAAGTGTGGAGGGTACTCTAATGGAGGACACAAGTGTGGAGGGGGCTCTAATGGGGAACGCAAATGTGGGGGGGGGGACTCTGATGTGGGACACAAATATGGGGGGGCTGATTGGGACATGGGCAGGAAGGGTTTTAATGGGTGTGGGGAGGTGGCTCTGAGGGGACACAAGCGTGTGGCATAGGGTGACCAGACATCCCCGGTTTCAGGGGACAGTCCCCGGATTGAGGACACTGTCCCCGGTCCAAGTCTGTCCCCGGTTTTGTCCCCAGATTGGATTTGAACACGGGCTGGGGCGATTTCAAAGACAGTCAGTGCAGAATTTAAAAAAATAAATTCTGAATTACACTCCCCCCCCCCTCTGGTCAGTAGTGTAGCATGTCTGTATCCTGGCAGTGGCTCCATCTTTCTCCTACTTTGGTGGTGCAGGTACAGCGTGGCTCCCTCTCTGGTGGTGCGGGTACAGCATGGCTCTCTCTCTGGTGGTGCGGGTACAGCATGGCTCTCTCTCTGGTGGTGCAGGTACAGCATGGCTCTCTCTCTGGTGGTGCAGGTACAGCATGGCTCTCTCTCTGGTGGTGCGGGTACAGCGTTGCTCCCTCTCTGGTGTTGCAGGTACAGGGGTACAGCATGGCTCTCCTTCTGGTGGAGCGGGTACAGCGTGGCTCCCTCTCTGGTTGTGCGGATACAGGGGTACAGCGTGGCTCCCTCTCAGGTTGTGCGGGTACAGGGGTACAGCATGGCTCCCTCTCTGGTGGTGCGGGTACAGGGGTACAGCATGGCTCCCTCTCTGGTGGTGCGGGTACAGGGGTACAGCGTGGCTCCCTCTCTGGTGGTTCAGGTACAGGGGTACAGCGTGGCACCCTCTCTGGTGGTGCGGATACAGGGGTACAGCGTGGCTCCCTCTCTGGTGGTGCGAGTTCAGGTACAGGGGTACAGCGTGGCACCCTCTCTGGTGGTGCGGATACAGGGGTACAGCGTGGCTCCTTCTCTGGTGGTGTGAGTACAGGGGTACAGCGTGGCTCCCTCTCTGGTGGTGCGGGTACAGGGGTACAGCGTGGCTCCCTCTATGGTGGTGCAGGGGTACAGTGTGGCTCCCTCTCTGGTGGTGCAGGTACAGGGGTACAGCGTGGCTCCCTCTCTGGTGGTACGGGTACAGGGGTACAGCGTGGCTCCCTCTCTGGTGGTGCGGGTACAGGGGTACAGCGTGGCTCCCTCTCTGGTGGTTCAGGTACAGGGGTACAGCGTGGCACCCTCTCTGGTGGTGCGGATACAGGGGTACAGCGTGGCTCCCTCTCTGGTGGTGCGAGTACAGGGGTACAGCGTGGCTCCCTCTCTGGTGGTGCGGGTACAGGGGTACAGCGTGGCTCCCTCTATGGTGGTGCGGGTGCAGGGGTACAGTGTGGCTCCCTCTCTGGTGGTGCAAGTACAGGGGTACAGCGTGGCTCCCTCTATGGTGGTGCGGGTGCAGGGGTACAGTGTGGCTCCCTCTCTGGTGGTGCAGGTACAGGGGTACAGCGTGGCTCCCTCTCTGGTGGTGCGGGTACAGGGGTATAGCGCGGCTCCCTCTCTGGCTTCCCCGAGCACAGTCCTTTCTTTCTCTCTTCTATTAGCAGTCAATTCCTCTGCTTTTTCCTGGTTCCAGACTCTCTCTCTCCCCCCAGAAGAGTGCATGCATGCTGGGGGCTGTAGCCTGCTCTCTGTGGACACACCTGGGGCCGCCAATCTTCTGGGACTACATTTCCCATGATGCTTTCCCAGTGTTTTCTGATTGGCCCTCTGCTGTAGCCAATGAGGAGATCGGGCAGGAAGGTGGGTGGCGTCGCGGCAAACCTGATTGGAGCCGCTCTCTCTTCTCCCATTCAACTGACAGGAGAAAGGGGAAGGGGGAGTGGGGGGGAGATACACACGCAGTCTGCCTCTCCCCTGTCACATCGCCGCTGCCAAGTAACTTGTGTCCAGTGCAGTTATCAGTGCCATGCCACCTGACTTCCGTACTGCATCCCCCTAGATCGGAGCCGGCCCTGATGGGGCCCCATGAGCACTTGGGGCCCCTGGGCAGCGCCCAGGGGTGCCCGCTCAGTAAGATGGCCCTGGCACCCCTCCCCCAACTTTAAAATGTAAAAAAACTCCACTGTGCCCCCTGCATACCTCTGCACCCCCCAATATCTCTTTGTCACTACTGTGTATCACCTCTCCACAACTGCACCACTGGACCCCATTACATTACACAGCCCCCTGGAGCCCTTTACACTACACAGCCCCCCCCAGCTCTGGACCCCTGCACATTACACACAGCCCCCCCAGCTCTGGACCCCTGCACATTACACACAGACCCCCCCCAGCTCTGGACCCCTGCACATTACACACAGTCCCCCCCCATTCCCCCCAGCTCTGGACCCCTGCACATTACACACAGCCCCCCCCAGCTCTGGACCCCAGCACATTACACACAGACGCCCCCAGCTCTGGACCCCTGCACATTACACACAGCCCCCCAGCACCGGCCCCCTGCACATTACACACAGACCCCCCCCTAGCTCTGGACCCCTGCACATAACACACAGCCCCCCCCCCCAGCTCTGGACCCCTGCATATTACACAGCCCCCAGCTCTGGACCCCTGCATATTACACATCCCCAAGGCGACAATGATGAGCACAGTAAGGCTGCAATGAGGGCACAGTGAGGCTGTAATGAGGACCACCTAGCAACCAATCAGCTGCTGGTTAAGCTGGTTAACTTGAGCAGTTGCTGTATTCTATTCTGTCCTGCTCACTGTCTCTCACCCCTGGCTGTGAGCGGCGCAGAGTGAGTCCGGTGGCCGGCCCTGGGTGTCAGTCACCCGGGTTCAGTCCGCACATGGGTACCCCCGCACCCTGTCACAGCTCACCTCTCTCCCTGCCCTGGCTGTCACAGCACCGCCACTGCTGCCTGTGCCTGGCGCCCCGCTGTCACCGCTTCACTCGCGAAGGACAGGGGGCGCCGGGGTGACAGCCCCCCAATGTGTGGCAACCGGGGCGGACCGCCCCCCCGTTGGTACGCCACTGTATAGTTGTATATAAAATGCACTACTTGTCTATCAAAAAGTGTTTCCCAGCGCTAAATCTTTCATCCAATTTCTAAATTGCTGTATTTGTAAATTCCAAAAATCAATATAAAGGAATAGTAGTGGTAAAAAAGCACTTGTGTGTTTAACCAATAATTTTTTGGTCCTCATTTAAGGGGGCGTGGCAGGGTGTGTGTCTTATACCTTTTGCTAATCGGTGTCCCTTGTTCCCATCTCAAAAAGTTGGGAGGTATGTATATGCACACAAGGCATTTACAGGAATCATGACACATACTGTTCAATGCAGGGACATGCAGTGCGGTCAGTGGCTGGGTAGGCCCTGGCTAGTATCAGAGCCAGATACACACAGGTTACATACGCCGTGATCGTTAGAGCGAGAGCAATAATTCTAGCACTAGACCCCCTCTGTAACTCTAAACATGTAACCTGTAAAAATATTACAGATTTTTAAGTACTGAAGTTTGGTGCCATTTCACAAGTGTGCGTAATTTTAAAGTATGACATGTTAGGTATCTATTTACTCAGCGTAACATCATCTTTCATAGTATACAATAAAACTGGGCTAACTTCAGTGTTTTCGTTTTTTTGATATTCATAAAAAAAAAAATGTTGTTTTTTTTTTAAACGTGTTTGAAAAATTGCTGCGCAAAAACAGTGTAACATAAAAAGTTGCAATGGGGGTTGTACCGTATAATAGTATAGAGGTGATACTGTCAAACCACCCTTTCCCTTCCCTAACTGTGTCTCGAGAGGTTAGGGCCGATTGCCTGGGGTTGACAGCGGTGCACTACAAGGCCCAAAAAAAACAAGCAGCCCTCTTAAGCTGAGGGTATCGCTATAATTACATTGTATATCCCTGAAATTCCGACAACAATTGTCCGATGGAGCATACAGACGGTCGGATTGTCCGATTTAATGAGTGGCCACTAGTGATGAGCCGAACACCCCCCGATTCGGTTCGCACCAGAACCTGCGAACCGACCGAAAGTTTGCGCGAACTTTAGAACCCTATTAAATGCAATGGACTCGAACGTTCGAAATCAAAAGTGCTAATTATAAAGGCTAATATGCAAGTTATTGTCCTAAAAAGGGTTTGGGGACCTGGGTCCTGCCCCAGGGGACATGTATTAATGCAAAAAAACAGTTTAAAAATGTCTTTTTTCGGGAGCAGTGATTTTAATGATGCTTAAAGTGAAAAAAAAAAAAGTGAAATATTCCTTTAAATATCGTACCTGGGGGTGTCTAAAGTATGCCTGTGAAGTGCCACGTGTTTCCCGTGTTTAGAACTGTCCCTGCACAAAATGACATTTCTAAAGGAAAAAAAGTAATTTTAAAACTGCTTGAGGCTTTAATGTAATGACGTCCTCCCAGAATCTTGCTCCCGCGCGCCCCCTGGGGCGCGCTCCAGGAAATGTCCGTGACCGCCGGGTCCGGAAGACCCGGCGCATCACGGATCACGGTAGATGGCCGCTAATCGCGGCCGTTTACCACGTGATCGCTCTGTCAAATGACGGAGCGATCACTTGTAAACAGACCGGCGTCATGTGATGACGCCGGTTTCCTCTCTCCCCTCTGTGTACCGATCGGTACAGTGTGAGAGGAGAGGGGAGGGAGCGGATAAGCTCCCTCCCCCATGTCAGATCATGTCAGCTGTGGGCTGGATCTGTGATAATTGCAGTCACAGATCCAGCCATCCATCCATCCCTGCTCAGCCATCCCTGTACAATACCCTGTGCAATACTCTGCAATACCCTGTGCAATACTCTGCAATACCCTGTGCAATACCCTGCCAATACTCTGCAATACCCTGCCAATACTCTGCAATACCCTGCCCATACTGTGCAATACCCTGCCATACTGTGCAATACTCTGCCATATTCCGCAATACCCTGCCATACTCCTCAATACTCTGCAATACTCCTCAATACCCGGCAATACTCCTCAATACCCGGCAATACCCCGCAATACTCCGCAATACCCCGCAATACTCCGCAATACCCTGTGCAATACTCTGCAATACTCTGTGCAATACTCTGCAATACTCTGTGCAATACTCTGCAGTACCCTGTGCAATACTCTGCAATACCCTGTGCAATACTCTGCAATACCCTGTGCAATACTCTGCAATACCCTGTGCAATACTCTGCAATACCCTGTGCAATACTCTGCAATACCCTGCAATGCCCTGTGCAATACTCTGCAATGCCCTGTGCAATACTCTGCAATGCCCTGCCAATACTCTGCAATACCCTGCCAATACTCTGCAATACCCTGCCCATACTGTGCAATACTCTGCCCATACTGTGCAATACCCTGCCATATTCCGCAATACCCTCCCATACTCCTCAATACTCCGCAATACTCCTCAATACCCTGCAATACTCCTCAATACCCAGCAATACTCCACAATACCTAGCAATACTCCGCAATACCCGGCCATACTCCGCAATACCCGGCCATACTCCGCAATACCCGGCCATACTCCGCAATACCCGGCAATACTCTGCAATAACCACTTCCCGCCGGCCGTCATATGACGTCCTTAATTTTATGCGGGGATATCTGAATGATGGCTGCAGCTACAGGCATCATTCAGATATTCGCTTTTTCAGCCGGCGATTCCCTGCACCATAAGAATGATCATAGCGGCTGTTCCACCGCTTGATCGCTCTTACGGGAGGTGAGAGGGGATGCCCCCCCTCCCGCTGCCCTCCGGTGCTTCTACCGACTCACCGCTACGATCAAAGCCAAGATTGTTTTTTTTTTTTTTCAGGCTTCCCAGCCTAGAGGTGAGATGTAGGGTCTTATTGACCCCATATCTCACTGTAAAGAGGACCTGTCAATGTCATGCCATATTCCTATTACAAGGGATGTTTACGTTCCTTGTAATAGGAATAAAAGTGATCAAAAAAAAATTTGGGGCGGAAAAACATGTCAAACTAAAATAAATAAAGTAAAATGAACAATAAAATATATATATATTTTTTTAAAGCGCCCCTGCCCCCGCGAGCTTGCATGCAGAAGTGAACGCATACGTAAGCCCCGCCCACATATGAAAACGGTGTTCAAACCACACATGTGAGGTATCTCTGCGAACGTTAGAGCGAGAGCAATAATTTTGGCCCTAGACCTCCTCTGTAACTCAAAACATGTAACCAGTAAAAATATTTAAAGCGTCGCCTATGGGGATTTTTAAGTAGCAAAGTTTGGCGCCATTCCACGAGCGTGTGCAATTTTGAAGGGTGACATGTTAGGTATCTATTTACTCGGCGTAACTTCATCTTTCACATTATGCAAAAACATTGGGCTAACTTTACTGGGTTTTTTTTCCTTTTAAGCACAAAACAGTTTTTTTCCGTAAAAAACGCGTTAGAAAAATTTCTGCGCAAATACCGTGCAAGATAAAAAGTTGCAACGACCACCATTATATTCTTTAAGGTCTTTGCTAAAAAAACATATATAATGTTTTGGGGTTCTATGTAATTTTCTAGCAAACAAATGATGATTTTTACATGTAGGAGAGAAATGTCAGAATTGGCCTGGGTGCTCCAGAACGCCTGAAGGTGCTCCCTGCATGTTGGGCCTCTGTATGTGGCCACGCTGTGTAAAAGTCTCACACATGTGGTATCGCCATACTCGAGAGGAATAGCAGAATGTGTTTTGGGGTGTAATTTGTGGTATGCATATGCTGTGTGTGAGAAATAACCTGCTAATATGGACAATTTTGTGAAAAAAATAAAATAAAAAATAAAATCTTGATTTTGCAAAGAATTGTGGGAAAAAATGACAACTTCAAAAAACTCACAATGCCTCTTTCTAAATACCTTGGAATGTCTTCTTTCCAAAAAGGGGTCATTTGGGGGGTATTTGTACTTTTCTGGCATGTTAGGGTCTCAAGAAATGAGATAGGCCGTCAGTACTTCAGGTGTGATCAATTTTCAGATATTGGCACCATAGCTTGTGGACTCTGTAACTTTCACAAAGACCAAAAAATATGCACAAATTTGTACTTATTTTTACCAAAGATATGTAGCAGTATAAATTTTGGCCAAAATGTATGAAGAAAAAATACTAATTTGCAAAATTTTATAACGGAAACAAAGAAAAATTCATTTTTTTACAAAATTTTCAGTCTTTTTTTCTCTTATAGCGAAACCCAACAGTGATTAAATACCATCAAAAGAAAGCTCTATTTGTGTGAAAAAAAGGACAAAAATTTCATGTGGGTACAGTGTTGTATGACTGAGTAATTGTCATTCAAAATGCGAGAGCACCGAAAGCTGAAAATTCGTCTGGTTAGGAAGGGGGTTTAAGTGCCCAGTTGTCAAGTGGTTAAGGGGAACTCCGCACCCAAATTAAAAAAGGCCCTATATACTCTGAACAGCAGTATACAGGCGGTGCAAACAAGACAGGGACTGTAGGTTTGTTCTTAAGTAGAATCTGTTTGTAATTTGGAACAGGTACATTTTTTAAGTGTAGCTCCAGGCAAAAAATCTATTTTTAAGCTTTTTGGAGAACATAGGGAAGGGTTAACACCCCTGTAACATTTGTTTTTGCTGTCTGTGCACCTGTTCAGAACATTTCACCTCACTTTCCGTCCCAATGACAAATGGTTTTTGAAAATTTGGGTTTTTTAGTGAAACAAGAATTGGTGATAAAGCATCAGTAGAGAGGAGACTCCTTTTTCCCATATTAACTCTTACAGGAGAGAATTTCCCTTCCTAGGGGTAGATTTCCTCTCATTTCCTGTTGTCTCGTTGTCCGTTTGCAAGTAGGAGTCGTTTGTAAGTTGCATAGTTGCCAATAGTCCCGAATTTACCGTGACATTCACGAATTTTGGATCCTTGTCCCGAAAATAAAGTTTCCCGTTATTTGTCCCGAATTTTGACATTTGTCCCAGCCATCTGAAATTTTTGGGCAACTATGTGTTAATTATCGCCGCGTTAGAACAGGCTTGTATCCTCCCCCTACCTAATTTTTGTCCTCCTTGTCTTCTATTGGACAAGGAGGACACATGCTCTCTCTCTGTTTCCTGATTTGCTATCCGCGGGCAAGCGGGGGCGTGGCTAGTTAAGTTACCACGCCAGCCAGCCCAGTCTGTTGGAGCATATCAGAGAAGGACGTCTGACGTCTGCGCAGAACTGCAGCTGCATACGAAAGCAAGGAGGACCGTTCGCCGGCCTGTGACTCACTGCCTGGGAGGGACCAAGGTCAGAGGAGAACATCTCACTGGGAAGGGCACAGTCAGCCTCACTATGAATAATCCCGCAGCTGAAGCAGAGGTGAGGACACAGCAGCCCTGCCCACCTGCCCGGGTCTTCATCTGCAGGCATGAGGCAAGCACTAAGTTACTCTGCACACTGTCACTCCATAGAGTTCTAATATGCCCTGTGCCACCCCAACCTGCCCTATACCACCCCAACCTGCCCTGTACCCCCCTAACTTGCCCTTTGCCACCCTTTACCACCCCAGCCTGCCCTGTGCGACCCCAGCCTGCCCTGTTCCACGCCAACCTGCCCTATACCACCCGAACCTGCCCTGTACCCCCCTATACCACCCCAGCCTGCCCTGTGCCACCTCAACCTGCCATATACTACCCAGCCTGCCCTGTGCCAATCCAACCTACCCTATACCACCCTAACTTGCCCTGTACCACCCCAACCTGCCCTATACCACCTCAGCCTGCCCTATGCCACCCCAACCTGCCCTGTGCCACCCCAGCCTGCCCTATACCACCACAGCCTGCTCTTTGCCACCCAGCCTTCCCCGTGCCACTTCAACCTGCCCTGTGCCACCCTAACTTGCCCTATACCACCCCAATACCGCCTTAACTTGCCCTGTACCACCCTAACCTGTCATATACCACCTCAACCTGCCACTATACCACCCTATTTTACCCTAACCTGCCACTATACCACCCTATACTATCATTTACAGGGGCTGATTTGGGGGTGCGCCCTGTGACCGTGCGCTACCTGAATGGTGCTGGGCAGCCTAGACGGGGGGGGGGGATACTGTATACAGTTTAGCTAGATCTCACTGCAGAGCGTTCCTGGTGTACTGTTCCTAATATACTACAGGCAGGCAGTTGATTAAGTTAGCTGCAGTATATAAAGTACTGTATCCTGTGCACAGTGTGCAGCTAGATCTCACTGCAGACCATTCTGGTTGTTCTATTCCTAATATACTACAGGCAGGCAGTTGATTCAGTTAGCTGCAGTATATAAAGTACTGTATCCTGTGCACAGTGTGCAGCTAGATCTCACTGCAGACCATTCCTGTTGTTCTCGTCCTAATATACTACAAGCAGGCAGTAGATTCAGTTAGCTGCAGTATATTGAGTATATATATATATATATACACATCCCAGCTTTGTGCAGCTACATCTCACTGCAGGCCATTCCTGGTGTACCTATTCAAACACATCAAATACAGTATGTCTGGAAGTAAATAAACAAATATTGATGCGCTGGACACCAACCAAATTATTGTGCACTTGTGACAGTGTTCAAACAACTCTCCTTGCTGAGAGTGAATTTTCTTACAGTAAAAATATAATCTACAGTGAAAATGATATATATTATAAACCATAAAAATCCCCCCGAACCACACGTTGCTGTGTGTATTATCCAAAAAACAGCATGGATTCCAATGTGGGCTGTAATACACTTTATATTGCGTGTCCCCAGTCCATATAGATCACTGATCAATGTAGTACAAAAACCATCACCATCTGCACCATAATGATTTTAAACAGTACTTGCTCCTAGACCAGACTCCTCCTTAAAAGCTCAGATTCCCAGGATAATTCCATACACATAAAAGAAAAAGAAAACAGATCATTGCGCAATATGCCTCTGCATGACACAACCTGTCACAGCTATGGCCTGCACTCACATAACCTCCGGGATAATCAGCGTGTGCTCAGCTCAGTAGTTCCTGTGTTCCTCACTCAGACTGCCGTTGCGAGCGTCACTTAGGCTCCTCCCCCTACGCGTTACGTCACTGACACTTGACTTAATCATGGATAACGTCTGCTGCATCCCCACATCCTTATGTAGAGGACGACAGAGCGTTTGTAGTGGTTGCCATGGTGATGGTCTGAAACACATCATCGCTGGCCAGCGCTGATTCCCATATATTTAATAATTAAAAATTAAACAATTTATTATTGCAATACAAATATGCCGCAACTCATTCATATATAGGTTTTGGCATAATACAACTTATTAGTCCTCTCAGAAACCTGCACTGAGAGGAATGAAGGTGTAGAATTAGGTGTGCCACTGCCAAGTACTTGCGGGCAATTTGCTATCGCTACACCAACGTCCGATTGTAGCAGGCAAATTTCCCTACCCCAGTTGCTAAACCGGCGAAAGAAATTCGCTCCCAGCCATCCACATGCCCAGCGGTTGAATGCTAGCTTGGCTAAATTGCTAGCACTCCAACTGCTGCATTTTCAGCTGGTAGACTCTACGCCCTTTCGTGAATTTTTGGAATGTGCGGTACCTCAGTGGAAGGTTCCCAAACGCCACTTTTTTTCATGGAAGGCGATTCCAGCTCTCTCCCGGCATGTGGAAGGCAATGTCTTGGCCTCGCTGGACAGGGCGGTCAGCGGTAATGTGCATATTATCGCTGACTCATGGTCCAGCAGGCATGGACAGGGACGTTACCTATCTTTCACGGCGCACTGGGTGACTCTGCTGGCAGCTGGGAAGGATGCAGGACAGGGTGCAGTATTGTTGGAGCTTGTACCGCCACCACGCCTCCAAAATGCTACTAGTGGTGATTCTGACACACCTCTCTCCTCCACCCCCTCCTCTTCTTCTTCCTCCATGGCCTCTTCCTCTATAGATTTGTCCTCGGAAACCAGCGGTGCTCCGTAGGCGTTCAAGGGGCTATGCAAGCACTCAGACAAAAAGATGCCATGCGGTGCTTGAGCTGGTGTGCTTGGGGGACAGGAGCCACACTGGGGCAGAGATTCTGTCAGCTCTGCAGGGGCAGGCTCAGAGGTGGTTGATGCCACGCCAGCTTCAGCAAGGAAAGGTGGTTTGCGACAATGGCACCAACCTCCTCTCCGCCCTCCGACAGGGACACCTGACCCATGTGCCCTGTTTGGCTCACGTCCCTAATTTGGTGGTGCAGCGGTTCTTGTGCAGGTACCCGGGCTTACAGGATCTCCTGGGGCAGGCCAGGAAAGTCTGTGTGCATTTCCGCCGGTCATATAATGCC
Source organism: Rana muscosa (assembly GCA_029206835.1). Classification (NCBI taxonomy): domain Eukaryota; kingdom Metazoa; phylum Chordata; class Amphibia; order Anura; family Ranidae; genus Rana; species Rana muscosa. The sequence continues at coordinate 95,842,879 of CM055128.1, forward strand.
AGTGCTTGGCTGGCTGACCTCCAAAAGGAATACAACCTGCCCAAGAACCGCCTAATCTGTGACATGCCCACCAGATGGAACTCAACGTTGGCCATGCTGCAGCGGCTGCACACGCAGCAGAGGGCCATCAATGAGTACCTGTGCGACTATGGCACCAGGACAGGGTCAGGGGAGCTTGGCTTTTTTCACCACGCCAGTGGCTCATTATCAAGAATGCATGCACTGTCATGTCACCATTTGTGGAGGCCACGAGGATGGTGAGCAGTGACAGTGCATGCATCAGTGATACTGTCCCCCTTGTGTACCTGTTGGAGCACACGTTGTGTGGAATAATGGACAGGGCACTTGAGGCAGAACAGAGGGAGGAAGAGGAAGACTTCCTTACCTCTCAAGGCCCCCTTTATCCAGACAGTGTTCCTGCGGGCCCGCTGATCACACAGGAAGAGGAGGAGGAGGAGGATTGTGTCAGCATGGAGGTGGAGCCTAGCACTCAGCATCAGCAGCAGTCTTCAAGGGATCGTTTACAGTCCCCAGAAACCCATGGACTTGTACGTGGCGGGAGGAGGTGGCTGCAGATCATGTCGTCCTTAGTGACCCAGAGGACTCCGGACCGAATGCCTCAGCAAACCTACGCTGCATGGCCTCCCTGATCCTGCAAAGCCTGCGAAAGGACCCTCGGATTTGTGTGATCAAGGAGAGGGATCATTACTGGCTGGCAACCCTTCTTGATCCAAGTTACAAGGGTAAGGTTGCGGAACTTATCCTGCCGTCGCAGAGGGAGCAGAGGATAAAACATCTTCGGGAAGCCTTGCAGAAAGGTTTGTGCAATGCATTTCCAGAGCCTGGGAGGTTACAATTTCCTGGTCCTGAACAACATGTTGCTGAGGCTTTGGTCAGTCACAGAAGGAGCAGTGGAGAAGGTGGCTGTATGACCGATGCGTTCAGACAATTTTTTAGTCCGCAGCCCCAAGGTCTGATCAGTTCCAGCAACCATCGCCAGCGTCTGATTTACATGGTGCAGGAATACCTAGGGGCAAGATCAGACTTGGATACGTTTCCAACCGAAAATCCACTGGGTTACTGGGTCTTGAGGATGGATCACTGGCCATTGATTGCACTGTATGCAATTTAGCTACTGGCCTGTCCTGCATCCAGCATTCTTTCGGAACGCACATTCAGTGCTGCTGGTGGCTTTGTAACTGATCACAGAGTGCGCCTGTCCACCGACTCGGTTGATCATTTTACCATCATAAAAATGAACCAGTCTTGGATCTCCAGCTACCAAGCACCTGATGCTGATGTAACCGATTTTTTTTATGAATGAGATCCCTTCAAGACTGCCTATGCTGATGCTGATTGCTGAGTGACTATCCTGTTATGCTGAGTGACTATCCTATTCCTGCTCAATGTTCATGTTGATATTTTTGGTTCTGGGCACCAGCACCAATGCTAAAGGCCCAATTTTTCTGGCCCTGTTTAACAGGGGCGTGTATAATTAAAATTTTTGCTGTAATGTTTTGCAGCAGGGCTCATTCCTGCGCTCAAATAGAGTATCTGTGAGGGGTTGCAGTGTTGTGGCACCAGCACCAGTGCCTAAAGCCCAATTTTTCTGCCCCTGTTTAACAGGGGCGTCTATAATTAGTTTTTTTTCTCCAATATTTTGCAGCAGGGCTCATTCCTGCACTCAAATAGAGTATCTGTGAGGGGTTGCAGTGTTGTGGCACCAGCACCAGTGCCTAAGGCCCAATTTTTATGTCCCTGTTTAACCACTTCAATACAGGGCTTTTATACACCCTTCCTTACCAGACCAATTTGTAGCTTTCAGCGCTCTCACACTTTGAATGACAATTACTCAGTCATGCTACAAATTTTTATCATTTTTTTCTCACAAACAGAGCTTTCTTTTGGTGGTATTTAATCACCGCTAGGTTTTTTATTTTTTGCAATATAAGCGAAAAAAGTTAGATTTTTAAAAAAAAAAACACTTTTTTTTTGTTTTTATTGTAAAATTTTGCAAATAAGTAATTTTTCTTCATAAAATTGGGCCAAAATGTATACTGCTACATATCTTTAGTAAAAATAACCAAAAAAGTGTATATTATTTGGTCTCTGTGAAAGGTATAGAGTCTACAAGCTATGGTGCAAATCATTGAAAAATTATCACATCTGATCACACCTGATGTACTGAAGGCCTATTTCATTTCTTGAGACCCTAACAAGCCAGGAAAGTACAAATACCCCCCAAATTACCCCTTTTTGGAAAGCAGACATTCCAATGTATTTAGTAAGAGTCATTGTGAGTTTTTTGAAGTTGTACTTTTTTCCCACAATTCTTGGGAAATTTTTTAAATTTTTTTAAATTTTTATTTTTTTGCACAAAATTGTCATAATAACAAGTTATTTCTCTCACACAGCACATGCATACTTGCAATGACACCCCAAAATACATTCTGCTACTCCTCCTGAGTATGGCGATACCAAATGTGTGAGACTTTTACACAGCCTGTCCAAATACAGAGGCCCAACATTGAAATAGCACCTTCAGGCATTCTAGGAGCATAAATTGCACATCTCATTTCTCAACCACCTATTACAGTTTTGAAGACCCTGGAGCACCAGGACAATGGAAATGCCCATAAAATGACCCCATTTTGGAAAGCTAACACCCCAACGTATAATCTATGAGGCATAATGAGTCTTTTGAACGGTTCATTTTTTTCCAGAAGTTTTTGGAATATGTGGGAAAAAAATGAAAACGCATTTTTTTTATACAAAGTTGTCCATTTATAAGATATTACCAACACATAGCATGTACATAGCAAAAATTACACCCCAAAATACATTCTGCTACTCCTCCTGAGTATGGCGATACCAAATGTGTGAGACTTTTACACAGCCTGGCCAAATACAGAGGCCCAACATTGAAATAGCCCCTTTAGGCATTCTAGGAGCATAAATTACACATCTCATTTCTCAACCACCTATTACAGTTTTGAAGGCCCTGGAGCACCAGGACAATAGAAACGCCCATAAAATGACCCCATTTTGGAAAGCTAACACCCCAACGTATAATCTATGAGGCATAATGAGTCTTTTGAACGGTTCATTTTTTTCCAGAAGTTTTTGGAATATGTGGGAAAAAAATGAAAACGCATTTTTTTTATACAAAGTTGTCCATTTATAAGATATTACCAACACATAGCATGTACATAGCAAGAATGACACCCCAAAATACATTCTGCTACTCCTCCTGAGTATGGCGATACCAAATGTGTGAGACTTTTACACAGCCTGGCCAAATACAGAGGCCCAACATTGAAATAGCACCTTCAGGCATTCTAGGAGCATAAATTACACATCTCATTTCTCAACCACCTATTACAGTTTTGAAGACCCTGGAGCACCAGGACAATGGAAACTCCCATAAAATGACCCCATTTTGGAAAGCTAACACCCCAACGTATAATCTATGAGGCATAATGAGTCTTTTGAATGGTTCATTTTTTTCCAGAAGTTTTTGGAATATGTGGGAAAAAAATGAAAACGCATTTTTTTTATACAAAGTTGTCCATTTATAAGATATTACCAACACATAGCATGTACATAGCAAAAGTGACACCCCAAAATACATTCTGCTACTCCTCCTGAGTATGGCGATACCAAATGTGTGAGACTTTTACACAGCCTGGCCAAATACAGAGGCCTAACATCTAAGTAGCACCGTCATGTGTTCTAGGAGCATAAATTACACACATAAATTCCTGACAACCTATCACATTGTTGAAGGCCCTTCATATTTCTAAAACATAGCATGTACTGTACATACCAATTATAAACCAAAATACATTCTTCTGAGAAAAAGGGTAAAGAAAAGATTACCTGCGGTTTTAGTAGTGCAGTGGTCCAAAGAGGAGAGCATCGGTCCAGGCAGCAGGCAGGAACGTGGACAGCGACAGCAAAACAGGCAGCAGGCAGGAATAGTCAGTACAGGTAGAGATGATGTCAGCACAGCCAAAGCATTGGTCCAGATAGCAGGCAGAGATGTGGTCAGCAGTAGCAAAAGGAACAAAGGATCGTCCATGCAGCAGGCAGGAATACTGTCCATAGTTAGTACATGCAGCAGGCAGAGGTATGGTCAGCACAGCCAGAGTATTTGTCCAGGGAGCAGGCAGGACCATCAAGCTTAGGGCAATGGTCAGGAAAGAATGGGGACAGGGGTAGAGGCTTCTCCCACCCAAATCGCTTTGAAGCCTCCGGACAACCAGACCCTGTTCTGGGAACACAGAAAACCAAAAACTGGTTTTCTGAACTCAGAACACTATTCTGGAGCCCCTCACATATGTGAGACCCCTGTGTAGCAGGGTGAAAGATCAGTCCAAGGGGGCAGGCAAAAACATGGTCAACAGGCCGAGGTCAGTGCAGGTAAAAGGCAGAAATAAACGGTAGGCAGAGGCATAATCCATACAGTCCAGGGTCAGTTCACGTGAAAGGCAGAAACATGGCGGATAAACAATGCAGACGGTAGGCAGAGACATAGTCGAGAAACAGGCCAGGGTCAGTTCACATGGAAGACAATGATATGGTTGGTTGAGGCAGGGAAATATTCAGGACATATTGAAAACAGGGAAATGGCAGTATTAGAAATATGGGCTAATAGTTTTCGAGAGTGTGATATCGCTTGAAGCATTTTCCGATGCAAAGGCCAGGTTGGGAGGGACAGTCGGGACAATGGAAGCTGGTGTCTTTCCTAATTCCTCTTCTGGTGCACACCCGACATTTTTTTTGCCGTCGTCTTCCGGATCGTGATGGTGGAATATGGTCTGAAAAATGGCGCTCATGTAGTCTGCTGACACAATCTGAGTGAATGCTTTCTGGGGGGGATGTTTGTTGGTAGATCAGGGCAGTGACAATGTCTTCAATAAATCTCATGAAGGTGGTGGGTCTATGTGTGGATTTTTGGTAGACTATGAAAGAATTTAACAGGGCCAAATGAAAAAAGTAAATTGCGATTTTTTTTATACCAGAAGAGGGATTTTCGGGTTGAAAGATAGGGCTGCAACATTTGATCATTTAAATCCACACCCCCCATGAATTTATTGTACTCATTGATGCAGGAAGGCTTGCGAACGGTACTGCGTCTTCTGTGAAGTTCCACGAGGTGTCATCGTGGATGGTGGACATGATGTACACATCTTTCCTATCCCTCCACTTCACAGCCAACACTTCCTCGTTCCTCAAGCTTGCCGATTCCCCCTTTTGAATGGTTGTGGTGACAAGACGCTGTGGGAAGCCCTTTCTGTTTATTCTTGTTGTACCACACGCCAGAGTTTTTTTTAGGTAGAGGTGGCGGAGAAGGGGCAGGCTGGTATAATAGTTGTCCATATAAATATGATACCCCTTTTGGAGGAGTGGAAATACCAACTCCCAAACAATTTTTCCACTTATTCCCATGTACGATGGACACTCAGGGGGCTCGAGCTGGGAATCTTTGCCTTCGTACATGCGGAATGAGTGCACATAACCAGTGGCGCTTTCACAGAGCTTGTTGAGCTTCAAGCCGTACCTCGCCCGCTTACTGGGGATATATTGCTTGATTCCCAGCCGGCCTGTGAAATGCACCAGGGATTCGTCCACAGAAATGTTTTGGTCAGGGACATAAAGTTCGGCAAACTTCTTGGAAAAAAAATTAATTAGGGGGCGAATTTTATATAATTTGTCAAAGTTTGGGTGATCTCGGGGGGGGCACTGTGAGTTGTCACTGAAATGCAGGAACCGCATTATAAGTTCGTATCGGGACCTGGACATGGCCGATGTAAAAATTGGCATATGGTGGATGGGTTTCTTCGACCAATACCTATTCATTTCATTTTTTTTTGTAAGCCCCGTGTTAAACGTTAGGCCTAAAAACAATCTAAGCTCCACCACTGTTAGGGGTCTCCATTCAAAAGGGCGTGCATAGCTGGAGCTGGGGTTGTTTTCAATGAATTGTTGAGCAAAAAGATTAGTTTGCTCCACAATGCCTTGAACCAATTCATCAGGGAAAAATAAATTAAAAAAATCAAGTTTGGAAAAACCCTCAGTGTTGACCTGCACACCTGGCTGTGCTGTAAAAGGGGGGATCGTGGCTGACCCTGAGGTAGAAGGCAGCCACAATGGGTTTGCCAAGCCATCTGGAAGCTGGGTTCGGGTCCTACTTCTTTGGCGTGTACTTGCACTGGGCCTTTCCTCCTGGGGTCTAGCAGCGCTTGCACTGGGCCTTTCCTCCTGGGGTCTAGCAGCGCTTGCACTGGACCTCGCCTCCTGGGGTCTACCGCCGTTGGCACTGCTGGTCGCTGCCTGGTGTTCAGACCGTCTTCTTTTTGGACGGACTGTGTCCTCCTCTAATTCGGATCCGGATGTGCTGCCTTCGGGGGGTTCATATTCCGAACCAGAATCGGAATCAGAACTGAGCGGTGAGAGCTCCCCGTTGCTCTCATCGGTCAGACTGAGTATTTGATATGCTTCTTCTGGGGTGTACACCTTTCTGGACATAGTGGGTACGCTGGTGAGGTGGCAGGTACTCTGGTGGCAGGTTCTCTGGTGAGGTGGCGGGTACTCTAATGGACAGGTACTCCTGATGGATTGGTGGTGGGTACTCTGGTGAGGTGGCGGGTACTCTGGTGAGGTGGTGGGTACTCCTGATGGACAGGTACTCCTGATGGACTGGTGGCGGGTACTCCTGGTGAGGTGGCGGGTACTCCTGGTGAGGTGGCGGGTACACCTGATGGACAGGTACTCCTGATGGACAGGTACTTCTTTTTTTACATCAATAGTTTTTTATTAAAGAATTTTTGCACGTAACAGATAACAGAGGGAAAAAAGAAAAAGGAGAGTACAGGGAGAGATATACACTATAATTGATACACATTGGTGATAAGCATATATTTAGGGCTTTTAAACAGTTTATCAAAAGGTCTTGGGCCAAATAGCCCAGTATTCATCAAACTTCTTGCATGTTAGAGAATTGATTGATAAGAGACGTTCAAAGGTATAATTTCTATGAACAGCTGCCATGACTTCAGAAATGTTCACAGCTTTATTGGATTTCCAATTACGCAGTATCAACAGGCGTGTTTCTAGTAATATGTGCGTTACAACTGGCCTATAAAATTGCGGAAATTTGTCAATTTTTAGGTGCAATAGCGCCAATGCTGGGTCGGGCTGTGATAGTATTCCAGTTAAGGATGAGATTTTTTGGAAAACCTGGTTCCAAAGACTTCTTATACTAGGGCAATGCCAGAACATATGAAGTAAGTTACCTACGTGCCCACACTCTCTCCAGCAGTTTGGTGACGTACCTGGAAAGTATGTGGCAAGTCGGAAGGGAGTGTAGTGCCATCTGTTTGCAATCTTGATCGTTAGTTCCCAATGTTTTACGCAGTGGGAGGATTTGTGAATTTCTATGAAGGCGCGGTGCCATTGTGCATCCGAGTAAGTGTAGCCCATATCAACCTCCCAGTTTTGCATTGCTGCTGTCTTATGGAATGTCATTCTGTCTTGCATTAGGTTATAGAAAAAGGAGATGCCCTTCGTATCCTGCTTTGCCTTGGAGTAGAATTGCCAGATTTTATTCGGCACCGTCACTAATGGAGGGGCATGATATTTCAAGAAGTGCGTAATTCTAAGGCATTTGAAAAAACCGGGCGAGGAGATACGATATTGTACCATGATTTGATCTATAGTCTTGAGTCTTGGGCCGTCGTATAGGTCCGATATGTGGTGGATGCCCTTATTGGTCATGTCTGTGACGTCTAGCATTGGAATCTTGGACTCCAATAGAGTCAAGGGAAGGTTGAAGTCCATAGATTGTACGTCCCCATGGTATTTATCTAAAAGGAGTCTCCAGGCCCTCAATGAGGCCTGTATTGGAGGTGAAAGGGTAGTAATGTTCCAGGGGACCCACCTGTCTCCTATGAGTAGTTGGGTGAGATCCTTCGTTGGAGATAGGTTAGTTTCTATATCAACCCAGAGGGGTAAGTCGGATTTTTGAGTCCAGAATTTAATCTGGTCTAGGCGCACCGCCCATAGGTAGTCATAAATGTCTGCTAGGCCTGCCCCCCCTGCTTTTTTGTGAGAAGTCAAGTTGTTCCTTGAGCACCTAGCTCTTTTCCCCTGCCATATGTACTTCCAGCTCATACTCGCGAGGCTGTTGAGGAAATGAATAGGAATATGTATCGGTAGGGTGCGGAACACATATAAGATTTGTGGTAGTATCAACATTTTATATGCGGATATTCTACCCATCCACGAAATTTCAGTTCTTGAAATATCCCTAAGCTGGGCTTCCAGTCTGGTCACCAGCGGAGTCATGTTAGACTTGGCGAGGGCGGATATCTTACTAGTGAGCGAAATGCCCAAATAGGTAATACTACCTGTGCTCCAGGTATACGGTAAGTTTTCTTGTAGGGATCGTTTCGTTTGGGACTGTACTCCTAGGTCTAGGATAAGGGATTTTGTGAAGTTGACCTTATAATAGGAGACATTTCCAAATGCTGTCAAAAGTTTATGTGCCTCTTTTAAGGACTTTAGTGGGTTAGTCAGGAGCAGGATTACATCATCCGCAAAGAGATTAATGGTGTGCATATTAGAGCCAAACTGGAAGCCCGAGATCAAGGGTTGGGATCTGATTGCTTCAGCTAGTGGTTCTATCATCAAGTTAAAAATAGTTGGAGACAGGGGACAACCCTGTCTAGTCCCATTTGAGATATCAAAAGGCCTAGACAGGAGGCCTGCCGAGTAAACTTGGGCCGACGGGCAAGAGTAAAGGGATAAAATAGCTTTCAATATTGATCCTGTAAACCCAAACTTTTCTAGAACCATTTCCATGTAGGATGGACAGGTACTTCTGATGGACTGGTGGCGGGTACTCTGAGGTGGCGGGTACTCAGGTGAGGTGGCGGGTACTGCTGATGGACAGGTACTCCTGATGGACTGGTGGCGGGTACTCAGGTGAGGTGGCGGGTACTCCTGATGGACAGGTACTCCTGATGGACTGGTGGCGGGTACTCTGAGGTGGCGGGTACTGCTGATGGACAGGTACTCCTGATGGACAGGTACTCCTGATGGACTGGTGGCGGGTACTCTGAGGTGGCGGGTACTCAGGTGAGGTGGCGGGTACTCCTGATGGACAGGTACTCCTGATGGACTGGTGGCGGGTACTCTGAGGTGGCGGGTACTCAGGTGAGGTGGCGGGTACTGCTGATGGACAGGTACTCCTGATGGACAGGTACTCCTGATGGACTGGTGGCGGGTACTCTGAGGTGGCGGGTACTCAGGTGAGGTGGCGGGTACTCCTGATGGACAGGTACTCCTGATGGACTGGTGGCGGGTACTCTGAGGTGGCGGGTACTCAGGTGAGGTGGCGGGTACTTCTGATGGACAGGTACTCCTGATGGACAGGTACTCCTGATGGACTGGTGGCGGGTACTCTGAGGTGGCGGGTACTCAGGTGAGGTGGCGGGTACTGCTGATAGATAGTTACTCCTGATGGACTGGTGGCGGGTACTCAGGTGAGGTGGCGGGTACTCCTGATGGACAGGTACTCCTGATGGACAGGTACTCCTGATGGACTGGTGGCGGGTACTCTGAGGTGGCGGGTACTCAGGTGAGGTGGCGGGTACTCCTGATGGACAGGTACTCCTGATGGACTGGTGGCGGGTACTCTGAGGTGGCGGGTACTCAGGTGAGGTGGCGGGTACTGCTGATGGACAGGTACTCCTGATGGACAGGTACTCCTGATGGACTGGTGGCGGGTACTCTGAGGTGGCGGGTACTCAGGTGAGGTGGCGGGTACTCCTGATGAACAGGTACTTCTGATGGACAGGTACTCCTGATGGACTGGTGGCGGGTACTCTGAGGTGGCGGGTACTCAGGTGAGGTGGCGGGTACTCCTGATGGACAGGTACTCCTGATGGACAGGTGGGTGGCTGGTGATCTGGTGGCAGGTACTAGATGACAGGTACTCTTTATTTAGGGGGGGCAATCTGGGCACAGTAGTACATATGTATATGTGTATAACATATGTGTAACTCACTGTTAGCTGATCTCCTCCTCACAGGTGTGTGAAGAGGAGAACCAGGCAACAGTGAGTTACACACAATTGTGTGTTTTGTTTACATTTAGTGACCTGCTGTGATTGGACACAGCCGGTCACGTGGTAAAGAGCCAATTTCATTGGCTCTTTACCCTGATCGAGGCTGGGCTGTATCCAAGGGAAAAACCTCAGCCCCGATCGCCGCGCTGCGCGCCCCCGGGGGGCGCGCGGGCGCCGTGCACGCCGCTGCGCAGCTCTGCATCATCAATTCCGGTAAGTTTATACCGGAATCTCCGCCGCCCGCTGCCACATTACTTGAATCGGTGTGTCCAGAGGGACACACCGGATCCCAGATCGCCGCGCTGCGCGCCCCCGGGGGCGCGCGCGGGCGCCGTGCACGCCGCTGCTGCAGCTCTGCATATGGGAGCCGGTAAGCCGCTCCGCTGCCCGCCGCACAGAAAGCTCCGCTGCCCGCCGCTGCTGCTCCGCCGCCACTCATTTACCCCCATCAGGGAACTGCTGTGTCCTAAGGAACACAACGGTACCTGGGAGAGCCGGCGAAGCACTGGATGGCGGCGGGAGGGGGGGTGCCCCCTCCCGCCGCCTATAAGAACGATCAAGCGGCGGAACCGCCGCTATGATCGTTCTTATGGTGCAGAGAATCGCTGGCAGAACAAAAGGATATCTGAATGATGCCTCTAGCTGCAGGCATCATTCAGATATTCCCCTACAAAGCAGAGGACGTCATATGACGTCCACCCAGGATGGGAGATCCCATCTGTGGACGTCATATTACTATGGCTGGGTAGGGAAGTGGTTAACAGGGGTGTGTAATTAAAATTTTTGATCTAATATTTGACAGCAGGGCCCGTTCCTGCACCCACCAAGAGTAACTGTGAGGGCTTACAGTGTTGTGGCACCACCACCAAAGGCCCAATTTTTCTGCCCCTGTTCAACAGGGACATGTATTTACAATTCTTGATATAATATTTCACAGCAGGGCCCGTTCCAGCGCCCACCAAGAGTAACTGTGAGGGCTTACAATGTTGTGGCACCACCTCCACCCACCAAAGGCCCAATTTTTCTGCCCCTGTTCAACAGGGGCATGTAATTCAAATTCTTGATATAATATTTCACAGCAGGGCCCGTTCCAGCGCCCACCAAGAGTATCTGTGAGGACTTACAGTGTTGTGGCACCAGCACCACCACCAAAGGCCCAATTTTTCTGCCCCTGTTTAACAGGGGCATGTAATTACAATTCTTGATATAATAGTTCACAGCAGGGCCTGTTCCAGCGCCCACCAAGAGTAACTGTGAGGGCTTACAGTGTTCTGGTACCACCAACACCTAAGGCCCAATTTTATGCAGAGTATATAGGGCAGGCCGTATAGTATATATATACAGGTGGTCCCCTACTTTCAAACATCCAACTTACAAACGACTCCTACTTACAAAGGGAGGGAGACAGGACGTGAGAGGAAATCTACCCCTGGGAAGGGAAATTCTCTCCTGTAAGAGTTAATATGGGAAAAAGGTGTCTCCACCGATGCTTTATCACCAATCCTTGTTTCCCTAAAAACCCAAAATTTTCTAAATCAAATTGTCATTGGGCCAGAAAGTGAGGTGAAATCTTCTGAACAGGGGCACAGACAGCAAAACAAATGTTACAGGGGTGATGATAACCCTTCCCTAGGATATCCAAAAAGCTTAAAAATAGATTTTTTGACTGAAGCTACACTTACAAAATGTACCTGTTCCAAATTACAAACAGATTTAACTTATGAACAAACCTACAGTCCCTGTCTTGTTTGGAACGCCTGTATACTGCTGTTCAGAGTATATAGGGCCTGGGGGCCCCACGCCTTTTCTTTTTTTAATTTGGGTGCAGGGTTCCCCTTAATATCCATACAAGACCCAAAGGGCCTGCTAATGGGCTGGGGGGGAGGGGGGGGGGTACTCATGCTGTTTTTCTCAATGATTTTCATCCATATTGCTGGGACCCGACATTACATTACAGCCGAAAGCAGTTTTAAGTGACTTTTATTCCTTTAGAATGTCATTTTGTGCAGGGACTGTTCTAAACACGGGAAACACGTGCCACTTCACAGGCATACTATTGACACCCCACGGGTACGATATTTAAAGGAATATTTCACTTTTATTTTTTCACTTTAAGCATCATTAACCACTTGACGTCGGCAAAGTGGTTTCAAAATCCTGACAGGACGTCATATGACGTCCTCAGGATTTTGAGCCGCTGCGCACCACCGGGGGCGCGCATCGCGGCGATCGTTGTTGCGGGGTGTCAGTCTGACACCCCGCAACACCAATCTAGGTAAAGAGTCTCCGACGGAGACTCTTTACCACGTGATCAGCCGTGTCCAATCACGGCTGATCACAGTGTAAACAGGAAAAGCCGTTCATCGGCTTTTCCTCACTCGCGTCTGTCAGACGCGAGTAGAGGAGAGCCGATCGGCTGCTCCTCTGACAGGGGGGGTTGTGCTGATAGATTATCAGCACAGCCCCCCCGAGGATGCCCACACTGGACCACCAGGGATGCCACTGGACCACCAGGGATGCCAGCACCAGGTATGCCACCCTAGACCACCAGGGATGCCAGTTAGTGCCAATCAGTGCCCACAATGGATGCCAATCAGTGCCCACAATGGGCATCATTGATTGGCAGGCATTATTGTTTGCCACTGATTGGCATCCATTACAGTACATCAGTGCCGCCTATCAGTGCCCACCCGTGCCACCTATCAGTGCCCATCCATGCCACCTATCAGTGCCCATCCATGCCCATCCATGCCGCCTATCAGTGTCCATCCGTGCCGCCTATCAGTGCCCATCCGTGTCGCCTATCAGTGCCCATCCGTGCCACCTATCAGTGCCCATCTGTGCCGCCTATCCGTGCCCATCTGTGCCGCCTATCCGTGCCCATCTGTGCCGCCTATCCGTGCCGATTATCTGTTCCACTTATCAGAGCCGCATATTAGTGCCCATCATCAGTGCCCATCAATGCCACCTCATCAGTGCCACCTCATTGGTGCCACCTCATCGGTGCCTGTCAGTGCAGCCCCATCAGTGAAGGAGAAAACTTACTTATTTAAAAAGTTTCGTAACTGAAACAAAAAAAATAAAAAAAAATTCAAAATTTTTGGTCTTTTTTTATTTTTTTTTGCAGAAAATAAAAATCCCAGAGGAGATCAAATACCACAAATTTCGTTTGGGTACAGTGTAGCATGACCGCGCAATTGTCATTCAAAGTTCAACAGCGCAGAAAGCTGAAAATTGGTCTGGGCAGGAAGGTGTATAAGTGCCCTGTATGGAAGTGGTTAAAATCACTGCTCCCGAAAAAACGTTTGTTTTTAAAAAAATTTTTTGCATTGATACATTTCCCCTGGGGCAGGACCCTGGTCCCCAAACCCTTTTTAGAACAATAACTTGCATATTAGCCTTTAAAATTCGCACTTTTGATTTCTCACGTTCGAGTCCCATAGACTTTAACGGTGTTCGAAAGTTCGTGCAAACTTTCGGTCCGTTCGCATGTTCTGGATGTGAACCGAAACGGGGGGGTGTTCGGCTCATCCCTAATTATGTACGTCACTTTCTGCCACTGCAAGCTGGTCTTTGAGACCCTGAAGAAGGAAGTGGAGAGAGAGAGAGAGAGAGAAAGTCTCAGCCACATGTGTCCTGTCCATGTTGCCAAACCCCCAAGCCAGAAGGGACTGCAGGTATTTCTATATTCTAAAAGTTTAACTGCAGTTGCTGAGTGTGAATCTAAAGCATTGTGACAGAGTATTTCTGCCATGTCTTTGTTATTATTTCATATTCACAGTGTAGATACGCTGACTATGAGTTCCAGTTCCACATCACAGTTCTTGCTGTGAGAAGCTCAGTTCCAGGCCAGTTGGACAGATCTTGGCCTCAGGTTTTCGACTCAGACAGACACTGAGTCATCTTTAGGGGCCCCTACAAGTGGACTTTGCTGCAACATTCATCTTCATCTGGAGGTATCTCTATTAATAACTATACTGTATATACCCAGGTATATGTGCATAATTCAACCAAGACCGATATCAAGCACTTTGCTGATAATGCCTGTTTGTACATTGATCAAATATTGGAAGTGAAAAAATTGACTTTCTAGGCACCAATCTTTAGAAAATAAACAATAGATTTTATTATTAACAATTAATACATAGAAAATTAAAAGAATTAAAATACTGTAGTACTACTACAGTGGCAATTAGATCTCTCCAATACTGATCATAGATGTCAAAAACATGTCATGGTAGACATGTATGACTAAACTAAACTATAATGTAACAATATATTAAGCTCTACATGTTTTGCGAAGATCACTTCTTCAGGAGCTTGTGTGTATTCCGAGGAGAGCAAACAATCAATAAGTATTTCACAGTATGAATATTTCTTTCTCGTACATCACGGGACACAGAGCGACATAGTCATTACTAATGGGTTATATAGATACCGTCAGGTGCTGGCACTGGCAACTTCCAAAACCGGAAGTACCCTCCCCTATATAAGCCCCTCCCATCCGGGAGCACCTCAGTTTTTTGCCAGCGTCTAAGGTGTTGGCCAAGAAGAAACATGTGTTTTTCACTGAGCTTGCGTACAGGTTCTTTTGGGCCTCAGTAAGCTATTCCGGATCCGACCAAAAAAGCTTCATAGCTAAACGGTCGGTACCCGGGCCTTGCAGAGAAGAGCAAGGTTTTGCCTGTAATGCTTCTCTTAGGAGAGCTGGACCCTGGGATCCAGAGCTCTGGTCATACCCACGACCAAGATGTTTTCTGTGCAGGGTGCTATACAGGTCCAGGGGAGTGGAATCCTTGGGAACCCGGTCCCTGAAGGTTTGATTACAATGCCTGCCGTGATAGGTGAAGTTTGGGCTTTTGTGGACCAAACAAAGTCCTGCGGCGGGGAACAGGTAAGTGGGGGCCCCCAGGAACTTGGTTCTATTGGGGGACCCCCAAGCCTAATTTGTCTTTCTGTCTGTTACCTAACGGTATTCCCGCTAATATTCTGTGTATGCCTGTTACTACTGAGAAAAGGTAAAAATTTTAATAGTAGGCAAGAAAAATAAAAAAATAAAAAAATGTGTAAGACCGCGGTACCTGTGTTAGACACTAGAGGCCGCTATGGTTCTTTTTCTTGTAATGTGGATTTTTTTCTTCCAGAATCAAATCCAGGCAGGTGGTATGTTCTCTCCTGGGAAGCTGTCTCCTCTGCCCTGTTGCTGCGTTCATCCATCCCCGGGCCCTGCCTCAAAGGGACCCTGGCTCCCATCTAGCTCCTTGTTTTCAAAAAAGGCGCCGAAGGCGCACGTGCCCGCGCGCGTGCGCGTGCACGCGCCTCTATTCATAGAGGCGATCTGGAAAAAGGGGCGGAGCGGGTGGATGACGCTCAGGTGTGCGCCGCGGCGCTACTGCGCATGTGCGGGCGTCCAGCGTGTTTTAAAGCACATTATAGCTGGCTGTTGAAGTGCACAGACAGAGCTAGCAACAATATAAAGGCACATAGAGGCGGTTGATGCAGGCATCCCCTAGAAAGGCACTTTAGTAGACACCAACTGTGATATAGCAGCAATTGTGCTAGACTATTCTCAATAAAAGTGGTGTATTACGGCTGGAATACCTCAGCTTTAGGCTTAGGAATATGCCGTCCAGAAGCTCCGGAACTGAATCTTCCAGGAAGCGAAGGGGGTCTCATCGGGCTCTGAGGATCTTGGGCATACTTCTGCTGCACCAGTCTCCCCTGAAGTTCAGAGGTAAGTGACCGTAGAGACCCCGCAGGGGTACTTGGTACTGTGGCTGTCCTCAGTTCACCTGCTCCTGTGTATGTAACAGAGGAGGTTTTTTCCTCAGCTTTGGGAGGATTAGAGAGAGATTGTCAACATTGATCGCTGCCTCCCTGTCAGGGAAAGCACGCCCGATCTCCATCTCCTCCTTCAAAGTGCCTGTTAGCAGAGCAACAGTCCCATACAGGGATCGACCTGCCTGAAGGGGATCAGGATAAGGTTGATTCTGTTATAGAGGAGTCAACAGTGGGGGAACCTTTTCTCAGCATCTCAAGCTGAAAGATTATGGGTTCAGTCTCTGACTAACATGGTCCGATCAGCATTTAAAAATGCACCTTGCGGAACCATCAACCACTACTGTATCCTCGTTGGGGTCGCTAGAAGCCCCCAGACTGTCTGTTCTTTTCCACTTCACCCTTTACTGAAAGGGCTTATTTACCAGGATTGGGAACGTCCTGAGAAAATATTTATTCCCCCAAGAGATTTCCGGTGGTCTATCCCATGGAGGATAAGTTCATCAGAAAAAATGGAAGGTCCCTACAGTGGACGCAGCCATCTCTTGTATGTATAAATCACTGACATGTCCAGTGGATAATGTCCAAATGTTCAAGAACCCAATAGATAAAAGATTGGAGTCCTTATGAAAGTCTGCTTCTTTCTACAGCAAGCTTGGTGACACAACCAGCAGTAGCAGCTATTGGGGTCTGCTAAGCAGTGATGGATCAGTTGAAACAGGTCTTGAGGGACTTGACAGATCAGCAGGCTTTGCCCTAGCTGATCTACCTAGAGCCTTAGGCTTTGCGGTTGACGCCATAAAGGATTCAGTCCATCAGGCCTCCCGCCTTACGCTGTCTATAGTACATATGCGTAGGCTTCTATGGCTCAAAAACTGGTCTGCTGAAGCTCCCTGCAAAGAATGGCTGGTTAGCGTCCCATTTCATGGTGAACGCTTATTCAGGGAAAACCTGGACAAATATATCCAGAAAATTTCCAGCGGTAAAAATACGCTCTTGCCGGTTAAAAACAGAGTTAGAGGTCCCTCTTTAAGAGGCCTGCTTCTCCAGTCCCTGGGGCATCGGCTGTGTAACAGTTCCGACGGCCTCCTCGGTCAATTCCTGGGGGTAAAAAAACAGGGACAATAGCAGGGTAATGAGAAACCCTGGGTCAGGGGAGGTACAAAACCTCCCCCAAAGTTAAATTCATTGAAGGGTTGCCCCCACTCAGTCGGGTGGGGGGAGGACTCCAGTTGTTCGCAAGAGACCTGGCGGGACACGATCAAGACAGATAGGTGTTCTCCGCAGTATGTTTGGGATACAGTTTGGAGTTAAAAGACTCTCCTCCTTCCCATTTTTGAGGTCAAACGTGCCAAGGGATCCCCGGAAGAGAGAGTCCCTCCTGTTGGCACTAGAACAACTATTGCTCCAAGGAGTAATTATGGAGGTTCCCCTGGAAGAATGAGGGTTCGGGTTTTACTCAAACCTCTTTACAGTCCCGAAGCAAACGCGGACGGGAGGGCCATATTAATTCTAAAAAGGGCTATACAAATTCCTGTATATCAGGACTTTCCGATGGAGTCGATCCGATCGGTGGCCACTGCCCTACAAGGGGGAGGATTGGTTAGCCGCGATCGACATCAAAGATGCTTATTTGCACATTCCCATCTTTCCAGTCCACCAAAAATTTCTACGCTTTGCAGTAGAAGGGCGCCATTTTCAGTTCAGAGCCTTACCCTTCGGTTTGGCCACAGCACCACAAGTGTTTACAAAAATTCTGGCCCTTTATTGGCCAATCTAAGAACACAAGGTGTAATGATAATGGCATATCTAGATGACTTGTTGCTGATAGACCACTCAGTGAAAAAACTAGACGTGGTCGTTCACAAGACAATCAAGTATCTGGAATCTCACGGTTAGATTATCAACCGAGACAAGTCAGCCCTAAAAACCAGTCAAAAGTCTGGAATACTTGGGGCTAAGGTTGGATTCAGGCCAGAGAAAAATATTCTTGCCTCGAGGAAAGGTGTTGTCTTTGAAAGATTTGATCCACTTAGTGGGTACAAAAAAGACAGCCGTCCATACGCCTGTGCATGAGGCTGCTGGGAAAAATGGTGGCATCATTCGAAGCAGTACCCTACGGTCAGTTCCATTCAAGGAATTTGCAAGGGGCCATACTGTCAGCCTGGAACAACAAAGTTCAGGCCCTAGACTTACAATGTCCTTGTCCCCTTCCGTTCGCAAGAGCCTCCGTTGGTGGTTGGTTCCCCAGAATCTGGAAAAAGGGAAATCCTTCAGTCCGATTTCTTGGAAGGTGGTCACTACAGATGCCAGCCTTATAGGCTGGGGAGCAGTACTGGAGCAATGGTCTCTCCAGGGCAGATGGTCGGATGCAGAAAAGGCCCTGCCCATCAATCTCTTAGAGATATGAGCAGCCCGGTATGCCCTAGTAGCATGGACATCCAAACTCCAAGGGTCCCCTGTCAGAATTCAATCAGACAATGCCACAGCAGTGGCATATATCAATCATCAGGGGGGCACCAGGAGTCGTGCAGCCCAGAGGGAAGTAAATTACATCCTGAAATGGGCAGAAAGATATGTCCCAGCCATATCTGCGGTATTCATTCCAGGAGTGGAGAATTGGAAGGCGGACTTTCTAAGTCGCCAGCAATTATGCCCAGAGGAATGGTCCCTTCACCGAGGTTTTCTGGACAATATGTCAGCGGTGGGGAACATCGGATGTAGATCTTCTAGCATCCAGATTCAACGCAAAGGTGGACAGGTTTGTCTCTCGGACAAGGGATCCCCTAGCTTGCGGCTCGGATGCCCTAGTGTTCCCTTGGGATCAGTTCAAGCTGATATATGCATTCACACCGCCACAATGGTTACCTCGATTACTCCGCAGAATCAGGGTAGAAAAGAAACCAGTGATTCTGGTGGCTCCAGCGTGGCCCCGAAGAGCGTGGTACGCGGAGATTGTAAAATGTCAGTGGGGAGTCCTTGGACTCTCCCACGTCGTCCGGACCTGCTTTCGCAAGGACCGATATACCACCCTTCCTTACCAGCCCTAGGTTTGACGGCCTGGCTATTGAAGCCCACATTCTAAAAAAGAGAGGGCTCTCTAATCCTGTGGTATCTACCATGATCAATGCCAGGAAGCCGGTATCCAGGCAGATCTACTATAGAATCTGGAAGGCGTACATCGCAAGGTGTGAGGCCAAGAAATGGCATCCACATAAGTACGTAATAGGTAGACCAGGAGGAGTCTGGACTTCCTACAGTGGGCTGTAGATAGGAAGCTTGCCTTGAGTACTATCAAAGGTCAGTTTTCGGCCTTGTCAATATTTTTTCAAAGGCCCTTGGCTTCGCATTCACTAGTCAAAGCCTTTATACAAGGAGTGATGCGTATTAGTCCTCCGGTTAATATTCCCATATGTCCATTGGATCTAAACTTGGTTCTGTCGGTTCTGCAGAAACAACCATTTGAACCATTACAGCATATTTCCCTGGTTCTTCTCACCAGGAAATAGATTTTTCTAGTAGCCATTTGTTCGGCTAAAAGAGTGTCGGAATTAGCAGCTATGTCCTGTAAGGAGCCATATCTGGTTATCCATAAGGATAGAGTAGTGTTACGCCCTCATCCAGCCTTTCTTCCTAAGGTGGTATCGAGGTTTCATTTGAACCAAGATGTGGTTCTTCCTTCTTTTTTCCCCAAACCTACTTCGGTAGAGGAAAAGTTATTGCATTCTTTGGATGTAGTAAGAGCAGTTAAAGCTTATCTAAAAGCCACTGATCAGATTCGCAGAACGGATACTTTGTTTATTCTGCCGGAAGGCCCCAGAAAGGGTCAGGCAGCGTCAAAATCTACTTTAGCCAAGTGGATTCGACAGGTCATAATACAAGCCTATGGCTTGAGAAGGAGACCGCCTCCGTTCAAAGTTAGAGCGCACTCCACGAGAGCAGTTGGAACTTCATGGGCAGTGCATCACCAGGCCTCCCTGGCTCAAATCTGTAAGGCCGCAACATGGTCTTCAGTTCACACGTTTACTAGGTTCTACCAGGTGGACGTTAGAAGTCAGGAGGATGTCGCCTTTGGGCGCAGTGTGTTGCAGGCCGCAAAAGATCCTCATGTCTGATAGCGCTAAGCTTATATATGGTGTATCCCCCCCCCTCATTTGGCATTGCTTTAGGACATCCCATTAGTAATGACTATGTCGCTCTGTGTCCCGTGATGTACGAGAAAGAAAATAGGATTTTTATAACAGCTTACCTGTAAAATCCTTTTCTTGGAGTACATCACGGGACACAGAGCTCCCACCCCTCTTTGGGGACACTTATTGCTTTGCTACAAAACTGAGGTGCTCCCGGATGGGAGGGGCTTATATAGGGGAGGGTACTTCCGGTTTTGGAAGTTACCAGTGCCAGCACCTGACGGTATCTATATAACCCATTAGTAATGACTATGTCGCTCTGTGTCCCGTGATGTACTCCAAGAAAAGGATTTTACAGGTAAGCTGTTATAAAAATCCTATTATGATGATACAAATAGATGCATGGTCTCAATTTGACACAGTATGCAATAGGCACCAACACTGCGCCTAGGAGCAAACAGAACAAACACAGCGTGCAAAGTGCGCAACGAGCAATATGTGGGGGCGTGCCAGATGGAAAGGGGTGAAAAATAGTAGGTAAAAGTATATATACACCAAGGAAGGTTGCAACACCTAGACTGTGTAAATGAAGAAAAAGAGAAAAAAATAGGTAAGTGGCAGACTACACCCATATCCAAGTATTTTCCATGCGTTGTGGTATACAGAATCTCATAAATGTCTACCTTTATAGGAGCGTTAAGTATTTAGGGGTTAAAGATATTTTATGTGTAGTATGTGGCTGGGACCTTCGCGTGTAACTTCAAGTGTGCTTAGCGGCAGAATATTGCCATCTATGGAATATAAGGAGCCAAATTAAATAAAGAAGGAATTAAAAAAGGGGGGGGGCAAAAGGGGGGGGGGGGTTGTACATTGGATGTATGTACTGTTAATAATATTTTCTTATAAAAAGCTTGTATTATTTCTATTCTGGTGTGCATCTACATGCTTATGGTTAATGTTATATGCTGGTTTTAGTAGTTCCTCTGCTTCCAATTACTTTGATTAGATTACTGGTTAATTTCCCAGCAAGGGAATCCCCTCTGTTCACAGAGGCCTTTTCCTAGGTGGAGGCACTACCAACGTTATTATCTAACCTGCTCTGCCACACAGCGAAGGTTCTGGTTCTCTAATTTACCTACAGCAGAGGTCTCCAAACTTTCTAAACAAAGGGTCAATGCCTTAGGCTTTGTGGTCAGTGGGAGTATAGAAATTACATAGTGCCTGTGGTTTGTAGAACGAATAGTGTCCCATCATTGATATCATATTGGAGGAATAGTGCCCCATCGCTGGTGTCAGTGTCGGGAATTATGCCCCACTCTTGGTGTCAGTGGGAAGAATAGGGGCCGAATATAGGCTAGCAGAGGGCCACAGTTTGGAGACCACTGACCTACAGGTTTAGTGCAAAATCCTGTTTAGGGAGGG
Organism: Rana muscosa; assembly: GCA_029206835.1. Classification (NCBI taxonomy): domain Eukaryota; kingdom Metazoa; phylum Chordata; class Amphibia; order Anura; family Ranidae; genus Rana; species Rana muscosa. The sequence continues at coordinate 95,864,341 of CM055128.1, forward strand.
CCATTTCTCATAACCCCTCCTTCCAAAGTGAGTGAGCATTGTCGCTCCATGACAAGAAGTCTGTTATGTGCAGGATTACCAGGTAAAAAAAGACATCTACAAAAAGAAAATGAATGCGGCCACCAAATCCAAGAACTGGAAGCTGCAATATATTAACATTTGTTTTTGGTTTATATACACTTTAGGAAAGTTTTACTTTAAGGCCCCTTTCACACGGGACTGATCCGTGAAGATCCGCCCCGTGAACCTCCGCTTTCTCAGCGGGGATCGCTCCGCTGATCCCCGCTGAGCTGGTGGATGACAGGGCGGATCTCCGCTCTCCCCTATGGGGGGGATCGGATGAACATGTGTCCGTGTTCATCCGATCCGCTCTGCAGACAGATAGAAAAATAGGATTTTCCTCCGTCTGCAGAATCAGAGGATTACGGACTCGGATGAGATCGGGTGTCAGCGGATGTTCATCCACTGACACCCGCGATCTCATAGGGACCAATGTATGTCCCTTTTTCATCCTTAAACGGATGGATGAAAAAGCGGACATACGGTCCGCTGGTGTGAAAGGGGCCTAAAGTGTATGTCAGAATCATAAGAGCCTTCTGGTCAACAATCACTGCTTTTACTAGCTCAATTACACAACTGCCTAATATATGTAATTCCTTGCACTGTTTTTTTTCGGATATATTGATGATGATACTGTCCCTAACTGTTCTAAGCTTTTTCTGCATTTAGTTCAGTATTATGCCAAAAAAGCCATAGCTATCTATTGGAAATCACTTGCTCCCCCTACTGTGTTCTCTTGGAATAATTTAGCAAACCACGTGCCGCCCGCTGTATTGTCAAATGACGGGTGGCCAGTGGCTTTCTCGTTCTGGGATGACGTCATATGACTTCAAAATTATTTTAAATAACATAAATGGGGGATGCCCCTATACCTGCCTTGGGAAGTTGTACATCTTTGCAATGCATACAACCTAAAACAGGTGTTAAAATTGCTGGTCATTGTAGATACCAGATCCTTATCCTTGATGAGGGGAAACACCATGCAACCATACAATGATAAAATGACAAAGAACCAAAATGAAAGTAGCACTGTGATAAAAGCATACAAACAATGAAAAAATTTAAGTCCATCACTTAAATCAAAACTTGATAAATAGTCCAAATATGCCTCTTTAGTCCCAAAAATAAGGGAAAATTACCTCCTTTTGATATGTCCCACGGCATGACTTCAGTGAAACACTACTCCCCGCAAACTGGGAGTCACCAGAGCTATATGCCTCTAATGCCTTTAATGATATACTGCGCTTAATTTGTAAGTAGATCCTTTACTCTTACAGGGCACTAACTTATCCAATTTCCATCCAATGCTCAGCTTCCCCACCATGCATACAAGAAATAAAAAGCAATTATAGAGTAATTCCATAAAAGCAAACTTCCTTATTAACCACTTGCTCACTGGGCACTTTTACCCCTTTCTTTACCCCCTGCCTGCACAAGCCAATTTTCAGCTTTCAGCGCTGTCACTCTTTGAATGACAATTGCGCGGTCATGCTACACTGTACCAATATGACATTTTATATATTTTTTTTCACACAAATAGAACTTTCTTTTGGTTTCTTTTTATTTTTTGCTAAACAAACAAAAAACATTTTTGAAAAAAACAAACCTTTTCATAGTTTGTTATAAAATTTTTGCAAACAGGTAATTTTTCTCCTTCACTGATTTGCGCTGATGAGGCTGCACTGATGGGCCCTGATAGGCTGCACTGATAGGCTGCACTGATAGGCTGCACTGATAAGGAGGCACTGATGGGCACTGATGATGTGGCACTGGTGGGCACTGATCAGGAGGCACTAATGAGGCTGCACTGATAGGTGGCACTGATGGGCACTAATGGGCAGCACTGATGGGCACTAATAGGCGGCATTGATAGGTGGCACCGATGAACACTGATTGGCAGCACTGATGAGCACTGATGGATGGCACTGGTAGGCACTGATAGGCACCACTAATGGGCAATAATGGGCAGCAATGATAGGTGGCACTGATAGGCACTGATAGGCGGCACTGATAGGTGGCACTGATGGGCACTGATTGGCAGCACTGATAGGCACTGATAGGTGATAGCTTAGCAGTACTGTTGGGCACTGGTAGGTGGCACTGGTGGGCACTACTTAGCAGCAGTAGCTGTCAGTGTATGGGACTGATGTCCCGTTTACACAAGCCGGTAATCTGCTTATTTTTTTCTCCTTGCGCTGTCAGCGTGAGGAAAAAAATGGCAGATTACCGGCTTCTGTTTACATCATGTGATCAGCTGTCATTGGCTGAAAGCTGATCACCTGGTAAAGGGCTGGTGATCACAGAGCGCACCGCAGGGGGTGTGTGGGCAGCGTTAGCGCGGGAGGACGTCCCAACATTTTAAGCCCGCGCTGTGCTGTCTTTCGGCTATAGCAGGGCATCAAGTGGTTATGATTCTAAACCAAAGCAAAACAAATGCCCATCAATCAAGTTTACACCAATAAGCAATTTGTTACCGTCAATATGAAAAGCTCTCTCCGAGAGTGAACAACGTCTCACCCTGCTCAGCAACACGCAATTTCCAGTGTGGCCAATCTGTCACTTCCTGTTTCGACTATGGTTGTGACAACAAAAAAAGGTACAGGCAGGTATTTTATTACAAGAATTAGAATACTGTAGATGATACAGCAGTGTAAAACTATCCAGCAGCAAGGCAGTTTTAATCATCAATATTAGGCCTAACTAGCCTGAAATGAGAAGTTAAACTTTTTCTCCTCTCCCCCCTCCCCCCCCCCTTTCTGGCAGGCACCCGCTCCCACTTCAGCCTAAGTGAGCTGAGTGGAAGTTTGCTCCTCCACCTCCCTGCCCACAAACTCTTTGGACACATCACGTGTCCCAGGAGGCTGTGGGTCCATTCACAATCTGCAAAGTGTCTCATGCATGCGCAGTGGGGAGCCATCTTTGAAACTGCAGGAAATCACAGTCAGCTTCACACATTCAAAATCGCCAGGGACCCAAAGACCAGCAAAGAACAGGCCCAGATGAGGACAGCGCTGGATCTCTGGACAGGTAAAATTTCAGGAGATTGTGAGTAATATAATGTGAAATTGTTTAAGTACACATTGTTCTTGCACTTAGTTTTTTCACTTTCAAACGATGCAGCATTAAAGGGTTTGTGCATTAAGGTGAAAAAACTTCTGTCACTGACCGGCCCCCCAGCCCCCCCGATTTACTCACCTTAGTCTGGTAATTCCCACGCTGGAGACGTTGTCTCAGCTCTTGATTGGATAGATTGATAGCAGCTCAGCCATTGGCTCCCGCTGCTGTCAATCAAATCCAATGACGTTGGCACCGGGGGGCGGGCCGAGTCTGGCATTCTGCATCTATGGACGCAAATGCTGGACTCTGGAGCAAGCCCGCAAGGTAACCCCCTGGGAGAGCACTTCTCCTAGGGGGTTATACGATGCAGGGAGGAGCTACCAGTGCCGCCAAGGACTACAGAAGTCGAGGACCGGGGCCACTCTGTGCAAAACGAACTACACAGTGGAGATAAGTATGATATGTTTGTTATTTAAAAACAAAAAAACAAGCCTACAATCACTTTAATCTCCGTAGCATCTCCAAAAAACATCCCTTCTTAACCACAACAAAAATACAAATTTGCTTCATAGTTAGCTTATCCTTGTTGGCAATCTTTACACAGGCTATCCTCCCTTCAGTCTATCATGAAGGCTGAACTCATTTACCTTATCAACTGCACATTGTATGATACTGCTTTCTGCCAATCCATTTATTGGCTTTGACTCTCCAACACATACAATTCAAAATACTAAAAACATCATACAAAGCCTAGCATAACTCCTGACCCCCCGACCTACATTGCCAGCATCATCTCAAAATACCAACCAAACGTTTTCTCTTTACAGAAATATAAATGTAGACTCCACGCTACGGCATAGCAAAATTATATACTGTATATGTAGCTGCCTGCACAATAACTACAATGAGGAGATAATCTCAATCTACGTATCAAGTTGGTGTGGCGCATTGTATGCGTGCATGTATGGGGAGATAAAAAGAGCCAAGGCAGCCTCCAATAGCGTAATTCGGTTTTATTTTCACCATAAGCAGGTGATCTAGTAATCCACTTACATTGTTAAAATGCCTGCACTATAAAAAAAAAAAAACAGTGCATGTATTACTTCCTGTTTCCATCTGCGTTCCACCAACGGGAAATACAAAAGCGGAAGTGACATAACGATGCAATACATACACACATAACGAGGAGGAATGTCGGAAAAGCCTTTCTAACAGAGTGAGGACACTAGGATCAGTGGAGGAGACAATACTTAATTCCAAAGTGCTTGAGACCCGCTTATGGTGCATAAGGGGTCACCATATTCTGGTGAGTGTGCTGAAAAATTAGGGGAGCACAGAGTGTGTTGCACAATTGAACACTGAAGAAATTGAAGTTTGAGCACCAGCTCATGGAATGGCGACAAAACTATTACCCTTACAAATCTCCATAGGCGACGTTTAAAATTAAATTCTACAGGTTGCATGTTTTGAGTTACAGAGGAAGTCTATAGCTAGAGTTATTGCTCTCGCTCTAACGATCGCAGCGATACCTCACATGTGTGGTTTGAACACCGTTTTCATATGCGGGCACTGCTCACGTATGCGTTCGCTTCTGCACGAGAGCTCAGCTGGACGGGGCACGTTTAAATTTTTATTTTATTTTTCTTATTTATTTTACATTTTATTTTATTTTTTTACACTGTTCCTTTCCCCAAAAAATTGTGTCACTTTTATTCCTATTACAAGGAATGTAAACATCCCTTGTAATAGAAAAAAAGCATGACAGGTCCTCTTAAATATGAGATCTGGGGTCAAAAACAAGAGGGAGATTCCATTTGGGAAACTTCTGCTTACTCCGAGGTCTGGTACTAGTTGCTCCCTTAAAGAATTGTCGGGCAGGAAACAATGCCTAGATCTGGATACACCTGTGAAGGCTGATAAAGCTGACATTTGTACTCTGAGGGAGCTGACCGATAGGTCCAGATCTAAATCCGACTGTAGGAAGCCCAGAATATTTTGAACTACAGGATCATTACATGATCTGTCAGCAGCAGACATGTATTGCACAAACTTTGACCAGATTCCCCCATAAACTTTGCTTGTGTTCACTCTCCTAGTATTCATGAGAGTGGAGATTACTCTGGAGGAGCAGCCGAGGATCTCCAATCTTAAGAACCACACCATCAGACGCCACTGTGCTGGACATGGATGTAAAATTGCACCCAGTGACAGAAGGTCTGGCCTGGAGGGGGGGGAAGCGGCTCTGGGTTCAGGTAGCTGAGCTGTGCTAACAAGGGGAACCATGGCCTATTTAGCCACTAAGGCATCACTGCCACTACCTCCACAACGTCTGTTCTGAGTCTTTAGAGAAATTCAAGGATGACTGGAACTGGAAGAACCGCACAGGTCCAGTTGCATTTCCAATGAATTGGAGCGGAATGTCCTCTGTTAAAGACCCCTGTCAAGTTCACCTACGTTGGCTGGCTATCACATTGCCATAAACAGCCTCAGAAACTGAAGCATTGGTCATGGAGAACCTTTCTTAACGTTCATTCCAGATTGAGTGGTTCTGTTACCTATGCATGAATCAAATCCCACTGATACATCAGTCTTTCATGGGAACCAAGAAGCTGTTTTTCCAACCTTTAGAGTACTAAAATGCATCTTTTAGACGTGGGAGAGGTCCTGTTGCGGCTTGTGGGTTAAAGCGCCTGTCTAGTAAACAGGGAATCCTGAGTTTGACTATCAGCAGTGCCTTGTCTCCTTTGGAGGTAGTGATAGCTCAATCGACCAGGAGTGTGTCTACATCTTGGGCAGATTCGCAACATGTGGTTCCCGATGTAATCTGTAGAGCAGCCTTGTGGTCCTCAATAGGTTTATGGCTCATTATTGTTTAGAGCCTGCTTCTTCATCCTCTGTTTATTTTAGCTTGAAGGTCCTGTCTGCTGATGGTACAGATTAAAGCCTTTGGTTCAGCAATGCCTGCCCATAGGGTGTATGGCTAGTTAGTTCCCATACGTATGCTGAATGAATGACTTGTATAGTGCTACACATGTGAACTGAATCGCCTCTAGGTGCTTTTTGCAGCCAGTGTCTGCTTGGCTGGTGCGGTCATTTTACCCCGTAGGATCTCGACACGCTTGGGACACACAGTCGTACACACATATATACATATATACTGGGCCAATATGGACAAGATCCAATTACCCTACCAGCATGTCTTTGGAGTGTGGAAGGAAACCAGAGTACACGGAGGAAACCCATGCAGACACAGGCAAATGGTGTCGTGGTCGGGATTCGAACCAGCGACCCTTTTTCTGCTAGGTGAAAGTGCTATCCACTACACCACTGTGCTGCCCTCGTGGAGTCTGTCAGTAAAACTGAAAATTTCCTATCAAATACTTATGCCTAGTACACACAAGCGGTTTTTCCGTCGGATAATAAACCAACGGTTTTCCCGACAGAATTCCTCTCAGCCTGCCTTGCATACACACGCTCAGACAAAAGTCCGTCCGTCCAAAGCGCGGTGACGTACGACACGTACCACGGCACTATAAAGGGAAAGTTCCATTCCAACGGCGCCACCCTTTGGGCTGCTTTTGCTGATCCTCGTGATAGTAAAAGTTTGGGGAGAGACGATTCGCGCTTTTCAGTCTTCGTGCTTTTCAGTCCATTACAGAGTGACGAATGTGATATCTCCATTACGAACGCTAGTTTTATCAGAAAGAGCGCTCCCATCTCATACTTGATTCTGAGCATACAGACGTACGGTTTTCCCGCACGGATTTTTGGCCTGACGGGGAAAAGAGAGATCCTGATCTCTTTTTTTGTCCGCCAGTTTTCCCGTCAGAAAAACGGCGATGGAACATACACACGGCCAGGATTCCCGACGAATAGCTCTCATAGCAGTTTTCCCGTTGGAAAAACCGGTCGTGTGTACGAGGCATTACTGTAATTTTCCTTTCCTGATGGACTCCATGGCAGCAGGAGTTCTCTCCAAGTATTCATGAGTAGACTAGTTATGGAAGGCAGCCTCTGGCTCTGAGCTAAAATGTATGGGAGTGGGGTCCTATAGGAGTGGAGAGGAGGCGGGGTTAACCCATATGTATGGTGCATTGGCGTCCATCAGGAAAGGATAATTATGGTAAGTACTTGATAGGAAATTTTACGTTTTTTTCTCCTCTCAAGACCTCTTGCTCTCTAGCTCCCCCTTCAGCTCCTTACATGTACCAATACTACTACATCAACCAATGCTTCTCCCATCCTCTCCAACTCCCTATCCCAATCTGTCCAGCTGTTTCTTACTCTGCCCACGTTAAGGCGATTCCCAAAACCCATATCTGCAGGAAGGCCTATCCTGCCTCCACCAGCTTTCTACATCAGCCCATTTATAACAGTTACTACCTTTGTATCACCTGACCCTCCCTTTTAGATTGTAAGCTCTTACAAGCAAGAAATTGCATTGAACTATAAAGCAGTGCACAAATATAACTCCTATATAGTAACTTCATAAATCCTGTAAAGTAATATTATATCCTCTATAGTACTATTAAAAATTTGCATTGAATAAACAATGTGGTATAAGTGATTATTCCTTAAGTAAAAATAATAATAATATCTTTGCAGTTTAAGTGTAAGTTTAAACTGATACAATTGTCAGAAACTGGCATTTCAGTAAATGTTCCCCCAAGTGAAATATTGCACATTCCTTGGAATAGAAGTTATTATTATTATGAACACTAGATGGTACTCCGTCCATGATAATAAAAGTGTTTTTACCACTAAATTATTCTGGTCAAGATACAGAAGTAGAGAATATTCTTAGCTTGTTTTATGAAATATTCTTATGTAGAGGTTCTTGGCTTGTAATATTTTTTCTAATGTCTTATTACATTATGAGCAGATCATTTATAATAAATAAAATAAACCCTTGACTGTGTTACAGAATTAGTAGACCAAAATCGAATCGCTAAAACCTCATAAAAGCTTGTTTTGTCATTTCAAAAGTCATTTCAAATCTTCAGCTTTCGTTAAAGTAACAGTAACATGATCCTGCCATGAATGTTCGTATTCAAGCACCTGCGATCATAATGTACCAACATTCTGTCTCTCAGTAGTTGACATGAATTGTCATCCTGCCACATACAATGGAGTAGCTAAGTAGCCATGATAGCGCTCATTGTACAGGCTTGTCCCATCATCGTCACCATTAAAAAACCTGTCCTGAGCAATGACATGTAGCAATGACATGAGCGTATGGGCATCAACAGCCCTGAGATACAAAGAAAGATTAAAAAGGGTCCAAACTATATTATCTAAAAGTGAAAAATAAAATAAAATAAATACACCGTGCTTATACAAATAAATAGCATGGAGTTAGAAATGACATCTAATTCAAAGCTGAACTCTTGGCAGATAAAAAAGATACAAATGAATGCAGAAATGAGACAGGAGAATTGAAAATAGAAAGAACATTTTTCATGGGATTCCACTTTAAATGTAATATTTAAGTGCGAGTAGTGTAAGTACTTGAATGTGACCTGGTATCAGCCTCCTGCACACCCTCACAGCTGCACAGCAGGGCTGGAGTGCGAGAGAAAGAAGCAGAGCAATGAGCTAATCTGTTCATGTGCTGACAAGATGCATGCTGATAGGAGGTGAAAGCAGAGAGACAGAGATATGAACTCATTACTATGCTGCTTGTCCTTGTCCAGTTACAAATTTGGGGGGGAGGGGGGGGGGGGTTCTGAATGGCCTAAATGCAGATAATGCAGTTTTAGTGATTCTAACCAGCAGAGGGGATATCTAGTGGCAGAATAAAAAGAACTGTGGGGGAAATCTCTGTATTGAAGGTGAGCGTGGCAGCAAAACCTATTTGTTTTATTTTATCGTTTAAAAATATACATTTTTATCGTGTTAGTTTTGGCTGGAGTTCTTCTGCTTGAAAGAAAAATCTGTGCTTTGCCAATGCTAGACAGACCTTGCTCCCTTTCCTTGTGCTTTTTCCATCACCTGCTTTGCTGCTAGAACCCTGATCAATACCCAACACTTCCTGGTGTGGTGTAACACTCCATACTCCAACGTTCTCCATAATGCAGCATTGGGTGCATCAGTGGGCAACTATCACTCTTCAATGCTGTCACATGTGGGTGCAGTGAAGCTTACTGAGATCTGTGCAGGTATGACCTTGCAGATGGTCAAAACCTACAAAGGGAGTTTACCTTAGAGATACCAATGTGTTCCTACAAAAATAAATACATAAATAAATAATTAAAGAAATTAGTATCAAAGTGACTTAACCTGAAGTAACGTGTATTACGCACTCTTGATATGAAGACATTGTAAAGCTTGATTCCACATGAGGGAGGTATGGATTTGTTGACAATTGCCCTCAATAATTTTCAGGTTGGGGATGTTGGGTATGTAAGGGACTGAGATCTGAATGTAGAACTCAGCTTTACCTGCATAAAACAGCATACATATGTGGAACAGCTTTACAGGAGAGAGCAGGCAGAGAAAGAAAGAAAAATGTTACGTCCTTCCTCTGCAGAATATACAAGCATTTATAAACACACAGACACTAGTAAATCACTACAGTGCCATCTGAAGTTCAGAGTGCATAGTAAATGCTGCTGCACTTCCAACAGAGGATACATTTTGAACAAATGTGGGACACAACTATGGAGTCAAACCTACCAATCTACCTATGAAAATGTGTGAAACTTTGTTTATACATAGTACATCAAATATTTTAATGTTTTTTTTTTTTTTGGTTTGATTAAGATATATTGATGACATTTTCATGATTTGGACATGACCATATTTCCCCTTTATTGCTTGTGTGAAGGATCTCCAGGAGAGATTTTTCAGTTTCCACTGCATAACCATATCCAGTAGGGCCAAACCGAGTAATTAGAAAGGGTTGTACATTAGGATGTGACTTCAAAATGACAGGGAAATAATCTTCTCTCAATGTTTCTATCCTTTTTATCTGATTCTAAAGATCATCCAGAACCAAAATCGTGGGATCTGAGGAATATGGGAAAGAGATGTAATCACTGATCTGATTTGTGAGAGACCCTTGTAGCTTGTGGTTGGTTGCCTTCTGTAATAAAGTGTTTGTGTCACTTGTTAATGGGATGAAGTACCTTTTCATATAGATTGTTTGGATTCACTGTTTGTCCTTTTAATCATGATTCAATTAAGAAGATATTTTATTCTTTAACTTGAAGACCCTGATGAACATTGTGTTTTGCAAAGATTCCAACCAGTTATACACAGCCATGCACAAAGACCAGTTTTAATACATTGTGGAAGTTTTTGCATACAGTGGAACCTCGGATTGCGAGTAACGCGGTTAACAAGCGTTCCGCAATACGAGCACTGTATTTGAAAAAAGTGTTGTCTCGCAAAACGAGCAGGATTCAGGCCAAAGCGGTGTGCAGTACCACGTTTGGCCTGAGGTGGGGGGCGCCAGAGCTGAGTAGAGTCGAACCGTGCCGATCGCAGCCGATCGGTGCAGTTTGGAAATGCTCGGTAAGAGACAGAAATACTCAGTTTCCGAGCCTTTCCGAGGTCAGCCGAGGTGTCCTCGGGCCTTTCCGGACATTTCTGAGGCTCTCCGGCCCCCCCACCTCTGGCCACATGCGGTATTGCATGCCATTGAAGTTAATGTGGAACAAATTATTTTCATTTCCATTGACTTCAATGGGAAACTCGCTTTGATATGCGAGTACTTTGGATTACGAGTGTCATGGATTCATTATCAAGGCTTGAAATTTTCCTATTTTCTGGTTTAATAACATTAATCTATATTGCCATCTAGTGGCCGTTTTGTATAACTGCACTATCTATTTTAATGAAGCAATTTTGAATAGTTAGCTAGTTTTGGAACATGCAAGCCTCCGTACTTTCAATCCCATCAGGCCTTGCGTCAGCTTCTTTAGCCATTTCGTTTTCACCCTGGAAGCATGCACATGGACTGCTAAGATCTACGCTACCCATCCTGATTCATCTCCGGTATGTCTACTATTTATGTTTTCAGCTAGATAGATAGATAGGGAGGCACTAATTGTACTATTGATTATTAATTGCATTTTGTTTGTATTTGTTACAGTTTTACTCTATCTTGTATCAATAAAAGTTCAAAAGGATTCTGCGCCTACCGGAATGCATTGGTATGAGAGGAGTTATCAGTGTGCCCAAATACACCTCAGTCACGTGTAGTGAGGGGCATAACAACGAGCATTCTCCTGGAACGGATTATGCTTGTAATCCGAGGTTCCACTGTACAGGGTGGAATGTTAAAACCACTGTCAGGATTATTTCTGTTTGTACCCCGATAGTTATATTTGTCCTCTCTTTTTGTGTTGGCGACTACAGAAATTGTTGGGAAATCCCATATGTTATGGTTGTTACCAGAATAAAAAGTGAGCAGAAATACTGGGCACACACATTTCCTCTGACAGCTATCTAAGAATGAATTTCTCCTCACTTCAGAGAGATTTTCTTTCTTGGCCTGTTGTGTTTTAGGACAGGTTCCCCCAAAAGCGTCAATTAAAGCAATAAAAACCCAACAGGGGTTTTACGATCACCCCACAATATAAAAAAACTAAAAATAGGATCTTTGGCTTTAGTTACACAGTAAAGCTTTCTTTCGGTCTATTTGTTTTAGGACTATACATTATATGCCTTTAGTCCCCTTTTAACAGTCATTAAATATTTAGAGGCAATACAACCTCTTCCAGCACTACTTGCAAATATTGGGCCATATAGGGTCGCGATAGATAATGACCACTTCTAGCATATTGGAAAATCTCTGTGGTCATTGAGCAATTGAAGGGAACAAGCCCATTGACATAAATACACTATATTACCAAAAGTATTGGGACGTCTGCCTTTACACGCACAACTTTAATGGCATCCCAGTCTTAGTCCGTAGGGTTCAATATTGAATTTGCCCACCCTTTACAGCTATAACAGCTTCAATTCTTCTGGGAAGGCTGTCCACAAGGTTTAGGAGTGTGTCTATGGGATTGTTTGACTATTTTTCTAGAAGCGCATTTGTGAGGTCGGGCACTGATGTGGATGAGAAGGCCTGGCTCACAGTCTCCACTCTAATTCATCCCAAAGGTGTTCTGAGATCAGGACTCTGTGCAGGCCAGTTAAGTTCCTCTGCCCCAAACTCGCTCATCCATGTCTTTATGGACCTTGCTTTGTACACTGGTCGAAATCATTTGGTGGAGGGGGATTATGTTGCAGGGTTGTTTTTCAGGGGTTGGGCTCCAGTAAAGAGAAATCTTAAGGTGTCAGCATACCAAGACTTTTTGGACAATTTCAGGCTTGCAACTTTGGGGGAACAGTTCGAGGATGTCCCCTTCCTGTTCCAACATGACTGCGCACCTGTGCACATAGCAAGGTCCCTAAAGACTTGGATGAGCGAGTTTGGGGTGGAGGAAATTGACTGACCTCAACCCGATAAAACACCTTTGGGGTGAATTATAGCGGAGACTGTGAGCTAGGCCTTCTCGTCCACATCAGTGCCTGACCTCACAAATACACTTTCCGGAAGAATGGTCAAATATTCCCATAGATACACTCCTAAACCTTGTGGAAGCTGTTATAGCCGCAAAGGGTGGGCCAACTCAATATTGAAACCTACTGACTAAGACTGGGATGCCAACAAACTTCATGTGCGCGTAAAGGCATGAGTCCCAATACTTTTGGTAATATAGTGTACAGTATGTTGCAATGTAATCTTGGGCAAGAAAGTGAGAAAAGTCTTGTCCTGTTATTCAGCAGCAGTCTTCTGATTTGAAAAAGACCAAACAAAGTGAGGGTTCCTGTCATGCTAATGTAAGCAGAGCCTCATCAGTGAACCCAAAGATTGGGAGGAATCACCACACATTATTTAGACATGGTTTATATTGTAGACATTGAATAGGCATGATACATGTACATGGCACTACATATGTTGAAGATCATACAGTTCTTCAGGCAGAGAAGGTAATGTTCATCAGTAAGGCACTTTTTCAGAAGTGTTATACATTTACATACCATAGAATGCTAAAGGAGCACTAACCTTGGAAGGACTATCATATTGCTGGATCACACTGCGATTTCCAAAAAGCCTTGAAGTCAAAGACTATTCCTAGAGGAGAAGCTGATGAAACAGACAACCTGTAATGGGAAATACAATCATTCCCTCCTCGTCAGGCACCTTTTCCCTAAGAAAAATATAAAAAAAAAACTTGCGCTTGTGTAGCGGGGTGTTAAACTTAGGGGAAGTGTCTGAGTGGTAATTAAGCTCAGACACACTGATTGTTAGGGTAAATGGACCATTTCTATTCATGGGATATGGTGTTGGTGTGCAGTTCCCTGTGGCCTACAGGTGGCGCTGTTGCCGTGGGCCAGGGTTGAACCACTGATACAAAGCTGTGCCTTTTTTGTCCCATCTCGGCAGTAGTTTGGCGGGGCGGGGAACCTGCTGTGCCTGTCGGGAGAGGGTATAAAAAGGGGCAGCCATCTTCCATTGAGGTCTTCGTCCACACCAAAGCACCTTCAGCCTGGGTGTGTGATTCGTCCACGCCCAGGTACCTTCGGCCTGGGCATGCTTCGGCCTGGGCATGAGAGGGTTATCTCCGGGTGCCCTAGGCCCGGAGGTGGAGTTCCTGTTTCATCTCAGAAACCTTTAGTCTGGGGTGAGGTACTATCTTCAAAGGCCCGGGGCCCAGCAACCTTCGGCTGGGGTCCGCTAGGGATCAAGAGCTTCCAGGGTGCCGCCTTGCGAGGGGACCCGTATCTGAGATGAGGAGGCCAGGGGGGTAACCCTTTCCGAAGACCCAGCGCAGAGTTGTGGTGACGGTGAGGGCCTCTGGTAACTCTCCGGAGGGATGGTTTTCTCCTTGACATGGGCCAAATACTTCAGGAAGGTAGTTCATCAGGTCAGTGGCAGTGACCCTACTCGCTCCAAGTCAGTGGCAGTGACTTCATAGGGCAAGGCCCTATTCATCAGGTCAGTGGCAGTGACCCGTTTACCAAGTCAGTGGCAGTGACTTCATAGGGAAAGGCCCTATTCACCAGGTCTGTGGCAGAGACCAACTTCACGGTCTGTGGCAGAGATCGTGTGCCAAAACTGTTCATGAAACCTGAACAGTCTGAAGAAATCATTTGAGTTTGTGCCTGGACCTCCTCCCACCTAAGATGCCCTGTGTCTTGTTCCAACCTGTCTGCTGTTAAAGAGACTATTTGTTATCCAGTGTGAAATAAATATAGAAGTTGGACTTTCAGTTGGTGTGGACAGTTACATTACTGGGGAGAAATAAAGACTTGCATCTAGTCAATATTAGGTTGATGAATAGTTCTCTATACTATTCATTTTTATTTGTATGATTTGTTATTTTCTTTTGTCATTTTTTAATAAAACTTGAGTAATTTTATATCAATTTTGTCGTGCCCATAAAGTCCATCTTTTCATCCTAATTTATTCAATTTACAATCTCGGGACGTGGCAATTTTCTATTACATCGTATCCCCAGTACCACTCTGGGTGGATATGATTTCCATTTTTGCATCTATTCAAGGTAGAGGTGAGAATCATCCTCGGGAGGATCATAACACCAGCCGCAGGCAGGCCTGAAAAACTAACACCGCTCAACCTCCTCACACAGGAGGGTACGGGCTTGTGGTGCGGTGTGCCTCTCTCTGCCTGCGAGGAGCCTAATTAAATGCAGGTAAAGACAGAGGTCTGTGCGCTACACTTGGTTTTATATAAACAGACGACTGCTGCACCTGAAAAATCCTAAATTAAAATAAAAGCCATATAAAGAAAAAAGTGCGCTGTCCCTTTAAATCCTTAATATCATCAAATCATTACATAGTAAAGTGAACAATCACTACATTTTAAAAACCAGTGAATAACTATAATATCATAACAAATCCTTAAGAGCCGGGTCACACAGGGGCGTCCTGGGATCCAACTTCAGGTCGCCCCAAGTAGAAAAGTAATAGAAGTGAATGGAGCCGTCTTAATGTACACTACTGCAGTCGCTCCGACTTCAGAAAAGGTTCCTGTACGACTTCAATCCGACTTCTAGGCAACTTGTACCCATTGATTTCAATGGAAGTTTCCTCCAAGTCGGATCCCCTGTCTTCACTGAAGCAACTTTCCAAGAAGTAAAAATAGTTTTCCAGGCAAACCCCTCCCTCCCCCAGAGCTGATTATTGTTTGATTGGCCACTGGAAAGTCGCCTGTCCTGGAGGCAACTTGAAGTTGCCTTGTAAGTTGCCTGGAATCGCGCTGTGATTCATGCTCAAGTCGTGTCCAAGTTGCCTCCCAAAGTCGCGCTGGAAGTCGTGTTGCCCCTGTGTGAACCGGCTCTAAAAGTTTATAAGCATGTGAAAAGTCAAGTCTTCATCAAGTGTTTGAAAGTGCTCAGTGCTCAAATGTAAACAATCTCGTGCTCCAGTGTTCAAGGTGCTGGTTATAAAGGCTAAGCCTCTTACTGGACAGGAATGATCTCAAATATAAGAGATCACAAGCACTTTTTAGGAGGACCGATGCTCTCACCATCAGACTTCCAATTGTATTTGTGATCCTGCCAGCAGGATGCAGCAATGATGTCCCCACAGCAAGAATATGTGGCTAAGCACTCTAGCCACAAAACTCACTCCAACTCAGGCATCAATTAGCCCCCGTTCACACTTAATCCGACTTTGAAATCGTAGAACTTCACTTGAAAATGCACAATTTCAGTGCGCTTTCAGGTGCAACGTGGCTGACATCTGTGCGAATTCATGCACATATGTCTATGCAAGTCGCACCTGAAATCGCCAAAAATAGTGCAGGAACCTTTTTTTCAAATCGGTGCGACACAAATTTAAACAGTTCCATTGCCAACTTGTTGTGAAATTTGGACCTCTCAAATCGCATGACAAGTCGCATCATTGTGAATGGGGGATTAAAGACAAAAAAGAGAAGCCTCATAGTGCAGTATTTATAAACAACATTTTATTGTGACAGTTGTTGCACTTATATGTAGAAGCAAGCAGTTAAAACAATCCAGACTGCATGGCCGCACCTCCCACAGGCATGCCCGTGCATGATAACGCCACAGATCTAGCTCTTTCCGACGCGTTTCTACTTGATAGGCGTCCTCTGGGATAGGAGGCTGATCTGGGATGTCACTAGCTTTCTACTTATAGCGGAAGTGAAAATGGAAGCTGAGGAAGTCCCTACATACAAACAGAGAGAAGCTGCAAATAGCTCCAGGAGGTCCAATCACTCCATGCACCACTCACAGAAAAGCCACAGCCCTCCAATAAAGAATAATTATAATACACACAAATAACAAAAAATTACTAAAGTAAACCAAACCAAACTTAATGTAAGGGCGCGTACAAGAGAGTGTCATCTAGTGGCTCCATATACGGTCCGAAATCAGTACCATATAAACAAACCATATAAACAAATTTAATCCATATTCATAATATTTTAATAAAATTCAGAAAATAAAAAATAGTGAAAAAAATAAATAAATAAAAAATAAATAAAAAATGAAAAGAATGAAAAATAATAGTTAAAATTATTCCAAATCATCATAAATACAGAAGAAAACTTAAAGAGGAACTACAGTCTACTCACATAATTTGTAATAAAAAAACCTTTGCCATTCTGAAGCTTCCCTCCAACCACTTTGCATAATATTTTATATATACTGTGATTTTGTACTTGCCAAATATGCTGCAGAAATCTCCTTCCACTGAGTCTGGCTGCAACCATTTTAACTGTGGGCAGCTGAAGCTGCTGCCTGTTCACTTCCTGGATTTACACAGACTCACAGGGGCACACCTGCCTGGCTATACCCTCCCCTCTGCAAACTGACCACGATTATCAGGAGCCCTAACACTGTTGTCCGTTTATGTGATTCCATCATCTGCAGCCCTGCTATCTGTCCCCTGTGTCTCTTCCCCCTTCTCCTCCCTTCCCTGCCTCTCTCTGCTCATACCAGCGAACAAGTGTCCCTGTGCCTGTGTAATGTAAAAAATCTTCCGATCTGTACCTATATGAGCACGGCTACTGTCACTCAGCTGACTGTCAGCTCTCTCTCCTCTCTTCCTCTACTCCCAGCTGACCTCAGCAGAAGTGCTCAGCCCCGCCCACTGCAGCTGTGCGCCAGGAGCTGCAGATTTTTTACATGGCACAGGGACACTTGTTATTATGGTACAGAGGAAATAAAAAGGTTTTATTGCAGTGGGTTAACAACCACTTTAATATTTTATTTACCCAATGGTGCTGTGTCGAAAAAGTTGTCAAAAAAGACACTTCATGTATATTGGATTACCCTACTGTTCTATCTCTAAGGACCAAAAAACAATCACGTTGTAAATCAGAGACCTTTTGTAAATCCTTTTCTAACATCTCTTGTTGATATCCTTTCTGGAGGAATCTTTCCTTCAGGACATCCGCCTGGACAAGAAAATCTTCTTTGTAGGAACAATTCCTACAGATATGCTGAAATTGTCCTTTTGGAATGGCTCTTAACCAGAGGGCATATTTAAACTTAAGTGTTATAGAACTTACGGAGCCTGAAAAAATTCTACAATAAGGATCCTTCTTCTCTGTAAGTTACTAGAATTGAGAAATACACTCCACACTGGCGAGGCAGTAATTTGAAAAGGCATATTTCTTGCTGAGAAACTCAATTATTTTTTTATTTAAAAACATTTCAGCCTTGGGGCCTCAATGTGGCGTGGGATGTCAATTCCTTAATTAATAGCAGTTAGGTTTTCTTCTGTATTTGGAGTAAATTTTACTATTAATTTTTAATTCTTATTTATAATTTATTTATTTATTTTTTCTTAGTTTTTATCATCAGCTTCCGTGGTTACTTCTGCTATAAGTAGAGAGCTAGTGACGTCCCAGATTAGTCTCCTATCCCAGAGGACGTCTATTACGAAGAAACGCATCAGGCAGAACTAGATCTGTGACGTCAACACGCATGGGCACACAGGCGGGACCTGCGGGCGTGCAGTCTGGATTGTTTTAACTTTAAATTAGCCTTTAATTGAGACCAGGGTTGGCATGAGTTTGGTGGCTTTAGGGCTTAGCCACATATTCTTGCAGTGGGGAAATCATTGCTGCATCCTGCTGGTGGGATCACAAATACAATTGGAAGTCTGATGGTGAGAGAATCGGTCCTCCTTTGGATAAAAATCACTTGTGATCGCTTATATTTGAGATCATTCCTCTCCGGTACGAGGCTTAGCCTTTATAACCAGCACCTTAAACACTGGAGCATGAGTATGTTTACATTTGAGCACTGAGCACTTTCAAAGCACTTGGATGATCATGTGTGAATTTGAACTTTTCACATGCTTATGAACTTTTAAGGATTTCTTATGATATTATAGTTATTCACTGTTCATACCTCCCAACTTTTTGAGATGGGAACGAGGGACACCTATCAGCAAAAATATGCAGGCATAGGACACACCCCCTGTCACGCCCCCTTAAAGGAGAATTGCACAAAAAAACAAGATTAGTTAAACCCACAAGTGCTTTTTTACCACTACTATCCCTTTATATTGGCTTTTGGAATTTACAAATACAGCAATTTAGAAATCAGATGAAAGGTTTAGCACTGGAAAACACTTTTGAATAGATAAAAAGTGCATTTTATATACCTCTATATAGATCGGGACAAATGAGGAGGAATGAGGGATAGAGGGACATTGCTCCAAATCAGGGACAGTCCCTCGAAATCAGGGACAGTTGGGAGCTATGACTGTTTGTTAAAATGTATTGATTGTTCAACTTTCCCTAATGCTGCTCCTACTCTCTCCCTAATCAGTAATGCTCTGTCCCATACTTACTCTCAACACTGTGGGCTTCCCAAATGTTGCAGAACCTGCTATTTAGGCAGTTCTGAGTCAAGATGGCCACCTAAACCTTGCAGGATTTCAGCATCCAATAAGGGATGCGGGCCTCCCTAACATAGCCTTGTAGAGCTCATAATGGTCTATGGTCTCCTGCCAACCTAGCTGAAGGAACAGCACAGTGGCACGTTTAGGTTAGCAGATATGCTATAGTCCACCACTTGCCTACACTAAGGGTCTGTGTCCATGCTTCTTCTCTGACCGTACATTACATGTCAACGGGAATGCAAAAGCAGCTCAGAGGGTCAATTGCAGGTTTATTGTACAAATCAACCAACTGTGATTTATCTCAGAAGCATCTCTAACTGATGACAAATGCAGCAGAATACACCTGAAAGCAAACAATATTTTCCCATCGACAGAACCCTTAGGCTAGCGAATCCATATATAGACTGCTTAGATACAAATGTCAGCAGGTAATATAATAATACACAATATAGACTGATCAGTATACACACCATAGGGTTAGGATATAACGCAGAAGAGCAACTAAGACTTTGGAGTTTCTGACACTTTCTACATTGAATTTCTATATCAGAGTAGCCATGACATGTTGAGCAGTAAAAAGGGAAGGCATAGTGTATGCTGACTGCTGCCAGCTGTGAGACTGTACATCTTTCCCATCGTTCGCTCTTCTTCTTCTCTCTAACATATTTCCCGTCTGACAAAGGCTTTCAATTAGGAGGATGAAGCTTCTCTCTCCATCCCACCGTGCGCTAAGGGATCTCTCCTTGTGTTTAGCAGTTGTTTGTGCAGGATTTTGCCTGCGCTTTCGCAGTGTGTTCTGCCCCAGGCGGTAAACCATTTAGAAGCAGACCCTGCCCTGATAGAAGTAGTTGCCGATAGAAAATAGAGAGCTCTTCAAGAGAGGAATGGCTGGTCTAGGGACTTGCCCAGCATCACCCTACTACACATCAAAATGCTGTTTCTTGGCAACTGAAGTGTTGTTGCTTAGCATGAAGATCAAACCTTCTCAGCCTTATAGATATAAACAGTATATGATTATTATGAATTTTCTGAATGTGTGAAAGTTGTTTTTTTGCATTGAAACACATCGGCTCTGAACTTGAAGTGAACCTGTATTTGACCCATTCAGGGCAAAGCAACAGGTTCACTTGATAGGTCATTGCAGATACTTTACAGCACACTTATCAGCTAGCCTGCAAAAAAACAAACAAAAACACTTCTTGGATGTAAAAGAGGTTTTATTTCTTTAATGCCGTGTACACACGATCGGTTTTACCGATGAAAACAGTCAGATGGACTTTTCTCATCGGACAAACCGATCGTGTATGGGCCCCATCGGTCTTTTTTCCATTGAATTTAATTTTTCTCGGCTTGTCGGAGTGTTTTACGTCACGGCGTTTGGGACGGTCGGATTTTTGACTGATGGTGTGTAGGCAAGACTGATGGAAGTCAGCTTCATCGGATTTCCGATGGAAAAAACCATTGGATTAGAATCCATAGGAAATCCGATCGTGTGTACAGGGCTTGACAGTCCTTTTTATATTTTGCAAGGGAAAGAGGGTTCGGGGCAGGACACCCTTAAGTAGTTGCAATTTCAAATGGCAGACTCCGAGACTTCAACAGGAGGACAACCATACAGGAAAAGGCCCCAGCAAGGCGCCACTTCTGCACAATGTAAATATTGTTACCTTGGTGCTGGTCACCTGAACCACAGCTGTAATAGACAGAGTTCCACACAAGATGTAGCTTAACCAGTGGTAATGTATTTACTTGGCAAAAGAATAAAACAAAAGGTTACACAGTTAAGATTGACTACCCACAGCTCCCTGTAACAGTCAATGTGACACCACTGGTACACAATGTTACAAGCGTTTATTGATTGGTTTGCGCGAAAGTTATAGCGTCTACAAAATAGGGGATAGTTTTATGGCATTTTTATTAATCATTTTTTTTACTAGTTATGGCGGCGATCAGTGATTTTTATCGTGACTGTGACATTATGGCGGACACATCGGACACTTTTGACACTATTTTGGGGCCATTGTCATTTTTATAGCGAAAAGTGCTATCAAAATGCACTGATTACTGTGAAAATGACACTGGCAGTGAAGGCGTTAACCTGTAGGTGGAGTTGAAAGGGTTAAGTGTTTTCTAGGGAGTGATTACTACTTTTAGGGGGCGTGGCTTGCCGCGTGACATCACTGATCATCGTTCCCTATGACAGGGAACAGACGATCAGTGGCAGTCACACTAGGAAGAACGGGGGAAAGGTTTGTTTACACTTACCTCTCCCCGTTCTTCAGCTCTGTGACCCGATTGCTGGACACGCAGGCGCGGTCACGGAGCACAGGACCAGGTTGCGTGCGCGGTGCGCTCGCGATCCACGGCTGGGCTCTTAAAGGCGACGTACAGGTACGTGCTTGTGCCCAGCCGTGCTATTCTGCCAACGTATATCGGCGTGAAGGGGTCCTTAAGCGGTTAAACACATAGGCTCCCAAACTATAGGGCTCCCCCTAGTGGACTGGACTGTTCAACTGGTGAGTGTCCCGTTCCGGAAACTTCTGCAACAAAGTAAGCTGATGACTGTTCCTTTAACCACTTCTCCACCGGGCCTATTCTGGCACTTCTCTCCTTCATGTAAAAATCATAATTTTTTTGCTAGAAAATTAATCAGAACCCCCAAACATTCTATATTTTTTTTTAGCAGACACCCTAGGGAATAAACTGGCAGTCATTGCAACTTTTTATCTTGCACGGTATTTGTGCAATAATTTTTCAAATGCCTTTTTTTGGGAAAAAAAAAACGGTTTCACGAATTAAAAAATAACAAAACAGTTATTTTTTTATATAATGTGAAAGATGCTGTTACGCCGAGTAAATAGATACCTAACATGTTACGCTTTAAAATTGCGCACACTCATGGAATGGTGCCAAACTTCAGTACTTAAAAATCTCCATAGGCGACACTTTGAAATTTTTTACAGGTTACTAGGTTAGAGTTACAGAGGAGGTCTAGTGCTAGAATTGTTGCTCGCACTCTACCGCACGCGGCGATACCTCACATGTGGGGTTTGAACGGCGTTTACATATGTGGGCGGGACTTACATGCGTGTTCGCTTCTGAGCGCGAGCTACCGGGGACAGGGGCATTTTAATTTTTTTTTTGACATTTTTTTTTGTTATTTTGACACTTTTTTTAAAAATTTTTTTTTTTTGATCACTTTTATTCCTATTACAAGGAATGTAAACATCCCTTGTAATAAGAATCATTGTGACAGGTCCTCTTTATGGAGAGATGCCGGGTCAATAAGACCCCACATCTCTCCTCCAGGCTGGAAAGCATGAGATCGATGAAAAAAATATTCACCGATCTCATGCTAACAGCCGCAATTGCGGCTTTGTTTACTTCCGGGTACCGGGCGTGACGTCACAACATCGTGCCTGGAACTCTGACGGTCATAGAGATGACTGGTGACCATCTGGTCACCGGAAATCTCTATCGTCGTGAGCCGGCGCCGGCCTATTCGTTCTCCGGGCCCCCGATGGCACGGGAGAGCCCGGAGAAACACCGGATGGCGGTGGGAGGGGGGGATTGATGTCCCCTCCCACCGCCTATAAGAACGATCAAGCGGTGGAACTGCCGCTATGATAATTCTTATGGTGCGCAGAATCGCCAGCTGCAAACAATGATATCTGAATGATGCCTGTAGCTGCAGGCATCATTCAGATATCCCCCCTCAAAGTCAGCGACGTCATAGGACGTCCTTGGTGGACAAGTGGCTAAATGTCAGTTAGTCTTCTGCTAGCTTCATTGGTGCACTTATCTATTTGTAATCCAATAAACAGGGTGAGGAGAAATTATAATAACTTGTTGTCTATGGCGTGTTGGTAGAACAAACACTAGTTTCTCCCAGCCGTTGTATCACTCTCAGGTGTAAGGTATCCCCACTTGCCACACTACAGATGCCAGCAAGCACACGTGGAGCTATGGGAACCCCCTTCCTGGGACCCAGTTAACTATGTCAGTAGGCAAGTGCCTTCTCACCAAATGAGGCCTCGCCTCGCCGGTACACTCCGCCTGGAACCTCTCCTTGTTCCCAGTCTCTCTGTAACACGAGGCCTCTGGTCTTCCGCGCAGCCGTTCACAAGGTGCTGGTGGATAGGTGACTCCGGGTGCTAAGAAGTGTAGACCAATCCCTCTCTGGCTTGATCAGCGAGGCTGTCCACAAGGATCCCTCCTCAGGCGATCCTTTCCCTCAGTAACTTTAGGCCAGGCTTCTCCGGCCTAGGCGCGCTCACAGCAGGCCTCTTGCCTGTTGAAGATGGTGCCCCGAGAGAGCGGGCTGAGGCCCCACCTCTGCCTTAAATCAGTTCTCCCAGCAGGCTGTGCGTGGCACACAGCAGTTTGGTAGCACAATGGGATTTGTGGGTATTGTAGTCTCAATCCATCCCACGACAATAGAGTCTCTGTCTCTTGTACTACAATGCCCACCACGCTTTGTTCTTATGACAGAACCAAACAACTTCCAAACTATAATACAAACGAGCACCAGAGGGAGCTAAGTTCCTAATTAGGCACAAATTGTAGTCTGTTAAGATATGTTCAAGAACACAACCTTGCTACACATATAACCATATATTGTAAGATGTAGAACCTGTACCTTGGTGGGATCATACAATGTAAATAATGGATTCTAAGAGCAGTGAAACAACAATATGTGAGAAAGCATAAATAAGTGCATAACAATCTGTGCAATAAAATCTATATACCAGTGACCAAAAACCTAAATATATATGTATATAGATCAATAATTCAAAGAATCCGGTAACAGAATGGTGAAAAAAATTGAAAAATTATATATATAATATATATATATATATATATATATATATATATATATATATATATATATATATAGGGCTTTTTTTCTCAAACAATAGGTGCAGGAACTCCCCTTTTCCGAGTCACTTGTTTTCTCCGCCCCTACCCACCTCCGAGCACCGTCCCTTGGTTCCATCCCCTACCCACCTCCCAGTACCGCCCCTTTTAGACAATACAGAACCAAGTATAATTTTGTGGTGCTAAGTAATTTGTATGGAATTTGGTAATGATATCAAGAAACGTAGTAAAATAGATCCCCTTCAGCCAGCAACAATAGATCCCCGTAACAATGTACCACCCACAACAAAATTTCCCCCCCAGCAACAATAGACTCCCGGCAGCATCAACAGATCTCCGCACAGCCAGCATTAATAGACTCTCTGGCAACCATCAACAATAGACCCCTCCCCGAACAGTAGATCTCCTTCAGCAACAACTGACCCCCCAGCAACAATAGATCCCCCACCAGCAACACTAGACCTCCTCAGCAACAATAGACCCCCCTGCAAAAATAGATCCCCTCCAGCTAGAATAGATCCACCAGCAGTGAGCATCAATACCCTGCAGCACACCCCAGCACCCCTTGCCATTACATACAGTCAGTCCAGGAAGTGCCGGAACTGCGTTCCCCCGCGTTCCCGCTGGAAAAAAGCCCTGTGTGTGTGTGTATATATATATATATATATATATATATATATATATATATATATATAAAAATAGTCCAACACTAATGTGTATAAAAATGAATGTTCAGAAAAATAGATGAATAGACCAAAAAATTACAAAATTATTGAAGAAATTCCCATAAGTTCATTCTCTGTGGGTTAATCCAAAGTGACTTGGTGTGGTATGAAGCAGGTAATCAGGTGACTTGTGTGCTCCCCCTTCAGATGACACCACCCCTGCAGGGGTAGATGGCGTATAGAAGCTGAAGCTGCTGGAATCCTAAGGCTTCTCCCCGTCAGCTCGCCTCCAGCCTTTCCGCTAGTTGATATCCTGCGTTCCCGAGTGCTGAGCGAAGCTGGAATGATGGTAGCAATTCCTCAGCAGTGAATCCTCATAGGAAGAGACAAGGGCTCCAATAGTGTAGAATCATCGGTGTTTATTTAAAAAGTTAAAAAACAACAAGGGGTACCGGGATGAGCAGCGTGGGTTCCAGCTGCGTTCCACCCGCTCTCCTCGTAACCCGGAAATGACGTAACGTGCGTATGACCACCCCTTAAGCTTTTCATCAATGGACATCGTCTGAGGGAATATTGCACGGTATTTGCGCAATAATTTTTCAAACGCTTTTTTTTGGGGAAAAAAATGATTTCATGAATTAAAAAAATAACAAAACAGTAAAGTTAGCCCAATTTTTTTGTAAAACATGAAAGATTATGTTACGCCAAGTAAATAGATACCTAACATGTCACGCTTTAAAATTGCGTACAATCATGGAATGGTGCCAAACTTCGGTACTTAAAAATCTCCATAGGCGACACTTTGAAATTTTTTACAGGTTACCAGGTTAGAGTTACAGAGGAGGTCTAGTGCTAGAATTGTTGCACGCGCTCTAACGCACGCGGCGATACCTCACATATGTGGTTTGAACGGCGTTTACATATGTGGGCGGGACTTACGCGTGTGTTCGCTTCTGAGCACGAGCTATTGGGGACAGGGGCGCTTAAATTTTTTTTTTTTATTATTATTTTTTTATTATTATTATTATTATTATTTTTTTACTTATTTTTTTTTATTTTTACACTTTTTTTGACATATTTTTTTTTTGATCACTTTTATTCCTAATACAAGGAATGTAAACATCCCTTGTAATAGGAATGGTGTGTGACAGGTCCTCTTTATGGAGAGATGCGGGGTCAATTAGACCCTGCATCTCTCCTTCAGGCTGGAAAGCATGATATCGGGAAAAATAAATCACGATCTCATGCTTTCAGCTGCAATCGCGGCTTTGTTTACCTTTGGGAACCTGGGTGTGACGTCATCACATCGCGCCCGGGCCTCCGACGGTCATAGAGATGACTGGTGACCATCTGGACACCAGTCATCTCTATGCTCGTCATGTGACCAACCACCAGCGCCGGACGATTCTTTCTCCGGGCCCGGAGAAGCACCGGATAGCGGCGGGAGGGGGGGATGTCCCCTCCCGCCGCCTATAAGAACGAACAACCGCCGCTATGATCATTCTTATGGTACGCAGAATCGCCGGCAGAAGAGAAGGATATCTGAATGATGCCTCTAGCTGCAGGCATCATTCAGATATCCCCCCACAAAGCACAGGACGTCATATGAGGGAGGGAGAGAGGGTTCCTGCCGGCGTCATTTTACAATGGCCTGGTATATAAGTGGTTAAACAACTTCAGTAATAGAGGGATAGAGGGTTAGGGGAAGTTCAGATACCTAATGCAGATCACTGATGAGGTTCTTGGATCCAGAGGACAAACAGCTTTCTGTCTCTGGATCTTGCGACAACCGGATAGGCCTCTCACACCGACCTAGCAACCGGTATGAAGCACGGACGAAGTCTCTGCCACAGACTTAGCGATCGAAAAATGGAAGCTCCTGGATAATCCTCTGCCACAGTATTGTGTAACCAGCAGTCATTTAGTTTTAGGTCAGCTGCACAGTACCAGATCCTTTACTACTGTGAGGTAGGTTAACTTCAGTGCATCCTCCAAACGAGTCACCAGGCCCTTCCTGAGAAACCAGCCTTCAGCTCGGTTCTCTCCAGCAAGGTCCTCCCCTGGAATCTTCTCCATTTTGAGTGGCTTCTTCCCGCAGGCAAGACAGCACAGGACCACCTTCAGTTAAGTAGGCCCCAGACAGACTTCTGGGCCTACTCGTAGTAGCACAGCCTCAAACCATCAGGGCCCGAGGTAGAAGAGTCATGGCCCTAGGCCAGGAGGGCCATAAGGTCAGAGAGAGACTGTGAGCACAGCCTCAGGCCTGAAGGGCCATGAGGCAGAGAGAGGAAAAAATGGTGTCTGCCCCTTAAATACTCCTTTCCCAGCATGCCCAGCGGCGAAGAACCTCCTGATTGGGCTGTTTCTGGGAAAAAAAATATTCAATGCACTTGGTCTGCTGTATTTCTTTCACTGGCCAGTGGTGACAGCGACACCTACTGGCAACAGTGGGAAATGTGCACAACACAGCCAAACTGGAACAGAAGCAAACTAAACTTTACATAATCACTCTGAACTATTTACAGCTCAGATAGCATTAAATTTACAGATAGCCCCTATTCAATATGAACAGCTACATACACATTAGTGTTGGACTACTTTTCACTATATATATTGTGACAGCAGGCAGGTAAAATCACCAGGTTGCATCCAGGATGGTAGGTATGTATGCCCTAGATTCAGGCTTTATGCAAATTCATACCACTAGGGGGAGTACTGGGAGTCTTGCGGGGGAAGAGTTAATGAGCCCAGCTGAATCAAGTGGCTCATTAAGGCCTCTACAAGAACTCCCAGCATGCTAAGGGAGATGCTCCATCCTGGAACCAGTTCTGTGTTGTGCAAGACTGGGGAGTGTGTTTCTGTCCTGTGCGGTGAGACAAAGCCTGTGTGGCTAAAACCTTCAAAAACAGGGAGGTAGGGGCTGGGGCAGCACAAGGCTGCACCTAGTTGTCAGACGGAACCTACATGTGTAGTAAGCGGTCAAGCTGACCAGGATTTATTTTTCATGTTTCTTTTTGTTTTGCTGTTTTTCCCCTGTAAATAGTTTAAATAAACCGCACCTTTTGTGTTTGCAACTACAAACTCTGTCTGCTGTGCCTGTTTTTGTGTGGTGAACCCATCCAGGGGGTCACACACACCCGCTGCCGAGCTAACCCCCTCACAGTATATATATAATTTTTCTATTTTTTTCACTGTTCTGTTACCGGGTTCTTTGTATTATTGATATATATATACGTATATATTTAGGTTTTTGTTCACTGGTATAGAGATTTTGTTGCACAGATTGTTATGCACTTATTTATGCTTTCTCACATATTGTTGTTTCACTGCTCTTAGAATCCATTATTTACATTGTATGATCCCACCAAGGTACGGGTTCTACATCTTACATTATATGGTTATATAGATACTTTTTGTTAACTTAGTGGGTTTCCCCACTGTCAGGTACCCCAGGTAACGCCACTAGCCCACATGTTTGTTTTAACAGTACATAAACAGTTCCTAACTCAAAGTAACAGTTCTCTCAGCTGTACTACAACTTTTCCTTGTAGTTCTTAGCCCCTTGAGCTCCTGGTCTCTCGCTGGGCCCTGTGATTCACTGACTCTGAGTCCCGTGAGCTCCTCAAGGCTTTTGCGGTGGTATCTCCCTCAAGCGTCACCCACGCTTCCCTGCTAGGTCGCTAGCTTGGCACTTCGGATACCTTCAAGTTTCATCCCTGCTGACTGGCTCAGTCCCTAGCTTGGCACACAAGGCTGCTCTGCAAATGTCACCTCTGCTGGTTGGGTCCCTGACTTAATCACTGCCTGAAGTTTCCCGATTCTCCACCGTGCCCGTTCGGTGAGAATACTGCTCCAGAACTTGCTTCAGTTACTCACTGTGGTCCCTGGTAAAGGTTGTTGGTCCCTTAGTGGCAACAGCTTCTCTTCTACCTCCCGACCACGACAGGTTCTCCGGCTGGCAGAACCGTCACTTTTGGTTGGACTGCAAGCCGCAGTCCCAACCCTGTGCTGCCCTCTTACTTCACAGCCTGGCAGCCTGATGTCCCCGGGATAGGCCCAATCTCCGGCCTAGCAGCCCGGGGCAGATGACACACGTCCACCCAGATGGCAGTCTGTGTGGCACACAAGAACCTTGGATCCCCTGACCTCACCCGAATATATAGGCTCTCCAAGCAGGCCAAGGGATTTAACAAAATCCCTACCCATTGACTGAGATACCCTATATACCCATAACCTGACCTTGAGTTGTCCTTTTCAATCTAATACCTCCAAGTGCCCAGACACCTGGTGGTAGAAGAGGAAAGTACAACCTGGACAAACTTCTGGAGAAGTCAATGGACCCCAAGTAAATAACTACAGTAGCTACTCCTTACAAGGAATGTGGCGAGGATCTCCCTGACTAAACCCCAGGGCACTACAAAATAATAGTTTTGAGAGAAGGAAAATAAATTGTTCACCGGGGTTGAATAAAAAAATTATATAAAAAAAAAAGGATGAGTTTCTGAGGGTGACCAGGATATCAGGGGAAATTGGGGCAAGTACATATCAATAGTAGAGGAAGTGGGTTATCAATCCAACTTGGTACTTTGGCCTGAAGGGGTAGAATACAGGCTCACCCTAAAGAATATTAAACCTTTTCTGTGCAGATAGCTCTTGGCTCTATCATTGCACTACTCATGTACAGTGCATTATTGCTCTTTTATTTTGTAGTTTAGAGCAGGCCATAGACATGGGGCCATTGGTTATTTTGTGTTCTCTATTCCCTTAAGTATGGCATATATTATAAAATGGAGTAACTCATTTTCTCTTACTTTTTTATTAAATATAAATATAATTGTATTTTTATTTTTATACTAGATCTTTTCCAATATATTGGTTGTTGTAGGTACAGTATTTTGATATTAGGTGTATACCCTTAGTACCACTTTTATGCATGTAAGTAGAGGATAGAATTCCAATACATATACTGGAAGTTCCTTTCTAGGACTCCGGTAATATGGGGACCGTTTTTTATTGATGTCCAAACACTGGGAAGTTGGCAGCGCCCTCTAGTGCGTGTTGACTTTACAGCTATATATCCTTGCCATCTGTAACCACTTTTTCCTTTGCCTCAGTGACGATGTCTCCTACGATGAAACGTACGTCGGGCAGAGAATGTAGTGGTGGCGTCAGCACGCGTACCGGGGCATAGGACGACATTATGTACCTGTTGTTTTATCAGACTTGTGAGCAGTGATGTAAGTAACTGAGTTTGAATAAATGGAGTTACGTAACGCAGTTACTTTAGAGGGTAACGAGTAATCTAACTGATTACTCTTCCCCTCATGGTAACGCAGTTACCATTACTTGGGCGGCGTTACCCCAATTACATCTACCGCCACTAGATGGCAGTAGTGTAATTCCTCCTCTCCTCTATGACCAGGTCTCTCTCATGTCACGCCACTGATGGCAGTCACGCTGCTCCCAGACCATTCTTCTTTGCGGAATAAATCAGTTTTCAATCCACCTACCTCAGACACCAAGCATATTGAGGTGTTTAAGAATATGGTGGCGAGGGATTTAGAGGCGTTAAAAATCCGTAAAGCGAACGATCCTGTCTATATCCAGAACGGTATACAATCACTGACGGAGAGAAAGGACCTAGTTATACGACCTGCTGACAAGGGGGGGGGGGGCTTGTGGTATTAAGCAAGGCTTACTACAAGAATGAAATGGACAATCTCCTTAGTGATACCAACACTTATAGCATTATGTCTAGAGATCCTATGCTGGAATTTAAAGGAGAACTCCACTTTCTAGTAGAGAGGGGGAAACGTATAGGAGTGTTAACTATAAAAGAGGCACTCTACCTGGATCCTCTTTTTTGCCGTACACCAATCATTTATTTTCTTCCAAAGGTCCACAAAGACAGTATTAATCCCCCCGGAAGACCCATAGTGAATGGGATAGACTCTGTCACCTCCAGACTTGGTCACTATATAGATACCTTTCTCCAACCGTTGGTGACAAAGACGAACTCATTTCTCAAAGATACCAAACATGTTATACAAATTTTGGAGTCTCTAACCATTACGTCCTCTTGCCTTCTGATTTCGGCCGACGTCAGTTCATTGTATACGATTATCAGCCATGAGGATGCTTTATCCTCGGTTAATTGGGCATTAGCATCTTCTGGTTTGTCCAGACGACATCGGAATTTTCTGATTGATAGTCTTACCTTTTGTCTATCAAAGAACTACTTTTGGTACAACAGGCAATTTTTTCTCCAGACAAGAGGGGTAGCTATGGGGGCACGGTTTGCTCCCAGTGTTGCCAATTTATTTATGGCACACTGGGAGGAAGAGGCCGTCTATAAGAACAAACCCCCCCAATTGATATGCTACCAGAGGTATATTGATGACCTCATTATGGTCTGGGATGGAGATAGAGCAAGCTTTGATAGGTTTGCTACCAAGCTGAATTCCAACAGTAAGAACATTGTTCTGACATGAAACATCAGTTCAGATAGATTGGTGTTTCTGGATCTTGACCTAACTAAAAGCGGGGATAGGATCAATATGATCACCCACTTTAAGGTCACAGACAGAAACGCCTTTATACCTATTGAAAGCTGCCACCATTCCAAATGGTTGTGCAATATACCGAGAGGTCAGTTTATCCGCCTAAGGCGCAATTGCACCAATGTAGATGATTTTGCTACACAATCTCAGGTGTTGGCCTCAAGGTTCATTGAAAAAGTATATGATATGAACAACCTAGGTATAGAAATTGAGAATGTTCGTAATCTGGACAGAAAAGCACTCGTGTCAAATGTCCCTAAGAATAATCAGAATGATCCCATGAAGACAAGAATGATTCTTGATTTTAATATCCAGTATAGAAAGTTCGAGAGGATCGTACATAAGCACTGGCCAATCCTCAAGCATGACAGGATTTTAGGCCCCCTACTTCCTGATCGTCCACAATTTATTTACAAAAAAGCACCTTCATTAAGGGATAAGTTAGCCCCTGGGGTCATTGACCCCCCTACTCAATCTGAGAATAGGATCTTTGATTTTCTGACTGGCTTTCATAAATGTGGTCGTTGCCCACCATGTCAACAGGCCAGAAAGAATTTAAAGAAGCGGAAGGAATTTGTGGCATCAGCAACTGGAAAAAATTATAAGATCAAGGATCTAATTACCTGTGATACAACTGGGGTCGTGTATATGCTACAGTGTGACTGTGGCTTACAATATGTTGGCAGGACGTCCAGGCCCCTTCATGTCAGGATAGGGGAACATGTCAACAATATTAAAAGGGGGTTGGTTACACACAATGTTTCAAAACACTTCCGGCTCCACCATAACCGTAGCCCAGCTGGGCTGCAGTTCTGGGGGATAGAGAAGGTGACGAACCACTGGAGGGGAGGGAACTTCATTCGGCATCTCAGCCGACGAGAGTCTTTTTGGGTGTATGAATTAAAAGTGGGGGTCCCATTGGGGTTAAATGTTGAGTTTGACCTCAATTGTTTTATTTCTGACCGCTAGTATTTTTACTTTGTTTTAGTGTTTTTTATATGTTACATTTGTACACAGGTTAGATGGTTGTGCTGACGTCTATATTAATTTTACAGGTCTATTTATGACCGTTTTATTACTCTCAAAGCAGAGGTTGTCCTTTTTGTCACTATTGTTGGTTTTATTAAGAGGTCCTAACGGTCCCTTAAAGTAATTACTAGAGGGGAGATGTTGCAGAATCTCCATAGTTATTGACTATTGTGCCCTATATATGGTCGGATCATTTGGTCCACTTATATGTTGATCGCAATAATTTTATATTAATTTTCATATTGATATAGTACCCCCATCAGTTTTTAGACATTAATGGACATCAGTGCTTTTTACTTTATTTTTATTTGATTTGTAGTGCTGACTCTGGACACTTGATGGCAGCACTGGGTGTATAGCACTAGTGATATGCCATTAATTCCAATGTCCGGTTGCAGCAATACATGCCCCTTTCTATATATCATTTATGTTAGTGATTGGGGGATGTTTCTTAGATGTTTGACCCTTTCTGATGTTGTAGTCAGCGGTTATAACACTCTGCGTATAAGGGGATTCTCCCCCTGCATCCCTTGCTGACACTCTGTCACCATGTGATCAGTGCGCCCCACCCCCTGTTTCACGGAGACGCTATGGGCGGAAATGAACATAGTTTGTTTGTACCGCTGTCATGGCGACGGCGGATCATGTAGGGGAGCGCCTACCCGGAAGTAATTCGAATGGGAGGCGTTATCCCCTGTGTACTCGCCGATGATAGGCACAGTGGTTGATCAGATGGAGGCTTCCTCCTGGAAGCACTCTGTATCCCATATGCCCTTAAGCCAATTGTGGTCAGCCTATGTCTTTTGGCTCATCTGATAATATCCAATGGGGGCGCTTGTCTCATAATCCTTATAGAAGGGGCGGGATATTATTCCCATTTTTTAGATATTGCACACACCTGGTATATGGCTTATATAAAGAGACTGATATGCTGGCTCCATTACATTTCGCTCAGGAAGTCCTTGCCTACGGACGATACGCGTGCGAGGGGCCATATGTCGTCAGGACAGCCATCTACCTGGTTTTATACTTTTGTTACATGAACATCAGCTTGGCACAGGGCTATCTGTGCATTGCTTGTGAGTAACCAATTTTTATTCAATAAATCAAGTGTTTTATATGGAGAGCACTATGTATTTCTTTTGGAATTTTGCATGTAACTACGCTAACGTATGAGTTCGTTTTGGATATTACCGAGTGAGTGAGGACTGTGATTGAAGGATCGTATGAGGACTACCCTCTCATCTTTATTATTACCCTTGCTAAGGGACTGCAGTTTTGACCTTCTGGTAAAACAGAGGTCCATGCTTTAAGGTGAGCGGCCTGTACACCTGGTGGCGGTTATACACGGAAGTGACTTCACTTATGATCATTATCAATCACCCTGTTTCACGATTAGAGGATCCTTCTATCTTCTTGATGTTCCACTCATCAATATTTTCCTATAAATTCTGAACTCTTGTACTGTTTGGACGTTTTTATTATAATGCGATTTTAGCGCTACACTGCTTTTTTCATATACGTTTCATTTAAGGATTTTTTTATATTGACCTTCAGTGTTCAGCAGCATTGTGATAGGTTGGTTTTGCGCTGTCTGGTTCTTTTTACTACTGTTCTGTTTTTCAATATATTACAGTCTAGCAGCATTACCATGGAAATTTTCCAATATTTGGAAAAGAGGGAGGTTAAAATTGGAGATATTTTCTCTAGGAATCAAACTACTGGGGAAGGAAATGAACTCACCCACACCTTTAGAAAACTAGGGCACGTTTTTGAAAAAAAGGTTAAGACTTGGTGGGATATCATTACCTTTGAACAATACCTAGTAGCGAAAATTATCCCGAGACGTCTGCGGTGGGATGTCCCACCTAACGATGGTCTTATGGATGATGAGGCCAACACAGAATGGGGGAATTTCTTCATCAAAAAAGGTTTGGAATTATTAGAATTTTTGTTATTAAGAAAACAAAGAAAAATGAAAATGCTAGAGGCCCAAATTAGGGACCTGAGGACTACCTTGGAACCTTTCAAGGAGTCTGAGGAGTTTGTGAGATTATCTATGGACTTGAAAAATAGATTGGTCAAATGGGACACCGAGACTCAAAACAAAAAGAAGAAAAAGTTCATTAGAGACCTAGATGACTTTGGGAAAATAGTGTGTTTAAGTGGCAAGTGCTATCCACAGATATAAATTCCACACAGGTGAATCCTGACCCTTCTAATGTGGATATGGCCGACACCCCACTCCCTACTCCCAGGGGGGGTGAGGTCTATATCTATGACAATTTGGAACATCCGGGTGCAGGAACTCCCATGAATGATGGTCAGTACCAAGAAGTCTTCAATAACAAAAAGGGCAAAAACAAAAGAGGACGGGGTAAGAGAGGCGGCTACCATCATTCCCCATATCGGCAACAGGCATATAATGCACCTCCAAGGGGGAGTGATACTTATGGTGGCTACCAGCAACAGCAGCCTAATTACTCATATATGAGTGAGGGTAACGGTCCCTATGTGGATAGAGGTAATCGATCTTACCCTTATCAGAATGGTTATGCACAGAATAATCATGATACTTTCTCCTATGGAGGTCTCGTTCCGTCACAACACACTAACCAAGTACCTATACATAATCGCTTCTCGCCCCTGGCATACAGGGGTCCCCGTGGGAGAGGGGATTTTCGCGGACCCCCGAGAGGTACAGGGAGGGGTGCCCCCTTCATTCCTCCCAATCCGGGAGGCTGGCGGGGGACTCAATCCCAACAACCCACTCAGGAAGGGGTGCCCCTGCGAAAAAGAAAAGCAAGAGAGGAAGGAGAGGAGGCAGGCAAACTCAAAAGAGTAAAGCCCCAATAGGTGCAGGGATATTCAATTTAAGTGGAACACCCCTTAATGAAGATGAAATTAAAGTATTGGATAAGGGTCTTAAATATGCCCCTACCCGCAATTTAAACAAATTTCAAACGTATGTTAACTTGCAGAAATGTATCCGTAGTTTGAATATTAAGAAGTACTTCCTCAATACTCCTTCCACTAGGACGCTTAGTGCGCCAATTAGCCAGACTGGTCATCATTCTTCTTTGCGGAATAAATCCGTTTTCAATCCACCTACCTCAGACACCAAGCATATTGAGGTGTTTAAGAATATGGTGGCGAGGGATTTAGAGGCGTTAAAAATCCGTAAAGCGAACGATCCTGTCTATATCCAGAACGGTATACAATCACTGACGGAGAGAAAGGACCTAGTTATACGACCTGCTGACAAGGGGGGGGGGGGGGGCTTGTGGTATTAGGCAAGGCTTACTACAAGAATGAAATGGACAATCTCCTTAGTGATACCAACACTTATAGCATTATGTCTAGAGATCCTATGCTGGAATTTAAAGGAGAACTCCACTTTCTAGTAGAGAGGGGGAAACATATAGGAGTGTTAACTATAAAAGAGGCACTCTACCTGGATCCTCTTTTTTGCCGTACACCAATCATTTATTTTCTTCCAAAGGTCCACAAAGACAGTATTAATCCCCCCGGAAGACCCATAGTGAATGGGATAGACTCTGTCACCTCCAGACTTGGTCACTATATAGATACCTTTCTCCAACCGTTGGTGACAAAGACGAACTCATTTCTCAAAGATACCAAACATGTTATACAAATTTTGGAGTCTCTAACCATTACGTCCTCTTGCCTTCTGATTTCGGCTGACGTCAGTTCATTGTATACGATTATCAGCCATGAGGATGCTTTATCCTCGGTTAATTGGGCATTAGCATCTTCTGGTTTGTCCAGACGACATCAGAATTTTCTGATTGATAGTCTTACCTTTTGTCTATCAAAGAACTACTTTTGGTACAACAGGCAATTTTTTCTCCAGACAAGAGGGGTAGCTATGGGGGCACGGTTTGCCAATTTATTTATGGCACACTGGGAGGAAGAGGCCGTCTATAAGAACAAACCCCCCCAATTGATATGCTACCAGAGGTATATTGATGACCTCATTATGGTCTGGGATGGAGATAGAGCAAGCTTTGATAGGTTTGCTACCAAGCTGAATTCCAACAGTAAGAACATTGTTCTGACATGGAACATCAGTTCAGATTGGTGTTTCTGGATCTTGACCTAACTAAAAGCGGGAATAGGATCAATATGATCACCCACTTTAAGGTCACAGACAGAAACGCCTTTATACCTATTGAAAGCTGCCACCATTCCAAATG
Source organism: Rana muscosa (assembly GCA_029206835.1). NCBI lineage: Eukaryota > Metazoa > Chordata > Amphibia > Anura > Ranidae > Rana > Rana muscosa. The sequence continues at coordinate 95,900,710 of CM055128.1, forward strand.
GTTGTGCAATATACCGAGAGGTCAGTTTATCCGCCTAAGGCGCAATTGCACCAATGTAGATGATTTTGCTACACAATCTCAGGTGTTGGCCTCAAGGTTCATTGAAAAAGGATATGATATGAACAACCTAGGTATAGAAATTGAGAATGTTCGTAATCTGGACAGAAAAGCACTTGTGTCAAATGTCCCTAAGAATAATCAGAATGATCCCATGAAGACAAGAATGATTCTTGATTTTAATATCCAGTATAGAAAGTTCGAGAGGATCGTACATAAGCACTGGCCAATCCTCAAGCATGACAGGATTTTAGGCCCCCTACTTCCTGATCGTCCACAATTTATTTACAAAAAAGCACCTTCATTAAGGGATAAGTTAGCCCCTGGGGTCATTGACCCCCCTACTCAATCTGAGAATATGATCTTTGATTTTCTGACTGGCTTTCATAAATGTGGTCGTTGCCCACCATGTCGACAGGCCAGAAAGAATTTAAAGAAGCGGAAGGAATTTGTGGCATCAGCAACTGGAAAAAATTATAAGATCAAGGATCTAATTACCTGTGATACAACTGGGGTCGTGTATATGCTACAGTGTGACTGTGGCTTACAATATGTTGGCAGGACGTCCAGGCCCCTTCATGTCAGGATAGGGGAACATGTCAACAATATTAAAAGGGGGTTGGTTACACACAATGTTTCAAAACACTTCCGGCTCCACCATAACCATAGCCCAGCTGGGCTGCAGTTCTGGGGGATAGAGAAGGTGACGAACCACTGGAGGGGAGGGAACTTCATTCGGCATCTCAGCCGACGAGAGTCTTTTTGGGTATATGAATTAAAAGTGGGGGTCCCATTGGGGTTAAATGTTGAGTTTGACCTCAATTGTTTTATTTCTGACCGCTAGTATTTTTACTTTGTTTTAGTGTTTTTTTATATGTTACATTTGTACACAGGTTAGATGGTTGTGCTGACGTCTATATTAAATTTTACAGGTCTATTTATGACCGTTTTATTACTCTCAAAGCAGAGGTTGTCCTTTTTGTCACTATTGTTGGTTTTATTAAGAGGTCCTAACGGTCCCTTAAAGTAATTACTAGAGGAGGGATGTTGCAGAATCTCCATAGTTATTGACTATTGTGCCCTATATATGGTCGGATCATTTGGTCCACTTACGGTATATGTTGATCGCAATAATTTTATATTAATTTTCATATTGATATAGTACCCCCATCAGTTTTTAGACATTAATGGACATCAGTGCTTTTTACTCTGTTTTTATTTGATTTGTAGTGCTGACTCTGGACACTTGATGGCAGCACTGGGTGTATAGCACTAGTGATATGCCATTAATTCCAATGTCCGGTTGCAGCAATACATGCCCCTTTCTATATATCATTTATGTTAGTGATTGGGGGATGTTTCTTAGATGTTTGACCCTTTCTGATGTTGTAGTCAGCGGTTATAACACTCTGCGTATAAGGGGATTCTCCCCCTGCATCCCTTGCTGACACTCTGTCACCATGTGATCAGTGCGCCCCACCCCCTGTTTCACGGAGACGCTATGGGCGGAAATGAACATAGTTTGTTTGTACCGCTGTCATGGCGACGGTGGATCACGTGGGGAGCGCCTACCCGGAAGTAATTCGAATGGGAGGCGTTATCCCCTGTGTACTCGCCGATGATAGGCACAGTGGTTGATCAGATGGAGGCTTCCTCCTGGAAGCACTCTGTATCCCATATGCCCTTAAGCCAGTTGTGGTCAGCCTATGTCTTTTGGCTCATCTGATAATATCCAATGGGGGCGCTTGTCTCATAATCCTTATAGAAGGGGCGGGATATTATTCCCATTTTTTAGATATTGCACACACCTGGTATATGGCTTATATAAAGAGACTGATATGCTGGCTCCATTACATTTCGCTCAGGAAGTCCTTGCCTACGGACGATACGCGTGCGAGGGGCCATATGTCGTCAGGACAGCCATCTACCTGGTTTATACCTGTGTTACATGAACATCAGCTTGGCACAGGGCTATCTGTGCATTGCTTGTGAGTAACCAATTTTTATTCAATAAATCAAGTGTTTTATATGGAGAGCACTATGTATTTCTTTTGGAATTTTGCATGTAACTACGCTAACGTATGAGTTTTTTTTTGGATATTACCGAGTGAGTGAGGACTGTGATTGAAGGATCGTATGAGGAGGACTACCCTCTCATCTTTATTATTACCCTTGTTAAGGGACTGCAGTTTTGACCTTCTGGTAAAACAGAGGTCCATGCTTTAAGGTGAGCGGCCTGTACACCTGGTGGCGGTTATACACGGAAGTGACTTCACTTATGATCATTATCAATCACCCTGTTTCACGATTAGAGGATCCTTCTATCTTCTTGATGTTCCACTCATCAATATTTTCCTATAAATTCTGAACTCTTGTACTGTTTGAACGTTTTTATTATAATGCGATTTTAGCGCTGCACTGCTTTTTTCATATACATCTTAAACTCCTATCACTCTCAGGTGTATTGTACTTAATAAGCTCTAAACAGTCAGACAACACGCTAAGGCAAGAATATAAATATATATCAGCTTTACTGGTAACGAAGGATTCAAGGTATAACATGCAACATAAACATGGGCCTGCAGAGCCCTGCATCAATCAATGTACTAGGTGCAGCACAATAATATGGCGCCGCGCAGTGTCCACCACGTGGAGCTATTATGGCATGCGCTTTCCTATGGCATAGTAACACAAACTTTCTAACTCCCCCGCCCAAGTCAGGCCCGACATGGGATGGAACTGAGTCTCTTTTCCCTAAGGAAGGAAGGTTTCTTCCCATGAGTCTCTGCGGTGGAACCTCCGCCCTGAGGGCCGAATCAGGTTCTGGGTAACGTAGTCCTGGGGCCTTAAAAGAGACCCCGCTACACACTCCCCCCACTTGAACTCTTTGGTCCCCAAAGATAACATAACTTCAAGCTACACATTTAACAACATCCATCAATTCTCCATATGATGTCGGCAGAGGAAATTCCCACCAGAAACGAGGCAGTGAACTCCCCTGCCCACAGGACACATTAACAACAGCATCCTGTCTAACTTTGCCAGAGAGTGAGCTGGGGTTGCCTCCCACCAAATGAACAGTGGGAGGGTCAGGGTCTTCCATACTCCTTCTGGCAGTGAATACAGTGTCTTCCGCACTCTCCCCCATTTGTGGGTAGGTTAATCTCCTGGGAGGTTTTATTGCCCTCCGCTTCCTCTGTCCTCTTGGACTTTCTGTGGGAACAGCTTCTTCTTCTGTAACCAACTCGGGAGTTCCTTCTAATTCGGGAGCATCTGGCTCCGGAGCAGGAAGATACATGGCTTCCCTTGGGTCCTCCTCGGGGGATAGTTCACCGACACTCTCCCAAGCATCTGACCAATGACTAGACGGAATGAACTCCGTAGCTTCTGCATTCAGTGTCTGATCCTCGTTATCTTCGTCAGGTGGAAGATCAATAGCAGAAGTCGTTGGACCCTGGGAAGGCCAAAGCCAGCCAATTTCCTCTCCCTCATCTTCACTCATTTCTGAATCTTCTGTATCCTCTATCCGAGGGGTCTGAGACCGAGTGTTAGGTCTAGGGGTGTTCAGAATGGACATGGGTTCAGGAGAATCCATCCTAGGAGGCAACCAAACTGCTTCAGCTAACAGAAGTAGGTGGTTCCGATGCCAAGTCTTCAAGGGCCCCAACTTCCCCTTGGGTTTAAGTCTGTAAACGGGTAGGCCCGGTAATTTTTTACAAATGACATAAGGTTCTGGTCTCCATCTATCTGCAAGCTTATGTTTTCCAGGGACCCCCAGGTTCCGTAACAACACTCTGTCTCCTGGTTGTAGGTCTTGGATCCTAACCTTTAGGTCAAAATTCCTCTTGTTGCGAGCCCCCCTCTGTTCCGAGGCCGCCTGAGCTTGCTCATAGGCCATCTTCAAGTTGTGTCTAAGTCTATCTACATATCCCTTGTGGGAAGCAGCAGAACAATGATCTATGGAAGTGCCATAGGCCAGATCCACCGGCAATCTTGCTTCTCTCCCGAACATAAGTCTGTAAGGTGAATATCCTGTAGCATCGCTGACAGTGCTATTGTAAGCATGCACAAGGGCAGCTATGTGATTACTCCAATGTTGTTTCTTTTCGCCACTTAAAGTTCCCAGCATGTTGAGCAGGGTTCGATTGAACCTTTCCGGCTGAGCATCACCTTGAGGATGATAAGGAGTAGTCCTGGTCTTCTTGATCCCTAAGGCATCTAGGAGTTTTCGTATCAGTTTACTCCCGAAATCCCTCCCCTGATCTGAATGGAGCCTTTGTGGCAGTCCATAATGTATAAAGTACTTCTCCACGAGTATTTTGGCCACAGTAGAGGCCTTCTGGTCCTTGGCTGGAAAAGCCTGTGCATACCGGGTGAAATGGTCGGTTACTACCAGAACATTTCCTAGTCCCTTCAGGTCGGGTTCGAGGCAGAGGAAATCAATGCACACCAGGTCAAGCGGGCCTTCACTTTGTAAATGGCCCATCGGGGCAGCTTGATGGGGCAGAGTCTTTCTCTGTATACATCGTGCACATGAATGGCAGTATTCCTCAACTTCAGCCCTCATGCAGGGCCAATAGAAACGGTCTCTAACAAGTTGGAAAGTCCTTTCCGCTCCCAGATGACCATGGTTGTCATGTAAGGCAATCATGACCGTCTCCCTGTGTTTCTCCGGCAGGTACAACTGCCACTTGTCTTCTTGGTCATCAGAGGGGCCCCTTCGGTAGACCACTCCCTGATGCACCTGTAGCCTGTCCCACTCTTTTTTCAACAGGCGAGCTTCCTTCGAGGGGTGACGTAGGAGTATGTTTGGGTTCTGATTCTCTAATGCTTCTAAGACCAATCTCCCCATAGGGTCTTCCCATTGGTCGGATCTCAACTCCTTTTTGGTCAGTCTGGGTAAGTTGTCTTCCCCCAGTAAGGTTGCTCCACAGTACTGCTTGGGGACTCCTACGATAGTGACCCCTATCTCTTCTGCTCTTGAGCCTCCCTTGGCTTGGAGTTCAGCCCCTTGGCAAAGGGCCCGCACCCCGTCAGGTGCCATTTGGGTCCAGTCTTCAATACTGTGGGTGGGGACATGAGACCTCCTGGACAGGGCGTCCGCATCTCGGTTTCCCGCCCGAGGTCTATTTTTCAAGCTGAAACTGAAGGCATCTCGAAGTTTGTCTACTACGGCCCACTTGAGGGCCAGGAACTCCAACTTATGGGTGGGATAGTTCTTTTCGGAGGGGGTCAAGCTTCTGCTCACATACGCAAGAGGTCTCTGCTGCCCTTCATGCTCCTGGTAGAGTACTCCTCCCAGACCATCATGACTGGCATCCACATGAAGTTCGTAAGGCTTCTTTGGGTCTGCATAGGCCTGAACAGGGGCGGTGGTCAAGCTCTTTTTCAGCATCTGGAAGGCGCCTTCACACTTCTCATTCCACTGGTCCTTGACTGACTCCCCCGGCTTCCTGGGGCCCAAGTCATCCTCTTCCCCCTCCGTCTTCAGCAACTCATTCAAGGGTCTCGCTATTCGAGCAAACCCCTCCACGAACCTCCTGTAATAGGAACAGAATCCTAGGAAGGACCTGAGTTCTGTTACGGTGGTAGGTCTTGGCCAGGAGGTGACAGCCTCCAGTTTTTCAGGGTCTGTGGACACCCCATTTTCGGACACTATGTGTCCCAGATAGTTGACTGAAGACTGGTAAAATTGGCATTTTTCAGGTGAGAGCTTGAGTCCTTCTTCACTCAGTCTCTTCAAGACCTTCTCCAGCCTTTCTTCATGTTCCTCCAAAGTTCTGCCAAAGACTATGATGTCGTCCAAGTATACAAGGACCTCGATGATGTTCATGTCTCCCACCGTCTTCTCCATGAGTCTTTGGAATGTGGCTGGAGCTCCAGACAGACCTTGAGGCATCCGGTTGAATTCAAAGAACCCCACTGGGGTTATGAAAGCCGTCTTTTCTTTGTCTTCTGGGTGCATCGGGATCTGATAATACCCACTCTTTAAGTCCATAACACTGAACCACTTGGCTCCGGACAAGCTCTGCAAGGCATCTTCTATCCTTGGAGTGGTATACTGATCCGGAGTGGTTCTCCTGTTGAGGGTCCTTTAGTCAATACACAACCTTAGTGACCCGTTCTTCTTCCGGACCACTACTATGGGGGAGGCATACGGACTTCTAGATTCTTGGATCACACCTGTTCGCTTGAGCTCAGCAAGCTGTTCCCTCAAATCTTCGAGGTCTGCCAATGGAACCCGCCTAACCCTTTCTCTGAAGGGCTTGTCTTCCTGGAGGCGGATTCGATGGGTGGCACTCCTAGCACACCCCACATCAAACTCATCATGTGAGAAGATCCTCTCCCACCGAATCAACTGGTTCCGGGCTCTCTCCCTCCAAGCCCTGGGCAGGTTTGGATTCTCCATGGAAAGCTTCTCCCACACTGTACTCTCTCCATCTGTCTTCCCCACATCTGATGAGGCAACTGGTGTGGCTGTGCTCACCCGGCCCAATAACAGCCTGTCTGGGACTTCCATGGGACCATCCGTGGTGTTTCTGACACTCACAGGCACCTTGCAGTGGGCCTTCTTCAGGGCCCTCACCGGGACCACTTCCGGGACTACCTCCAAGCCCGAAGGTTCTTCCCTTGGTTCGGGTTCCAACATCACAAAAGGGCCCGGCAGCTCCCAAGGGAGTTTCACTGTGGCCTTCAAGCAGGTTACTTCACCGGGTTGCAGCACTATCCCTTTTTTTCCCAGTCTCCAGACCTTCCCTACCCCCTCTTCCGGGGCCTTTTGCTCTAAGATCAGCCGTTGGAAGGCGGTCTTCAACATTGGGTGAATCTCCGTGACTGGGAGGTTCTTTCTTCTTGTTAGCGGGACCAAAAGTATTCGGACCAGATCCGTGTTGGTTCCTATTATCAAGGAACTCCTGTTAGCTCCAGGCGGTCGGGGGCACACCACAGCCAAGGTGTCAAACACTTCCCCCTTCCCAGCTATGGATGGGTCAAACGTCAGTTTTATGGGTAGATAGCCATCATAAGGAAACTTCTCTGTTCCAATTCCCCATATCTCCAGTATCCAACAGGGCTCTTGTGTAGATCCCCTCTACTTGAATGGATACAATTGGAGAGGGACCCACCAGTTTCTCTGGGTACTGCTTCGAAGGGGTCTCTTTCCTTGGATCTTTGCATTTCTCTTTTTGACTTTCCTTTCTCCTTTTGTCTTTGGACCTAAGTCTCTCCTGAGCCTGGTATGCATTGATTTCTCTCCTCTGTATGGGTGTAACTACCCACTGAGGGACATTATTGTGTTTCTTTGGAGTGTGTTCCTTCTGAGGAACCCTTGGTTTCTTCTGTGGGGTCCTGGCCCCTTCTCTCATGTGCTTCTTATTCAGTGTGGAGTTCCTTGATGATGATGGGCACCCGGTTGACTCCTTCACCGGGGCCCGTTGAAGTTTTCCGGCGGCTTGCGGTTATTCAGTCTCTTCTTCTTGGGACTGGCACATACTTTGGCAAGATGGCCAGCTCCCCCACAATTGAAACAGATCACATTTCCCCAATTTTCCAGGGATGCGGGTGCTAAGGTATTCGGAAACAATTCCTTCCTCGGACTTTCCCTCTCTGGTACCCTTGACTCCTTTTCTATCAAGGAGGTCAACATTCCCAGCACTTGGGACATCTGCGACTTCAAGGAATCCACCTCTGCATCTCTTTCTAAGGTCATGGCCGTCCTGACCATCACCGGAGGAGGGTTCACCGTCTCAACTGGTTGGCTCCTCTTTTTCTCCTCCAGCATAGCTTTTTCCTCTCTGACTACTCGGATCAAGTCAGGGTACTCCAGGCTCTTCCCGTCCTGTCTTGTATGTAGCGCCAGTGCGATGGGATCCAGGGGTTGAGATCCTCTCATCACCTGTTGGACCCGGGCCTCATCCACCTTCTTCGGGTCAATCCCCTTCTTTAGGATCATCTTGTGCAGTATTTTATCTAGGCGCATCATGAACTCTGATAGCTTCTCCCCTGCCTTTTGATAGCAATGCTCCAGTTGGTAGGTAAGTTCAGTGATCTTCTCTGTTCCGCCGAACACATTCTGCAGAATGTCTAGATAGTCCTACGCAATACATTCTGTCTTACTCATCTTGAGGTTGCGTACGGCCTCTAAAGCAGGCCCCTTCAAGCTCTCAGCAATTCTTTGCTTCTTCCTGTGGTCTGGGACTTCCCACTCCTCTAGAGCCTGAGTTGCACCATCTAACCACTCCTCAAATCCTTCTTCGCCTGTTGGTACAGGTTTCCTTCCTGAAAACATTCTGAGTTTCCGGTATCCTGATATTTGATAATCTGCCGGGTCTTTCTTGCATTGCGCTATGATTTTCCCTAGAACCGCGCATAATTCTGTGCTGAGGGTGCCCTGCGGCGACCCGGGACTCTCTTCTTTCTTTACATCTTTTAGGTTGTGTGGGGCGCGTATTAGCTTATAAGTTTGTTTATCCGCCGTTTCTATGCTTGGCTTCTTGAAGTCTTCTGGGACTCCATCCTTCCATTTTATCAGTACATATGTCAAAGGAGGTTCTAATCTGACATCCACTATCCATGCCTTCTGTTGTGGGGACAGTGACATCACTAACTGTTTCACTGCATCTTCTTGCCAGATCCCTGGGAGTTCTATGATCACTGCCCCATTTGGATCTGTGTTGACTGCTGCGCACCACTTCACTACTTCTAGTGGGTCCATGCTGGTACTTTTTGGCTGCTATTTGCTGCAACAGGATCCCGGACGTGCCCCCACGTGTAGCGCTACCCCCAGTTAAGAGAGCCGCTGGTTTGATTTCGGGCCCTGCACACAGTACCGCCAACCCCCGGCAATCTTACTCGACCCACTCTGGCACAGTCAGTCTAGGGTTAAACTCCTATCACTCTCAGGTGTATTGTACTTAATAATCTCTAAACAGTCAGACAACACGCTAAGGCAAGAATATAAATATATATCAGCTTTACTGGTAACGAAGGATTTAAGGTATAACATGCAACATATACATGGGCCTGCAGAGCCCTGCATCAATCAATGTACTAGGTGCAGCACAATAATATGGCGCCGCGCAGTGTCCACCACGCGGAGCTATTATGGCGTGCGCTTTCCTATGGCGTAGTTACACAAACTTTCTATCTCCCCCACCGAAGTCAGGCCCGACATGGGATGGAACTGAGTCTCTTTTCCCTAAGGAAGGAAGGTTTCTTCACCGGCCAGCTTTCGTTGGTGCACTTGAAGAAATAACCATTTGTAATCCACATTGGGTGGTAACTTGAAATAACAGGGCAAAACGGGGGGGGGTAGGTACTTCAACTCTGTCCCGCTACCGGACCCCCAAGAAACACTGGTGAGCGAACAGCGGGCCTAGGCAGTCTACAGGCCTGAACACAACTCAGTCTATTGATATGGGCAGGTGCCCGCTCACCACTCCAGGCGCGATCCCAGCCTGGGACTTCCACCACATGTGTGTCGTACACAGCGTCTGCTCCGATCGAGTCCCCGATCCAACTCACGTCCTATGACGACGGGTCAGGATCCACCCAGGCTTCGCAGTATGGTGGAAGGCTCTTTGGACTTCAAGCAAGGCCTCAGGCTTCAGGCCTTGCCCCACAGCCAATCCGCACAGGATGACTTGTTGCTTGAAGCGCCGTGTCCCAAGAGAGCGAGCTCCGCCTCGCCTCTCACTTAAGTAACCCCTCCCATGAGTCTCTGCGGTGGAACCTCCGCCCTGAGGGCCGAATGGGGTTCTGGGTAACGTAGTCCTGGGGCCTTAAAAGAGACCCCGCTACAGTAGTAACTGAGTTACTAACGCAATTACTTTTTGGGAGAAGTAATTTGTAACTGTAACTAATTACTTTTTTAAAGTAAGATGACCAACACTGCTTGTGAGTATATGTCTATTTTTAATAAAGTACTCTCTTTTATGGACGTTGCACAATGAGCGTTTTTATCCCTCTCTTTACACGTGCCTTGCTCTGTATGGTTGGGTATGACAATTCATCTGCCAAGAAATCTGAAGATCCAGACTAATGCCGCGTACACACGTTTTTCCTGTCATGCAAAAAAACGACGTTTTTCTCGACTTGATCCGTCATGATCCCTCTCAAGCCTGCCTTGCATACACACGTTCAGGAAAAAAAACACTCGAGCAAAGCGCGGTGACGTACAACACGTACGACAGCACTATAAAGGGGAAGTTCCATTCGAATGGCGCCACCCTTTGGGCTGCTTTTGCTGATCTCGTGTTAGTAAAGTTTGGTGAGAGACGATTCGCGCTTTTCAGCCTCGTGCTTTTTAGTCCGTTACAGCGTGACGAATGTGCTATCTCCATTACAAACGCTAGTTTTACCAGAACGAGCGCTCCCGTCTCATACTTGATTTTGAGCATGCGTGTTTTTTTTCCCCTCGGAAAAGCATACACACGAGCGGTTTTCGCGACGACAAAAAGAACGACGGGAAAAAATAGAGCAGATTTGAATTTTTTTGCGGCCAGTTTTCTCATTGAGAAAACTGTTATGGAGCATACACATGACCGTTTTTCACGACCAATCTAAAAAATGGCAGTTTTCTCGTCATGACAAACGGTCGTGTGTACGTGGCATAAGAAACTAATCACCACATGGGCCTTTCTGAGGGGAGTTATGTTCCATACCCATAGTGAGAAGCGAGGTCAGACCCTGTAATAAGGTCTTCATGTTTGGTAAGAGGCCATTTATTATATTGGCGAGGAGCACGATTGGGTGAACACCTGGAGCACTAATAAAATAGGACGTGCACGTGTGGAGCACCATTTCAACATCATTATTGCCGTTTTTATGTTTTTGCACAATATTTCTTGCATGATAGCACGAACATTATGAATTTTTGTTTTTTAATTATTTATACAATAATTATTAATTTAATTTGAGTTTTTGTGGTGTATATATACTGTATGTGATGGATTGTTTTTTTATAAAAATGTTATGCACTTTTAAGCACTTTATGGTTATTGGTGTCATGATAACACTTAATTATTTTTTTGTATGATTTTAATCTAATCATTCATCCCTTAATGACAGGGAATTTTTTTTTCTTTCTACATAGATATGAACTACTGTAAGCTGCTAGGGGAAGACAGGTCACAGGGTTAAAGGGAATGAACAGAACATTTTCATTGATCATGTGCTCTGAGTTGCTACAGTATTTAAAGTGTCTGTGACCTACAAATCTGTATAGATACATTCCACGCATATTCCAATATGCAGCAACGGTATAATTGACCCCCGCCCAAAAAATCAATACCTTAATCTATATAAAAAAAAAAAAGGTTTTGAGCTCCAGTCAAGTCTGGTGCCTAGGCTCGGCTGAGATTATGTCATTAGTCTGCTGTAGGCAAGAGGAAACATTGACTGTGCCTAGGCTGAGATGATGTCATCAGTCTGCTGTAGGCAAGAGGAAACATTGACTGTGCCTAGGCCAGGCATGTCCAAAGTCCGGCCCGTGGGCCAATTGCGGCCCGCGTTATGGTTTCGGACGGCCCGCCTGGTCATTTTGACATGTATGTCTTTTGTGGCCCCCAACGAATCCCCGAGCACCGTGGGCCACAAAAGAAATACATGCTGGCTGCCTTGGAGGAGGCGGGACGAGCGTCGTGCATACAGGAGTACTTCCCGTTTACATGGCAACCTGTGTAAAAGGAAGTCCCGTCTCCTGCGCTGCTATTGGACGACTGTTCTGTCCATCACAGGAGGCGGCACTTTCGATTAAAGAGGCCGCCGAGAAAACAGGAAATTCTCCTGTATGTCTATCGGCGCTCGTCCCGCCCCCTCCTGTCTCCTCCAATGCTGCAGATGAATGAATCAGGCTGCAATGGTGAGTCTGCATTTAGGGCAAGGGGGGTGCTGCATTTAGGGCAAGGGGGGTGCTGCATTTAGGGCAAGGGGGTGCTGCATTCATGGCAAGGGGGTGCTGCATTCATGGCAAGGGGGTGCTGCATTCATGGCAAGGGGTTGCTGCATTCAGGGCAAGGGGGTGCTGCATTCAGGCCAAGGGGGGTGCTGCATTCAGGCCAAGGGGGGTGCTGCATTCAGGCCAAGGGGGGTGCTGCATTCAGGCCAAGGGGGGTGCTGCATTCAGGGCAAGAGGGTGCTGCATTCATGGCAAGGGGGTGCTGCATTCATGGCAAGGTGGTGCTGCATTCAGGCCAAGGGGGGTGCTGCATTCAGGCCAAGGGGGGTGCTGCATTCAGGCCAAGGGGGGTGCTGCATTCAGGCCAAGGGGGGTGCTGCATTCAGGACAACGGGGGTGTTGCATTCAGGACAACGGGGGTACTGCATTCAGGGCAAGGGGGGTGCTGCATTCATGACAATGGGGGTGCTGCATTCATGACAATGGGGGTCTTGCATTCATGACAATGGGGGTGCTGCATTCATGACAATGGGGGTGCTGCATTCATGACAATGGGGGTGCTGCATTCAGGGCAACGGGGGTGTTGCATTCAGGACAACTGGGGTGTTGCATTCAGGACAACGGGGGTGCTGCATTCATGGCACTTCTGAGGCTGTATTGAAGGGCAGTGACCCTTATTTTGATTAAATTTAAATAATTTAAATAATTATTTAATTTAATTAAATTTTTTACGGTGAAGGTATGTGTTATACGCCGATAAATACGGTATATCCAAATAACACGCCTAAGCTCATCTCTTCACCACACACAGCCACAAAGGCAAGGGAATTCTCACCCTCACGCATGTTCACTTCATCAAATCTGTCCCTCTTTGAAAAAAGTTTGGACACCCCTGGCCTAGGCTGAGGTGATGTCATCAGTTTGCTGTAGGTAGGAGGAAGCATTGACTGTGCCTATAGCTGACATTATGTCATTAATCTGCTGTAGGTAGGAGCAAGCATTGACTGTGCCTAGGCTGACATTATGTCATTAGTCTGCTGTATGCAGGAGGAAACATTGACTTTGACTAGAGATGAGCCTGCGGCTCGAGTCGAACGTAAGTTCGACTTCAACATCTTGTGTTCATTTGCTCGCAAAAGAAACGAAAATATGGGGCGTTCGTGGGAAATTTGAGCGCTGCGGAACGCCCCATGATGCAGTGCATTGAGGTTTGATGATTGGCCAAAGCATGCACCTGACCTGCATGCTTTGGCCAATCACAGCGCGCTCTGCTGCGAGAGCCATAATTGGCCAAAGGCAAGGTGACCCAAAGCACCCTCCCCATCTTGAGGGCATGTGGCCTGGTACGGTTCAAGAAGGGGGGGCCCTCACTCGCCTCCCCCCCCTATCCTGGCCTGCCAGGCAAAAATCACAAGCCATTTTGTAATTTCGGGATTTGAAAAATTGGCTTTCTATTTCATTCAGCAACTGGCATTTTCTGTAAAACGCAATGCAATTTATGGCAACCAGGAGGTGTTCTGTACACTGTTGGCATACAGAATGCCCCCAAAAATGTAATTTCCCTGCTTGTGTGATTGGCTCACTGATTTTCCCAGAAGTTTGGACTAAGGTACAAGTAATTTTTTTTAATTCACATATTTTTTTCCTTGAAGGTTTGCATGGTTTGCAAAAAAGAGAAACCACTTTCTATCCACAAAAGAATAAAGATTTCCCCCCTACAACCTCCCAACAAACTCACCAAAGGCAGGATAACCCATACAATAAACATTTATTTATAAAACAAACGAATCCGGACCCTAAAAATATTTGAATTACATGACATATATGAACATTATCTCAATGTATTGTCAAGAAGTATTTACCATAAAACAGGCATGTCCAAAGTCCGGCCCGCAGGCCAATCGCGGCCCGCGTTATGGTTTTGGACGGCCCGCCTGGTCATTTTGACATGTATGTCTTTTGTGGCCCCCAACGAATCCCCGAGCGCCGGGGGCCACAAAATAAATACATGCTGGCTGCCTTGGAGGAGGCAGGACGAGCGCCGTGCATACAGGAGTACTTCCTGTTTACACCGCGACCTGTGTAAAAGGAAGTCCCGTCTCCTGCGCTGCCATTGGACGACTGTTCTGTCCATCACAGGAGGCGGGACTTTCGATTAAAGAGGCCGCCAAAGGAAATTCTCCTGTATGTCTGTCGGCGCTTGTCTCGCCCCCCTGTCTCCTCCAATGCTGCAGATGAATGAATCAGGCTGCAATGGTGAGTCTGCATTCATGGCAAGGGGGGTGCTGCATTCATGGCAAGGGGGGTGCTGCATTCATGGCAAGGGGGGTGCTGCATTCAGGGCAAGGGGGTGCTGCATTCAGGGCAAGGGGGGTGCTGCATTCAGGGCAAGGGGGGTGCTGCATTCAGGGCAAGGGGGGTGCTGCATTCATGGCAAGGAGGGTGCTGCATTCAGGACAACGGGGGTGTTGCATTCAGGACAACGGGGGTTCTGCATTCAGGACAACTGGGGTGCTGCATTCATGGCAAGGGGGGTGCCGCATTCAGGAAAATGGGGGTGCTGCATTCAGATCAAGGGGGTGCTCCATTCAGTGCAAGGGGGGTGCTGCATTCAGGGCAAGGGGGGTGCTGCATTCAGGGCAAGGGGGGTGCTGCATTCATGACAAGGGGGGTGCTGCATTCATGACAAGGGGGGTGTTGCATTCATGACAAGGGGGGTGCTGCATTCAGGGCAACGGGGGTGCTGCATTCAGGGCAACGGGGGTGCTGCATTCAGGGCAACGGGAGTGCTGCATTCAGGGCAACGGGAGTGCTGCATTCAGGGCAACGGGGGTGTTGAATTCAGGGCAACGGGGGTGTTGCATTCAGGACAACGGGGGTGCTGCATTCATGGCACTTGTGAGGCTGTATTGATGGGCAGTGACCCTTATTTTGATTCACAGTTCTTTATTTAAAATTAAATTAAAATTTAAGATTTTTTACGGTGAAGGTGCGTGTTATACACCGATAAATATGGTATATCCAAATAACGCCTGAGCTCATCTCTTTACCACACACAGCCACAAAGGCAAGAGAATTCTTGTTGGGCAGTGTATTAGTGCTCGAACGAACACACTTAGACCGAATTTTAATGGTTCCCAGAATGTCAGGTAAAATGGTCGGCCCTCACGCATGTTCACTTCATCAAATCTGGCCCTCTATGAAAAAAATTTGGACACCCCTGCCATAAAATAAATACACATTTATTATTACCATAAAGACCCAAGTGTCATTATTATTATACGATCAAAGAAATTTATAGAAGTAGTATTGTTACAAATCAAATTTAAGGCACTCCTTGCGTAAGAAATTTCAGTTTTAGTGAGATACTCCCTAAGGGTTAAATACTTCTAAATGGGAGCAGACCCTGCAGTTTTTCTCTTCAGAGTACTGAGAGTGCACCAGGTGATTATAATAAACCTGTCCCTCTCATTTAGAGACAGCCTGCAGAGAACATGGTAAAACAAACAGAAGTTTCTTCAGGGCAACAAACATTGTAATCTGCTACAAAGTTTATTACAATGCAATGTACACGATCACCCAGATTGGATTGCTTTTTTTTCTCAATAAAAGTGGAGTTACTCCTTAACCACATCCCGCCCGGCCATCCTTTTGCTATATGATGTCCTTCAGAATGAGCCACTTGTGCACTCCCCCAGGGGCGCACAGCGCGGAGATAGTAGTGTGGTGTGACGCTGCGACATACTTCATCTCCGATCACAGTGAAGAGCTTATTACGTAGGCTCTTTACTATGTGATCAGCTGTGTCCAATCACCGCTGATCATAGCGTAACTAGGAAGTGCCGATTATCGGCATTCCTTTATTCATGCAGGGCATGAGTAGAGGCAGAGGCGGCTCTCTAATTAGGCAAAGTAGGCGGTGGCCTAAGGCCTCGCCCTCCCAAGGGCCTCGGGCCGCCTACTTAGCCTAAAGAGCCGCCTCTGGCTATCCTCATACATCAGTCCTAGTGCAGTCAACGGAGCTTCGTGCCCGCCTCCTTCAGTGTACAGTCACTCCTCCTCTCTGCTCAGTAACAGGGCACTGCCCAGTTTGTCTCCGCTCCTCCTGTCATTAAAACTCACGTAAATACAGCTGACAGAGACGCACACACAGAGTAGACTGACAACTGCCCTCCCCCCCCACCCCGGCCCGCCAGCAAATTCCGTCCGTCCCTTAAGCCGATATATTGTGCAAGGCCCTTGCACAATATATCGGCTTAAGGGACGGACGGAATTTGCTGGCGGGGCGGGGGGGAGGGCAGTTGTCAGTCTACTCTGTGTGTGCGTCTCTGCTAGCTGTTGTATTTCCAGGGCGCAGCTAGCAACTCGGCAGGATCGCCGAGACGAGTCCACACTCCTTCCAGGACGGAGCTTCCGTGGTGGAGGTGGAGCTTCCGTGGTGGAGGCGGAGCCAATTCCGGTTCACTGTCTGTGTGCAGCCGAAAGCCGACTGACTGCTGAGCTCAGCTGAGGATGCTCTGACTGAGCTGTGAGGGGACAGAGCCTTGCTATGTGTAAGGTACATGGGCATGGGGTGTGCATGCGACTGGGCGGGGGTACATATGACTGGGTGGAGGTACATGCGACGACTAGGGGGTGTGTGCATGTGACTGTGGGGGCTACATGTGACTGCGGGTGTGTGCATGTGACTGCGGGGGTGTGCATGTGACTGCGGGGGTGTGCATGTGACTGCGGGGGTGTGCATGTGACTGCGGGGGTGTGCTTGTGACTGCGGGGGTGTGCATGTGACTGTGGGGGCTACATGTGACTGCAGGGGTGTGCGTGTGACTGCGGGGGTGTGCATGTGACTGTGGGGGCTACATGTGACTGCGGGGGTGTGCGTGTGACTGCAGGGGTGTGCATGTGACTGCGGGGGTGTGACTGTGGGGGCTACATGTGACTGCGGGGGTGTGCGTGTGACTGTGGGGGCTACATGTGACTGCGGGGGTGTGCGTGTGACTGCGGGGGTGTGCATGTGACTGTGGGGGCTACATGTGACTGCGGGGGTGTGCGTGTGACTGTGGGGGGCTACATGTGACTGCGGGGGTGTGCGTGTGACTGCGGGGGTGTGCATGTGACTGTGGGGGCTACATGTGACTGCGGGGGTGTGCGTGTGACTGTGGGGGTGTGCATGTGACTGTGGGGGCTACATGTGACTGCGGGGGTGTGCGTGTGACTGGGGGCTACATGTGACTGCGGGGGTGTGCGTGTGACTGCGGGAGTGTGCATGTGACTGTGGGGGCTACATGTGACTGCGGGGGTGTGCGTGTGACTGGGGGGCTACATGTGACTGCGGGGGTGTGCGTGTGACTGCGGGTGTGTGCATGTGACTGTGGGGGCTACATGTGACTGCGGGGGTGTGCGTGTGACTGTGGGGGCTACATGTGACTTCGGGGGTGTGCGTGTGACTGCGGGGGTGTGCGTGTGACTGCGGGGGTGTGCGTGTGACTGCGAGGGTGTGCATGTGACTGCAAGGGTGTGCGTGTGACTGTGGGGGTGTGCGTGTGACTGCGAGGGTGTGCATGTGACTGTGGGGGGCTACATGTGACTGCAAGGGTTTGCTTGTGACTGGGGGGGTGTGCATGTGACTGCGAGGGTGTGCATGTGACTGTGGGGGACTACATGTGACTGTGGGGGACTACATGTGACTGTGAGGGTGTGCATGTGACTGGGTGGGTGTGCATGTGACTGTGGGGGGCTACATGTGACTGCGAGGGTGTGCATGTGACTGGGTGGGTGTGCATGTGACTGTGGGGGGCTACATGTGACTGGGTGGGTGTGCATGTGACTGGGTGGGTGTGCATGTGACTGTGGAGAGTACATGTGACTGGGGGGGTATATGTGCATATGTCTGTGGGGGTGTGTGCATCGGCCTGCTGGGGGCGTGCATGTGCCTTGTGTTTACAGTCAGGTCTGCTCAGTCCTCTGCCAGTGTCCCCACCTGTGATTGACAACCCGGGTCCCCCTGACCTGACTCCACCCAGGGCTCGACTGCGGTGGTCGGGAGGTCCCAGCTCAGTCCAGTGCCGATCCTCAGCCATAGTGGGCAAGGCGCTTTTCATTGCTGCGCTGGCACTGCTCATGATCGGCTTCACTGCGGCTATCTCTTACTAGGAGCTCTTCCACTATGGGGAGTCCGTGGGGACCTACTGCTGCCCAACAGGGATGATGAGACTTCCGATGTGGTGAAATTTCGCACAGCCGCTTCTCTTCTATGATGCCGCATTCAAGGAGCTCTATGTGAGTACAGTACTGAGAGAGATAGAGCACTGACACCAGCACAGCGAGACAGAGCACCGACACTAGTACTGAACGAGACAGAGCTCTGACACCAGCATTGATACAAAGCACTGACACCAGCACAGAGAGAGACAGAGCACTGACACCAGCACAGAGAGAGACAGAGCACTGACACCAGCACAGAGAGAGACAGAGCACTTACTCCAGCACAGAGAGAGACAGAGCACTGACACCAGCACTGAGAGACAGAGCACTGACACCAGCATTGATACAGACAGAGCACTGACACCAGCATTGATACAGACAAAGCACTGACACCAGCACAGAGAGACAGAGCACTGACACCAGCACAGAGAGAGACAGAGCACTGACACCAGCACAGAGAGAGACAGAGCACTGACACCAGCACAGAGAGAGACAGAGCACTGACACCAGCACAGAGAGAGACCGAGCACTGACACCAGCACAGAGAGAGACCGAGCACTGACACCAGCACTGAGAGACAGAGCACTGACACCAGCACTGAGAGACAGAGCACTGACACCAGCACTGAGAGACAGAGCACTGACACCAGCACTGAGAGACAGAGCACTTACACCAGCACAGAGAGAGACAGAGCACTGACACCAGCACAGAGAGAGACAAAGCACTGACACCAGCACAGAGAGAGACAGAGCACTGACACCAGCACAGAGAGAGACAGAGCACTGACACCAGCACTGAGAGACAGAGCACTGACACCAGCATTGATACAGACAGAGCACTGACACCAGCATTGATACAGACAAAGCACTGACACCAGCACTGAGAGAGACAGAGCACTGACACCAGCACTGAGAGACAGAGCACTGACACCAGCACTGAGAGACAGAGCACTGACACCAGCACTGAGAGACAGAGCACTGACACCAGCACTGAGAGACAGAGCACTGACACCAGCATTGATACAGACAGAGCACTGACACCAGCACTGAGAGAGACAGAGCACTGACACCATCACTGAGAGACAGAGCACTGACACCATCACTGAGAGACAGAGCACTGACACCATCACTGAGAGACAGAGCACTGACACCAGCACTGAGAGACAGAGCTCTGACACCAGCACTAAGACAGACAAAGCACTGACACCAGCACTGAAAGCCAGAGCACTGACACCAGCTTTGAAATAGAGGACACTGACACCAGTACTCTTAATATATGCAATACATTTTTATTGCTTGAATAATTTTTTTCCCTTATGGACGGGAGTGGGGGCCTCATGT
Organism: Rana muscosa; assembly: GCA_029206835.1. NCBI lineage: Eukaryota > Metazoa > Chordata > Amphibia > Anura > Ranidae > Rana > Rana muscosa. The sequence goes on from CM055128.1 coordinate 95,920,207, forward strand.
TTAAGTTATGCCTAAGGCCTCACAAAGCCTAGAGCCGCCTCTGAGTAGAGGAGAGCCGATAAGCGGCTCTCCTGACAGCGAGGATCTGCACTGATAATCAGCGCAGTAATTATCAGTGCAGCCCCATTAGCCATGCCACCAGTGATGCCCACTAGTGCCCACCAGTGATGCCAATTAGTGCCCATCAGTATGCCTGTCAGTGCCTCTTCTTCAATGCCACCTATCAGTGCCGTCTATCAGTGCCGCCTATCAGTGCACATCAGTGCCACGCCAGCAGTGCACATCACTGCCGCCTATCAGTGCCTATAAAGGCTGCCCATTAGTGCCCACCAGTGCCATCTATCAGTGCTGCCTATCAGTGCCGCATGTTTTTCCACATTTGAGTCAATCCCATTGCCTCAGAATTGCTCGAGCTGTGTTAGACAGTCTCTGGCACTCGCGGGAGTAGAGCTTACGCTGCCGAAAGAAGAAGCACTGCACTTGCATCAGGTTTGGATCCTTCAGTTGAATCAGCGTCCATTTCTCTCGACAGTGGATTCCACCTGGGGAACCACTCCCTGTTCTTTTAGCGAGCATGAGGTGGCCACCGTGAGCAGCACAGGGGCTACCTCAATGTCTTCTTGGCAGAAGTCCACATCCTTCCCTGGGCATTCCACTGGATAGCGGGACAGAGAATCTGCATGCCTGTTAAGTTTTCTGGGACTGTGGTGGATCCTGTACTTGAATCATGCCAGATGGGTGACCCACTTTTGCTCCAATGCCCCTGGCTTAGCCGTGTCCAGGTAGGCGAGGGGGTTGTTGTCTGTAAACCTCTATGTCTGCCCTGGTGAGGTACTCTGCAAACTTTTCGGGGATGACCCACCCTAAAGCCAGCAGCTCCAATTTTTAAAGAGCTGTAGTTTTGGGGGTTCTTTTTAATAGGTCGGAGGTAGCTGTTGGCGTAGGCGATCACCCATTCACATCGGTCTTTTACCTGAGCCAGCACGGCACACTGGCCTTGTAAACTCCTATCCCTATACACCAGGAAGGGTTTTGAGTAGTCCGCATGGGCCAGTTGTTGGGGATAATGCCATTGGATTTAGATAGAGGGTGAAGAGCCACCTTACTTCTGGGTGATGTGACATCTCAGCAGCTGGGTAAGTGGGGCGGCTATCTGGGTGAACTTCGGATAAACCTTTGGTAGTAGCCCACAAGTCCCAGAAAGGAGCGTAGCTCAGTAACAGTCTTTAGGGGTGCCAGTCCTGCAGTGCCTGGACCTTAGCCACTGTGACAGACCCAACCAGCACAGGGGCTTTTGGAGAGGACTAGGGGAAGCCTCCTACCCACTAAATATGGTCCATAAAGAAAGCAGATAATTCTCTAATGATGGACCACCACTTAAAGGATCCTGAGAGCAAGGTTTGGATTACTACTCTGAATAAGGACAATAAAGCTTCCCTTCTAGAGTGGATGGAAAGGTATAATATTAATCTTGTATGGGCTAATGGTCAGAGGGAATATGGTGGCCCTCCTGCAGACTGGGTTGGAGACGCTCCTTCACTTGAGACAGAAATATTTATCAACCATAATTCTCAGATGATCTATATGAACATACATTAATCCCACAGTATCATACTGCTTGGATATTGTATGTCTTCTGATGACGTGTCTAGTGGACAGAATACACAAGTTTGTGTCTCTCCCATTGTTAACCGGGTCACCTATTTTTTCTGTCTGCTAGTATTGTGTCCCCTCCATCTTGTTAGGAAACTATTGTGGGATGTTATATGTTTTTTTTTTTTTTTTAACAAGAAGGATGTTATATGTTTATGTTGATTGGCTTACTGGTTAATTAAATCACTGTCAGCTATTAGTTGCTGTTGGTTAGTTGGTTGTTCCTTAGTTATGTTACTTCTATGCCAGTTTCCTTTGCAGACTATAATGTGATCAGGCTCACCTGTTCTGGTGTACTATAATTCCTGTGTGACTATTCAATAAAGACTTCCAGTTTGCATGTACAAGCTATTGTCTAAACAAGACTAAGGATAAATCCAAAGAAAGATCCAAGCTTTACTCACTGGCCAGCCCACTGACAACCGAATCAACCTATCTAACTATGCGTTAAAACAGGGGTTTAGTCTGCACACATTTGCAAATACATGCGTAAGCCACAGAGCCTCGTCACGGCACCCTGTTGGCTAGTCTTGTATGCTCAGCTATAATATCTGGTTCCTATGTCCAGACTGGAGGAAGCTATATCTTGACGGAAGCACCCAAGCTGGGTGCTGGACTGGGGATACCCCTCCAGCTTCCACAATATGCCCCAAGTACTGGATCTGTTGCCTCATTAGGTGGCATTAGGGAATGTTCAGTTGTTCCAGCAGCAACTTGTATTCTGACTCGTCCAAAGAAGACATGACTGTTTGCCATGGAGCACAAATAGCCTCTACTCCAGGTTGAGCCTCTGAGATGCAGTGACTGGGCACTACGTACAGGTCTGCTAGTGAAACCGAGGTTGTTCCCAGGTTGATGAGCTGCATCTGGACCTTTCCTTTGAGAACTTTAGTCAAGGTGTGTCAGACTAGCCACTCCCATGGCACCACCGCTTCCTTGCAGGGTTCCATCATTACTGTGGCCCCTTGAAGCTTCTTGTGAACCCCAATGGGAAGAGACCAGAGTCAGACTTCCTCTTGGAGGGGTGCCAGGAGTAGTTTTTGCTTGGGTGGCGTGCAGCGACTCCTATTTGCTCAGGCTGTTTCCTCGCTGCCTTCTGGTGAGCTTCGTAGGCCGTATCATGTTGATCCACAGAGCTCGCAGACCACAGCCCTATGCACACCAGCCCAAATGTTCAAACTCTGCCAGTAAGCAGGGTAAGTCCAGGTCCTTTACCACGTTCATGCGCAGAGCAATGGGCACGGCTGAGCTTACTAGTCCATGAGCCATAAGTCACCACTTGGTCCACCACTTGATTGTCAATCTGAATCCTCACCCAGCTGACTTCTTCAATCAGGATTAGAAAGTAGGGATAGAAAGGAGGGGTCTAGTTGGTCTCATGTCCCAAAATGCTGGGTGTAGAACTCATACTACATGACAGTGACTTCTGAACCAGTGGGAATCAGGCACGGGACCTCTTGGCCATTAACAAGGTCAGCCACCACTGGATTTGGCACGACCATAGACTCAGGTTTGCTGGAACCTTGTGCTGACTGTCCCGGGGGGGGGGGGTCATCCCTCTGCCATGGGAGCCACGTGAACTTTTGAACTATGGCTGACCGCAGTTCTAGCTTACATATCCTTCTCCTTGTGGTCCTCCTCTGCGTCCCTGCAAAACCAGTTCTCACCCTTGGGTGAACACAAGAACAATGAGGCTCTGTTCACATCTGTGTGTTCCCAAATGCATGACAAGCAGAAAATGCCCGATTTGCCATGCGTTTCAGAAACGCTGCAAATGTGCATCGTTTTTGTGTTGTCATTACATTTTAAAGACTCCCTAAGTGCAGCAAACACAGCAAAAACGTCAGTAACGCACCATGCACTACTCCAATAGAATTTTGGGAGTTTCTCTGGGGTGATTGTCGCGCATAGTATGACAAGTAAAAAATGCTAAAAAACACCCAGAGAAAAAAATGCATGCGGGAATGTGAGTTTTCGCTACGTGGAGATGTGAACGAGGCCTGACAACTAAGGCCCCTTTCACACTGAGGCGTTTTGCAGGCGCTATTGCGCTCTAAATAGCGCCTGCAATGCGCCCCAAAAAAGCCTCTCAATACTATCCAATGTGAAAGCCCGAGGGCTTTCACACTGGAGCGTTGCGCTTGCAGGAGGCTCAAAAAACTCCTGCAAGCCGCATCTTTGAGGCGCAATAGGAGCGCTAAAAATAGCGCTCCTGTAGCGCCCCTGCCCATTGAAATCAATGGGATAGCGCCTCTAATACGCCCGCAAAACGCCTCAAAGAGGCGTTATTGCGGGCGTTTTTAACCCTTTTTCGGCCGCTAGCGGGGGTTAAAATACCCCCGCTAGCGCCCGCAAATCGCGGCAAAAAAACCGGTATAGCGGCGCTAAAAATAGCGCCGCTATACCGCCAGCGCATCCAGCGCCTCAGTGTGAAAGTAGCCTAAGTGTCTCCGACCACTCCCTCCCATGTATATGTATAAAGATGGCCATACGCTATGCAATCTGATTGTACAATCTCTGTACAATGCAATAAAAGTATTTCCCATGGTACTTTGTTGCAGCCAGACAAAATAGTATACAAAAGTATTTATAAAAGGTAAATGTTTATTATACAAATCGTTAAAATGTAAATATTAAAATCCTTTGGTAACTATGAATGCACAATAGTATACATTGCCTTCCTTTACATGGATGAGAAGGACATGTAGATGTACATTGATTGCTGAATGCATGAAAATTCATTCACCAGTCCCCCAATGCGTTTCAATTGTAAAACAATCTTCCTCAGGGGGTTTTAGGTGAAAGTGCATTCATATACCCAAATAAGCACATACAGTGTGATTGCAGTCCATCCTGCAGAAATCTCACGGCCAGAGCAGCCTGGCCCCAAATCCCATGAGGAGTCGGAATGGATGGTCAAAACGAGGAGGCCCGAGTTCGCCAACACCCTCACTGGGTCAAATTGGTAGAAATTAGAGTGGAAAAAATCCTGACAGAAGGAAACATCTCCAGGGGTGTACGCAGAGTCAGGCCTGCATGGAAGACCTAGTGCATGTAATGTCATGCCCAGACAGCTAAGGATACCATGGAAGATACTTTCCTTTCTATGTATTACTTAGGGATGGAATACCCCAGAACTCATTTATCACTCACTTTATCTCTTTAATCTTTGTACAATTTCCTTTAGTTTTACCAGACCTATAGAATAGGTCCATTCAATTTGTATCAAATCAGGCAGGCCAATGTACTACATATCTGATGGGAGAGCTAAAGGAAATTGTACAATCAGATTGTATAGGAAGTGGGTGGAAGTTGGTATTGTAATGAGGGAGGTGTTGTCCAGAGTGGTGAACACACCCTATCATGCCCTCTTCTGTGATGCAACAAGGAAGTGGAGACTTCTGGGAGATGACCTACAGGAAGTGAATGCCGAGAGATTATCTATAGCAGGGGTCTCCAAACGTTTTAAACAGGGGGCCAGTTTACTGTCCTTCAGACTTTTGGGGGGCCGGACTGTGGCCAATGGGAGTAGAAAAGGTCCCAAACCTCAGTGGGAAAAAGCATTGCCCCATATTTGGTGTCAGTGGGAGGAATTGTGCCCCATCTTTGGTGTCATTGGGAGGAGTTGTGCCCCATCCTTGGTGTCAGTGGGAGGAGTTGTGCCCCCATCGTTGGTGTCAGTAAGAGGAGTTGTGCCCAGTCATTGGTGTCATTGGGCCCAATTGTTGGTGTCATTGGGAGGCGTTGTGCCCCATTGTTGGTGTCATTGGGATGAATTGTGCCCCATCATTGGTGTCATTGGAAGGAATTGTGTCATTTCACTGGTCTCAGTGGGGAGGGGGATTATACCCCATTGTTGGTATCAGCAGATGAAGTAGTGCCCCAAGGAATGGATAAAAGCAAGGAGAGGGTCGCAGTTTGGAGATAACTGATCTACAGGAAGTGATGGAATCTGAAAATCATTTTAAAAATTCAAATAAACTGATAAGATTTTAAACCTTCTGTAGATAAGGTAAGTGAGATTAAAGCACAATGGGATAACTGAGCCTGAAATGGCATTGGAAAAACGCTTCAATTTATTATGAAAAGTGAGGTGAACCTTTGATAAAAGTTTGCTATCGACATTTTAACACCACTTTAGAGTAATGTGTCTTCTTTTGGGGGCTATGGGAAGGTGGAGTTGGGATAGTAGTCAGATGTGAGTTAAACTGAAGGCGACTACTGATCTACCCGTTAAATTTCAACTTCATTGCACATTCAGAGGTTCTTCTGACTATTAGAACTGTATCCATCTATTCGTACATCAATAACTCACATTTCTTTTTCGTACATCACGGGACACAGAGCGACTTAGTCATTACTAATGGGTTATATAGTTTACCTTCAGGTGCTGGCACTGGCCACTTCCAAACCGGAAGTACCCTCCCCTATATAAGCCCCTCCCATCCGGGAGCGCCTCAGTTTTTTGCCAGTGTCTAAGGTGTTGGCCAAAGAGTAACGTGTTTTCACTGGGCTTGCGTACAGGTTCTTTTGGGCCTTAGTAAGCTGTTCCGGATCCCACCAAAAAAGCTTCATAGCTAAACGGTCGGTACCCGGGCCTTGCAGCAGAAGAGCAAGGTTTTGCCTGTAATGCCTCTCTTAGGAGGGCTGGACCCTGGGATCCAGAGCTCTGGTCATACCCACGACCAAGATGTTGTCTGTGCAGGGTGCTATACAGGTCCAGGGGAGTGGAATCCTTGGGAACCCGGTCCCTGAAGGTTTAATTACAATGCCTGCCGTGATAGGTGAAGTTTGGGCTTCTGTGGACCAAACAGAGTCCTGCGGAGGGGAACAGGTAAGTGGGGGCCCCCAGGAACTTGGTTCTATTGGGGGACCCCCAAGCCTAATTTGTCTTTCTGTCTGTTACCTAACGGTATTCCCGCTAATATCTGTGTATGCCTGTAACTACTGAAAATGTAAAATTTTAATAGTAGTCAAGAAAAAAAAATAAAAAAAAAAGAGGACCGCGGTACCTGTGTTAAACCACTAGAGGCCGCTGTAGTCCATTTTTCTTGTCATGTGGATCTTTGGTTTTCTCAAGTCAAAAGATCCAGGCAGTTGGTAAGTTTCTCTGTGGGAATCCACTTCCTCTGCCCTGTTGCTGCGCTCATCCACCGCACAGGCCCTCCGGCAAAAAGGGCCCTGGCTCCTAGTCCCTGTTTGATTTTCGAAAAGGGCGCCAATGGCGCACGGGCGTGCACGTGCCTCCTATGAAAAAAAAGGGGCGGGGCGGGTGGATGGATGACGCTCGATGCGCGCCACGGCGCTTCTGCGCATGTGCAGGCGTCCCAGTTTGTATAAAGACACAGTACAAGTGTCAGCTGGATGCAAACAGAGCTAGCAACAAACAGTGGCACACAGAGGCGGTTGATGCAGGCATCCCCATAGAAAGGCACTTTAGTGGACACCAGCTGGTATATAGCAGCAACTGTGTTAGACTATTACCAGCAAAATTGGTGTATGACGACGGGAATACCTCAGCTTTGTGCTTAAAGGATATGTCGTCCAGACGCTCCGGAAATAGGTCTTCCAGGAAGCCAAAGGGGTCTCCATCGGGCTCTGAGGATATTGGGCATGCTTGTACTGCACCAATCTCCCCTGAGAATTCAGAGGTCAGTAGCCGTAGAAACCCCGCAGGAGTGCCTGGTGCTGCGGCTGTCCCCAGTCCACCTGCTCCTGTATATATAACAGAGGAGGTTTTATCCTCAACCCTGGGAGGATTGGAAGAGAGATTAACAGCATTGATCGCTGCTTCCCTGTCACAGGGAAAGCGCGTCCGATCTCCGTCTCCTCCTTCAGAGTGCCTGTTAGTGGAGGAACAGCCCCACACAGGGATCGACCTACCTGAAGGGGATCAGGATGAGGTTGATTCAGTTATGGAGGAATCAACAGTGGAAGAACCTTTCTCAGCATCTCAGGCTGAAAGATTATGGGTTCAGTCTCTGACTAACATGGTCCGATCAGCATTTAAAATGCCTCTGGCGGAACCACCATCCACTACGGTTTCCTCGCTGGGGTCGCTAAAAGCTCCCCAGGCTGTCTGTTCCTTCCCAATCCACCCTTTATTAGAAGGGCTTATTTACCAGGATTGGGAGCATCCTGATAAAATATTTGCTCCCCCCAAGAGATTTCCGGTGATCTATCCCATGGAGGATAAGTTCATAAAAAAATGGAGGGTCCCTACAGTGGACGCAGCCATCTCTTCTGTGAACAAATCACTGACATGTCCAGTAGATAATGTTCCAATGTTCAAAGACCCAATAGATAAAAAATTAGAGTCTTTACTAAAATCTGCTTTCTCTACAGCTAGCATGGTGACACAACCTGCGGTAGCAGCGATTGGAGTCTGCCAAGCAGTGAAAGATCAGTTGAAACAAGTCTTAAGGGACTTACCAGATCAGCAGGCTCTTGCCCTAGCTGACCTGCCTAGAGCCTTGTGTTTTGCGGTGGACGCCTTAAAGGATACAATCCAACAGGCCTCCCGCTTTACGCTGTCTATAGTACATATGCGTAGGCTTCTGTGGCTCAAAAACTGGTCTGCTGAAGCTCCCTGTAAGAAACTGCTGGTTAGCTTCCCATTTCATGGAGAACGCTTATTTGGAGAAGATCTGGACAAATATATCCAGAAAATTTCTGCCGGTAAAAGTTCACTCTTACCGGTTAAGAACAAGAGTAGAAGTCCTTCTTTTAAGAGGCCTACTTCTCCAGTCCCGGGCACATCGGCTGTGAAGCAGTACCGACGGCCTCCGCGGTCAAATTCAGGGGGCAGAAATCAGGGACAATCACAGGGTAACAAGAAGCCCTGGATCAAGAGAGGTACAAAACCTCCCCCCAAGTCATGAAGCGTTGCCCCCACTCAATCGGGTGGGGGGAAGGCTTCAGTTATTCACAGAGACCTGGCGGGACACCATCAGAGACAGATGGGTGCTCTCCGCAGTAAGTCTGGGATACAAGCTGGAGTTAAAAGGCACTCCTCCTGCCCAATTTATGAGGTCAAACGTGCCAAGAGATCCCCAGAAGAGAGGATCCCTCCTTCTGGCACTAGAACAACTATTGCTCCAAGGTGTAATCATGAAGGTTCCCCTGGAAGAAAGCGGATTCGGGTTTTACTCAAACCTTTTCACAGTCCCCAAACCAAATGGGGACGTGAGGCCCATATTAAATCTAAAAGGGCTAAACAAGTTCCTAAATATCAGGACTTTTCGGATGGAGTCGATCCGATCGGTGGCCACCGCCCTACAAGGGCAGGAATGGTTAGCCTCGATCGACATAAGGGATGCTTATCTGCATATTCCCATCTTTCCGGCCCACCAGAAATTTCTACGCTTTGCAGTAGAAGGGTGCCATTTTCAGTTCAGAGCCTTACCTTTCGGTCTGGCCACAGCACCACGAGTGTTCACAAAAATTCTGACCCCATTATTGGCCAATCTAAGAACACAAGGTGTAACGATAATGGCATATCTAGACGACCTGCTACTAATAGACCACTCAGTGGAAAAGCTGGAAGTAGCTATTCACAAGACAATCAAGTATCTGGAATATCACGGTTGGATTATCAACCGGGACAAGTCAGCTCTAAGACCAGTCAAAAGTCTGGAATACTTAGGGCTAAGGCTGGATTCAAATCAGAGAAAGATTTTCTTACCTCCCAGAGAAGGTGTCGTCTTTAAAAGATTTGACCCACATAGTGGGTACAAAAAGAAAACCATCCATACGCCTGTGCATGAGGCTGCTGGGAAAAATGGTGGCTTCATTCGAAGCGGTACCCTACGGTCAATTCCATTCAAGGAATTTGCAAAGGGCCATACTGTCAGCCTGGAACAAAAAAGTTCAGGCTTTAGACTTACCAATGTCCCTGTCCCCTTCCGTTCGCAAGAGCCTCCATTGGTGGTTGGTGCCCCAGAATCTGGAAAAAGGGAAACCCTTCAGTCCGGTTTCTTGGAAGGTGGTCACTACAGATGCCAGCCTCATAGGCTGGGGGGCAGTACTGGAGCAATGGTCTCTCCAGGGCAAGTGGTCAGAAGCAGAAAAGGCCCTGCCCATCAATCTCTTAGAGATACGAGCAGCCCGGTATGCCCTAGTAGCATGGACATCCAAACTCCAAGGGTCCCCGGTCAGAATTCAATCAGACAATGCCACAGCAGTGGCATATATCAATCACCAGGGTGGCACCAGGAGTCGTGCAGCCCAGAGGGAAGCAAATTGCATCCTGGAGTGGGCAGAAAGATATGTTCCAGCCATATCCGCGGTTTTTATCCCAGGAGTGGAAAATTGGAGAGCGGACTTTTTAAGTCGCCAACAATTATGCCCGGGGGAATGGTCTCTTCACCCCGAGGTTTTCCAGGCAATATGCCAGCGGTGGGGAACACCGGATGTAGATCTGCTAGCATCCAGATTCAACGCAAAGGTGGACAGATTTGTGTCTCGCACAAGAGATCCCCTAGCTTGCGGCTCGGATGCCCTAGTGTTCCCTTGGGATCACTTCAAGCTGATATATGCATTCCCACCGCCACAATTGTTACTGCGATTACTCCGCAGAATCAGGGTAGAGAAGAAACCAGTGATTCTGGTGGCTCCAGCGTGGCCCCGAAGGGCATGGTACGCGGAGATTGTAAAAATGTCAGTGAGGAGTCCTTGGACCCTCCCACATTGTCCGGACCTGCTGTCGCAAGGACCGATATACCACCCTTCCTTACCAGCCCTAGGTTTGACGGCCTGGCTATTGAAGCCCACATTCTGAAAAAGAGAGGGCTCTCTAATTCTGTGGTATCTACCATGATCAATGCCAGGAAGCCGGTATCCAGGCAGATCTATTATAGGATCTGGAAGGCGTACATTACGTGGTGTGAGGCCAAGAAATGGCATCCACGTAAGTACGTGATAGGTAGGATTTTGGACTTCCTACAGTGGGCTGTGGATAGGAAGCTGGCCTTGAGTACTATCAAGGGTCAGATTTCGGCCTTGTCAATATTTTTTCAAAGGCCCTTGGCTTCGCTTTCACTAGTCAAAGCTTTCATACAAGGAGTGATGCGTATTAGCCCTCCGGTTAGTATTCCCATATGTCCATGGGACTTAAACCTGGTTCTGTAGGTTCTACAGAAACAACCGTTTGAACCATTGCAACACATTTCCTTGGTTCTTCTCACCAGGAAATTGATTTTCTTAGTAGCCATTTGTTCGGCTAAAAGAGTATCGGAATTAGCCGCCTTGTCCTGTAGGGAGCCATATCTGGTTGTCCATAAGGACAGAGTAGTATTACGTCCTCATCCAGCCTTTCTTCCCAAGGTGGTATCGAGGTTTCATTTGAACCAAGATGTGGTTCTTCCTTCTTTTTTCCCCAAACCTAGCTCGGTAGAGGAAAAGTTATTACATTCTTTGGATGTAGTAAGAGCAGTTAAAGCTTATCTAAAAGCCACTGCTCAGATTCGCAGAACGGATACTTTGTTTATTCTGCCGGAAGGCCCTAGAAAGGGTCAGGCAGCATCAAAATCTACTTTAGCCAAGTGGATTCGACAGGTCATAATACAAGCCTATGGCTTGAGAAAGAGACCGCCTCCGTTCAAAGTTAGGGCGCACTCCACAAGAGCAGTTGGAACTTCATGGGCAGTGCATCACCAGGCCTCCCTGGCTCAAGTATGTAAGGCCGCAACATGGTCTTCGGTACACACGTTTACTAGATTCTACCAGGTAGACGTTAGAAGTCAGGAGGATGTCGCCTTTGGGCGCAGTGTGTTGCAGGCCGCAAAAGATCCTCATGCCTGATGGCGCCCAGCTTATGTATCCCTCCCCTCATTTGGCATTGCTTTGGGACGTCCCATTAGTAATGACTAAGTCGCTCTGTGTCCCGTGATGTACGAAAAAGAAAAAGGGATTTTTATAACAGCTTACCTGTAAAATCCTTTTCTTGGAGTACATCACGGGACACAGAGCTCCCACCCCTCTTTTTGGGACACTTATTGCTTTGCTACAAAACTGAGGTGCTCCCGGATGGGAGGGGCTTATATAGGGGAGGGTACTTCCGGTTTGGAAGTGGCCAGTGCCAGCACCTGAAGGTAAACTATATAACCCATTAGTAATGACTAAGTCGCTCTGTGTCCCGTGATGTACTCCAAGAAAAGGATTTTACAGGTAAGCTGTTATAAAAATCCCTTTATTCTTTTTTTGTTCTCCAGCACTGAACAAGAAATATAAAAAAAGGAAATCTTATTGGTTGCTACGAACAACCAGATTCATCTTCTAACAGTCCTCATTATGAAGCCCTTAGTTATTTTCAAGCCAAGATTCTTTCAGTGCGTTCAATGTTTACCGGTGAAAAATGGAGCTGTCAAGCACGTGGGATCTGATTCTCATACTGAAAAGCAAAAGGCAAACAATCTCAGGCTCACACAGGAGTCACGCTGTCCTGTATTATAATCAAATATTGTATTTTTGTACTATTTTTAAACCCACTGCTGCCAGCAGAAACAATCCAGGAGCTTTAAAGATGATTTGCTTTGTTGATTTAACCCCTATGAAAGCTCTCTAGTAGATGGATAACATTCAATGGCTGCTAAGCAAGTTAATTAACAAGGCTGAGTCGATGGCCTGTCCCCTGAGGGCCAAGTAATGGGAAAACAAATAACCTGATTCCTTTAAAACCAGAAATCCGTATTTCAAAGGGATCATGGACAGAAAAGGCTGAAAAATTCCAATAGCAGCGGAGAAGAAATTTATTTTCCAGGCAAAGTCATCTCAGCGGACAGGATGGTGCACAGCTGCATGCAGAGCAAAGCAGAAGGGTCCCATTCTGCTTCATGTTTAATTCAGGCCTCGTACACACGACCGATTTTCTCGTCCAAAACAGTCAAGAAAAGTGCAGCGAGAGTTTTTTTGTCTAGAAAAACGTTCGTGTGTATGGTTTTACGACGAGAAACTTGACGAGAATCTCGACGAGAAAATGGAGAACCTGCTCTCTATTTTCTCGTCAGGATTCCAGATTTCCTCGTCGTGTTTCTCGTCGGCCTGTTTTGTGACGAGAAAATGGTTCGTGTGTATGCTTTTACGACTCTTCCAACAGCGCGCATGCTCACAAGCAACTATGAGACGGGAGCGCATCTTCTGGTAAAACAAGCCTTCATAATGGAGAGAGCACATTCGTCACGCTCATAAATATTTAATCGTTTAAATGTTCTGCATTGAATTCTTCGTTAGAATGTTACATTAATCAAAACGAGAGACCTTCTTTTGCTGCTGATATTCACACAGAGTTCTGCCTTATTTTTAACCTTTTTCATGCTGCTCTTTATAAGATTTATGTGTATTATATCGTGCAAGTTTTTAGGAATAATTTAAATGGTTAGATTTTTCAAAATGATGTTAATTATAATTTCTCAATGTTTTGATAGCGATCTCCCATTTAATTTTCTAATCTATATTTTTAAAATTTCACACCATGTTTTTGAGCTAATCAGATTTAGTTATTCTTTTGGGGGGGTGATATCTGTGCCTTTTATTGTCAGTCAAATGTATCTGCTTACTCCAAAGCTTGTTTTTTTTTATTTAAAAATACACATAGTCAAGTATGAACTTAAACAAAAAACACATTTATTCATGTTTATAAATTAAATAAAGAGAAGGCAGCGCTGGAGAAGCTGCTGCCATTTGTGCATCCCAGGGACCCCAGAGCACACAGCAACCCTGTGTGGACACTAAAATTGGGAGCTTGAGAAGGCCCACATTTCAGAACACAATCTGATGCTGGCCTCCCAGAGGTCAGGAACAGCAGCAGGTGAGATATATGTCCCAAGTATGTGGTACTACAACAGGCTGCCTTCTGTCCGACCAGTGCGACCACAATGAAGCAAGGCCATCACTTCCTCTTCTTCCTGGCAACCTTCCCTGCAGCCTTTCCTGAAGCCTTTCCTGAAGCCTTTCCTGCAGCCTTTCCTGCAGCCTTCCTTCTTCGTTTAGCTGGAGGCTGGCCCACTGGAGGGGTACTCCTGTCAGGAGGAGGAGGTGGAGGTGTAGCAGAAGGGGGTGGGGCAGAAGAAGAAGGTGGAGGTGTAGCAGAAGGGGGTGGGGCAGAAGGTGGAGGTGTAGCAGAAGAGGGTGGGGCAGAAGGTGGAGGTGTAGCAGAAGGGGGTGGGGCAGAAGGTGGAGGTGTAGCAGAAGGGGGTGGGGCAGAAGGTGGAGGTGTAGCAGAAGGGGGTGGGGCAGAAGGTGGAGGTGTAGCAGAAGGGGGTGGGGCAGAAGGTGGAGGTGTAGCAGAAGGGGGTGGGGCAGAAGAGGAAGGTGGAGGTGGAGGTTGAGGTTGGGTCAGTTGGGCCACCTCACATATGGCGGTATTGGGGGTAATTTGCTCCATCACCCCCTTGTTGAGCAAGGTGATGAGCAGGGGTTCGCATAGGAGGCGTTGCTCCATGCTCATCACCTTGAACTTAGCCTCCACTAGGCCGGCAATGGCCTCTTCAGGGGATGTGGGCTCCTTGAGGGTGGCATGGGCCTCTTTAATAAGGGCCATTGCTGCCTCACTGGTGGTCCTGTCCCTCCTGCCTCTTTTGTGAAGCCTGATGGGAGGCACCTGGGATCTGGTGCTTCTCCTTTGCCATGCCACCTCCTGTCTGCCACTGGGCCCTGCCACCTCCTGGCTGCCACTGGGCCCTGCCACCTCCTGGCTGCCACTGGGCCCTGCCACCTCCTGGCTGGTACTGGGCCCTGCCACCTCCTGGCTGCCACTGGGCCCTTCCTCCTCCTGCCTGACAGTTTCCAGACCCTCCTCCTGGCTGATTTCATCCTGTGTATGAAAAAGAAACATAGTTTAATATGTTGGTTTAATCTTTGCATCAAACTTTGTAATCCTGATGGAAGCAATTAGAATGTAAATGCATAAATCCTTGCTTTAAATTTACCACTACATCAGCTTGACTATTTACCACACAATTAAGTGCAGAATAATGTCTACAGATCATGTTTTCACTTGTGTAATACAAAATAATGTATGTTTCTCATCCTGACATATTTGGGAAACATTAATTTTATCCCACTACATTTTCAGTTAATACTATACCTGGCTCCAGATGGACAAATCAGGATCATCCAGGATGGCTGCCTCCTCTTGCTCCAGAGAAGGCTCAGGTTGGCTGCAGGGAAGTCTGGGGGGAAGAGTGGAGAGTGATGGCCTTGGCTCAATGTGGTCATCCAGGAAGGACATCCTGCTGTAGTACCACAAAATCGGGACATAAACATCATCTGCTGCTGCTCCTGACCTCTGAGAAGCCAGCACCTTAGAGCGTTCAGTCCTGTAGGTACCTCTCAAGCTCCCAATTTTAGTGTCCACTTGTTTTGCTGTGGCTGTGGGCACCTTGGTATGCACAAATGGGAGCAGCTTCTCCAGCGCTGCTTTTCTCACCCCTTTTTTTTTATGGATGGGGTTTTTGGTCTCCCACAGAGCCGGCAGCTCCCTTACCCGGTCAATAAATTCCGCCAGGAACTCTTTGTCGCTAATAAAGACATTCATATTGTATCTGCAAGTAAAATAAATTATATTTAAATAATGTGAGGCAAACAGTCTAACCTCCTTCACATCCTAGTCACCATATATATCCTCCACCAATCTCAAGACAGTATAGGCCAACAATTTTTACAAGTCTCACAAAATCACATACCTTCGTTCGCACGTCCGTCACTTGAACTCCTCTCTCCGCACACCGAACGTACTATAGTCACATGTGTGTTTGCTATATACACACCACGCATGCGTCCAAATTCGAGCACGTCGCTCCGCACACGTCGCCCGCCCATGACGTTCTAACTAACATCTTTTCCCCGCCCCTTCTCTTTCGGCGCGCAGACAGATATGGCGGAGTTACAGCAGGTGTCTGATAATTCCGCAACTAGCGAAGAGACAAGCCCGGAGACCGAGGACACGTCACGATCAAGGAGGAGATTCAAGGCATCGAATATGTCTTTTGCGGAGATGGCGGAGATGGTGGACATCTTGGTCAAGGCTGATTATGATGCCAAGCATGGGCCGTATATCAAACCAAATAGAAGGAAGGCCTAAATCCTCACTAAAGTTGTGAAGAGTCTGAGGGCGAAGTTCGGGGTGAAACGCTCAAATGAGCAGCTCAGAAAGAGGTGGTCAGACCTCAAACTGAGGGAGCCAGACCAGTTGAGTAAAAAAAGTAAGTAAAATGACGACCTTTCTGCTATTAATCTTTTTAGAAACTGACATTTTTTTTTTTTTATCATATTGTACTCCCTTCCAAAATGTAATATTTTGAACTAGGTTGGGCACAGTAATCGTTCGTTACGTTACCGACACTTCGTTCGGCCACTATCCGCGGTTTTGGCTTATTTAAGACCCCCAAAAGTAATTAGACATCTGCCATTTTTGATCAAGTATTGTGGATAATTTTTAAGTCTAGATGATGTGTTTGTAAGGAGAATGAAATGCAAACTTTAATCAGTGTAAAGGAGAGGACACTCAGCAGCTGCTTCCACATCTGTACTTTGGAGCACTATAGTGTGGGCCACCAGACCCGCCTTTTTTGGGTGTCCCACACAGGTGCATCAGAGTTTATTTGTGGTGCCTCCATGTCCAAAAAATGACATCCAAATGTGAATACTAAACATATTTGGGGTCATAAATAATGCATTTTTCTTTAAATTCCGCACAAACACACACTTGTACCCCACTTCCAAACAATTTAGCCTGTTTTAAGTTTAACAATGAGATTTTTACAGTGTGATAAATAGACCTTTGGTTTTATTCTCATAGGGGAGAGAAGCCTGGGAGGAGGACACTCCAGGGAGCACATGCACCCCACAACTTCCAAGCAACCCCAAACTCCCAAAGATCCACAACCGAAAGATGTGCAGGAAGTTGAGGTGGAGGAAGGAGAAGTGCAGGAAGGAGAGGTGGATGACGTTGTGGATCTGGTCACCACAACAGGTCAGTATCTGACACCACAGCTTAAGGTAAGCGAGGTAGGCCTGCAGAGTTTGATTATTTTTTTTTAATGCTTTTTAGGGGATGGAAATGTTGTGAAGGATAGCACACCGTTCTCTGCTGACAGTGCCCTCCGCCTCATCCAGCAAGTGATGGAATGTAGCACGGAACTGGACCTAATTAAACAAAGAATCCATGTGATGGAACAAACATTTAAAGACATTCTCGATGTTTTGGGGAGAATTCAATAAGCCATCCAAACACATTTGTTTTTACATGTTTGTTTTTATATTTTTTTCTAATTTTTTGAGTAACAAAGCAGCCAAAAATTTAATATGCACACAGTGTGTGAACATGTGCTATCTGCCATCAGGGGATATCCATGTACGTCTTTTGTGGGTGCAACCCCTTCCTCGTATCAAAAGTCGGTGAACTGAGGAAGGGGATGCACCCCCAAAACACGTCCATTGATCACCCCTGATGGCAGATAGCACATGTTGACAATAGAGATCAGGATTGTAAACTTCCTATTTGCAAAAAAGTAAAAATGTGTGCATATTGAATTTTGGGCTGGGCAAGGGGTGGCAGGACCCCATATTAGGACGGGCACATAGAGACATAGTTTGTGTAACTGAATGTCTCAGATTGCTCAGAGGTATCCAATGTTGTCATTTTAGAAATGCAAGTGGTATTTTTGTATTTTCATAAGCCAAAATTTGCCGGGTTGTGGCCAGGCCAACCCCAAAGTAAAACAAAAAAAAATGTGCAGAGAGTAAAAAATTTGACCACAAACAACGTGTAGCTTCTTTTTATAATACTCTCTAAGCTTATTTGGTTCTTTTGTAAGGTAACATAGTGAAATTGGTTGTTATTTACTAAAGTAAAATACACTTGCCACTACAAATGCACAAAGACAAACTAGGAGACAGGAAAGAACAAATAATTAAAGGTTTAAACAAGATTTTTATTGGGATACTTAGACATAGGCTGGCATAGGAATTGCCCCCCTACCCGTGAAATACTCCATGTATTTGTCCCGAACCACACGGGCATTTTGGGGGGGCAAGCCAAGACGGGCAGATTCCAGGCCCGGAAGGGGATTTGCAGGGGAAAGTCCAGCCTCTGGCAAAACTGAGGCCATATAGGAATTTGATTTTTGGCTCAGAAAGTTGTGTAGCACACAGCAGCATAACACTACATAGTTTATTTTGTAGTCCGCCAAGTGGATGGAAGTCATAAAAAGGCGGAACCGGCTGGCCATTATGCCGAAGGCATTTTCAACGACTCTTCGGGCCCTGGCCAGCCGGTAATTGAACACACTCTTCTCTGGGGTCAGGGTCCTCTGTGGAAATGGCCTCATAAGATGCCGTCCGAGTCCAAAGGCTTCATCAGCCAAGAAAACAAAGGGGAGTCCTTCAATATTCCCTGCATCTGGTGGCAATGCAAGGTCGTCACTCTGGAGACGGAGGGCAAACTCCGTCTGGATGAAGGATCCCCCATCGGACATCCGGCCATTCTTCCCTACATCAACATAGAGGAATTCATACCGTGCTGACACCACCGCCATCAGCACAATGCTATGAAACCCCTTGTAATTGTAGTAGTAGGATCCAGAACGGGGTGGCGGCACGATGCGGACGTGCTTCCCGTCTATGGCCCCACCGCAGTTGGGGAAGTCCCACCGCGTGGCAAACTCCAATGCCACAGTCTGCCATTCCTGTGGCGTGGAAGGAAGCTGTGGAGCAAAACAAGATGAAATAATATTAGAAAAACAAAGGCATACATTACAAGGAAATTCTATCCCAAAAAATTAGAGACCAACATCAATCTAATTATACGTTTATTAAGGTGTGTAAAAAAAGTATAATGGAAGGCTCATTTATCATATTCATCACCCCCTCTGATGGGCCATTACTAAATTATTTTGGGGGGGGGGAGATGTGTTTGGCCACAGGATAGCATTGCAGTGGCGGTGCGTCCAGAGTGGGCGCTGGAGCACTGTCCCCTCTCTCCTGTGCCCATCACTCAGAACAATACATAGGTTCATGCGTTGCATGAACCTATGTATTGTCTATGCCGCACACTATTCAGGTGGATGGCCTCTTGTAAAGCGACCGACATATGAATAATTGCGTCATTTAGGGGGTTAAAATTGCAGAGCAGAAACAGGTATTAAAAAAGTCTTGCAAATTCCAACCTGAGGGATGTAATTGGCTTCCTCAAAGAAAAATCGGGGACGCAAGGAGGGGGCATTCCTTGTGTAAACACTGACAGGCTGCTCTGGCAATCATGTTCACCAAGTCTGTTTAATGGTAACATGATTGGCTGATGCAACATGAAGGGAAGGAGAAGACATCAAGGACAGAAGAAGGATGGCGCTGACCACAAGAAGGTAAGTGCAGGGCTGTGGGGAAACTGGCTGCATTAGAGGGGACTAAATGGCTGCATTGGAGGGGACAACTGGGGGCGTTTATTAGGCAACAGAGCAAAAAAGGAGGAAGTTTATTTCCGAAATTGGGGTTGGAACCCCCCAACATTTGGAGCAACAGGCGCCCCTGCTGGAAAAGTTAGTGAGGGGAAATATTTAGGGAGGAAAAAAAAGGGGCAATCTAAAGCTTCCAACATGCATGGGGACAAAGGGGACATTCTCAGCATATTACAATCATGGTAATTAGGGAAGGATGAAAGAAATACAATACATTAGCATACATGTAATACATAAAATGTGATGTTAAGGGAGAAAACTTACCCTAATATAGTCCTCCTGCAGGACTTGTATAATAGCAGAACAGGTGTCTGGGATTATGAGGCCCAGAGCCTGGGGGGAGATGCCTGTGGTGAACTTCAAGTCCTGAAGACTTCTCCCTGTCGCCAGGTAACGCAACGTGGCGATGAGCCTCTGCTCAGCACTGATGGCTTCCCGCATAACGGTGTCCTTCCTGGTAATATAGGGGGACACCAAAGCCAACAGTTCCTGAAAAACGGGGTCAGACATCCTCAGAAAATTCCTGTAGTCCTCAGGATTATTCTCGACGATCTCCAGCAGCAGAGGCATGTGGCAGAATTGGTCCCGCTGGAGCAACCAATTCTTGGTCCATGAACTCCTCCTCACACCATTCATGGACTGGTCTTGGTCCAAAACAAGCAGACCAACACCAAGCGCACGCACAGCACGAACTCGACGACGAGAACGTCCAGGCGACATGGCTAGGAAACGGTCGTCTAATCAGAACGTACAGAACAGAACGCACTTTAGAACAGCAAGGCCTATGAATAACGAACTGAAATTCAGAAACGAACAGGCAAGAACGCACTGTAAAACAGATACGACCTGCCTAGACGCCCTGAAAGTCAAGATACGAACCCACAAGCACAAACTGAACGGCAGAAAACTATCTGAAAAGTACGAAGACTGAAAAGCGCGAATCGTCTCTTCCCAAACTTTTACTTCACACGCGGTAACACGAGATCAGCAAAAGCAGCCCAAGGGGTGGCGCCAAGAAAAAAGATCTTCCCCTTTATAGTGCCGTCGTACGTGCTGGACGTGAGCGCAGAGAACCACGAGGAAATTGGAAAATGACAGTGTGTACGCATAGAAAGCTTGACGAGAAAATCGACAAGCTTAACAAGAATCTCGTCGAAAAAAACGACGTGTTTTTTACGACGAGAAAATCGGTCGTGTGTACGAGGCCTCAGAGGAGTTTGGTGTGTGTGTGCGTATTTCTCATCTACTATTTCCCTTCAGATTAACACTGTTCCAGCATTAGAACCCCTCTATTGGGTTTTAAGCTGATCAACTGTGTCATAGCAATCCCTCTGGACACTTCACAAACTACCAGAAAATGGCAAATACATACTGTATACATAGCATGCATAAAGTATATCTAGATCTGAAAACAAAAAAAATCATATTTTGCAGCTTACCAGTTTTTAGATGTGGTGACTACATTCGTTTTCTAGTGATAATTCCAGTAACACACTTCCTTCCTAGGATGACAATGCTCAATCACTGCACTGTATCTATGAGGGAGCAGCATTGTCGCCCTTGGTTGCTCTCCTAAAGCCTTGTACACACAATCGGAATTCCCAAATGGAAATTTTCCATCGGATATTCCGACCAAGTGTATGCCCCATCGGACTTTTTCCATCGGAAATTCCGAGGAATTTCGTCGGAGTTTAGATAGAGAACATGTTCTCTTTTACTCCAATGTGATTTTGGCCAGGCAAAAGTCTGACCGTGTGTACGGGACACAAGTTTGCTACAAAACAGCCCCCTCTCATTCTTTCCATAGAGGGAGGTTGCTGTAGTTCACAGCAGATACACTATATTACTAAAAGTACTAGGGTGCCTGTCTTTACACACACATGAACTTAAACGGCATCCCAGTCTTATGCTACATACACACGATCATTTTTCACGTCGTTAAAAATGCCATTTTTTAAATTGGGCATTAAAAACGATCGTGTGTAGGCTCCAGAGCATTTTTAACGACGTGAAAAATGGCCTAAAAAAATGAGAACCTGCTCCATTTTTTTACGTCGTTTTTCACGTTGTTTTTTTTTAACGACGTGAAAAACGGTAGTGTGTATGCTTTTACGAGGGGAAAAAAAATGCACATGCTCAGAATCAAGTATGAGACGGGAGCGCTCATTCTGGTAAAACTAGCGTTCGTAATGGAGATAGCACATTCGTCACGCTGTAACGGACTGAAAAGCACAAGGCTGAAAAGCGCGAATCGTCGCTCAACAAACTTTACTAACATGAAGGGTGGCGCCATTCGAACGGAACTTCCCCTTTATAGTGCTGTCATACGTGTTGTACGTCACTGCGCTTTGCTCGAGCGTTTTTTTTAATGAACGTGTGTATGCAAGACAGGCTTGAGAGGAAACAAGAAAAATCACGTCGAGAAAAACATCGTTTTTAAAAATGACATTAAAAACGATCGTGTGTACGCGGCATTAGTCCGTAGGGTTCAATATTGAGATGGCCCACCGTTTGCAGCTATAACAGCTTCAACTAATCTGTGGAGGCTGTCCACAAGGTTTAGGAGTGTGTCTATGGGAATGTTTGACCATTCTTCCAGAAGCACATTTGTGGGGTCAGGCACTGATGTTGGCACTAATTCATCCCAAAGGTGTTCTATCGGGTTGAGATCAGGCCAGTCAAGCTTCTCCACCCAAAACTCTCTCATCCATGTGTTTATGGACCTTGCTTTGTGCACTGGTCCAAATCACTTGGTGGAGGGGGGATTATGGTTTGGGGTTGTTTTTCATGGGTTGGGCTTGGCCCCTTAGTTCCAGTGAAGGGAACTCTTAGGTTGGGTTCACACCTAAGCAAATTGAATGCGGGTTTCCACGCATCCTATTCGCATAGCAGGAGATTGTGACCGGCTCTCTATGGAGCTGGTTCACATATCTCCGTAGCAGCTCCGGTGCGAATTGCACAGGAGCCCTGTGCATCTTTTGGTCCGTTTCAGGTCCGAATTCAGCCAAAAATTTGGGCTGAAATGGGACCTGAAACTGTGAATGGAGACGCACCAGACTCCTGCTGTGAGCTAGAGTGTGCTGCAGAGTAAACCCAGCCTTAAGGTGTCAGCATACCAAGACATTTTGGACAATTTCATGCTCCCAACTTTGTGGGAACAGTGCACAAATAAGGTCCATAAAGACATGGATGAGTGAGTATGGGATGGAGGCACTTGACTGGCCTGCACAGAGTCCTGACCTCAACCCGATAGAACACCTTTGGGAGACTGCGAGCCAGGCCTTCTCGTCCACATCGGTGCCTGACCTCACAAGTGCACTTCTGGATAAATGGTAAAACATTCCCATAGACACACTCCTAATCCTTGTGAACAGCCTTCTCAGAGAGTTGAAGCTGTTAAGCTGCAAAGGGTGGGCCAACTCAATATTGAACCCTATGGACTAAGACTGGGATGCCATTAAAGTTCATGTGCGTGTACACGCAGGAATCCCAATACTTTTGGTAATATAGTGTATATGAGAATCACAATCACATTGAGATTTCGGTTCATTACACAGAGTGTTACAAGGACATACAAATTCTAACAGGATCAACAGGTATTGTTCTACACTTATAGAAAATATGTGTAGCGGGTGTTTACTTTCCCGCCAGTAATTTTGAATTTTTGCGGTGACACCAGTGGTGTATCTCCGTCGGTCCACCGGGTGGCGCTGTCACTTTGGGCCTATGGACGAATCATTGCTGGGTTGAATCCTTTTTTGTCTTTTCTCGGCAGCCGTGTGGTGGGGCGGGGAACCCGCTGCGCATGCCGGGGGAAGGTATAAAGGGGGCCGGCCATTTTGTCACGGGGTTCGTTGTCCCTGGCAACTTCAGCCTGCGGACGGAGTTCGTGTTTGTCCTCTAGGCGGACTGGGCCTAGAGGACCACCGGAGATCGTGTTCCATCTCAGGCACCTTTAGCCTGAGATGAGGTACTCGGACGGCGGTCCGGAGCTCAGTGCCCAACACTGAGTTCCGCGAGGGAAGGATCCTAGGGTGCTCCGGAGATGGACGCCTGAATCCGAGGTGGACGTAATGGACCAGGGAGAGCTCCTCATCTGAAGACCCGGTGCAGCATACTGCCGGTGACGGGTGAGCCTCTTGTCGAAGACCGTCCGGAAGGTGAATTCCCTTGTGCGGAGACCATTGCCCACTCTTTGGAGGAGAGTGGAGGAAAGAACTTGTGTCTGGGCCTATATACACATTCACACCTCCTGTTCTGTTTTGTAAAGCAAGTAAGTCCATGCTATGTTCAAATAAAGGAGTGTTGGACTTGCAACGGTGTGAGGCTCGTTTCCTGGCAGATGACTCTTGAAGGGAGGACCCGATACACAGTGCAGGCCCGAAGGTAAAACAAACTTCTGCTAATACCACTTATACATCTGTGGTGGAGGCCTGGTGTAGCGGCCGCACTTCCTTTCCTATCATACCCCTAGACCAGAGACATTGCGAGCGAGAACTTTAATAGAGGGGATTGGGAGTGTGGTGGGGGTCGGGCGACCCTGACCGCTACACGTGGGGGCTCGGGTCCGGGATATGTATTGTGTATTGTGAAACAGTCAAGTATATATGCCAAAGTGCAGCCCTACTCGAAAGTCGTGGACATGACCTCGGAAGAGGAAAGGCCCGCGCAGGCAGAGTGGTGAAAGGGGGAAAACCCAGCCGTGTGACGGACTACACGTGGGGGTTTTTAATTGCACTGCGCCAACAGACACAATCCCCACCGCTTAGTTTGTGGGCGTGTCTCAAACCAACCAAGTGGAAAAGCCCACGAACTGGAGCAAAAGGGGAGGAGTCCAATACGTGTGACGGACTACACGTGGGACGTTGGCGCGAAAAAAACTCGGCAGTGTGCGATGGAACAGCAACAGGTCGCCATGTTTGGAAACGCCTCGTGGATCCCGGTTCACCCGGCAACTACAACATTGACTGCTGCTGCTCCCATAACGGATACGGGGATCCGACTAAAGCCAAGGGGTCGATTCGCCCTATATTCCTGCATGGATGTGGAGACTTTGGGCATGATTTGTCACGGATGCTCGGGACTGGTATGTCTGTTAAAGCCCTTCGGACGATGTGACGCCTGCGGGGAATTCATGTTCGAGGTGGATCCGGTGGTGGAGAGGCCGAAAACCATGTATCCAGGCCGGGCTTCAGGCATCGCCCCACAGGAGGCAGGAATCACGGCAGTAAGAGTCGCCCCTGCGTACACTGCAACGACCGCGTAGGAGGTCGTGAAACATCAACGGGAGAAATCCGAGGATGCTGACTCGGTCACCACAGTCTCACAGCGTCCGCCACCGAGGAAGAAAAGCCGGGAGCAAAAAGACAGAATGCCATAGGCGCAGGGCTGGGCATGACTGAGTGAACAGAGTATGTAATAAGAGGGTATTAACTATTGGCTAATGGAAATATAGAGGGGAGGGGAGAAGGCTAGATAAAAGGAAGACCCCGCTCCTCTGAGTTAACACAGCGCGGGGGAAAGTTTAGTGGACAGCATCATGTCCTCCATTGAGAAGCTGCTGGCCCAACTGCGGGCAGAGGCTGTGACCCGGGGCGAAGATTGGCTCCAGGAGACCCTGGGGCCGATGCTTTCAAGTCCGGCCGGGTCACAAGGTACCGCAGGGAGAGAGGCTGGGCGAGCTCGGAGGTCTAGACCCCCGGAGCGCTACTCACCGGGCCTCTCCCCGAGAGCTCAGCGGCAGATTGGGAGTCCCCCTAGGGCCCCTTCGGGCCCCCCGGCTAAGCACGCTGCATTGCCCAAGGCGGGGGGTACCGGAAGGAATCCCCCTCAAGTGCGGAGCTCGGCGGGGGGCCGCACCGGGAGTTCCGGTGTGGCCGATAGGCCAGCGTGGCGAGTGGAGTCGGATCAGGCGGGCCCGGCCCCCCGGGGGTCCCCGGCGGGTTTGGGGCTCCTGCGAGGGTCATCGTGGCCGCGGCGTCCGGGCATCCCTCCCCCCTCGGCCGGACATCTGGTGCAGGAGTCTGCGGGAGGTGGTGTGCCAGTGAGTGATGACGGCGGTGCGGGTGAGCAGAGACAGCGTGGAGGCAAGGCGGTTAAAAAATCGGCGGGCGGGTCAGGTGCGCGGAGGTGGGACCGATCGGGTCCTGACCCCTCGGCTTCCAGGGACAAGTCACCTGGTGAGCTATCGTCCGGTGGTGAGGAGCAGGCTGGTGTGCTGTATGAGGGTGAAGTGTGCAGCTCGGATGAGGATCGGAGACCCGGACGGTCGGAGGTAGCGGTGGATTCGAGTGGATCGGCTGGTGGGAGTTCTTCCAGTCAGCCTGGTAAGTCCCTTTCAATTGATTATGCTGGGGGCCATGAGGGGAATGGTGTCCAGGTGGGTAAGTCGGCTGCGGGTGTGGGTTTTGCGGTGCAAGTTCTGGGTCAAGATGATGGACAGGCAGGGGGGGGTGCATTCCCGGATGGGGGAGGTGCACGGCCGGACGGGCTGCAGGGGTTTCTTGCGGGCATCAAGTCCTTAGTCAGCCAATTTGAAAAGGGGGATGGCGGGCGAGTCAGCTTGGCGGCGGCGTGGGTCACCAGTTACACCTGCGGGGAATATCGGGGTGGGGGAAGCTGTAGGGTTGGATTCTGCAGCTGTGGCCACAAAAGAGGGTGGTGCGGTGGAACAGGCGGCAAGGCAGGATGTCATTAGGTTGGATGATGCTGCTAAATGTGAGATGTATGTGTGTTATGAGGCATTGCTGGGATCTCACCTGAAACCCGAAGTGAAGGAAAAGATATGGAAGGGTGAGTATGTGGAGATGTTCTCACTTCTGCCATTAGAGAAGTTTCACCTGGACAGGGTAAAACCGGATGATTCAAAAAAAGAGGATGAGGAGAAGAAGAGATATAGGCTGATCCCACGGACGTTTGCAAATTGGTTGCAAGCGTTCTCCATCGTGGCTAGTGTTATAGGTCAAAAGAACCCGGAATATTGTTCGGCACTATTTGGTTATCAGGACTCTATAGGGGAAGCATACAGAGTGTACGGGGGCACGGGGTGGCTCAGATATGATGAACAGTTCAGGCAGAGGAGAGCGGTGAGGCCTGGTCTGCGGTGGGATAATAAGGACATAAGCTTATGGATGCGGTTGATGACTGCGCCGAGGGCTTCTAGTCAGTTTTTTCAGGGGGGGGGGGGCGGTGGAACCTCTTCCCCAGGACAATCGGCCGGGAAACAAAAGGGGGTGTGCTGGCAATATAATGAGGGCTCCTGCAAGTTTGGGGGGTCCTGTCGTTTCAAGCATGAGTGCTCCGGTTGCGGAGGCTCCCATACACAGGCTAAATGCTTTAAGCGAGGTAAGGGGCGGGCCGGGGACTCTGGGCAGAAAAGGGAGGACTCCGGTGATGGTGGAAAGGATGCGGCTGTTCCTCGGTAGGTATCCGGACAAGGGGGCGGCAAGGTTGTTGGAGCAAGGGTTTTCAGAGGGGTTTCGCTTTCCATGTTCTTTGCAGGTTATTCCCCCGATCGCACGCAATCTGCGATCGGCCTTGCAGCAACCTGCGGTGGTCGCGGAAAAGCTGCACAAGGAGGTTGCTTTGGGCCGGATGGGGGGTCCTTTCCGGTCCCCTCCCCTGGAGAACTTGGTGGTCTCCCCACTCGGGGTGGTACCTAAGAAGGAGCCCAACAAGTTCCGCCTCATTCACCACCTGTCTTTCCCGAAGGGCAGGTCGGTCAATGACGCTATTGATCCGGAAGCATGTACAGTCAGTTACACTTCCTTTGATGCTGCGGTAGGGTGGGTTCACCGGTATGGCCAGGGGGCGCTGATGGCGAAAACAGACATAGAGGCGGCGTTTAGATTGTTGCCTGTTCACCCGGATAGTTTTCACCTCCTGGGATGTCAGTGGGACAATGAGTTCTATGTGGATAAGTGCTTGCCTATGGGATGCTCCATATCGTGTGCATTGTTCGAACAGTTCAGTTCGTTTGTGGAATGGGTGGTCAGGGATGTGTCGGGGGTGAATTCAATCATTCACTACTTGGACGATTTCCTTTGCGTGGGTCCGGCCTGATTCAGAATCTGTGCTGTGCTCCTGGCCACATTGGAGCACGTTGCAGAGCGGTTTGGGATACCATTGGCACCTGACAAAACGGAGGGACCTCGCACGGTTATCACGTTTTTGGGTATTGTCCTGGATTCGGAGGCCATGGAGTGCCGCCTACCATTGGACAAATTGGAGTCGCTCAAGACTGAGCTGAAGGTCATGATGGGGGTAAGGAAAGTGCAGCTTAGGGTTTTACAGTCGCTACTGGGCAAGCTCAATTTTGCGTGCCGCATTCTGCCAATGGGCAGGGTGTTTTGCAGACGGCTGTCGGCTAGCACGGCTGGGGTACGGTCCCCCACGCACTTTGTGAGTTTGGGCAGAGAACACAAGGCGGACTTGCGGGTTTGGCATTCTTTCTTGGAGTCTTTCAATGGGAGAGCGTTATGGATGTCGGGCCCTATTAGCAATTTTGATTTAGAACTATACACAGATGCGGCTGGGGGGGCAGGTTTTGGGGCTTACTTTCGTGGCAGGTGGAGTGCGGGCCCATGGCCTCAGTCCTGGATGGACGCTGGTTTCACCAAGAATTTGGTTCTGTTGGAACTGTTCCCGGTGGTGCTGGCGGTGGAGTTGTGGGGGGCGTGTTTCAGGGATCTGAAAGTGCGTTTTCATGGGGACAACCTGGGGGTAGTACAAGTCATCAACAAAGTGTCGGCATCTTCCCCCCCGGTGGTGCATCTTCTGCGCCATCTGGTGTTGAGAGGTTTGCAGCTCAATGTGTTTGTGTATGCGGTGCACCTTCCGGGGGTGGACAATGTCATAGCTGATGCGCTGTCTCGCTTTCAGTGGGACAGGTTCCGAGAGTTGGCACCGGAGGCGGAGCAACATGGGGTGCCTTGTCCAGGCTGGCTGTGGAAGATTCCGTTGGAATAGTGTCAGGTTGGATCAAAAAATCGGTGAGTACGGGCACATGGGGGGCGTATGAGAAGGTGTGGTTGGAATGGAAAGAGATGGTTCGGGAAGCAGGAGCGGATCCTGTGGGTCCCAATGTCAGGTTATTGGTGCTGTATTTCCTGGCTAGAAACATGGAGGCCCACGTGTCCAGGTCCAGTTTGGGTAAGAAGATGGCAGGCTTGGCCTTTTTGTTCAAATGGCAAGGTTGCCCCGATTTTACAAAAGATTTTTGGGTGCGGCAGGCACTCAAGGGATATGGGCGGGGGGGGCAGAAGCCGGATGGCAGGCGACCGGTATCGTTTGCTCTATTGGTCAAGATCATGGGGCAGTTACAGGGCTTATGTTCATCCCCATACGAAGTTTTGTTGTTCACGGTGGCATTCTCACTGGCATTCTTTGGAGCATTCAGGATAGGTGAGTTGGTCAGCCCGTCAAAAGCAGTGCACGGGGGGTTGCTTGATAGCGAGGTGGGCTGGACAGAGCAAGGGGTGTCTCTGGTGCTGAGGAGGTCTATGACGGACCAGATGGGCTGAGGTAAGTTGGTCCAGGTTTTTCCGGTCCCAGGTTCCCTGTTGTGCCCGGTAAGGGCAGTAAAAGGGTACTTGGAGGTGCGACCGTCGGGGGTGGGTTCCTTTTTGGTACACGAGGACGGAATCCCACTTTCAAGGTATCAGTTCATTGCGGTGTTCCGGAAGTCCCTTCGGGCTTTGGGACTCAGGGAAAAAGAATTTTCCTCGCACTCTTTTAGGATCGGGGCAGCTACGGAGGTGGCCAGATGTGGGATGGATGAGGAGGCGGTTAAGAAAATAGGCCGCTGGGAATCCAGGAGGTTCCGGCTATACGTACGCCCGCAGCTACTGGTGGGACTGGAATAATGTGGGGGTACATGTCATAGGGCGTTGTTTATGTTTTGGTTTGGGTTCTGTTCGGATTGCTGGGAATATATAAGGGTGATGGGAGATTCTCATGGGGATTGTCTTCTTGCAATTACAGGTCAAATGCAGGCGTTGGTCTGGATACTGGGCCATTCGTTTGTATTCTGGGGGGCTAAGAGAGCCGATGTTCGACATGAGGTTCGGCAGCTGGGGTTCCCAAGACCGGAGGCGTGTGTCCGCTGGCTGGGAGTTCCAGGAATGTTGTGGAGTAAGATGGCTCCGGAGGTGCACCGTTTTGCGCGTTTGGACAGGCCACCTGACGTTCTGGTACTGCATGTAGGTGGCAACGACTTGGGTTTCAGGTCCATGCTAGAAGTGACTCGGGATATGAAGTCTGATTTCCTGAGGCTAAGGATGTCATTCCCGGACATGATTATCGTCTGGTCAGACATGGTGGCACGGGTAGAGTGGAGGGGGGCTAGGTCCGTGGTTGGAATTAACAGGGCCCGGAGGAAAATTAACCGGGGCATGGGCAGGTTTGTGGTACGGAATGGTGGGTTGGTGGTCCGACATTTCGAATTGGAGGTGGATACATGGCGGTATCTACGGAGGGATGGGGTCCATCTGAACGATGTGGGGACTGATTTATGGTCTTTGGGTTTGCAGGATGGGATCCAACGAGCCCTTAGGGTTTGGAGGGGCACCAAAGGGTAAAGGTGTTTTCCCTTCGGTGCGGTTGCGGGTGTTTGGTCTTTGCGGGAGAAGGAAGTACCTCGAAAAAGCAAGTGGTCAGGAACCATCGGTGGTATGGGTTCTGAGGATGGATTCCAGCTAACAGGAGTTTAGCTGGATGAGTTGGATAATGGGGGCACTGCGGTCAGTGGTCGTCTCTGAGTAGCTAATCGGCTTGAGGCCTATGACCATTGGTAAGGTACCGCAGTGTCACGGGATAATAAGAATTTAATATGATGAGGAATATCGGGTTAATATGATTATGGCGAATTTGAGGTTCCTGCAAAGACCAACACTAGGGGGCAATATTTCTGTTATGTTTCTGGGTTTATGTGTTTTGATGGTTAAAGTTTTTGATAACTGATGGAACAGTTATAAAAAAATAAAGGAGGCTGCTACGGCCATGTTTTACTCCAAAACAGCAATGTGTGGTCTCTTTGATTAAGATAAGTAAGGTATGGGGTATAATGTGGTGGGTAGTACTGGAATACATCGGTTATACAATAGTCAAGAGAACCAGCGTGGTAGCCCCGACCAGCGGTGGTGGTGGACCGTTTCGCATGCCCACGCCAGGCCCAGATGGATCCGTAGACGAGAGTTCCGGACATCCCAAGAAAGGCCAAGGTAAGCCGGCTGAGAAGACTTGGTGTGAGGGAGGATGTGTCAGGAAGGCATGGCCTAGCAAGTCTCCGGAGTGTGGATGTTCTGTTTCCACACAGGGCTACATACCCACGGAGGAGTGTGACACTTCTGACTTAGAATCTCTCTCTGATGTGGGAGATGATGTCCAAATTGACGATCTGTTTGCCAAGAAGGGCTGGGACAAGGCGCCGCTTGCTGCATTCCGTGGGTTCCGGAATTCGCCTATGTCCGTGGGTGAGAGCACACCAAGGGTGGAGGCATCAGTGCCTGAAGGAGAATCTATCTCTCAAACTGTTCCCGTATCCCCTGCACCATCTGCATGTGATGCTGGAGTAAAAAGACTGTTGTTGAGGCCTCCAATGCCTAGATTAGAGGTGGCCAAGGCACCGCGCCATCCAGATGCGGTTGTTCTGTCTGGTGAAGGGGACAAGTCAACCATGCCTCCTTTGGCGAGATTACAGAGGCTGTTTGGTCAAAAAGTTGCAGCGGAATATGGATGGGAGTATCCCTACTTGCCGAAGGACCTGTTGTATGAGGTGGAGGTGTGCAGGGAGCGTTGGTACAATGATTTTATTTGGACCCATCTCAAAGTCCCGCACGCTCGCAGATACCTAGCGTGTTCTCCAAAGGCTTCACAGCGTTTCAAAGACTGCAAGGCAGAATGGATGGTGGGAAGACACATCCACGCAGATAAAGTGGTGATCAAACGCAAAGAAGGCGAAGATGTGAAATACCATCTAGAGACTGTAGATCAGCACCTAAAGCCACTAACTCTGCCGCACCCACGTTTCTACCTCTAGGGAGAAAAAGACTCCATTGGTATCATGCTGCTGAACTTTCTGGGGAAATTGTGTTTTGATGTGCCCAGAAGGAAAAAGAAAAGAACTGTTCCTGTTTGTTTCTTCCCGCAAAGAGATCACAGACTCTGGGGTAGATAGTGTTAGGAAAAAGAAAAGAGAAGATGTTCAACGGGTGCAGTTACCGTGATGCTGTTACCAGGTGGCAGTGTTGCGCAACGTTACAATCACTTTTCACGCACCCACTCTTTGGAGAAAGAGGGATTTCTTTTAGGAGAAATTTCTTTTACTCACACACACGAATACATGTGTCAGGATTTTATGTGTTGGTTTCTTTTTTTTTTTCCCTCTGCAGGAGAACATCCCAGCAAGATTTTAGACTCTGGGGAGGTCTTTAGTCAGGATGGGGGGGGGAAAAAGTAAATGTTAAAATGCAACCTTGAAATGTTTGATGTTGTCTTTTGCTCCTCTTTCTGTTACAGGGGCTCAGACACAACTTCACAGTAGGATAGTGTTTCCAAAAGTTTTTGGTTTTTCAATTTGTTAACGGTTTCTGGCCCAAATCATGTCAGCCGTGGAGGATATGGTTTGCTCCAGACACTGGGGACCAGTGTCAAAAGACAGAGGGGAGTATGTAGCGGGTGTTTACTTTCCCGCCAGTAATTTTGAATTTTTGCGGTGACACCAGTGGTGTATCTCCGTCGGTCCACTGGGTGGCGCTGTCACTTTGGGCCGATGGACGAATCATTGCTGGGTCGAATCCTTTTTTGTCTTTTCTCGGCAGCCGTGTGGTGGGGCGGGGAACCCGCTGCGCATGCCGGGGGAAGGTATAAAGGGGCCGGCCATTTTGTCACGGGGTTCGTTGTCCCTGGCACCTTCAGCCTGCGGACGGAGTTCGTGTTTGTCCTCTAGGCGGACTGGGCCTAGAGGACCACCGGAGATCGTGTTCCATCTCAGGCACCTTTAGCCTGAGATGAGGTACTCGGACGGCGGTCCGGAGCTCAGTGCCCAACACTGAGTTCCGCGAGGGAAGGATCCTAGGGTGCTCCGGAGATGGACGCCTGAATCCGAGGTGGACGTAATGGACCGGGGAGAGCACCTCATCTGAAGACCCGGTGCAGCATACTGCCGGTGACGGGTGAGCCTCTTGTCGGAGACCGTCCGGAAGGTGAATTCCCTTGTGCGGAGACCATTGCCCACTCTTTGGAGGAGAGTGGAGGAAAGAACTTGTGTCTGGGCCTATATACACATTCACACCTCCTGTTCTGTTTTGTAAAGCAAGTAAGTCCATGCTATGTTCAAATAAAGGAGTGTTGGACTTGCAACAGTGTGAGGCTCGTTTCCTGGCAGATGACTCTTGAAGGGAGGACCCGATACACAGTGCAGGCCCGAAGGTAAAACAAACTTCTGCTAATACCACTTATACATCTGTGGTGGAGGCCTGGCGTAGCGGCCGCACTCCCTTTCCTATCATACCCCTAGACCAGAGACATTGCGAGCGAGAACTTTAATAGAGGGGATTGGGAGTGTGGTGGGGGTCGGGCGACCCTGACCGCTACATATGTTTAGCCCTAGGGCTAGTTCACACTACATGCGTTCCAATGCTTTTTCTTTTCTGAGTCGAAAACGCATGGAAAGTAGATTACAAGGTTTTCAATGGCATAACTCACGCCAGTGCTTGCAGTTCCAGTGCGTTCTAGTTCTAGAAAACAAGTAGAACATGCTGCATTTTACCTGCACAGAACTGTACTCGAACACAACAAAAAGCATCAAAAACGCACTGGAAAGCACTGGAACACACCAAAACGCATCTAAACTCAGACCCCAGTGCAGTAAAAAAAAAAAAAAAGGAAAAAAAAAAATGCACCAGGAATGCATAAAAAATGTGTTAAAAACGAGCATGCAGAAATGCATCTGGAGTGCATTTTGTGGTGTGACCCGGTCCTTAAAGTGGTTGTAAACCCTTTTAAAATTTTTTTTTTTTTTTAAACGACCTGTAAGAGAAAGGCATAATGAGCTAATATGACTAGCATAATAGCTCATTATGCATCACTTACCTTAGATCGGGGCCCCCAAAGCCGTCCTCGTCTCCCTCTTCAGCCGCAGCCATCTCTGCGGCGATAGCCGGAAGGTTACTTCCGGGTATCGCCGTTCCAGCCAATCACAGCGCCGCTCCGGCGCTGTGATTGGCCGGAGCGGCGGAGACGTCACTCTGCGCATGCGCGCATGAGCTGTCACATTCGGCTACGCCCAGCGATTGCTGGGAAGTAGCCAAATTTGTGAATGGGATTAACCCCATGAATGCGCCGTTGTCTACGGTGCGCATGCGCCGTAGACAGCGGCGCCTGTCATTTAACTAAATATCTCCTAAACCGTGTAGGTTTAGGAGATATTTCTTGCACCTACAGGTAAGCCTTAATCTAGGCTTACCTGTAGGTGCAAGTTGAAAAAGTGGGTTTTGGGGAAAGGAAAAATGCCTCCTTGCAGTGGGTGGGGCTACCTCTGCACTTCAAAAGGTTAAATGCTCATTTAGGTCTAGGAGGCCACAAAAAGCAGTTTTAATTACCTAAGCCTCATTCCCGCTGCTCTTCTTTACTCCCCTACACTCTGGTGGTGGACTGTCCCTTGGCACCCTCATGTCCAATCTAGGGCTGCAAGCTCTCAATTGTACTTGATGACATCAGGGGACTTGAGACTGCTGGAGCCTAGGGGAGAAGAGGCTGTGAAACCGGTCTTGAACTCTAGAGGGAGTCTGCCAGAGTGGAAGATCAGGGAAGTAAAACTGCCTTTTGTGGCCCCCTGGACCTGAACAAGCATTTTATCCTCGCAGTGAAGGGACAGCCCATTTGGGACTGTCCTGGAATTTTTTGTGAAACGATCCCTGCTGAACTGGAGCTGAACAGAACGGATGTCTGTTTTATTTCTCCACCTTGTGACCTGAGGCAGACGTATTCAAGTTAGGTCTATAGACAGTAGACACGTGCATTTAGTTTCGTTCCGAATCGAAATTCGGACAAATTTTTCATTATTCGGACATTCGGATGCATCCGAATTACAATACTAACGAATTTAACCGAATCCGAAATAACGTTTCGAATCGAAAAACCACGTACAAAATTCGAATCGAATTTGAAAACAAATTCTATTCGAATCGAATTTGAAAACAATTCGAATCGAAATCGAAAACAAATTCGAATCGAAATCGAAAAAATATAAATCGATTTCTAAAAAAGAATACAATAAAATAGAATATAAAATAATAACACAATAGAATGAAAATAAAAGAATAGTAAAGAAAAGAATAGAATTTAATAGAATGTAATAAAATATAATAGAAGAATATGACCTTCTTCTGAAATTCTAATTTCAAATAGTATAAATTCGAATTCGAGAATAGATTGGAAAATAACTCAAAACAATGGAAACTAAAATAATATATATTATATTTTATTATAGTCTATTCTTAGTCTATTCTTTTCTATTATTTTCTATTCTAATATCTTCTATTCGAATTTGATCCAAATTTTTATACTAAATTTGAATTTCAGAAGATGGTTTAATATATATATATATATATATATATATATATATTATATTACCATTATTCTAAGATTTCTCTATTCGAATTTGAGTACATTCTATATGAATTTCGAAAATTTCAGAAGATGGTTAGATATATAAATATTATATATATATATATATATATATATATATATATATATATATATATATATAAAACCATTTTCCGAAATTCAAATTTCATATAGAATTAAATCGAATTTGAATAGAAAATATTCAAAACTAAACCATGTTCCGACATTCGAATTTTGTATAGAATGAATTTGAATTCCAATTAGAAAAGATTAGAATAGAAATAGAAAATAGACTAGAAAAACAATAGAACAGAATAGAATAAAATATAATATATATATTATATTTTATTCTATTCTGTTCTATTGTTTTTCTATTCGATTCTTTCCAATATTTTCTATTCTATTCTAATCTTTTCGATTCGATTTTGAATTCATTCTATACGAAATTCGAATTTCGAAAGATGGTTTTCTATATATATATATATATATAAATAACCATTTTCCGAAATTCGAATTTCATATAGAATGAAATAGAATTTGAATAGAAAAGATTACAATAAAATAGAAAAGAATTGCATAGAAAAACAATAGAACAGATCTGTAATTTTTATATATATATATATATATATATATATATATATATATATATATATATTGTTCTGTTTCAGTTTGTCACTCTTCCTTCTCTGGCGCTTGTATTGTAACATGTAAAAAGGTATTAATAAATATTTTATATCCACTGCAATTGTTCTTCTTTGTTACCATGGGCTTCATTTAAAGTCCCACCCTTCCCCCTTGGTGCAATTTTGCAGCCTCACCGGCTTCCTTTTTTTCTCCTTTTTCTCAATATGACAGGGATGGAGGTTCAGAGCCCTACCCGGTCCTGACCTCGCGAAAAGTCCCATTTCCCTCACCTCCATTTTTTCTTATTCATTAATTCAGGGATGGAAGCTCATGGTAACATCCAAAGTTTTTTATCCTGTTCTTTAATAGTCTGCCCTAAAAATAGTGGTCTACACTTGTTTTTCCCTTTTTATTTTGCGTACTTTCTATACCTATTTACATTCTCATCCTTTGCCATCTAGCTTTACCATTAGTTCCTTTCTTTCATCTCTTTACTAGTGTGCATTGGCCCCTATGGGGACACTGTGTGCTGCCCGGTCTTGTCGATTCGGGAGCTGCGATGCGCACTGTAGGAGTTCCTCCTCCCGCCCCCTCTTTTGGGCGGTCGGGGGGTGGACGCGCCGTCACTGCGCATCGACGTCACACCTACATGCCGGATGTGCGGCGTCCTGGTGACGCCATCCCTCCAGCGGTACTCTATCTCACAGACCTGGGTGGGGGCGTGTTGGGGCTGACTGCCGGGCGAATCACCGCCTGGGTGCCGGCCTCTCCACGAGCCCCCCCCTCTCCCTTACGCCTGTGCGTGTGACGTTGGGGGCTTGGTCGGCGGCGGTGCGCATTTATGGGCAGCTCCCCTGGCTGGGTCTGGACCGCTCCGAGCCCTCCTGCACATCACTCCTCACGTCCCAGCACTGCTGGAGCTGAGGGACTCTCCTAGCTGCCAGGGGAAGAACTCCTCCAGTGAGAGTGGAGGGGAAGCGAAGGGAAAGGAAAGACAGATTCTGGTGGTAGGGGACTCAATTCTTAGAAGGACAGAGAGGGCAATCTGTAACAAAGACCTGAAGCGCCGAACTGTATGTTGTCTACCGGGCGCTCGGGTTCGGCACATCACGGATCTGGTGGACAGATTACTGGGAGGGGCTGGGGAAGACCCAGCTGTCATGGTGCACGTTGGCACCAATGACAAAGTCAGAGGCAGATGGAGTGTCCTAAAGAACGATTTTAGGGACTTGGGAGCTAAATTGAGGAAAAGGACCTCCAAGGTAGTATTCTCGGGAATACTACCGGTACATCGAGCCACACCAGAAAGGCAGAGGGAGATTAGGGAAGTGAACAAGTGGCTGAAGAGCTGGTGTAGTAAGGAGGGGTTTGGGTTCCTGGAGGACTGGGCCGACTTCTCAGTCGATAACCAGTACTATAGAAGGGACGGACTGCACCTAAATGAGGAGGGTGCAGATCAGCTGGGAATAAGGATGGCCAAAACGTTAGAGGGGTTTTTAAACTAGGTGACAGGGGGGAGGGTCCAGAGATAGTGAGAGTCAGCGGGGAACATATTCTAAAGGGTAGTATTAGGGGCATTAGTGGTAGGGTAACCAAAGAACATAAACCCAAGGTAAGTATAGTAGCAAGTCCTTGTTGCAATCTGGGAACACCCAAGAGGATAGTATGTGACCGGTCAAATAATATTAATGCATTAAAGTGTCTGTTCACCAATGCCAGAAGTCTGCCAAGCAAAATAGGTGAGTTGGAAGCTCTGGTGCATGAGGAGAGCTATGATGTAATCGGTATTGCTGAAACTTGGCTTCATTCCTCACATGACTGGGCTATTAATATTCCTGGCTATGGACTCTTTCGGAAAGACAGGGTAAAAAGGAAGGGTGGAGGGGTCTGTCTCTATGTGAGAAGTGATCTCAAAGCGAGTGTGAAAAAGGACCTGGTGGATGGAGAGTGTGATGAGTCTGAAGCATTATGGGTGGAACTGCATACAGATGTGCGTAGTTCAAAGCTAATCATTGGAGTTTGTTATAGACCACCCAATGTTAATGAGGAGTTAGAGACTCAGCTCCTTGCACAGATGGAAAGGGCTGCAAGGGCTGGGACGGTGATAATAATGGGGGATTTTAACTACCCAGAAATTGACTGGAGTAATGGAACTGCTGGGACAGTTAAAGGGCAAAAATTTATAAACCTATTGCAGGACAATTTTATGGTCCAGTTTATTGAGGCCCCAACTAGGAATGATGCTCTGTTGGACCTGGTAATCTCAAACCATGCAGAGCGTATTACTAATGTTCAGATAAAGGAACACCTGGGTAGCAGTGACCATAACATGATTTCATTTGATGTTAGTTGTAAGCAAAAATCACATACAGGAAAGATAAAAACACTTAATTTCAAGAGAGAAAATTTTCCAAGGATGAGCGCTGCTCTCCAGGACTTAGACTGGGAAGGAATATTGGCATCAACGGGCACAGAACAGAAATGGGAATTCTTCAAAAAGACTGTTTGTGAACTCACTGCAAAGTATATTCCCATGGGCAATAAGTTTAAAAGGCTAAAAATAAAACCTATGTGGCTCACTGCCAAAGTTAAAAAAGCTATAAACTATAAGAAAAGAGCTTTTAAAAAATATAAAAATGAGGGAACACTAGTGTCATTTAAATGTTACAAAGAATATAACAGGATATGTAAAAAGGAAATCAAGGATGCAAAAATTCAAAATGAACGACAGATTGCAAAAGATAGTAGGACAAACCCCAAAAAATTCTTCAAATATATTAATAGTAAAAAGGTCAAGTCTGAGCATGTAGGCCCTTTACAAAATAATCTAGAGTGGGTGACTGGGGACAAAGAGAAGGCTAATTTATTACATACTTTCTTCAGTTCTGTGTATACAAAGGAGCATGGGGGAGCTCATGTCCAAAATGGGGGTGGTAGTGACACAGCCCCAAATCCACAATGGCTCAAAAGTGATATGGTCCAGAAATATTTAGATGGAATAAAGGTGGATAAAGCACCTGGACCAGATGGCATACACCCACGGATCCTAAAAGAATTGAGCTCTGTAATTTCAAAGCCATTGTATTTAATTTTTAGGGACTCATTAATGACAGGAATAGTACCACTGGATTGGCGCAGGGCCAATGTGGTGCCTATATTAAAAAGGGAATTAAGTCTTTACCAAGTAACTATAGACCTGTTAGTTTAACTTCTATAGTTGGGAAAATACTGGAGAGATTAATAAAAGACCACATAGATGAGTTCTTGCTGGAAAAAAACTATTTAAGCAACAGACAGCATGGATTCATGAAAGACAGAAGTTGTCAAACAAACCTGATTTCTTTTTATGAAGAGGTAAGTAAGACCTTGGACAGAGGGGTGGCAGTGGACGTGGTATACTTGGATTTTGCAAAAGCGTTCGATACTGTTCCCCACACACGGCTCATGTGTAAGGTAAAGTCTACAGGATTGGAAATATCAGTTTGTAAATGGATAGAAAACTGGCTAAAAGACAGAATTCAGAGAGTAGTGGTTAATGATTCTTACTCTGAATGGTCCAAGGTTATCAGTGGTGTACCCCAAGGTTCAGTGCTGGGACCCTTACTTTTTAATATGTTTATAAATGATATTGGGTCTGAGATCAAAAGTAACATTTCTGTCTTTGCAGATGACACCAAGCTATGCAGTGGAATGACGTCCTTACAGGATGTCACCAATTTACAAGCCGACCTCAATGCTCTGTCTAATTGGGCGACTATGTGGCAGATGAGGTTTAATGTTGATAAATGTAAAGTTATGCACTTGGGGGCCAATAATATGAATGCATCATACATACTAGGGGGAGTACAACTGGGGGGATCCGTAGTGGAGAAGGATCTGGGGGTTTTGGTAGATCATAAGCTCAATAATGGCATGCAATGCCAAGCTGCGGTTTCCAAAGCGAGCAAAGTCCTTTCTTGTATTAAGAGAAGTATGGTCTCCAGAGAGAGAGATATCATTTTGCCCCTGTTCAAATCATTAGTAAGACCTCATCTGGAATATGCAGTTCAGTTTTGGGCCCCAGTTCTCAAAAAGGATATTGGGGAACTGGAGAAAGTGCAGAGAAGGGCAACCAAACTGATAAGAGGCATGGAGGAGCTCAGCTATGAGGAGAGATTAGAGGAACTGAATTTATTCTCTCTTGAGAAGAGGAGATTAAGGGGGGATATGATCAACATGTACAAATATATAAGGGGTCCATATAGTGAACTTGGTGTTCAGTTATTCACTTTACGGTCAACACAAAGGACAAGGGGGCACTCTTTGCGTCTAGAGGAAAAGAGATTTCACCTCCAAATACGGAAAGGTTTTTTCACAGTAAGAGCTGTGAAAATGTGGAATAGACTCCCTGCAGAGGTGGTTCTGGCCAGCTCAGTAGATTGCTTTAAGAAGGGCCTGGATTCTTTCTTAAATGTACATAATATAACTGGGTACTGACATTTATAGGTAAAGTTGATCCAGGGAATATCCGATTGCCTCTCGGGGGATCAGGAAGGAATTTTTTCCCCTGCTGTAGCAAATTGGATCATGCTCTTCTGGTTTTTTTTTGCCTTCCTCTGGATCAACTGTGGGTATAGAATTGGGTATATGGGATTGTACGATATATGTTTATTTTTTTTTATTTTATTTTTTTACGGTTGAACTGGATGGACTTGTGTCTTTTTTCAACCTGACTAACTATGTAACTATGTAACTATGTAACTATGTCCCTCCTGGATTGGACGTCTCTTTCCACTCCAAGCACCAGGTAACTCACTTCACTGTTCACCCTTCCTTCACTTCTCCTTTCCCCCACCTTCCTCTTCAACCACTTGGTGCTGTGTGGTTGGCTTTGTCCATAGCCCTCCACTGGCACCCCACTTCCTATCACCATCCCACACTTCCTTCCTTGGATTGCACTTCTCTCATTCCTTCCCCACTGGCACTTCACTGTACCTCTCACTCTCCTTCACTTTCCCTTCCCTCATCTCCCCCTCATAGTCATCCGGTGTGTTGGGGTCGGCCTTCTCCATGGTCCTCCACCTACACCCCCATCTATTACTTTCACCATTGCTGCACACTCACATTTCAATATTCCAATTTTTTACCCACTCCAATCAGCTACTTTAGGTTCCATTACACTCATACTCACTATTTATATCTTTATGCCCCCCCCTATCAGGATTGCTCGGTGTGCCCGGATCCGCCTGTGGCGCTGTTCGTGGTGGCGCCTCTGCTGAACACGCCCCCTCAGCTCCCGATATCGACCCCCCTTGAGTGGTCCACAGTCCCTGCTGGTGTGCCATTTATTGCACATACACATGTAAGTGATACTTTTTTTTACCTTGGGATGGCTGCTTGATTGCATCCATCCATCCTTATACTAACATAAGCTAGTTTACTCAGCAATGCATTTTTCATTGCAGAAACTTCATACACCTGCTCCTGAAGAGCTGTTTCAAGCCGCGAAACGCGTCAAGCTACCTGTTTAGCAAGTTATGTGCCAATTCTATCCACAGGGATTAGTCAATATTAGACCATGCAGATTGTATGCTTCCTAAAATTATACCCAATTTTTGAACATAGGTGGACCCTTTTACCTATTATGTGTACATTGTTTTCAGACATGTTGCCGCCTGGCATTACCGTGTCAGAAGCTGGCATTTGCCAGTATGCAATCCTTTACATTATATACAGACATGTTGCCGCCTGGCATTACCGTGTCAGGTACTGGCATCCGCCACTGTGCAATTGATGTATTGTTTTATGTAACCCATGTATTGTAACATGTAAAAAGGTATTAATAAATATTTTATATCCACTACAATTGTTCTTCTTTGTTACCATGGGCTTCATTTAAAGTCCCACCCTTCCCCCTTGGTGCAATTTTGCAGCATCACCGGCTTCCTTTTTTGCTCCTTTTTTTCAATATATATATATATATTGTGACAGCAGGAAGGTAAAGTCACCTGGTTCCATCCAGGGGGGTAGATATATTTCGCCCAGATTCAGGCTTTACGCCGACTTATACAACTAGGTGGAGAGTTGTATAAGCCCAGCTGAGGCTAGTGGGCTCATGGATGACTCATACCTCTAGGGAGAGTGTGGGGCGTCGTGCAGACAGGGAGTTGATGAGACCAGCTGAAGCTTGTCAGCTCATTTAGGCCTCTATAAGAACTCCCAGATTCATTAGGTGTTTGCTCATGCCTGGAACCAGACCTGTGTGGACTGTCTAGGGAGAGTGAACCCCTGTGCGGTGAGACAAAGCCTGTGTGGCTATTTGCTTGGACATTTAAAACCAGGGACTTAGGGACTAGGACAGCACTAGGCTGATCCCAGTTGTTAGTTAGGAAACCTGTATGTTTAGTCAGAGGTCAAGTTGACCAGGATTTATTTTATTTATGTTTCTTTTGCTTTGCTGTGTTTTGTCACTGTAAATAGAAAATAAACCGCACCTTTTTGATTTTGAAAACCACAACCTCCGTTTGCTGGGCCTGTTTTTGTGTGGGGAGCCCATCCCGGGGGTCACACACACCCGCTGCCGAGCTAACCCCCTCACAGTTGGTGGAGAACCAGTGGCAGTTTTTTTTAAGCCAGCATGGAGGAGATACTGAAACAGCTGGCTCTAGCAAATGCCAATCAACAGCAGACAAATGCAGGTTTGCAAAGGAGCCTTGCAGCCCAGCAGCAAGCTCATCAACAGAGCCTTGCAGCCCAGCAGCAAGCTCACCAACAGAGTCTGGAAGCTCAGCAACAAGCCCAGCAGCAATCTGAGGCCCGCTTCATAGACCTGTTACAGAAGCAAGAGCAGAGACTACAACAAATGGAAGCAGTAATGCAGCAACGTCCGCAGACCAGTGAGGAAAGCCGTCCCACTAATACCGCGTCCTTTGGGGTGAGTCGTTTATTGACAAAAATGACTGGAGAGGATGATCCAGAGGTATTTTTGACCACATTTGAAAGGACCGCTGAAAGAGAAAAGTGGCCTGAGGAGCAGTGGGCTGGACTGGTGGCTCCTCTGTTAACTGGTGAATCGCAGAAAGCTTACTATGACCTAGAGCCTAACCAAGCAAAAGACTATGTGATGCTAAAAGCTGAAATTTTGGCAAGGCTGGGTGTCACCCAGGCTGTCCGGGCTCAGCGTGTGCATAACTGGACTTTCCAGCTTGGAAAACCCCCCAGGTCTCAAATGTATGATCTCATTCACCTGAGCAGAAAGTGGCTACAGCCAGAGACTTTGTCCGCACCAAAGATTGTGGAACGTGTTGTAATGGATCGGTTTTTGAGAGCTCTTCCTACTGCCATCCAAAAGTGGGTAAGCCATGGAGACCCAGAGACGGCCGATGGTCTTGTGGATCGTGTGGAGAAATACTTGGCTACAGAGAACCTGACGGCCTCTTCCAGAGACACTCGGACTTTCCACCCTAAGACCAGACCATCCCCAGGGGCGGATAAGAGGATTCCAAGGGGTGAGGGTGGAGAGAGTGAGAGGGTGGGAGCTCTACCCCAAGTTTGGCGAGAACAGCCTGGGAAATCAGCGGCTCAAGAGGCGGCAAGAAGGATCGTTTGCTACCGCTGCTGGCAAGCGGGACATATTGCAGCCAATTGCCCGGTTGTGGAGGAACCCATGCAGTGTGACTTTCTGACGGGCAGACGTCAGTCGCTGTGTGCGACAGTCGCATGCACTGCCATTCGAGGAACTGAGAAACATTTATGCAAAATGTGTGTTAATGGTAGAAATGTTGTGGTATTGCTGGATTCAGGTAGCCTTGTGACCCTGATAAAGGCTGAGTTAGTTAAAACAGAGGTCTTTGGGAATAGCAAGGTAGCTGTTATTTGTGTGCATGGGGACACCCGAGAGTATCCAGTGACTACAGTGTGTTTCGAGACCCCCAAAGGTACCCTCTCTCATCCAGTGGGCTTAGTATCTCAGTTACCGCATGACGCCATTGTGGGAAGGGATTTTCAGAAGTTCTGGGAACTGTGGGATGATCCTGAGCCCCCCACTGGTGCCCCTATGTACCAGGACTGTGATAGCCAGAACTCCCCTGAGAGTGGTGAGGACTCTCCGGAATTTCCCTTATCAGTATTGGCAGGGGAGACTCAAGAAACTGGAGAGGAGCCCACCTCCTCAGACGAAAACCTACCGTCTGTGGAGTTTTCTGATCTTGAGGTTCACAGCGAAAACTTTGCCACAGAACAGTTGAAAGACCCCGCCCTAATAAAGGCACGGGAAAACGTAGTGAAAATAGATGGCGAGTTAGTGAACCCAGATAATACCTGCACTTACCCATACTTCAGCGTAGAGAAGGACCTACTGTATCGGGTGGCAAAAAGGGCAGAAGAAACCGTTGAGCAGCTTGTGGTGCCCAAACCTTACAGGAAGTTGGTGTTGGAGTTGGCCCATGGGCACATTCTTGGAGGTCATCTGGGGACAGAGAAAACCCGAGAGAGGGTATTACAGAGATTCTATTGGCCGGGGGTGATGAAGGACATAGAAAATTATTGTTCCTCCTGCCCTGTGTGTCAGAGGTCGGCCCCGATGCCACATTTCCGTAGCCCGCTGGTCCCTCTACCCATCATTGAGGTCCCGTTTGAGAGGATCGCCATGGATTTGGTAGGTCCTATAATCAAGTCCGCTAGGGGGCACCAGTACATATTAGTTATAATGGACTATGCCACCCGTTATCCAGAAGCGATCCCTCTCCAAAATACCTCGGCAAAAACCATAGCCAAAGAGCTATCTCTTGTGTTTAGCCGGGTGGGTATTTGTAAAGAACTGCTTACGGACCAAGGTACACCCTTTATGTCCCGGGTTATGAAGGAGCTGTGTAAATTGTTCAAAGTGACGCAATTACGTACATCTGTGTATCACCCCCAAACCGATGGGCTGGTTGAAAGATTCAACAAAACCCTAAAACAAATGTTGAAGAAAGTGGTGGATAGAGATGGAAAGGATTGGGACTGTCTACTTCCTTATCTGATGTTTGCTATTAGGGAGGTGCCCCAATCCTCTACGGGATTCTCCCCCTTTGAGTTACTGTATGGGAGACACCCAAGAGGGCTGTTGGATATTGCCAAGGAAACTTGGGAAAGTGAGAGTTCTCCCCACAGGAGTGTGATTGAGCATGTCGCCCTGATGCAAGACCGAATTGCACAGGTAATGCCCATCGTGAAGGAACATTTGGCCCAAGCGCAGTTAGCACAGCAGAGAGTGTACAACCGTGGAGCCAAGACCCGTACCTTTTCCCCGGGGGATAGGATACTGGTACTTGTCCCTACGGTTGAAAGTAAATTCCTTGCCAAATGGCAAGGCCCCTATGAGATAATGGAAAAAGTGAGCGAAGTGAATTACAAGGTCAGACAACCAGGAAGGCGAAAGCCCGAACAGATCTATCACGTTAATCTGTTGAAAGCC
The DNA here is from genome assembly GCA_029206835.1 of Rana muscosa. Taxonomy (NCBI): domain Eukaryota; kingdom Metazoa; phylum Chordata; class Amphibia; order Anura; family Ranidae; genus Rana; species Rana muscosa. Next base: position 95,965,000 of record CM055128.1, read on the forward strand.
TGGAGGGATAGAGAGTCCCTAGTCGCAGACACTTGGTCACCAGCTCAAACTGGTTGCGTGATTCCTGAGGTTGGAATAGCAGCCACCTTGTCACAACCCCAACAACAGGAGGTTAAGGAGTTTGTGCTTCGCAACAAGGAGGTATTCTCTGAGCTGCCGGGACAAACATCTGGGGTAGAGCATGACATCATTACCCCGCCCGGTGAAAGGGTGAAGTTAAAACCCTATCGGATCCCAGAGGCCCGACGGGAGGCAATACGGGAGGAAGTACAGAAAATGCTGAACTTAGGGGTGATAGAGGAGTCCCAAAGTGATTGGTCTAGTCCCATTGTGTTGGTGCCTAAACCGGATGGGAGCTGGCGATTTTGTAACGATTTTCGTCAGTTGAACAAAGTTACAAAATTTGACACCTACCCCATGCCACGTATAGATGAGTTGATCGACCGGCTGGGAACAGCCCGATACATGACGACTCTTGACCTCACAAAAGGGTATTGGCAAATCCCCCTGGCCAAGTCGGCCAAAGAGAAAACCGCATTTGTAACCCCAGACGGGGCGTTCCAATATAAAAGAATGCCGTTCGGGTTACAGAATGCGCCGGCCACATTCCAGCGGAAAATGGACCAGATGCTGAGGCCCCATCGGAAGTATGCTGCGGCTTACCTGGATGACGTAATTGTCCATAGCACAGATTGGGCCTCACATCTGCCAAAAGTGCAAGCAGTCCTGGACTCTGTTCGGGAAGCGGGGTTTACGGCTAACCCCAAGAAGTGTACCATTGGGCAGGAGGAGGCCAAATATCTTGGGTACACCATTGGGAGGGGAGTAATAAAACCCCAACTCAACAAAGTCGAGGCCATCCAGAGTTGGCCACGTCCCAACAGCAAGAAGCAGGTACGAGCCTTTCTGGGAATCGCTGGGTATTATCGGCGATTCATTCCCCACTTTGCTTCTAAGGCTGTGCCCCTAACCAACCTGACGAAGGGGAAAGGGTCGGTCATGATTAAATGGACCCCCGAGGCTGAGGCAGCATTCCAATTCTTGAAACAAGCCTTATGTAGCCAGCCAGTGTTGTACTCACCCGACTTCTCTAAAGACTTTGTCGTACAAAGTGATGCGTCAGATGTGGGGTTAGGAGCAGTATTGTCCCAGGTCTGGAACGGGGAAGAGCACCCAGTCATTTACCTCAGCAGGAAGTTGAAGTCCCATGAGGTAAATTACACCACCGTTGAAAAGGAGTGTTTAGCGGTGAAGTGGGCTCTAGATTCCCTTCGGTACTACCTGCTAGGTAGGCACTTTGACATGGTTACGGATCACGCTCCGTTAAAGTGGATGGCTCAAAACAAGGAAACAAATAGAAGAGTGAATAGGTGGTTCCTGGCCCTCCAGGAATTCAACTTCACAGTAAAGCATCGCCCTGGCGTTCAAATGGGGAATGTGGATGCTTTGTCTCGAGTACATGAATGCCTGATTGCTGGTGTTCCAACCCCGAGGTTAAAACAAGAGGGGGGGGGTATGTGACAGCAGGAAGGTAAAGTCACCTGGTTGCATCCAGGGGGGTAGATATATTTCGCCCAGATTCAGGCTTTACGCCGACTTATACAACTAGGTGGAGAGTTGTATAAGCCCAGCTGAGGCTAGTGGGCTCATGGATGACTCATACCTCTAGGGAGAGTGTGGGGCGTCGTGCAGACAGGGAGTTGATGAGACCAGCTGAAGCTTGTCAGCTCATTTAGGCCTCTATAAGAACTCCCAGATTCATTAGGTGTTTGCTCATGCCTGGAACCAGACCTGTGTGGACTGTCTAGGGAGAGTGAACCCCTGTGCGGTGAGACAAAGCCTGTGTGGCTATTTGCTTGGACATTTAAAACCAGGGACTTAGGGACTAGGACAGCACTAGGCTGATCCCAGTTGTTAGTTAGGAAACCTGTATGTTTAGTCAGAGGTCAAGTTGACCAGGATTTATTTTATTTATGTTTCTTTTGCTTTGCTGTGTTTTGTCACTGTAAATAGAAAATAAACCGCACCTTTTTGATTTTGAAAACCACAACCTCCGTTTGCTGGGCCTGTTTTTGTGTGGGGAGCCCATCCCGGGGGTCACACACACCCGCTGCCGAGCTAACCCCCTCACAATATATATATATATATATATATATATATATATATATAAATAACCATTTTCCGAAATTCGAATTTCATATAGAATGAAATAGAATTTGAATAGAAAAGATTACAATAAAATAGAAAAGAATTGCATAGAAAAACAATAGAACAGATCTGTAAAAAAAAAAAATATATATATATATATATATATATATATTGTGACAGCAGGAAGGTAAAGTCACCTGGTTTCATCCAGGGGGGTAGATATATTTCTCCCAGATTCAGGCTTTATGCCGACTTATACAACTAGGGAGTTGATGAAGCCCAGCTGAGGCTAGTGGGCTCATGGATGACTCATACCTCTAGGGAGAGGGCTGGGCGTCGTGCAGGCAGGGAGTTGATGAGACCAGCTGAAGCTTGTCAGCTCGTTTAAGGCCTCTATAAAAACTCCCAGATTCATTAGGTGTTTGCTCATGCCTGGACCCAGACCTGTGTGGACTGTCTAGGGAGAGTGAACCCCTGTGCGGTGAGAAAAAGCCTGTGTGGCTATTTGTTTGGACATTTACTAAACCAGGGACTTAGGGACTAGGACAGCACCAGGCTGATCCCAGTTGTTAGTTTAGGAAACCTGCATGTTTAGTCAGAGGTCAAACTGACCAGGATTTATTTTGTTTATGTTTCTTTTTGGCTTTGCTGTGTTTTTTTTTGTCACTGTACATAGAGAAATAAACCGCACCTTTTGATTTTGAAAACCACAACCTCCGTCTGCTGGCCCTGTTTTTGTGTGGGGAGCCCAACCAGGGGGTCACACACACCCGCTACCGAGTTAACCCCCTCACAGTTGGTGGAGAACCAGTGGCAGTTTTTTTTAAGCCAGCATGGAGGAGATACTGAAACAGCTGGCTCTAGCAAATGCCAATCAACAGCAGACAAATGCAGGTTTGCAAAGGAGCCTTGCAGCCCAGCAGCAAGCTCATCAACAAGCCCAGCAGCAATCTGAGGCCCGCTTCATAGACCTGTTACAGAAGCAAGAGCAGAGACTACAACAAATGGAAGCAGTAATGCAGCAACGTCCGCAGACCAGTGAGGAAAGCCGTCCCACTAATACCGCGTCCTTTGGGGTGAGTCGTTTATTGACAAAAATGACTGGAGAGGATGATCCAGAGGTATTTTTGACCACATTTGAAAGGACTGCTGAAAGAGAAAAGTGGCCTGAGGAGCAGTGGGCTGGACTGGTGGCTCCTCTGTTAACTGGTGAATCGCAGAAGGCTTACTATGACCTAGAGCCTGACCAAGCAAAAGACTATGTGATGCTAAAAGCTGAAATATTGGCAAGGCTGGGTGTCACCCTGGCTGTCCGGGCTCAGCGTGTGCATAACTGGACTTTCCAGCTTGGAAAACCCCCCAGGTCTCAAATGTATGATCTCATTCACCTGAGCAGGAAGTGGCTACAGCCAGAGACTTTGTCCGCACCAGAGATTGTGGAACGTGTTGTAATGGATCGGTTTTTGAGAGCTCTTCCTACTGCCATCCAAAAGTGGGTAAGCCATGGAGACCCAGAGACGGCCGGTGGTCTTGTGGATCGTGTAGAGAAATACTTGGCTACAGAGAACCTGACGGCCTCTTCCAGAGACTCTCGGACTTTCCACCCTAAGACCAGACCATCCCCAGGGGCGGATAAGAGGATTCCAAGGGGTGAGGGTGGAGAGAGTGAGAGGGTGGGAGCTCTACCCAAAGTTTGGCGAGAACAGCCTGGGAAGTCAGGGGCTCAAGAGGCAGCCAAATGGATTGTTTGCTACCGCTGCCGGCAAGCGGGACATATTGCAGCAAATTGCCCGGTTGTGGAGGAACCCATGCAATGTGACTTTCTGATGGACAGACGTCAGTCGCTGTGTGCGACAGTCGCATGCACTGCCATTCGGGGAACTGAGAAACATTTATGCAAAATGTGTATTAATGGTAGAAATGTTGTGGTATTACTGGATTCAGGTAGCCTTGTGACCCTGATAAAGGCTGAATTAGTTAAAACAGAGGTCTCTGGGAATAGCAAGGTAGCTGTTATTTGTGTGCATGGGGACACCCAAGAGTATCCAGTGACTACAGTGTGTTTCGAGACCCCCAAAGGTACCCTCTCTCATCCAGTGGGGTTAGTATCTCAATTACCGCATGATGCCATTGTGGGAAGGGATTTTCCGAAGTTCTGGGAACTGTGGGATGATCCTGAGCCCCCCACTGGTGCCCCTATGTACCAGGAATGTGATAGCCAGAACTCCTCTGAGAGTGGTGAGGACTCTCCAGAATTTCCCTTGTCAGTATTGGCAGGGGAGACTCAAGAAACTGGAGAGGAGCCCACCTCCTCAGACGAAAACCTACCGTCTGTGGAGTTTTCTGATCTGGAGGTTCACAGGGAAAATTTTGCCACAGAACAGTTAAAAGATCCCGCCCTAATAAAGGCACGGGAAAACGTAGTGGAAATAGATGGCGAGTTAGTGAACCCAGATAATACCTGCACTTACCCATACTTCAGCGTAGAGAAGGACCTACTGTATCGGGTGGCAAAAAGGGCAGAAGAAACCGTTGAGCAGCTTGTGGTGCCCAAAACTTACAGGAAGTTGGTGTTGGAGTTGGCCCATGGGCACATTCTTGGAGGTCATCTGGGGACAGAGAAAACCCGAGAGAGGGTATTACAGAGATACTATTGGCCTGGGGTGATGAAGGACATAGAAAATTATTGTTCCTCCTGCCCTGTGTGTCAGAGGTCGGCCCCGATGCCACATTTCCGTAGCCCACTGGTCCCTCTACCCATCATTGAGGTCCCGTTTGAGAGAATCGCAATGGATTTGGTAGGTCCTATAATCAAGTCCGCTAGGGGGCACCAGTACATATTGGTTATAATGGACTATGCCACCCGTTATCCAGAAGCGATCCCTCTCAGAAATACCTCGGCCAAAACCATAGCCAAAGAGCTATCTCTTGTTTTTAGCCGGGTGGGTATTTGTAAAGAACTGCTTACGGACCAAGGTACACCCTTTATGTCCCGGGTTATGAAAGAGCTGTGTAAATTGCTCAAAGTGACGCAATTGCGTACATCTGTGTATCACCCCCAAACCGATGGGCTGGTTGAAAGATTCAACAAAACCCTAAAACAAATGTTGAAGAAAGTGGTGGATAGAGATGGAAAGGATTGGGACTGTCTACTTCCTTATTTGATGTTTGCTATTAGGGAGGTGCCCCAATCCTCTACGGGATTCTCCCCCTTTGAGTTACTGTATGGGAGACACCCAAGAGGGCTGTTGGATATTGCCAAGGAAACTTGGGAAAGTGAGAGTTCTCCCCACAGGAGTGTGATTGAGCATGTCGCCCTGATGCAAGATCGAATTGCACAGGTAATGCCCATCGTGAAGGAACATTTGGCCCAAGCGCAGTTGGCACAGCAGAGAGTGTACAACCGTGGAGCAAAGACCCGTACCTTTTCCCCGGGGGATAGGATATTGGTACTTGTCCCTACGGTTGAAAGTAAATTCCTTGCCAAATGGCAAGGCCCCTACGAGATAATGGAAAAAGTGAGCGAAGTGAATTACAAGGTCAGACAACCAGGAAGGCGAAAGCCCGAACAGATATATCACGTTAATCTGTTGAAAGCCTGGAGGGATAGAGAGTCCCTAGTCGCAGAAACTTGGTCACCAGCTTAAACTGGTTGCGTGATTCCGGAGGTTGGAATAGCAGCCACCTTGTCACAACCCCAACAACAGGAGGTTAAGGAGTTTGTGCTTCGCAACAAGGAGGTGTTCTCTGAGCTGCCGGGACAAACATCTGGGGTAGAGCATGATATTATTACCCCGCCCGGTGAAAGGGTGAAGTTAAAACCCTATCGGATCCCAGAGGCCCGACGGGAGGCAATACGGGAGGAAGTACAGAAAATGCTGAACTTAGGGGTGAAAGAGGAGTCCCAAAGTGATTGGTCTAGTCCCATTGTGTTGGTGCCTAAACCGGATGGGAGCTGGCGATTTTGTAACGATTTTCGTCAGTTGAACAAAGTTACAAAATTTGACACCTACCCCATGCCACGTATAGATGAGTTGATCGACCGGCTGGGAACAGCCCGATACATGACGACTCTTGACCTCACAAAAGGGTATTGGCAAATTCCCCTGGCCAAGTCGGCCAAAGAGAAAACCGCATTTGTAACCCCAGACGGGGCGTTCCAATATAAGAGAATGCCGTTCGGGTTACAGAATGCGCCGGCCACATTCCAGCGGAAAATGGACCAGATACTGAGGCCCCATCGGAAGTATGCTGCGGCTTACCTGGATGACGTAATTGTCCATAGCACAGATTGGGCCTCACATCTGCCAAAAGTGCAAGCAGTCCTAGACTCTATCCGGGAAGCGGGGTTTACGGCTAACCCCAAGAAGTGTACCATTGGGCAGGAGGAGGCCAAATATCTTGGGTACACCATTGGCAGGGGAGTGATAAAACCCCAACTCAACAAAGTCGAGGCCATCCAGAGTTGGCCACGTCCCAACAGCAAGAAGCAGGTACGGGCCTTTCTGGGAATCGCGGGTTATTATCGGCGCTTCATTCCCCACTTTGCTTCTAAGGCTGTGCCCCTAACCAACCTGACGAAAGGGAAAGGGTCGGTCATGATTAAATGGACCCCCGAGGCTGAGGCAGCATTCCAATTCTTGAAACAAGCCTTATGTAGCCAGCCAGTGTTGTACTCACCCGACTTCTCTAAAGACTTTGTCGTACAAAGTGATGCGTCAGATGTGGGGTTAGGAGCAGTATTGTCCCAGGTCTGGAACGGGGAAGAGCACCCAGTCATTTACCTCAGCAGGAAGTTGAAGTCCCATGAGGTAAATTACGCCACGGTTGAAAAGGAGTGTTTAGCGGTGAAGTGGGCTCTAGATTCCTTTCGGTACTATCTGCTAGGTAGGCACTTTGACATGGTTACGGATCACGCTCCGTTAAAGTGGATGGCTCAAAACAAGGAGACAAATAGAAGAGTGAATAGGTGGTTCCTGGCCCTACAGGAATTCAACTTCACAGTAAAGCATCGCCCTGGCGTTCAAATGGGGAATGTGGATGCTTTGTCTCGAGTACATGAATGCCTGATTGCTTGTGTTCCAACCCCAAGGTTAAAACAAGAGGGGGGGTATGTGACAGCAGGAAGGTAAAGTCACCTGGTTGCATCCAGGGGGGTAGATATATTTCTCCCAGATTCAGGCTTTATGCCGACTTATACAACTAGGGAGTTGATGAAGCCCAGCTGAGGCTAGTGGGCTCATGGATGACTCATACCTCTAGGGAGAGGGCTGGGCGTCGTGCAGGCAGGGAGTTGATGAGACCAGCTGAAGCTTGTCAGCTCGTTTAAGGCCTCTATAAAAACTCCCAGATTCATTAGGTGTTTGCTCATGCCTGGACCCAGACCTGTGTGGACTGTCTAGGGAGAGTGAACCCCTGTGCGGTGAGAAAAAGCCTGTGTGGCTATTTGTTTGGACATTTACTAAACCAGGGACTTAGGGACTAGGACAGCACCAGGCTGATCCCAGTTGTTAGTTTAGGAAACCTGCATGTTTAGTCAGAGGTCAAACTGACCAGGATTTATTTTGTTTATGTTTCTTTTTGGCTTTGCTGTGTTTTTGTCACTGTACATAGAGAAATAAACCGCACCTTTTGATTTTGAAAACCACAACCTCCGTCTGCTGGCCCTGTTTTTGTGTGGGGAGCCCAACCAGGGGGTCACACACACCCGCTACCGAGTTAACCCCCTCACAATATATATATATATATATATATATATATATATATATATATGTTGTTCTGTTTCGGTTTGTCACTCTTCCTTCTCTGGCGCTTCCCAGGGTCCTCTCTGTCTGCTGATCTTTTATCATTTCACACTCCACTGGGTAGTTGTTGGTTATCATTTTCCACCACTGCACTCCCCCCCCCCTTTTTCCTCATCTCTTGCACCATATACAAAAAATGTAGCGCTATACATAAAAGTTATATACAAAACACCCAAGTGTAGTGCTCAAAACAAATAAATGTAAAAGAGTCCGTGAAGAGTCCAAAATGGACAAAATATATGTGTAAATAAAGTCTTTGATGACCATTCAAACGTGGATAGTCTTGAAATTTTCAAAACACAACTGGTGACTTTCAAAGAGCAAATGACTATAACGTGACCACCACCAAATGGAAAGGAGGCTTACCAGATGGAATGGACCCAGTAAACGTATGTCTAAAGGGTCAAACAGGCTTGGTACATGTATACTCGTAGGTCTAGAGTCCTGGCTGGCGTTGCACACATCAATGTCCAAAATCCAGGGTCTAGTGGTGTCACCAAATATCCGAACCCAGTATGATGATGGGATAGCTCACAATGGAACCATATTATAGGGAAGAAGGAGAGGGCACATAGCGTAATAACGTAGATACTATTTATTAAATGCAGGTAGATACACTTACATTTAAGCAGTAAACGTAGCGCTTTGCAAAACACTCAGTGGCAGCAGTGGAATCTTCCGACGCGTTTCGCAATATCTTGCATCGTCTGGGGTATGACTCCACTGTTGCCTGCATATTATTTATAAGTTTAAGGGACCTCCCCCTCATTAATCCATTATGCAATCACTTCCTGAATCTTTCAAAATGGCGCGTCGGCGTGCGTTCCACGCCTCTCTATGTAATCCCTGCATAGTGCGCTAATATATTCATCATATGGGAAGCTGTATTGAAAAAAAGGTGGGGGGATAGATCCATGTTTGTGTGGAAGAACCTCATCATACATGCTGGATGCGGGGCATCACTAACCCAATACTTACAATACATCATAGATCTTAGTCTGGCGACTAACGTCGCGGCTGTGACGTCACGTGTAAACCATGTGATAGACGCCATGCAATCGTCCGGCGACGTTACATGACGCGCGAACATCAATGTCCAATCAGACGGCGCCTGAACCATGTGACGGATGCCATGTGATCGTCCGGTGGCGTCACATGACGTCCATATCCAATCAGACGGCGCGACCCCGTCATGAGGAATCCCGCCGTCATGTGACCATCACATGATGTCACATGACCCGCGAGCATCTTAATGAAAAGCGGCGCGATCGCGTCATCACATACAAGCGCCGCCCCCATCTGAGACACGCAGCCCGGATAGGACGTAGAGACGTCCGTATTGAGTCCGACAACGCAATCGCATAATCAAGCGATCACGGCGCGCTTCCCGGAAGTGGGCAACCCTGAAATGCTGATACATTGACTGTGCTCCACCGCCCCATAACGGCAAAAAATGTGAAACGCAGCCAAATGTGTACACACAGGACTCCAACTAATCTACAGGAATTATCTAGCATCGCCCAAATCGGGCGAAAAAAGAAAGAATTCCCCGGGATAACAATGGTGAAGCTAGTAGCTGTAAGTCTAACTACCCATTAGCACAAAAATTGTTTTATTTTTATAAAAATAATAAAATCAGCTGAGCTGAGGTTAAATTACTAAATGTGTAAACAGATAATAAATATAAAAATAAAAAATGAAAAATTAGAAATATCTTTTGGATAACAGATCAAGAAATATAGATGGTCCGCTCCAACTGTGCGAGACTAACGTCTCGCACATAGAGAGGACCATCAAGGTGGAAGAATGTAGGGACCTCAACCCATCATAACCAATGACGGAAGGAGGCCCACACACCCCAACAGGAGATTGCCCAATGGATGAATGAGGAGCAAATTCCATATAAATCCAAATTTGTACCCAAACACAACCATACATAATATATTAAAAGTTGTGTAAAGAATATATAAAACCATATTGAATTGGTTAAAAAATACAAGAAACACTAAACAACAAGAAAAAGCAGAAAACGGATCCATGATCAAAAGGCACCAACTAATGTTAGGACTGGTCGATGAAGGAATTTATATCCCATTCGACATTTAAACCAGACGGCCTGTGTGTCTGTAACTGGTATATCCAGTAAGTCTCCAGCTGGGACACACCCCTAATTCTGGGGGCACCTCTCCATGGGGGAATAAAACGATCAATGATCAAGAACTGTGTGCCAGCTGGATTCCTACTGTGATGTAACCTATAGTGTCTAGGGACCGTGTGATTCACATCACCCCCTAAAATTAATGTAACATGTTCCCCCACTCTAACCGAAAATGGCCTGATGGTGCGGCCCACATATTGTTTGCCACAAGGGCAGGTGATAAGATATACAATGTGTGTAGTAGAGCATGTACAAAAATGTTTAATTGGGTATGACTTCCCTGTACTGGTAGACCTAAACTCTAAGGTTTTACCTGTCCCGGATGTGTTATATTTACACACACTGCACTTTTTACAGGGATGATATCATGATATCATCCCTGTAAAAAGTGCAGTGTGTGTAAATATAACACATCCGGGAGAGGTAAAACCTTAGTGTCAGGGAAATCCGTCCAACAGCGCCAATCAGCGCCCAATGCGCACGCGCGGCGGAATGATGCTTCCGCGCATGCGCGTGCGCGGGACGGCGCTTCTACGTTCTCGGGTGCGCGCGCCGACGCAGCGGCGCGCGCGCATGCGCGGCGGCGCACCAATAGGAATCCAGGCGGGCCTATTTAAAGAGACCCAGTTGCACTGACAAGTTGCTGGTTTGTCAGCTTTCCTGTATTCCCAAGACTCTGGAAAACTATCCTGAAAATCTCCTTGTGACCCGGACTGGCTTGACTCCTCTGATCTCTCTCCTGGACCTGACCCTCGGCTTGTGATACGGACTTCTGCCTTCTCCTGTGTTTGACCCTCGGCCTGTGACTCGGATCTGCTGCCTGTCTCCAATCCCTGACCTCTGGCCTGTACCTTTTGGACTTCCGCGTTTCCTTTGAACCCCTGCCGGGTTCCCGGTACTCTCTGGACTTGTTACCTTTTACTGTGTTTGACCCCCAGCCGGGACCGTTACCTAGCCATTACAACCCGGACTCAACCTGCACCGGCTTCCATTATCTCCTGCTGTTTGAACTTTACCAATCCGGCTAGTTCCTGCTTGAAGCCTGTTCTTCAGTCTACTCAGCTCTGCCGGACCGTCTACAAATACCCACCACCTGCCGGTAGCCGGTGCCGCTTCTCGCCATCCACTCCCTGTCTCAACTCCAGGGGGTGGAGTGCGTCAAGTCGCAAAGGTGAACCACTCTCGGCCTCGGTAAGTACATACCCTTACAGTACAAACCAGCCAGATGTCTGAGGCCGACAGGGCGCGTTCACCGTTCGAGACCCTATGTCAGCAAGTCACCGCACTAACCGACGCGGTTCAGAAATTACAAGAAGGTTATGTCCAAATGGATGGCCGCTTTCAGCTACTTACTGGAGCTACAGGACCAGCATCACCAGCTGCTACCATTGCCAATGTTGCCTCCACGTCTCAAAATCAGGCAAATCCCACCGTAGTAATGGCTACCCCTGAACCCAGGGTCCCCCTGCCTGAGCGATTTTCTGGCGTCCGTAAGAAATATCGGGCTTTCAAAAACGCATGTTCTCTCTATTTCGCCCTTCAACCCAGGACTTTCTCTTCAGAAGTGGTAAAGGTGGGGTTCGTCATCTCCCTTCTAACCGACGAACCTCAGGCCTGGGCCCATGGCCTGATGGAGCAAAGCAGCCCCATACTAGATTCCGTGGACACCTTCTTCGAGAGTATGGCGCAGCTGTATGACGATCCTCAGTGATCAGCTACAGCTGAGTCTGTTCTCCACAGTTTAACCCAGGGGAGAAGGCCGGTGGAGGACTACACGGCAGAATTCCGGAAATGGTCAGCTGACACTGGCTGGAATGAGACGGCCCTTAAATACCAATATCGCCAGGGACTGTCTGAGGCTCTTAAGGACGAGCTGGCCAGGATTGGTGTTCCAACTACTCTGGAAGATCTGATCCAGTCTGTCACTCAGCTTGACAGACGCCTCCGGGAGCGGCGTTCTGAGCGTTTCCAGACTACCCGTCCAAACTGGACTTTGCCCCGATCAGCTTCTGCCTATCCACCCATCCAAGTTCCTACAGCATCTTCTCCCCCCGAGCCTGAACCCATGCAGCTTGGTCTAGTTCGTCCTCCCCTTTCTCCTGAGGAAAAGCAGCGCAGGCGTCAGGCCAATCTGTGTCTTTACTGCGGGGGTACTGGCCATTTCCTTCGGAGCTGCCCAGTGAGACCTAGTAAGTGTACCCTCAAAGACACTTTGAACTACCCAGTTTCTGGCTTACCACAGACTTATGTTGTTCTTTCTATTTCTCTACAGCTACCAACAGGAGCAACCCGCCTACCGGCGATTATTGATTCAGGAGCCTGCAGCTGCTTTCTGGACTCTTCACTTGCTTCCCAACTTCACTTTCCTCTGCAAACCAAGGACCGTTATCTTCAGGTTCGTCTGGCGGATGGATCCCTGCCTCGTTCAGGGGTAATTACGCAAGAAACAAGACCCGTCCTTGCTATCACGGATTCAGGTCACCAAGAATACCTTCGATTTGACCTCATCTCATCTCCCATGTTTCCCATCATCCTGGGCCTTCCCTGGTTACAAGCACATAAGCCTCATATAAACTGGACCTTCGAGGGGCCTACAACCTCATCCGGATCAGGGCTGGAGACGAATGGAAGACGGCTTTTAGATCTAGATTCGGTCATTTCGAATACTTGGTCATGCCATTCGGGCTTTGCAACGCCCCAGCTACTTTCCAGCACCTGGTCAATGACATTTTCCGTGAACACCTGGACGATTTCCTAGTAGTCTACTTAGACGATATTCTTATTTTTTCGTCCTCCCTTGAACTGCACCGAATCCATGTCATCAAGGTCCTCACTATTCTCCGAGAACATAGACTTTACCTCAAGGCCGAGAAATGTGACTTTGAGAAAACCACGGTGCAATTTTTGGGATTTATTATTTCTACCAATGGGGTCGCAATGGACCCGCAGAAAGTCAAAGCTATCCAGGAATGGCCAGCCCCAACAGACAAGAAAGGGGTACAACGATTTATAGGTTTCGCCAATTTCTACAGGAGGTTCATTGTGGGGTTCTCCTCTATTGTGGCACCTATAACCCAACTGACACGCCAGGGCTACCGCTTTCACTGGTCACCGGAAGCTCAAGATGCCTTTGATAAACTAAAAAAAGCATTCACATCGGCACCTGTATTGAAGCATCCAGATCCGCTACTGCCGTTTACGCTGGAAGTAGATGCTTCAGAGTCAGCCACTGGGGCCATCCTCTCTCAAAGGCAGGGCCCCAAATCCCTTCTTCATCCAGTAGCCTTTGCCTCTCGTAAACTAACTTCTCCGGAACGTAATTATGACGTCGGTGACCGGGAACTATTAGCTATCAAATTCGCCCTGGAAGAATGGCGATACCTTCTGGAGGGAGCTCCTCACCCCATCATGATATTCACGGATCATAAGAATCTAGAATATCTGAGAACAGCAAAACGTCTTCGACCCAGACAAGCCCGATGGGCCCTCTTCTTCACTAGGTTTAACTTTCATATCTCTTATAGGCCCGGTTCCAAGAACGTGAAGGCGGATGCCCTCTCTAGGATGTTTCCCGAGACCCCTCAAGCAGAGGAACCAAGTACCATCCTATCAGCACAAAACTTTCTGCTCATCCCACAGGCTGATCTACTAACCTCCATAAGAGCCGCCTCTAAGCATTGTCCTGACCAAGTAACCTCTTCCTTGGAGAAGCGTAATGACTTGTTCTGGTCCCAAGGTAAAGTCTTCGTCCCTCTGGAAACAAGGCAACTGACTCTGAAAACTTTCCACGACCACAAACTAGCTGGTCACTTTGGAACCAAAAAGACCATGGAACTAATCTCTCGCTCCTTCTGGTGGCCTGGTTGGAGACAAGATTGCAAGTCCTATGTTGCCTCCTGTACCCGTTGCCAACGGTATAAGGGACCCAAAACCAAGAGTTGGGGACTACTCAAACCTTTGCCTATCCCTGAGCGTCCGTGGGCAGATGTGTCCATGGACTTCATTGTAGATCTACCGCCCTCTGGAGGTTTTACCACGATTCTGGTCGTAATTGACCGCCTCTCCAAAATGGCTCACTTCGTGCCCATGATTGGTACTCCCTCTGCTGCAGATACAGCCAAAGCCTTCTTTCAGGAGATAATCAGGCTCCATGGAGTGCCTAAAAGCATCACCTCTGACAGAGGCGTTCAATTCACGGCGAAATTCTGGAAGGAACTTTGCAAATCTTTAGAAATCAAAATTTGCCTATCATCGGCATATCACCCCCAGAGCAACGGACAGACAGAGAGAACCAATCAAACCCTAGAACAATATCTCCGTTGTTTTTGCTCAGCCTCACAAGATGATTGGTCCTCCCTATTATCCTACGCTGAATTTGCATATAATAACTCGGTGCATTCAGCCACCAGTCAAACTCCTTTTTGGGCCAACTTTGGCTTCCATCCTTCCTTCCTCCCTGATGACATTTCGGAGAGCTCTGTTCCTGCTGTTCAAGATCGGATAGCCTTTGTTCAATCTAATTTTCTGAGACTCCAGGAAATGATGCAAAACGCCCAGGAGTCTTACAAGAGATACTATGACAAGGGTAGGAAGGAAAATCCAGTCTTCAAAGTTGGGGAGGAAGTATGGCTCTCCGCCACCAACCTCAAATTGCCGATCCCTTCACGGAAATTGGGACCAAGATTTATAGGCCCTTTCAAAATCAAGCGAGTAATCAACCCTGTGGCCTTTGAATTGGCACTGCCCGACTCCTACAGGATACACCCGGTTTTCCACACTTCTCTGTTGAAACCGGTAGTCTCCAGCTCCTTCCCGGGAAGGGATGTGCCACCTCCTCCACCTGTGGAGGTTGATGGTGAAAACGAGTACGTGGTGGAATCTATCCTGGGCTGCAGGAAAAGAGGCAGGCAGCTACAGTATTTAATCAAATGGAAGGGGTATCCCCCGGAGGACAACTCTTGGGAACCATCTAGGAACCTACATGCTCCCCGCCTAATTAGAGTCTTTCACCAGGAACATCCCGAGTTGATGTCTAGTCTGGGCGTCCGGAGTCCGCCCCTAGGAGGGGGGCACTGTCAGGGAAATCCGTCCAACAGCGCCAATCAGCGCCCAATGCGCACGCGCGGCGGAATGATGCTTCCGCGCATGCGCGTGCGCGGGACGGCGCTTCTACGTTCTCGGGTGCGCGCGCCGACGCAGCGGCGCGCGCGCATGCGCGGCGGCGCACCAATAGGAATCCAGGCGGGCCTATTTAAAGAGACCCAGTTGCACTGACAAGTTGCTGGTTTGTCAGCTTTCCTGTATTCCCAAGACTCTGGAAAACTATCCTGAAAATCTCCTTGTGACCCGGACTGGCTTGACTCCTCTGATCTCTCTCCTGGACCTGACCCTCGGCTTGTGATACGGACTTCTGCCTTCTCCTGTGTTTGACCCTCGGCCTGTGACTCGGATCTGCTGCCTGTCTCCAATCCCTGACCTCTGGCCTGTACCTTTTGGACTTCCGCGTTTCCTTTGAACCCCTGCCGGGTTCCCGGTACTCTCTGGACTTGTTACCTTTTACTGTGTTTGACCCCCAGCCGGGACCGTTACCTAGCCATTACAACCCGGACTCAACCTGCACCGGCTTCCATTATCTCCTGCTGTTTGAACTTTACCAATCCGGCTAGTTCCTGCTTGAAGCCTGTTCTTCAGTCTACTCAGCTCTGCCGGACCGTCTACAAATACCCACCACCTGCCGGTAGCCGGTGCCGCTTCTCGCCATCCACTCCCTGTCTCAACTCCAGGGGGTGGAGTGCGTCAAGTCGCAAAGGTGAACCACTCTCGGCATCTCGGCCTCGGTAAGTACATACCCTTACACTTAGAGTTTAGGTCTACCAGTACAGGGAAGTCATACCCAATTAAACATTTTTGTACATGCTCTACTACACACATTGTATTATCTTATCACCTGCCCTTGTGGCAAACAATATGTGGGCCGCACAAAAAAAAAAACCACATGACGGCGGGATTCCTCGTGACGCGGTCGCGCCGTCTGATTGGATATGGACGTCATGTGACGCCACCGGACGATCACATGGCGTCCGACACATGGTTCAGGCGCCGTCTGATTGGACATTGATGTTCGCGCGTCATGTAACGTCGCCGGACGATTGCATGGCGTCTATCACATGGTTTACGCGTGACGTCACAGCCGCGACATTAGTCGCCAGACTAAGATCTATGATGTATTGTAAGTATTGGGTTAGTGATGCCCCGCATCCAGCATGTATGATGAGGTTATTCCACACAAACATGGATCTATCCCCCCACCTTTTTTTCAATACAGCTTCCCATATGATGAATATATTAGTGCACTATGCAGGGATTACATAGAGAGGCGTGGAACGCACGCCGACGCGCCATTTTGAAAGATTCAGGAAGTGATTGCATAATGGATTAATGAGGGGGAGGTCCCCTAAACTTATAAATAATATGCAGGCAACAGTGGAGTCATACCCCAGACGATGCAAGGTATTGCGAAACGCGTCGGGAGATTCCACTGCTGCCACTGAGTGTTTTGCAAAGCGCTACGTTTACTGCTTGAATGTAAGTGTATCTACCGGCATTTAATAAATAGTATCTACGTTATTACGCTATGTGCCCTCTCCTTCTTCCCTATAATATGGTTCCATTGTGAGCTATCCCATCATCATACTGG
The DNA here is from genome assembly GCA_029206835.1 of Rana muscosa. NCBI lineage: Eukaryota > Metazoa > Chordata > Amphibia > Anura > Ranidae > Rana > Rana muscosa. The sequence continues at coordinate 95,981,807 of CM055128.1, forward strand.
GTTCGGATATTTGGTGACACCACTAGACCCTGGATTTTGGACATTGATGTGTGCAACGCCAGCCAGGACTCTAGACCTACGAGTATACATGTACCAAGCCTGTTTGACCCTTTAGACATACGTTTACTGGGTCCATTCCATCTGGTAAGCCTCCTTTCCATTTGGTGGTGGTCACGTTATAGTCATTTGCTCTTTGAAAGTCACCAGTTGTGTTTTGAAAATTTCAAGACTATCCACGTTTGAATGGTCATCAAAGACTTTATTTACACATATATTTTGTCCATTTTGGACTCTTCACGGACTCTTTTACATTTATTTGTTTTGAGCACTACACTTGGGGGTTTTGTATATAACTTTTATGTATAGCGCTACATTTTTTGTATATTGTTTGTTTTTTGCTTTTTCCATAGGCATTGTAGCTGCTCACATTTGTTAGTAGCGCGAATATTGTTTGTATTTTGTCTCATCTCTTGCACCCACTGTTTCTTTATACTCACTATTCTGCACTTTAATTTGGTGCACTTTCCCCTCTCAACATATTCCTGATCTCTCACTCATTTTTCACATAGGGATGCCCTGTCTGTCTACGCCTGCCCTGGTGGTGGCCTGTGGGCCGCCCCTGCGGGGATGTCTGCTGCGGCTCCCGGGTGAGGGTATCACTGGTTGGTCTACAATACCCGACTACCACAGCATCAACATACGAACCCCAGTAAGTCAGCATGTACTTGACCTGTGGTTATTTATAACCCACTCTTGCACATGCCTTTTAATTATTTTTATTTATTGGCTTATCCATATTAATTTTGTTTTAGATAACTGGCTTGCTCCTGATGATTGGCGGTAAAGCCATGAAACGCGTCAAGCTACCTGAAGCCGTTTCTTTACAATCAATACCCAGCTATTACAGTATTATTCTTCTCTACCCATCTAGGATCAGAGAGGCCATAGGCCCTGCAGGCACTACTCTCTTTTATGCTTTTACCCTAATGTGTTCTGGTGAACTATGGAATTTAATTTGGATGTACCATGACATAACTTTTGCTACCTTTTTACCCATTGTATACCCCATGACCAATGATGTCTGTGGAATGAACTTGCCATATAGTAACTGTATATTCTATGACTAACTGATGTCTATGTAATCAATTTTGTATGCGTGCTTAAATTTAAATATGAAATAAATTCCAATTGTTTTACCTTATTATGCTTTTGCTTACACATGCTTCACTCAAAGTCCCGCCCCTTTTTGCTCCTCTCCTCAAATGATTTGGGATGGAGAGACATGGCATTACCATGCCATGTCTCTCATTTAAAGTCCCCTGGGATGGAAATAACTGGCCTTACCAGGCTGTGGCTTCCTAAAAATCCCAGATAAACCTTCCTCCAAATAAAAATATTAATACATATATAGGGATGGAAGCATGTGTATTAGCTCCAATTGTTTAACAGCATTAACTACTCTGCACCTATTAACCTTAGATTTAGCCTCCTCTGACCCCAACCTTCTACCAATACATTGCAGTAACTTTTTATTTTTTCAATACTCTATGCCCAATTCCTTCATTTAGTTTAACGTTCTTACTCCTGTGGTTCGCTACCCTTTTGATGCTGCATGGTTGTCTGGGTGCTGCCCGGCTGCCTTATCCTTCCGGGAGCTGTGACATGCTCTGCGGGCCCTCTTCTCTCCCCTCAGGGACGGACGGTGGTGCCGTCACTGCACGTCAACGCCACGCTCCCCCCGCTGGACGTGCGGCGCCTCACTGGCGCCGTCACGGCCCGCTGGTGGGTTTCCACTCTTGTGCAGCGATGGGGGCCCTTGGGGTGCCGATTGGCCGGAGCTAGCTCTCCAGCTCGCCGGCGACCCGCCCCCTACCCTTCTGCACGGCGTGACGTCAGGGGGCCATCCTGCGGTGGCGTACTTATGGCGCCTCCATGGGCGGCTTGGGCATTCAGGGATCCCTAATCCGGGATTCACACAGCTTGGGGAATCTTCCCCTCTTCATTTTGGGTATTTCATTGCACCGTGGTAGCCCTCCATAATTAGTAAATTGTTGTTCTGTTTCGGTTTGTCACTCTTCCTTCTCTGGCGCTTCCCAGGGTCCTCTCTGTCTGCTGATCTTTTATCATTTCACACTCCACTGGGTAGTTGTTGGTTATCATTTCCACCACTGCACTCCCTCCACCCCCCCCCCTTTTTCCTCATCTCTTGCACCCACTGTTTCTTTATACTCACTATTCTGCACTTTACTTTGGTGCACTTTCCCCTCTCAACATAGTCCTGATCTCTCACTCATTTTTCACATAGGGATGCCCTGTCTGTCTACACCTGACCTGGTGGTGGCCTGTGGGCCGCCCCTGCGGGGATGTCTGCTGCGGCTCCTGTCCCGGGTGAGGGTATCACTGGTCGGTCTACAATACCCGACTACCACAGCATCAACATACGAACCCCAGTAAGTCAGCATGCACTTGACCTGTGGTTATTTATAACCGACTCTTGCACATGCCTTTTTATTATTTTTATTTATTGGCTTATCCATATCAATTTTGTTTTAGATAACTGGCTTGCTCCTGATGATTGGCGGTAAAGCCATGAAACGCGTCGAGCTACCTGAAGCCGTTTCTTTACAATCAATGCCCAGCTATTACAGTATTATTCTTCTTATTATGCTTTTGCTTACACATACTTCACTCAAAGTCCCGCCCCCTTTGCTCCTCTCCTCAAATCATTTGGGATGGAGAGACATGGCATTACCATGCCATGTCTCTCATTTAAAGTCCCCTGGGATGGAAATAACCCCAACCCTAACCCTCACCCTAACCCTATAAAAAATATAATATATATGTATATCTATAGATATAGATATATATATATTTATCTATATATCTGTAGCGCCCTCCTCACCCCCTCTTCGCTTCAGCTCGTCTGTCTCTTGTCTAGGGGTACCTTAGAGGGGAGGGAGCGGGGACACCACGCCTGGCCTTCACCACAGGTGTCAGTGCTGTGTGAGCAAAGTTCGTGTTTTACCTTCGGATCAGCGCTGTGCACCTAAGACCTCCACGTGAGATTACCTTGAACAATGTCCACCAGAAAAGAGCCCCACACCATTAAAGTCCAACACTCCTTTATTCTTCTCGAGTGATCAGCATAATCAGTTAGAATCCCTTAGAAAACAGAACAGAAAAGGAGGTGTGGATGCGAGTAGGCCCAGACACAATTGGTTCTCCACTTTCCTCCCTGAAAGCGGGTTGCGGTCTCCGAGCGAGGGGGAATTTCCTTCCAGGCGGTCTCCGGTGGGAGGCTCACCTGTCACTGGCAATTTGCTGCACCCGGTCTTCAAGTGAGGAGCTCCCCCCGGTCCATTACGCCTTCCGGATTCGGGTTCCCAATCCCTGGGTTCCCTAGGACCTCCTTCCCTCGCGGAACCCAGTGTTGGGCACTGAGCTCCAGACCTCCATCCGAGTACCTCACCCCAGGCTAAAGGTGCCTGGGATGGAACACGACCTCCGACTGTCCTCTAGGCCTAGGCCGCCTAGAGGACCGACACGAACCACCGCCCACAGGCTGAAGGTGCCTGGGACTCGACCCCGTGACAAAGATGGCCGGCCCCTTTATACCCTCTCCCAGCAAGCACGGCGGGTTCCCCGCCCCACCATTCCACTGCCGAGAGAGGACAAAAAGGAGGCCCGGCACACAGCAATGGCTCAACCCCCAGCCCATGGTGACAGCGCCACCTGCTGGCTGCAGGGAATTACACATCACTGGTGTCTCTGCCAGTTAAATTTACACCCGGGAAAGTACATACCCGCTACATATCTATAGATATAGATCTATATATATAAATAACCATCTTCTGAAATTCGATTTTCGTATAGAATGATTTTGAATAGAAAAGATTAGAATAAAATAGAATAGAAAATAATAGATAATATAATAGACTAGAAAAACAATAGAACAGAATAGAATAAAATATAATATATTATATTTAATTTTATTATGTTATATTGTTTTTCTAGTCTATTCTTTTCTATTCGAATCTTTTCTATTCTAATCGAAATCGTTCTATACTAAATTCGAATTTCGGAAGATGGACGGTTATATATGTATATATACAGTGGGGAGAACAAGTATTTGATACACTGATGATTTTGCAGGTTTCCCTACTTACAAAGCATGTAGAGGTCTGTAATTTTTATCATAGGTACTCTTAAACTGTGAAAGACAGAATCTAAAACAACCCAGAAAATCACATTGTATGATTTTTAAATAATTAATTTGCATTTTATTGCATGACATAAGTATTTGATCACCTACCAACCAGTAAGAATTCCGGCTCTCACAGACCTGTTATTTTTCTTTAACCACTTAAATACCATGCACTTATGCACCTTCCCGCCCAGACCAATTTTCAGCTTTCAGTACTCTCACACTTTGAATGACAATTACACAGTATTACACTGTATCCAAACAAAATTTTTATCATTTTCTTCTCACAAATAGAGCTTTCTTTTGGTGGTATTTAATCGCCACTGGTTTTTTTATTTTTTGCGATATAAGCAACAAAACAGCAATTTTTTTAAAAAAAAAAACACTTTTTTTTAGTTTCTATTGTAAAATTTTGCAAATAAGTAATTTTTCTTCATAAATTTGTGCCAAAATGTATACTGCTACATATCTTTGGTAAAATGAACCCAAATTAGTGTATATTATTTGGTCTTTGTGAAAGTTATAGAGTCTACAAACTATGGTGGCAATCACTGAAAATTTATCACATCTGATCACGCCTGATGTACTGAAGGGATATCTCATTTCTTGAGACACTAACAAGCGAGGAAAGTACAAATACCCCAAAATTACCCCTTTTTGGAAAGTAGACAGTCCAAGGTATTTACTAAGAGGCGTGGTGAGCTTTTTGAAGTTGTATTTATTCCCCACAATTCTTGGGAAAATTTAATTTTTTTTTTTTTTTTTTTACACAAACTGGTCATATTAACAGTTTTTCTCTCTCACACAGCATATGCATAATTGCAACTACACCCCAAAATGCATTCTGCTACTCCTCCTGAGTGTAGCGATACCACATGTGTGAGACTTTTACACAGCCTGGCCACATACAGAGGCCCAACATTGAAGTAGCACTTTCAGGCGTTCTACAAGCATAAATCGCACATATCCTTTCTCAACCACCTATTACACTTTTGAAGGCCCTGGAGCACCAGGACAATGGAATTTTCCACAAAATGACCCCATTTTGGAAAGCACACACCCCAACGTATAATCTATGAAGCATTATGAGTCTTTTGAACGGTTCATTTTTTTCCAGAAGGTTTTGGAAAATGTGGAGAAAAAATTAAAATGCATTTTTTTTACACAAAGTTGTCCATTTATAAGATATTTCTAACGCATAGCATATACATAGCAAAAATTACACCCCAAAATGCATTCTGCTACTCCTCCTGAGTATAGTGATACCACATGTGTGAGACTTTTACACAGTCTGGCCATATACAGAGGCCCAACATTGAAGTAGCACTTTCAGGCGTTCTACAAGCATAAATCGCACATATCCTTTCTCAACCACCTATTACAATTTTGAAGGCCCTGGAGCCCCAGGACAATAGAATTTTCCACAAAATGACCCCATTTTGGAAAGCACACACCCCAACGTATAATCTATGAAGCATTATGAGTCTTTTGAACGGTTCATTTTTTTCCAGAAGGTTTTGGAAAATGTGGAGAAAAAATGAAAATGCATTTTTTTTACACAAAGTTGTCCATTTATAAGATATTTCTAATGCATAGCATATACATAGCAAAAATAACACCCCAAAATGCATTCTTCTACTCCTCCTGAGTATAGCGATACCACATGTGTGAGACTTTTACACAGCCTGGCCATATACAGAGGCCCAACATTGAAGTAGCACTTTCAGGCGTTCTACAAGCATAAATCGCACATATCCTTTCTCAACCACCTATTACAATTTTGAAGGCCCTGGAGCACCAGGACAATAGAATTTTCCACAAAATGACCCCATTTTGGAAAGCACACACCCCAACGTATAATCTATGAGGCATTATAAGTCTTTTGAACGGTTCATTTTTTTCCAGAAGGTTTTGGAAAATGTGGAGAAAAAATGAAAATGCATTTTTATTACACAAAGTTGTCAATTTATAAGATATTTCTAACACATAATATGTACATAGCAAAAATTACACCCCAAAATGCATTCTGCTACTCCTCCTGAGTATGGCGATACCACATGTTTGAGACTTTTACACAGCCTGGCCACATACAGAGGCCCAACATCCAAGTAGCACCTCCAGGCATTCTAGCAGCATTAATTGCACATATAATTTTCTGACTACCGATCACATTTTTGAAGGCCCTTCATATATCTAACACATAGCAGGTACATACCAAATAACAAAAGATTTCCTGTGGTTTTAGAAGTGCAGTGGTCCACAGAGGAGAGCATCGGTCCAGGCAGCAGGCAGGGATGAGGTCAGCGACAGCAAAAGCAATCATCCAGGCAGCAGGCAGGAATACTGTCCATAGTTCGCACAGGCAGAGATACTGTCAGCACAGCCAGAGCACAGCCAAAGCACAGGTCCAGGTAGCAGGCAGAGGTGTCCCGGCAGAAATGCTGTCCAAAGTCAGTAGAGGCAGCAGGCAGATATATAGTCAACACAGCCAAAGTATTGGTCCAAGCAACAGGAAGAAACATGGTCCATAATGTCATGGGTCATTACAGGCAGTAATATGGTCAGCACAGCCAAATTATTGGTCCAGGCAGCAGGAAGGACCATCAAGCTTAGGGCCAGGGGGACAGGGGTAGAGGCTTCTCCCACCCAAATCTCTTTGAAGCCTCCGGGCAACCAGACCCTGTTCTTGGAGCACAGAAAACGAAAAACTGGTTTTCTCTACTCAGAACGCTATTCTGAAGCCCCTCACATATGTGAGACCCCTGTGTACTAAAAGTAGATGGCCAAAAGATCAGTCCAAGTGGCAGGCAAAAACATGGTCGATTAACAGGCCAAGGTCGGTACACGTGGAAGTCACAAACGTGGTTTAAATCGGCAGGCAGAGGCATCGTCGGTAAACAGGCTGAGGTTGGTGCACGTGGAGGTCAGAAACGTGGTTTAAATCGGCAAGCAAAGAAATCGTCGGTAAACAGGCCAGGGTCAGTTAATTAACATGGAAGGTAGTTAGTAACATGGTAGCAGGCAAATAGGGAAATGGCAGTCTGTTAATAATAAGGGGAACTAATGGATGTATGATAATTTTTGAAGCAATTTCCGATGCACAGGCCAGGTTGGGAGGGACAATTGGGACAATAATAGCTGGTGTCTCTTCTTACTCCTCCCTCTGCTGCATACACGGCATTTCTTTTGGCGTCTTCTTCCAGATTCTGTGGGGGGGATGCTAAAGGGATAGTGTCGCTCGTGAAGCCGACTCACACTATCAGAGCGAATGCTTCCTGGGGCGGGATCTTGTTGGTAAATGAGGGCATCGATGATATCTTCGATATATTGGAGGTAGTGGAGTCGGTGATTTTGAGTTGCTTTTTGGTAGCAGACAAACAAATTAAAAAGGGCCATGTGAAACAGGTGAAACGCAACTTTTTTGTGCCAATAACGGGACTTTCTGGTTGATAAGTAGGGCTGTAGCATCTGGTCGTTTAAATCCACCCCCCCCCCATGTACAAATTGTAGTCATGGACACATTCGGGCTTTACAATGGAGCCGCGTCTTCTTGGGATCTCCACCATGGTGTCATTGTGGATCGTAGAGAGGATGTGGACATCTTTCTTGTCCCTCCACTTCATGGCCAACACCTCCTCGTTCCTCATGGATGCCGATTCTCCAGGTCGCAATTTTTTTGTCAATACATTTTGTGGGAATCCCTTCCGGTTTTTTTTGAAGGTATCGCAGGCCGGGGTTTGTTTACTGTAAAGGTGGCGAAAAAGGGGCAGGCTGGTATAATAATTATCAACATATAAATGGTAACCTTTTCCGAACAGGGGGTATGCCAACTCCCAGACAATTTTCCCACTGGTTCCAATATATGTGGGGCAATCACGGGGCTGGAGCTGGGAGTCTTTGCCTTCGTAGATCCTGAATTTGCAGACGTATCCAGTGGCTCGATCACATAATTTATTTAATTTTAACCCATACCTGGCTCTCTTGCTTGGTATGTACTGCTTGAACTGCAGTCGGCCGGTGAAATGTACGAGGGACTCGTCCACACAAATTTTTTGGTCTGGGATGAAAACTTCTTCAAATCGCTGGGAAAAGGCATTGATTAGGGGGCGTATCTTGTACAATTTGTCGTAGTTGGGATGATCTCGGGGAGGGCACTGTGAATTGTCATTGAAGTGGAGAAAGCGCATAATCATGTCGTATCTTTTCCTGGACATGACAGCGGAATATATGGGCATGTGTTGGATGGGGCGTTTGGACCAATATGAATGGACTTCGTTCTTTTTTGTAAGCCCCATATTGAACATAAGGCCCAAAAATAATTAAAATTCCTCCAATGTTAGACGCCGCCACTGGAACATGCGGGCGTAGGAAGAATCGGGGTTGGCAGCAATAAATTGGGATGCATACAGATTCGTTTGATCCACTATATTCTGCAGCAAATCTTGTGGGAAAAATAAACAAAAATAATCAAATTTAGAAAAATTTGTAGTGTCGGGCTGCACACCTGGCTGTGCGGTGAAAGGGGGGATGATAGCGGATCCTGAGTTGGCAGGCAACCATAAGGGGTTTGCCAGGGCATCGGGAAGGTAGGATTGGGGCTGGATTCTTCGGGTTGGGCGTGCATTTCCATTGCTTGTACTGGGCTCCTCTTCCTGGGGTATGGCGCTGCTGGTGGTGGGCAGTTCTCCTGATCTTGGTGCTGATCTTGGTGCTGATCTTGGTGCCGATCGCATTCTTTTGGGAGGGACGGTTTCCTCCGGGGACTCGGACTCTAAACCACTATCCTCCACTGGCTCGTATTCCGAACCAGAATCGGATAATGGGAGCTCCCCGCTGCTCTCATCATCCGACATGGCAAGAATGGCATATGCCTCCTCAGGTGTGTAAACCCTTTGGGACATTATGGCAGTGCTTATTGGTGGGCCTGTGTAATGGTACTGCTGGTGGTAGTGGTGGCGGTCTGTGTGGTAGTACCGATGGAGGTATTAGTGGTGGGCCTGTGTGGTGGTACCGATGGCGGTATGGGTGGTGGTGGTACCAATGGCGGTACAGGTGGTGGTGGTACCAATGGCGGTACGGGTGGTGATGGTACCGATGGCGGTACAGGTGGTGGTGGCACTACCGACGGTGGTACGGGTGGTGGTACTGGTGGTGGTACCGATGGCGGCACTAGTGGTGATACTGGTAGCGGGCCTGTGTGGCAGTATAGATGCTGGGCCTGGTGGCGGTACTGGTGGTGGTACTGGTACCGATGGCGGTACTGGTAGCCTGTGTGGCGGTGCCAATGGCGGTACCGATGGAGGTGGGCCTGTGACAGATGATTGACAGATGGGCTGATTGATTGATTGACAGATGGGTTGATTGATTGACAGATGGGGTGATTGATTGACAGGTGGGGTCATTGATTGACAGATCGGCTGATTGATTGACAGATGGGCTGATTGATTGACAGATGGGCTGATTGATTGACAGATGGGCTGATTGATTGACAGATGGGCTGATTGACAGATGGGCTGATTGGCTGGGCTGATTGATGTGCTGGGCTGTGTGACAGGTCCTCTTTATGGGGGGGGGGCGTGTTGTGCACTGTAAACTTATGTAGACAAACTACACTGAGCTAACTTACTGATCTCTTCTCTCTCCTCACAGATCGGTGTGTGAGGAGAGAGCAGGGATCAGGTAGTAACTCCTGTGGAGTTTGTTTACATTTGTGACCGGCTGTGATTGGACACAGCCGGTCACATGGTAAACAGCTAATTCATTGGCTGTTTACTCTGATCGGGGACGCGCTGTGTCCAAGGGACACTCGCTTTCCCCGATCCCCACTCTGCAAGCCTGTGGCGGCGCGCACGGAGCGCGCCGCCGAGTTTGTTTTGACAGGTGATCGGCTGTGACTTTGACACAGCCGATCACATGGTAAACAGCCAATGAAATTGGCTGTTTACCGTGATCGGGGAAGCGCTGTGTCCGAGGGACACATGCCGTCCCCGATCACCGCGCGCGCGCCCCCGCGGGCGCGCGCAAGGCATTATCCTGCAGGACGTCATATGACGTCCAGTATCGATAATGCAACCACTTCCCGGACGTCAATTCACTATTGACTGGGCGGGAAGTGGTTAAGAAGCCCTCCTGTTCTCCACTCATTACCTGTATTAACTGCACCTGTTTGAACTCGTTACCTGTATAAAAGACACCTGTCCACACACTCAATCAAACAGACTCCAACCTCTCCAACCTCTCCACAATGGCCAACACCGAAAAGCTGTGTAAGGACATCAGGAATAAAATTGTAGACCTGCCCAAGGCTGGGATGGGCTACAGGACAATAGGCAAGCAGCTTGGTGAGAAGGCAACAACTGTTGGCGCAATTATTAGAAAATGGAAGAAGTTCAAGATGACGGTCAATCTCCCTCGGTCTGGGGCTCCATGCAAGATCTCACCTCGTGGGGCATCAATGATAATGAGGAAGGTGAGGGATCAGCCCAGAACTACACGGCAGGACCTGGTCAATGACCTGAAGAGAGCTGGGACCACAGTCTCAAAGAAAACCATTAGTAACACACTACGCCGTCATGGATTCAATTACTGCAGTGCATGCAAGGTCCCCCTGCTCAAGCCAGCGCATGTCCAGACCCGTCTGAAGTTTGCCAGTGACCATCTGGATGATCCAGAGGAGGAATGGGAGAAGGTCATGTGGTCTGATGAGACAAAAATAGAGCTTTTTGGTCTAAACTCCACTCGCCATGTTTGGAGGATGAAGAAGGATGAGCACAGCCCCAAGAACACCATCCCAACCATGAAGCATAGAGGTGGAAACATCATTCTTTGGGGATGCTTTTCTGCAAAGGGGACAGAGGACTGCACTGTATTGAGGGGAGGATGGATGAGGCCATGTATCGCGAGATCTTGGCCAAAAACCTCCTTCCCTCAGTAAGAGCATTGAAGATGGGTTGTGGCTGGGTCTTCCAGCATGACAACAACCCGAAACACACAGCCAGGGCATCTCAAGGTCCTGTTGTGGCCTAGCCAGTATCCAGACCTGAACCCAATAGAAAATCTTTGGAGGGAGCTGAAAGTCCATATTGCCCAGCGACAGCCCCGAAAACCTGAAGGATCTGGAGAAGCTCTGTATGGAGGAGTGGGCCAAAATCCCTGCTGCAGTGTGTGCAAACCTGGTCAAGAACAACAGGAAACGTATGATCTCTGTAATTGCAAACAAAGGTTTCTGTACCAAATATTAAGTTCTGATTTTCTGATGTATCAAATACTTAGGTCATGCAATAAAATGAAAATTAATTGCTTAAAAATCATACCGTGTGATTTTCTGGATTTTTGTGTTAGATTCCATTTCTCACAGTTGAAGCGTACCTACGATAAAAAGTAGGATTTTTAAAACAGCTTACCTGTAAAATCCTTTTCTTGGAGTACATCACGAGACACAGAGCAGCATAGTCATTACTATGTGGGTTATATAGAATTACCTTCAGGTGCTGGCACTGGCAACTTCCAAAACAGGAAGTACCCTCCCCTATATAAGCTCCTCCCATCCGGGAGCACCTCAGTTTTGCAGCAAAGCAATACGTGTCCCCAAAAGAGGGGTGGGAGCTCTGTGTCCCGTGATGTACTCCAAGAAAAGGATTTTACAGGTAAGCTGTTTTAAAAATCCTACTTTCTTGTTCATACATCACGGGACACAGAGCAGCATAGTCATTACTATGTGGGACGTCCCAAAGCAATGCCAAATGAGGGGGGGGATACACCATACATAAGCTGGGCGCTATCAGGCATGAGGATCTTTTGCGGCCTGCAACACACTGCGCCCAAAGGCGACATCCTCCTGACTTCTAACGTCCACCTGGTAGAACCTAGTAAACGTGTGCACTGAAGACCATGTTGCGGCCTTACAAATTTGAGCCAGGGAGGCCTGGTGATGCACTGCCCATGAAGTTCCAACTGCTCTCGTGGAGTGCGCCCTAACTTTGAACGGAGGCGGTCTACTTCTCAAGCCATAGGCTTGTATTATGACCTGTCGAATTCACTTGGCTAAAGTAGATTTTGATGCTGCCTGACCCTTTCTGGGGCCTTCCGGCAGAACAAACAAAGAATCCGTTCTACGAATCTGAGCAGTGGCTTTTAGATAAGCTTTAACTGCTCTTACTACATCCAAAGAATGCAATAACTTTTCCTCTACCGAGCTTGGTTTGGGGAAAAAAGAAGGAAGAACCACATCCTGGTTCAAGTGAAACCCCAATACCACCTTAGGAAGAAAGCCTGGGTGAGGGCGTAATACTACTCTGTCCTTATGAATAACCAGATATGGCTCCTTACAGGACATGGCGGCTAATTCCGACACTCTTCTAGCCGAGCATATGGCTACTAAAAATATCAATTTTCTGGTGAGTAGAACCAAGGAAATGTGCCGCAAAGGTTCAAATGGCTGCTTCTGCAGAACCGACAGAACCAAATTTAGATCCCATGGGCATATGGGAGCTTTAATCGGTGGAATAATACGAGTCACCCCTTGCATAAAGGATTTGACAAGTGAATGCATAGCCAGGGGCCTTTGAAATAGTATTGATAAGGCCGAAACCTGGCCCTTGATAGTACTTAAGGCAAACTTCCTGTCTACAGCCCACTGCAGGAAGTCCAGAATTCTGCCTATAACGTACTTACGAGGATGCCATTTTCTGGCCTCGCACCAAGTGATGTACGCCTTCCAAACTCTATAGTAGATCTGCCTGGATACAGGCTTCCTGGCATTGATTATAGTTGATACCACAGAGTTAGAGAGACCTCTCTTCTTTAGGATGTGGGATTCAATAGCCAGGCCGTTAAACTTAGAGTTAGTAAGGAAGGGTGGTATATCGGTCCTTGCGAAAGCAGGTCCGGTTGACGTGGAAGGGTCCAAGGACTCCCCACAGACATTTTGATGATCTCCGCGTACCAGGCCCTTCGGGGCCACGCTGGAGCCACCAGGATCACCGGCTTCTTTCCCAACCTGACTCTGCGAAGGAGTCGAGGCAACAATTGTAGCGGAGGGAATGCATATATCAGTCTGAACTGATCCCAAGGGAACACCAGAGCATCCGCGCCGCAAGCGAGGGGATCCCTTGTCCGGGAGACAAATCTGTCCACCTTTGCGTTAAATCTGGATGCTAGCAGATCTACATCCGGTGTTCCCCACCGCTGACATATTGCTCGGAAGACCTCGGGATGAAGGGACCATTCCCCTGGGCATAACTGTTGGCGACTCAGAAAGTCCGCCTTCCAATTCTCCACCCCTGGAATGAAGACAGCTGATATACATGGGACATGCTTTTCTGCCCATTCCAGGATGTGACTTACTTCCCTCTGGGCTGCACGACTCCTGGTGCCTCCCTGATGATTGATATATGCCACTGCTGTGGCATTGTCTGATTGATTCTGACAGGGGACCCTTGGAGTCTGGATGTCCAGGCTACTAGGGCATACCGGGCTGCTCATATCTCTAAGAGATTGATGGGCAGGGTTCTTACTACATTTGACCATCTGCCCTGGAGAGACCATTGCTCCAGTACTGCCCCCCCCAGCCTATAAGGCTGGCATCTGTAGTGACCACCTTCCAGGATATCGGACTGAAGGGTTTTCCCTTCTGGAGATTCTGGGGGATCAACCACCAGCAGAGACTCTTCCGAACGGAAGGGGACAAAGCCATCAGGAAGTCTAGAGCCTGAATCTTTCCGTTCCAGGCTGACAATATGGCCCTCTGTAAATTCCTTGAGTGGAATTGGGCGTATGGCACAGCTTCGAATGATGCTACCATCTTTCCTAGCAGCCTCATGCACAGGCGTATGGACGGCTGTCTTTTTGCACAAAGCAGACGGACCAAGCCCCTCAGAGAGGATACCTTGTCTAGAGGTAAGAAAATCTTCCTCTGGTCTGAATCCAGCCGTAGCCCTAGATATACCAGGTTTTTCACTGGCTGTAGGGCTGACTTGTCCAGGTTGATGACCCAACCGTGAGATTCTAGATACTTGATTGTATCGACAATTACCACTTCTAGCTTGGCAACTGAGTGGTCCATCAACAACAGGTCATGTAGGTATGCCATTATCGTTACACCTCGTGTACTTAGATCGGCCAACAGTGGGGCCAGAATTTTTGTGAACACTCGTGGTGCTGTGGCCAGACCGAATGGTAAGGCTCTGAACTGAAAATGGCGCCCTTCTACTGCAAAGCATAGAAATTTTTGATGACCTGGAAAGATGGGAACATGCAAGTAAGCATCTTTGATGTCGATCGAGGCTAACCATTCCTCCCCCTGTAGGGCAGCGGTGACCGATCGGATCGACTCCATCCGGAAGGACCGGACGTTTAGAAATTTGTTTAGACTCTTTAGGTCCAATATGGGTCTTATGTCCCCGTTTGGTTTCGGGACTGTGAAAAGGTTTGAGTAGAAACTCAACCCCCACTCTTCCATAGGAACCTCCATAATTACTCCTTGGAGCAATAGTTGTTCTAACGCCACTAGGAGACACCTTCTTTTCAGAGGGTCTTTTGGCATGCCTGACCACATAAAATGGGAAGGAGGAGACTCTTTTAACTCCAACTTGTATCCCCGAGTTACTGCGGAGAGCACCCATCTGTCTTTGATCGTCTCCCGCCAGGTCTCTGTGAACAACTGAAGTCTTCCCCCCACCCGTTTGAGTGGGGGCAGCCCTTCATAGGCTTGACTTGGAGGCTGGTTTAGTACCTCTTCGGATCCAGGGCTTTTTATTACCCTGTGACTGTCCCTGATTTTTACCTCCTGAGTTTGACCGAGGAGGCCGTCGGAACTGCTTAGTAGCAGACGTCCCAGGGATAGGAGAGGTAGTCCTCTTAAAAGACGGACCCCTAGACCTCTTTTTAATTGGTAAGAGAGTACTTTTACCACTGGAAATCTTCTGGATATATTTATCCAGGTCTTCGCCAAAAAGGCGTTCTCCATGAAATGGGAAGCTAACAAAGAGCTTCTTACAGGGAGCCTCAGCAGACCAGTTCTTGAGCCACAGAAGCCTACGCATATGTACCAAAGACAGCGTGAGGCGGGAGGCCTGATGGATAGAATCCTTGATGGCGTCAACCGCAAAGCATAATGCTCTAGGCAGATCAGCCAGAGCCTGGGCCTGCTGGTCTGGCAAATCCCTCAGGACCATTTTCATTTGATCCTTTAAAGCTTGGCAGACCCCAATAGCTGCCACTGCTGGCTGTGTAACAGCCCCTGCTGTGGAAAAAGCAGATTTTAATAAAGATTCCAATTTTTTATCTACTGAATCTTTGAACATTTGAACATTATCTACTGGACATGTCAGTGATTTGTTCACAGAAGAAATGGCTGCGTCCACCGTAGGAACATTCCATCTCTGGGTGAATTTTTCCTCCATGGGATAGATCACCTGAAATTTCTTAGGTGGAACAAATAGTTTATCAGGATGTTCCCAGTCCTGGTATATAAGTCCTTCCAATAATGGATGAATTGGAAAGGAGCAATTAATCTGGGGAGCTTTTAGCGACCCCAACGAGGAGACAGCAGTAGTTGATGGTTCAACAAGAGGCATTTTAAATGCAGATCGAACCATGTCAGTTAGGGTCTGGACCCACAATCTTTCAGTCTGTGATGCTGAAAATGGTTCATCTACTGTCGATTCCTCAAAAACAGAGTTAACCTCCTCCTGATCCCCTTCAGGTAGGTCAGTCCCTTCCTGGGACTGTTGCTCTGCCAACAGGCACTCTAATGGAGGGGATGGAGATCTGGCGCGCTTTCTTTCCTGTAGAGAAGAAGCGATTAATGCTGCCAATCTCTGCTCCAATCCCTCCAGAGTTGAGGCAAAAACCTCCTCTGTTATATATGCAGGAGCAGGTGGACTGAGGACAGCCGCAGTACCTGGCACTCCCGGGGGTTCCTTATGGGTATTAACCTCTGATTTCTCAGGGGAGGAAGGTGCAGATGACTGCTCCAGATCCTCAGAGCCCGATGGAGACCCCCTGCACTTCCTGAGAGGTATATCTCGGAGTTTTTTAGGCGGCATATTCCTTAGTTCAAAGCTGAGGTATTCCAGCCGCAATACACCCCTTTACTGAAATAGTCTAATGCAATTTGCTGCTATGTACATCAGTGGGTGTCTACTAATGCGTCTTTCTGGGGATGCCTGTATCAACCGCCCGCTGTAAGCCCCTATACCATGCTACCAGCTCCTTTTCATGCTCTGTGTCCATAGCAAGCAGCGTGGACTGAGTCCTTTTATCTTGCTGGGACGCCCGCACATGCGCAGAAGCGCTGGGTGCACAGAGCGCGTCATCCGCCAGGCTCCGCCCCCTTTTTTGAAGCTAAATCTTATAAAAAGAAAGCGTGTGTGCGCGCGCGTGCGTGCACGTGTGCGCTCTTGGCGCCATGTAGGGAGAGGAGCCAGGGTCCCTGTTTCACCAGGACTCGGGGATGGAAGGAAACTACTTGGCAGCATGACAGAGGAATGCAGCTTCCCTGATAGAGAGCTCACTCATCTGCCTGGACTTTCACCATGGAAGGAATAGTCCCAAGAAAAAAAGACGTTCCACAGCGGCCTCTAGTGGACAAACACAGGTACCGCACTTTGTCTTTTTTTTTTTTTTTAAAACCCCCTTTATGAAAAACATTTCTAGGTTTACAGTTTTTAAAACTTCCTTATGAAAAGACATTTCTAGGATTTCTTAGGCATATACAGCTATTAGCGGGAATACCTTTAGGTAACAGGCAGAAAGACATATTAGGCTTGGGGGTCCCCTCAATAGAACCAAGTTCCTGAGGGGCCCCCACTTACCTTTTCCCCGCCGCAGGACTTTGTTTGGTCCACAGAAGCCCAAACTTCACCTCTCACGGCAGGCATTGTACTAGACCTTCAGGGACCGGGTTCCCAAGGATTCCACTCCCCTGGACCTGTATAGCACCCTGCACAGATAGCCTCTTGGTTTTGGGTATGACCAGAGCTCTGGATCCCAGGGTCCAGCCCTCCTAAGAGAGGCATTACAGGCAAAACCCTGCTCCTCTCTGCAAGGCCCGGGTACCGACCGTTTAGCTATGAAGCTTTTTTGGTCGGATCCGGAATAGCTTGCTAAGGCCCAGAGAACCTGTACACAAGCCCAGATGAATACATGTTAACCTTGGCCAACACCTTAGACACTGGCAAAAAACTGAGGTGCTCCCGGATGGGAGGGGCTTATATAGGGGAGGGTACTTCCTGTTTTGGAAGTTGCCAGTGCCAGCACCTGAAGGTAATTCTATATAACCCACATAGTAATGACTATGCTGCTCTGTGTCCCGTGATGTATGAACAAGAAATTACAGACCTCTACATGCTTTGTAAGTAGGAAAACCTGCAAAATCATCAGTGTATCAAATACTTGTTCTCCCCACTGTATATGTGTGTATATAAATATATATATATATCTATATCTATATCTATATATATATATATATATATATATATATATATATATATATAATCTATTTTCTATTCTGTTCTATTGTATTCTCTTATTTTTTTATTCTGTTCTTTTCTATTTAAATTTGAATTCATTCTATACTAAATTCGAATTTCGGAAGGTGGTTTTATATATATATATATATATATATATATATATTTATTTAACCCTTTCATGACTAAGCCTATTTCTGACATTTGGTGTTTACAAGTTAAAATGCGAATTTTTTGCTAGAAAATTACTTAGAAATCCCAAACATTATGTATATTTTTTTAGCAGAGAATCTAGAGAATAAAATGGCGATTGTTGCAATATTTTATATCACACAGTTTTTGTGCAGCGGTGTTTTAAACGCAACTTTTTTGGAAAAATTAACTTTCATGAATTTTAAAAAAATTAAAAAGCAAAGTTAGTCCAATTTTTTTTGTATAATGTGAAAGATGATGTTACGCCGAGTAAATAGATACCAAACATGTCATGCTTTATAATTGCCCGCACTCGTGGAATGGCGACAAACTACGGTACCTTAAAATCTCCATAGGCGACGCTTTAATTTTTTTTTACGGCTACTAGGTTAGAGGTACAGAGGAGGTCTATGGCTATAATTATTGCTCTCACTCTGACGATCACGGCGATACCTCACATGTGTGATTTGAACGCCGTTTTCATATGCGGGCGCGACTTCCGTATGCGTTTTCTTTGCCGCGCGAGCTCACGGGGACAGGGGCGCTTTAAAAAATTTTTTTTTTTATTTATTTTATTTTATTTATTTTTATAATTAAAAATAGTGTTTTTAAAAAAAAAAAAAATTTGATCACTTTTATTGCTGTCACAAGGAATGTAAACATCCCTTGTGACAGTATCAAGTGGTGACAGGTACTCTTTATGGAGAGATCGGAGGTCTAAAAGACCCCCAATCCCTCCTTTGCACTTCAAAGTATTCAGATCGCCGAAAACGGCAATTCTGAATACTGTGTACTTTTTTAAATTCGGCGCCATTGGCAGCCGAGTAACCCGGATGTGGCGTCATGACGTCGCTTCCGTGGTTACAGTGCAGAGAAAAAATCAAAGCCGTTTGCGGCTTTGATTCACTCTCTGTGTAGCCGCCCGAGGTGGCGGATCATGGATCGGGTCTCCCGGTGGGACGGGAGGCCCGGTAAGAGCGGCGGAGGCGGCGGGAGGGGGGGATGTCCCCTCCCGCTCCTCCGGTATAACTACCGAGCGGCTTTTAGCCACATCGGTGGTTATACCAGGAAAGCCGATCGCCCGCTCTAAACAACGGTACCGGGATGATGCCTGCAGCTGCAGGCATCATCCCGGTATAACCCCCGAAAGCCGAGGACGCATATATGCGTCCGCTCGGCGTGAAAGGGATATATATATATATATATATATATATATATATATATATATATACATATAAATAACCATTTTCCAAAATTCGAATTTCATATAGAATTAAATCGAATTTGAATAGAAAATATTCAAAAATAATAGAAAACAATATCATAAAAAAAACAATAGAACAAATCAGAAAAAAAAAAAAATATATATATATATATATATATATACCGGGATATATATATATATATATATATATATATATATATATATATATATATATATATATATATATATCTATATAAAACCATGTTCCGACATTCGAATTTCGTATAGAATGAATTTGAATTCCAATTAGAAAAGATTAGAATAGAAATAGAAAATAGACTAGAAAAACAATAGAATAGAATAAAATATAATATATCTATTGTATTTTATTCTATTCTGTTCTATTGTTTTTCTATTTGATTCTTTCCAATATTTTCTATTCTATTCTAATCTTTTCGATTCGAATTTGAATTCATTCTATACGAAATTCGAATTTCGGAAGATGGTTTTATAAATATATAAATACCGTGTGATGTCATCACCTCCCCCCTCCTCCATCTATAGAGAGACAATCACCTCCATACACCATACAATCAGAGCTCAGCATCTCCATCCATTCCTCCACACTCACTAATACCCCACACATTATTTTAGCACATCTCCTGTAATCTATTAACAGCTATTTCATTTTTTATTTTTTTTTGCAGATTATGATATATTTCCTTTATTTCCAGCAGATCTCCTGCAGACTATTAGCATCTATTTCATTTATGAATGGAGGAACGGTTTGAGGAAGAGACAACAAGAGAGACATCATCACCGCTTATATCTCTATACACAGGGAAATGGCTGCTAATAGTTTGCAGGAGACCTGCAAAAAAAAAATGAAATAGATGCTTATAGTCTGCAGATCTGATGAGAAAATTAAATAGATACTAATGCCCCATACACACGATCGTTTTTCATGCCGTTAAAAATGCCATTTTAAAAAATGGCCATTAAAAATGACCGTGTGTATGCTCCAGAGCATTTTTAACGACGTGAAAAACGGCCATTAAAAATTTCAAACATGCTCTCTTTTTTCACGTCGTTTTTCATGTAGTTTTTTTTAACGACGTGAAAAACGTTAGTGTGTATGCTTTAACGACGTGAAAAAAACCGCGCATGCTCAGAATCAAGTATGAGACGGGAGCGCTCGTTTTGGTAAAGCTAGCGTTGGAAATAGATATGGCACATTCGTCACGGTTGAATTAATAGCATCGTTTTAATGCTGCACATTCCGTTCTTCTTTTGAGAATGCTTAAACAATTACCTTCTTTTGATAATGACATTGAGAGTTATGCCAAACTTGTTTCTAAAGTAATTCCTAATTGATTTAATGATAGAAAAATATTCTTTTCAAGCCACATCTCCCTCATAAATTCCTGAATAAATGTAAAGATCCCAAATATTTTTTGGTTTTGTTTTTGCAGTTTATTTTAGTAATTAAGTTAGCTTATTAATTTTTTGGGGCCTTTTTTTGTTTTTTTGCTTAAATTATTCTTGTGTAAAGTTACCACACCAACCTTCAAAATTTGTCTCATTTTTCCTCAAGGAGGTTTGTGTCCCTTGTTAATAACAATAATATTATTTGAAATGTCCCTGCCTACTCCCTAGAAAAGTCTCTTTTGAACTACAAATCACATAGTCAAGTATTTTAAGCCAAAAAAAAGAATCCTTTATTTAGGAACATAACAAATTAAAGGGGATGGCAGCACTGGAGAGCCTGCTTGCATTTGTGCATCCCTTGGACCCCACAACAACCATCCAAGATGTGAAAACCAAACTATTGATGGAAAGAAATCAAAAAGGAGCCCAATCTTGGCTTGAACTCCCAGAGGTCAGGAACCGCAGCAGCTAAGTCATATATGTCCCCAGTCTGTGGTACTACAGCAGGCATTATTTTTTCCTCTTCCTTGTAGCCTTCTCTCCAGCCTTCTCTGCAGCCTTCTCTGCAGCCTTGGTTGGTTTCTTCCTCGGAGGCTGGGGATCAGGAGGAGAGGTTGTGGCAGGAGGAGTAGTAGGAGGAGGAGGAGGAGGTGAAGGAGTAGGGACAACCTCCGTAATGTCGGTGAACTTGGTGAGTTCACCGAGCAATCCCTTGTTAATTACCTTCAGGAGAAGGGTCTCACTATAGAGGATGCCTCTCTGAGGGCCGCAGTAGCCTCTTTTAGAAAGGCTCTTGTTTCCTCCTCCACCTGCCTACCTCTCCTTGGCCCTCGTGGTTTCATTATCAGGGGAGGCATCTGGGCTCTTGTGCTGGGCCCAGCCTCCTCCTGGGTGCCACTTGGCCCTGCCTCCTCCTGGTCCCCAACATCACCCTCTTCCTGGCTCTGCTCTGGCTGTAAAAAAAGAAAGGGACTTTATTTATTTTTTGCCACCATCAATCACACACATTGTTCACCTCAAGACATTTTTGAATTGAATGTGAAAATTTCGAAAAGTTTCAGAGATTCCGCCTCCTGATATTGTTGCCTTGTCCACATCAAATTTGACCACTACTGTATCTTGCTCTTTAAATCCTTTTATTTTCGAACATTAAATACCTAACAATACTAACATCAATTTAAAATCATCACTTTTGTAACATATAAATGGAGATATCAATACTTTACCTGGCTCCATATATCCAAATCTGCCTCCTCAAGGGCCTGATCTTGATCCTCAGAGGAAGCCAGAGCAGGGTTGCCAGGAAGGCTGGAGGGCTGGCTGCAAGGAAGGCTGGAGGTTTGACTACAAGGAAGGCTGGATTGACCTCTGGGGGAAGGGTGGACAGAGATTCCCGCACTTCCAGCTGGTAATCCAGAAAAGATAGCTTGCTGTAGTACCACAGAGTGGGTTTATAAACCTTATCTGCTGCAGCACCTGACCTCTGGAACTTCAGGACCATATTCCTCTGGGTCCTGTATGTCCCCCTGATGGTACCAATTTTGGTTTTCACATCTTGGAGAGTTGTTGTGGGTATCTGGGTTTGGACAAATGCAAGTAGGCTCTCCAGTGCTGCTGTCCTGGCCGTTTTGTTTTTATTGGACCCACTTTTGGTCTGCCACAGGATAGAGAGTTCCTTCCATTTATCCATGAACTCCCCCATGAACTCAGGGTTTTTGAATGTATTCATTCTCTCTGTAAAATCAAGAACCCAGAAAATACATATGTTTCAGCAACATTCATCAAATCCGCATTTTGGACAGATATAAAAGCCCCAAATCTCCTCCTCTGAGGAAACCAAAATCCTTAAAATGTTATGTACCTTGGTCAACACGTTCGTTGCGAACTCCCTCTCTCGCCTAATGAACGCTTTTTCGACACATGGATCTTCACTTGATATACACTGCGCATGCGTGAAACTCTTCACGCTTTCCCCGCCCCTGACGTTCGATATTGTACTTTCCCCGCCCCTTCTCGCTTGTCGTAGTGCTTAGCAACATGGCGGAGACACAGGTGGCTGAGATTACCTCTACAGAGGATGAAATTCTTGAGGAGCCCAAATCCCGATCCAGGAGATATAAGGCATCCAACATGTCTTTCGAGGAAATGGTGGAGATGGTCGCCATTTTGAAGAGGGAGGATTATGATGCCAAGCATGGTCAAGACAAAAATTATGGGCAAAGTGGTCAAAAGTCTTCACCAAAAATTTGGGGTGTGCAGAACGAAGGAACAGCTCAGAAAATGATGGTCTGATCTGAAGTTGCGGGAGCCCGACCAATACAAACGAATCAAGAAAGTTTTAAGAAAAAGTAAGTATATTTTTGATATTTTCCCTGCTAGAGATTATTACTTGTATTATGTCGTGTATTTTTGTCTTTGATATAGTACAGTGAAAGATACCATCTTTCTGGTTCGTCTGCACAGTAAACGGACGTATTAAACCTCTTTCTCCGTACAGTTCATAAAACAATGTTTTTGGTTCATCCAGTGTGAACACCCATTTGTTTAATTTTATTTGGGGTAGCAAATTTGGTAACCAATTAGTTTTTGCAATCAAATCCAAAGGACAATTTTTATAAAAAAATAGGATATGCATGGTAATGTTAAGGGAGAGAATGCTCAGCAGCTGATAAAACATCTGAACGCAGTAGTACAAGTGTGGGCCAAAAGCCCCAAAGTTTGAGGGTGTCACACACAGGTGATCCTGTGTATATACTTTGGGGTGTTACAATGTGTCAAACTTTGGTAAAAAAAGTATATGCTATGGTTTTGGCTATGTATCCAATCATGTGTTCCGGTTGTCACTGGGGGTACATTGAAAAATGGACCACACTTCAAAATAATGTTTACAAATTATTTGTTCATGGTTTAATTTTCTCAAAAATATCTTCGTTACTAATGAAACTATACCTTTTCTTGCAATCTACATAGGGCTTCAAAAAGCTACGTCAGATGACGCTTTAAATCCAACACCTTCAACAATACCCCCAGACCCACATGATGGAGAGGAACGTAAGGTTGTGGAAGTGGAAAGTGGCACCTCAACAGGTCAGTGTCAAACCAGACAGATGCAGGTTAATAGATGTAGGCCTACATATTCTATACTACATGATTTTTTTTAAATGTAGGTGCAGTTCTTTCCGAAGACCCCAAAAATTTTACACATCACAGTGCCCAGATCCTGATCCAATACCTGATGGTCTGCTGTCGTGACCTTAAAAAATTAAAGGGAGACTTGATAGAGATCAGGGAAAATACCAAGCGGGTGGAGGAAAGGCTACAAAAGATCATGGCTGTGCTTGGGCGTGTATAATGTTTTTAAAAATAATAACGTTGAACTTGCTGTGTTTTGGCAGGTTTGTTTTTCTTTGAACCTTTTAGGACAAGTACATGTTTATTTTTTTACTATATTTTTCAAGATCTTTTTTGTATGCATGGCTGTTCATGCGTTTTAACAACCCAAATTTTTTTTGGACATCTACATTTAAAATGAATTGTCCTAAAAAATAATAAAAAATTGTATTTTGTTATCAAGAAATTGTGGCTTCATTATGTAAATGTTGTGCAAAGTGAACTAATCAATGTTTTGTGTTTACACTGACAATGAAGGCTAATTAACAATGCACAATACACATGGCAATACAAGTGCACTAGGTAAACCTACAAGAAACATAAAACATTATTAAATTAAAACACCAAACCAATCTTTGATAAAAATAAAGTTGAATTTTTCCAAATAATAAGGTTAAAAGTCATCAGGCATTTCAATGGCTCCCCTACAGAAAAAAAATCCACATATTTGTCACGGACCTCACGTCCGGTTTGGGGGGGCCAAGCCTGGATGGCCAGCTTCCAGGGCCACAAGATGTTCTGCTTCCATTAATGAGGCCTCAGGCCCAGTCAAAGTCAGATAATTTGTGGAATGCACCCGGAGATAATTATGTAGCACACAGCAAGCCATTGCAACATGGTTCCATTTGTAAGGGGCAAGGTGGATGGAGGTGAGGAACAGGCGGAATCGGCTGGCCATGATGCCAAAGGCATTTTCAACCACCCTTCTTGCTCTGGCCAGCCGATAGTTGTACACCCTCCTCTCAGGGGTGAGGGTGCGTTGCGGGAATGGCCTCATCAAATGGGGACCCAGGCCAAACGCCTCATCCGCCGCAAACACAAATGGGAGTCCCTCCACATTCTGCTCCGCTGGTGGCAAGGCCAGCTGATCCAAAAGGAGCCGTTCCCCAAACTCCGTCTGTGCAAAGACTCCTCCATCAGACATCCTGCCATTCTTGCCAACGTCCACATAGAGGAATTCGTAGGTGGCCGACACCACTGCCATCATCACGATGCTGTGGAACCCCTTATAATTGTAATAAAAGGATCCCGAATGGGGTGGTGGGACGACCGGAACATGTTTGCCGTCGATGGCCCCTCCACAGTTTGGAAAGTTCCATCGTTGGGCAAACTCCGATGCCACATTCTGCCATTCATGTGGCGTAGAAGGGAACTGTGGAATTAAATTAACAAAAAATTAATACTTTGAGACAGAAACATTGAAAGCAGATTTAAGAAAACCATTCATGGCCAACATTGGGAGAAACCGAAAAATGACAACATTATTAGTAAGCAACAACAAACCAAAAACAAACCCCACAAAAAAAATAGGGGGGGGGTTGAAGATGAGTTGGGGAGATCACAAATGAAGGCTGTAGCACTCTGTATGAATTAGTGAAAAATTTAAGATTCCTAGGCAATCTTTAGGGGGCGTTTAGGTTAAAGCACTATGATGGAGCATAGATTAAAATACATGGAAATGACTAGGCAAGGTGGGTATGGCCCCAGGATAGCATGCTGGAGAGGTTAGGTAAGGCAAATTTAAATGTAGGCCTAATAAAAACATTCCCAAAAATAAATTACCATGTGGAGAAAGGGGACATTCCCTGCAGCTAAGAATCATGGGAATTAGGGACTGCTAATAAACCCTAAAAAAAAATGCAATAAATAAAAAACATACAATGTGATGTTTGAAATAAGAACACTTACCTTAATATAGTCCTCCTGCAAAACTTGGAGGATGGCAGAACACGTCTCTGGTATAATGATACCCAGAGCCTGGGGGGATATGCCTGTGGAGAACTTTAAGTCCTGCAGGCTTCTCCAAGTCGCCAGGTATCGCAACGTGGCAATGAGCCTCTGCTCAGCACTGATGGCTTCACGCATAACGGTGTCCTGCCTGGTAATGTAGGGGGACACCAAAGCCAACAGATGCTGAAATACGGGGTCAGACATCCTGAGAAAATTCCTGTAGTCTTCAGGATTATTCTCCCTGATCTCCCACAACAAAGGCATATGACAGAACTGGTGCCGCTGGAGCAACCAATTCTTGGTCCATGAACTCCTCCTGACCCTGCTCATGGCATGGAGTCGGGATACAGCATGAACCCCTGCACCAACTACAGCACGAACTCTACGACGAGTATGTAGCCGCAACATGGCTAGATAACGGTCGGCAGCTCAGAACGAACTAGAAGAACGAATGGAAGAACAGCAAGGCCTATGAAGAACAAGCTGAAAAACAGGAACGAGCAGACAAGATTGCACTGAATAAACAGATACAAACTGACTACAAGCACTGCAATACAGATACGAACCCACAAGCACAAACTGAACTCCACAAAACGATCTTCAAAGCACGAAGACTGAAAAGCGCGAATCGTCTCTCACCAAACTTTTACTAACACACGGTAACACGGAATTAGCAAAAGCGTCCCAAAGGGTGGCGTCATTAGAACGGAACTTCCCCTTTATAGTGCCGTTGTACGTGGTATACGTCACTGCGCTTTGCTTGAACGTTTTTTTTAATGATCATGTGTACGCAAGACAGGCTTGAGAGGAAACATGAAAAAAAATGACGTGAAAAACGTCGAGAAAAAAAATGGCAAGAAAAACGTCCATGTGTATGCGGCATTAATAGTCTGCAGGAGATCTGCAAAAAATTTATATAAATGCTAATAGTCTGCAGGGGATCTGATGGAAATAAATAGTAATCTGCAAAAAAAATGAAATAGATGTTAATATACTGCAGGAGATCTATTGGAAATAAGTAGTAATCTGCAAAAAAAAAAAAAATTAAATAGATGCTAATAGTCTGCAGGAGATCTGCTGAAATAAAGGAAATGGCTGCTCTAATGCAAAAAAAGAAAAAGAAAAGAAAAATGAAATAGATGCTAATGGTCTGCAGGAGATCTGCAAAAAAATGAAATAGATGTTAATATACTGCAAGGGATCGGATGGAAATAAATAGTAATCTGCAAAAAAAGAAAAAGAAAAATGAAATAGATGCTAATAGTCTGCAGGAGATCTGCTGAAATAAAGGAAATGGCTGCTCTAATGCAAAAAAAGAAAAAGAAAAGAAAAATGAAATAGATGCTAATGGTCTACAGGAGATCTGCAAAAAATTTAAATAGATGCTAATAGTCTGCAGGAGATCTGCAAAAAAAAAAAAGAAGTGAAATGGCTGTTAGTAGTCTACAGGAGATCTGCTTAAAAAAGAAATAGATGCTAATAGTCTGCAGGAGATCTGGTGAGAAAACTAAATAGATACTAATAGTCTGCACGAGATCTTCAAAAAAATGAAATAGATGCTAATAGTCTGCAGGAGATCTTATGGAAACAAATAGTAATCTGCAAAAAAAATAAAAAATGAAATAGATAGTATCTATATTCTATTCTGTTCTATTGTGTTTCTAGTTTATTTTCTATTTCTATTCTAATCTTTTCTATTCAAATTCGAATTCATTATATATGAAATTCGAATGTCGGAAAAAAAAATATATATATGTAACCATCTTCCGAAATTCAAATTTAGTATATAATGATTTTGATTTTAATAGAAAAGATTTGAATAAAATATAAAAGAATAGACTAGAAAAAAAAATAGAACAGAATAGAATAAAATATAATATATTCTATTGTTTTTCTAGTCTATTCTCTGTTTTTCTATTTTATTATAATCTTTTCTATTCGGTTGAAATAATTTCGAATCCGGTTGAAATATTATCGAATTTGGTTGAAATATTAACGAATGCGGATGAAATATTATCGAATTTGGTTGAAATATTTTCGAATGCGACCAATTTTTCTAATTCGGTCGAAAACTAAACGAATTCCGAAAACAAATTTTAACGAATTTAACGAATCCAACTAAACTAAATTAATTAATTAACGAATTAAAATGAAACAAAACAAAACAAAACATTTTTTTTCCTATTGCACATGTCTAATAGGCAGGCAGATGTAAACAGATGTTTGTCTGTTTAAACCCTTTCACTGCCAATCCTTCACATTTAGGTCCAAAAAATTGGAAAAGGAGGCAAACTTTTATTTTTTTTGGAGCTAGATGGACTCAAGTAATTGGATGTAAACAGATGCACATCTGTTTACATGCACCCACCCATAAAATAAGCTGAGCTTCTAATCAGATCCTCCTGAAATGATGACCAATTGTGTAAAAGGACCCTTATTGTTGATGTTCCAGAAATAATGTGTGCTTCCTGTTTGACGTGACAGCACAATTCCTGGAGTGTCATAGATACTCTTTAGCAATCAGTCTTGCTGTAAAACGAAAAATAGTGGAACTTGCAACAGATTCATGTATGTGTTGGTAAGGTGTATATGAATCTGTCATCTCTCTGAAAAGTAGGAAGAGTTTCACAGGTAGAGAAACTATTTCGAGAAGCTGGGTGAGTAATGAAAAGGTGTCAAATATCAGATCCAGAGGAACTTAAAGACACATTTTGTCGCAGCGTTGTTTCATTTTCCCTTAGCTTTTTACCAATATAACCGTATTTCTTTTTTAATTTGCCACAAGCATAGCACCATACAATAAAAGTGTCGGAATCCAAGAACAAAATTGTTACAAACCAGAGGCGTAACTAGAATCTTCAGGGCCCCAGTGCAAGAAACCATGAAGGCCCCCCCCCACAGGCATTGCTAGGTCTACAAAAGATCTCGGGCTAGAGCCCATAGCATTGTAGCAAGTAAAGAAAGTCAAACGCTTGGGCGGGTATACACATGTATACAATATACCTGTGTGTGTGTGTGTGTGTGTGTGTGTGTGTGTGTGTGTGTATATATATATATATATATATATATATATATATATATATATTGTGACAGCAGGCAGGTAAAATCACCAGGTTGCATCCAGGATGGTGTGTATGTATGCCCTAGATTCAGGCTTTATGCAAATTCATACCACTAGGAGGAGTGCTGGGAGTCTTGCGGGGGAAGAGTTAATGAGCCCAGCTGAATCAAGTGGCTCATTAAGGCCTCTACAAGAACTCCCAGCATGCTAAGGGAGATGCTCCATCCTGGAACCAGTTCTGTGTTGTGCAAGACTGGGGAGTGTGTTTCTGTCCTGTGCGGTGAGACAAAGCCTGTGTGGCTAAAACCTGCAAAAACAGGGAGATAGGGGCTGGGGCAGCACAAGGCTGCACCTAGTTGTCGGACAGGGAACCTACGTGTGTAGTAAGCGGTCAAGCTGACCAGGATTTCTTTTTTATGTTTCTTTTGTTTTGCTGTTTTTCCACTGTAAATAGTTTAAATAAGCCGCACCTTTTGTTTTTGCAACTACAAACTCTGTCTGCTGTGCCTGTTTTTGTGTGGTGAACCCATCCAGGGGGTCACGCACACCCGCTGCCGAGCTAACCCCCTCACAATATATATATAAAATCTCGTTACATATCTGAGTGCGGATCCTCCTTGCATCAGGGTCCCCAGAGAGCCAATTCCTTACATAATTGGGCCCAAAGAGCCTCCCCCACTTACATCAGGGTCCCCAGAGAGCCCTCCCTTACATCAGGGTCCCCAGAGAGCCTCCCCCATACATCAGGGTCCCCAGAGTCTCCCCCCCCCATACATAAGGGTCCCCAAAGAGCATCCTCCACTTACATCAGGGTCCCCAAAAAGCCCCCCTTACATCAGGGTCCCCAGAGAGCCTCCCCCCATACATCAGAGTCCCCAGAGAGTGTCCCCTTACATCAGGGTCCCCAGAGAGCCTCCCCCCATACATCAGAGTCCCCAGAGAGTGTCCCCTTACATCAGGGTCCCCAGAGAGCCCTTCCATACATCAGGGTTCCCAGAGAGCCCCCCATACATTATGGTTCCCAGAGCCCCTTCCATACATCAGGGTCCCCAGAGAGCCCCCCCATACATCAGGGTCCCCAGAGAGCCCCCCATACATCAGGGTTCCCAGAGGCCCCCCATACTTCATGGTCCCCAGAGGCCCCCCATACTTCATGGTCCCCAGAGGCCCCCCATACATCAGGGTTCACAGAGAGCCCCCCATACATCAGGGTTCACAGAGAGCCCCCCCATACATCAGGGTTCACAGAGCCCCCCCATACATCAGAGTCCCCAGAGAGCCCCCCCCCATACATCAGGGTTCACAGAGAGCCCCCCCATACATCAGGATTCACAGAGAGCCCCCCATACATCAGAGTCCCCAAAGAGCCCCCCATACATCAGGGTTCACAGAGAGCCCCCCCATACATCAGGGTTCACATAGAGCCCCCCATACATCAGGATCCCCAGAGATCCCCCATACATCAGGGTTCACAGAGGCCCCCCCATACTTCATGGTCCCCAGAGGCCCCGCATACATCAGGGTTCACAGAGAGCCCCCCCATACATCAGGGTTCACAGAGAGCCCCCCCATACATCATGGTTCACAGAGAGCCCCCCATACATCAGGGTTCACAGAGCCCCCCATACATCAGAGTCCCCAGAGAGCCCCCCCATACATCAGGGTTCACAGAGAGCCCCCCATACATCAGGGTTCACAGAGAGCCCCCCATACATCAGGGTTCACAGAGAGCCCCCCTATACATCAGAGTCCCCAAAGAGCCCCCATACATCAGGGTTCACAGAGAGCCCCCCCATACATCAGAGTCCCCAGAGAGCCCCCCATACATCAGGGTTCACAGAGGGCCCCCCCATACTTCATGGTCCCCAGAGCCCCCCCATACATCAGGGTTCACAGAGAGCCCCCCAATACATCAGGGTTCACAGAGAGCCCCCCATACATCAGGGTTCACAGAGAGCCCCCCCCATACATCAGGGTTCACAGAGAGCCCACCATACATCAGGGTCCCCAGAGAGCCCCCCCATACATCAGGGTCCCCAGAGAGCCCCCCATACATCAGGGTTCCCAGAGCCCCCCATACTTCAGGTCCCCAGAGGCCCCCCCATACATCAGGGTTCACAGAGAGCCCCCCATACATCAGGGTTCATAGAGAGCCCCCCATACATCAGGGTTCACAGAGAGCCCCCCATACATCAGAGTTCACAGAGAGCCCGCCCCCATACATCAGGGTTCAGAGAGCCCCCCATACATCAGAGTCCCCAGAGAGCCCCCCATACATCAGAGTTCACAGAGAGCCCCCCATACATCAGAGTCCCCAGAGAGCCCCCCCATACATCAGGGTTCCCAGACTTAAACATCCCCCCCAGGTTCCCCTGTACCTTGGCTGGCTGTGCACCTCCAACCCCCAGCACAGGGGGAGGTGGGAGGTGGCGATCGGCAGCTCTATGAGGTCAATAGGCAGGGCTTGTAATTCTCTTCCTGAGTCTGTACAGTGGAAGGGGAGGGGCCTCTGACCCGAGCAACTCAATTGTACACTGAGAGTGAAACTTGTAGCTGCCCGGGTCAGAGGCCCCTCCCCTCTCCACTGTATACACGCTGAAGGAGAAATACAAGCCCCAGCGAGATGCCGCGAGCACCATAGAGCTGCCGATCACCGCCTCCCACTCCCCCCACTGCATCCCAAACTGAAAGCCGGAGATGCAGGGGGAAATGCCAGGTCTTGGGGGCCCCCCCACAGCGGCAGAACGGCAGCGACCCTGAAAGTTCTGAAAGTTCTTATCTTACTAAGATAGCTCAAGGAGCTGCGGGCCCCCTGGAGCTGAACGCGAGATCGCAACTGCGACTCTCGCACCCTTTCACACTACGCACCTGTTGCAAACTAATTGTTGTTTCACTAATAATGAAAATATCTTTAGGTTTTTATAAATTTGGCACAAGACTTACAACTTCAACCACCCCACCAATATGCCTTCTGACCCCCCCCCCCCATGTCTTTTGGGCTCTGAAATTCTAAGCACATACATGGTGTCAGCCCTGCCTTCTTCATATTTGATGGATTACATGGGACACAGACCTCTACTCATCTCCCCTCTCTCCACATCTCCATAACCCCTCCTGGTGCGCAAGCAGAGCACACAGGAAGATATCAGCTCACAAGATTTCTGGCAGAATCAACTGGTATTTTTTGCACTTATCAAACCAATATGACAACTTTCTTTCAATTGTTTATTTAACAGAGCCAAAGGGAGTAAACAAGAGAAGTTCATTGTAAGGGTTTAAATACATTTAAATACATTTGAGTAGAAAGGGTCATTACTCTAGTCTGCTGCATAGTACATAGTGCTGTGAATTAAATGTAGCACCCTCTAGTGTGCTACTAGTATTAGTGCAGGCAAATTTAAGTTATGACTCATGGTTAGTTTGTGAGTCTGAAATTGAGTCAGGGATACTGCAGGTCAGGCTGCATGGCTCCAGAGATGCAGGTCTCTGGTACCTCTCACTGGATCTAAAAGTTTGGAGAAGTTTCTAGAAGTTAGTGGGCGGAGGCCAGGAGGGACTGATCTGCATACTTAAGGGGACTTGGCCACTCCCTAGGCAGAATGTTCTGGCAGGGTGGCTAGGTCAGCCCTTAGATATGGAGGAGCCATGCTAGCAGGGGAGTCAGGCGGAAGATGGAGTGCTGAGGAGCCTGTCGTGGCCTAGGAGGGAACCCCTGGGTTTGGGGGGGGGGGGGATTTGCCTTCAGGCTGGCCTAGAACTGGCTTGGGAAGATCCTATCAGTGTCTCAGTTTGTGGAGGAATCTTACCTAAGGAGCAGCAGGGAGCAAAAAGGACAGAGTGAATACATAATCACACCAAGGGATTCACAAGGGGAGAGATTAGCACATGTAGCAAGCTTTCAGGAGGACAGCGCTGTGCTTAACCCTTCCTATCCCTTGTCCTGGGAGATCTTCAGAGCAGCCAGGTGGACAAAAAGCCAGGATGGCTGTTAGTTCCTGCAGGCAGTAGAGCTGGGAGCAGTTCTACAGAGGAGAGGAGATATTCCTGTATGCAGCTTACAACGTATTGTGCTACAGTATTTTCTAAAGGGGACTGAGAGTTCCTAGTCCTCAAGACTGTTGGTGTCCAGGAAGGATGACAGTTCAGGATTTTGTGCACAGAAAGGAAGTTGTCCCCATTCATTGTTTTAGTCAATGTCCCCATAACCCCTATAACCATCAAAGTTATTACCCTCAATAAAACAACGAAACCAAGCTCAGAGACTGTTTTATTGTGTCCGGATTTAAGTGGAAAATGCTTGTTGCCTGGCTGTCCAGGAATAGGGTTACCAGTTACCAGCAGCCCTTGTGGGGGTAGTGCTACACTAATATCAGGCACTTGCTTTTGGAATTAGTATAGAAATAATCTCATTAGTGTGATACAGCCTCAATTTCAAGTCAGCTGTGACCAAGTTGTAATGGTGAGCTTGAAAAGGAGTAAAGTGAGGTTATTGCCTTGGCTACAATATCTGGTAGGGGTGTCTGGATCACAAAACTGGATGATTAGAATAATAAATATTTTATCAAGTAGGACTGCTTGTAAGACAATTGTTTTTAATTGTATATTTAGCCGTTTCCTTACAGTTCAGCTTTATACTTGACAAATCTTCTTTGCCTTATTCAGCTGAATTAAAAATTTATTTGCTCATCTCTAGCCAAAAGCCTAAATTTTACATGGTTGCTACATCAGACATGTAAAAGATAACAGCATATGGAGATATTATACCTTAAAGCTAAAACATGAAATACATACATCTTTATTACTTGATTATCCCCTTGATTTCATGCTTTAATTTGAGTACAGTCCGGGTTTTGGTTGGTATGGAAATAATCTGGGAAAGCTGCCATGTTGTATACAAAACCATTCTGCATCACAATGTGGAAACATTACATTGGAAAGTTACAGATGATTTAATAATAGTCTGAAACATCTGCCACTTGGAATAATGAGGAATAACTTGCATTATTTTGATGTTATTCAAGGCATTTTGCCAGAATTCTGCTGCTACTGCAGTATGGCTTCAAAATTGTAATTAATTACGCAGTTTATTATGTATATATGTAACATCAAAACAAGCAGAGAAGGAGAGAGATAGATGGATAGATAGATAGAGTGTACGAGATCTGCAGTTGACATGTGCGGTTCGTTTCGTTCCGAATTAATATTCTGACAATTTTTTTGTTATTCAGAGATTCGGATATATCCAAATACCAGAATTACAATATAAACCAATTTTACCTAATGCTCTGAATAACGTAACGAAATTCGTCCGAATTTTGGAAATTCGGACTGAAATTCAAATCGATATTTACATTGAATTCCAGTCGAATTCTAACTACACAATCACATATTGCTGAAATCAAAGACTGTGTGTGTTATTATGCCGCGTACACACGATCATTTTTCCCGTCCGGAAAAATTAATTTTTTTTTTTTAACAAGAAAAACGACCGTGTGTGGGCTTTTTGTCATTTTTCCCAACGGGAAAAACGGCATTAATCACGACGAGAAAAATTAGAACATGCTCTAATTTTTCTCGTCGTGATTCTCGTCGTTTTTTTCCGCTGCAGTTTTCCCATAAGGGAAACACTGCCACGGAGCCCACACACGGTCGTTTTTCTCGACCAAAAAAAAATGTCAGGAAAAACGGACGTGTGTAGGGAACCAAGCCGTTCCCTCATTTTTCCCGTCTATTTTCTCGACGGTGTTTTCACCGTCGAGAAAATCGATCGTGTGTACGCGGCATAAGAGTACCATGTCGAAATAATGCTGTTTTTGTTAAGCCAAAGGTGATTTAAAGAGTCATTGTAATCATTTGAGGAATATTTGTGGGGGACACAGCAAGCATGTGGAAGAAAGTGCTCTGGTCAGATGAGACCGAAATGTAACTTTTTTGCACATCACCCTGAGCACACCTTCCATACCGTGAAACATGGTGGTGGCAGCATCATGTTGTGGGGATGCTTTTCTTCAGCAGGGACAGGGAAGCTGGTCAGTGTTAAGGGGAAGATGAAATAGGAAGACGTTCTGGACAACCGCACTCCAAAAAAATTGCCTTTTATTCAAAAAATAGGATCAAAGATACATGCCACAGCAGAACGGACAGAAGAGCTGACGCGTTTCACACTAACAAACAGTGCTTAATCAAAGCTATGATTAAGCACTGTTTGTTAGTGTGAAACGCGTCAGCTCTTCTGTCCATTCTGCTGTGGCATGTATTTTTGATTCTATTTTTTTAATAAAAGGCAATTTTTTTAGAGTGCGGCTGTCCAGAACTTCTTCCTATTTCATTGCTATATGCATTCCAAGCACCTGTGGCTTCTAAACAGGAGAGGTTTTACTTTCGTCTGACCTACCTGGAGCGGTGATATCCCTTTCCTTAATGGGAAGATGGATGGAGCCAAATACAAGGCAATCTTTGAAGAAAACCTGTTATGCCGCGTACACACGATCGATTTTTTCGACGGTGAAAACACCGTCGAGAAAATCGACGTTAAAAACGAGGAACAGCTTGTTCCCCTCACACACGGCCGTTTTAAATGTCATTTTTTTTTTGGTCGAAAAAAACGACCGTGTGTGGGCTCCGCGGCAGTGTTGCCGCGGAAAACATGTCGAAAAAAACGACGAGAAAAATTAGAACATGTTCTAATTTTTCTCGTCGTTTTTAATGCCGTTTTTCTCGTCGAAAAAAACGACAGAAAGCCCACAGACTATCGTTTTTCTCGTCGAATGGGAAAAATGTCGTTTTTTTCGATGGGAAAAACGGCCGTGTGTACGCGGCATCAGAGTCTGCAAAAGACTTGAGATGGAGGTTCACCTTCTAGCAGGACAACAACCCTAAACATACAGCTGGAGCTACAATGTAATGGTTTATATCAAAGCAAATTCATGTGTTAGAATGGCAAAACTTGAAAATTGCTGTTCACAGACGCTTTCCATCCAATCTGACAGAGCTTGAGCTATTTTGCAAAGAAGAATGGCCAACGATGTCACTCTCTAGAGGTGCAAAGCTGGTAGAGACATCCCCAAAAAGACTTAGGCCTCGTACACACGACCGATTTTCTCGGCAAGAACCAGCAAGAAACTTGCTGGCAGAGAGGTCTTGCCGAGTAAATCGGTCGTGTGTACGCTGCTAGCGTGTTTCTCGTCGAGAAAACCGACAAGAAACCTCGACGAGAAAATAGAGAACCTGCTCTCTATTTTCTCGTCGAGATTCTCCTCGGCGTGTTTCTCGACGAGAAAAGTGAGTGTGTGTACACTTACCTGTCCGCCCGGAAGCCCGCGCATGTTCGAAATGAATTTGACGCATGCGCGGTAGCTTCCTAGGCATACGTAGGGTGTACCAAGATGGCGGCGACGGCATCGAATGTGACGAGCGCATGCTCGACGTAGTCGATGACGTCACCGCGTACACTCCTTTCAAAGAACCGCGGGTTCTTTGAAACGAGCGTGTGTACACTCGGCCGGGACAAGTTTCTTGTCCAAGAATCTCGTCCAAAAAAATACGACATGTTTTTCTCAACGAGAATCTCGGCTGTGTGTACGAGGCCTGTCAGCTGTAATTGCAGCAAAAGGTGGTTATACAAACTCAGGGGGGCTGAATACAAATGCACGCCACACTTTTCAGATGTTTATTTGTAAAAAAAAATAATTGAAAACTATTTATCATTTTCCTTTCACTTCACAATTATGTGCCACTATGTGTTGGTCTATCACATAAAATCCCTATATTTATATATATATATATATATATATATATATATATATATATATATATATATGTAGCGGGGTGTTAAATTTAGGGGAGTGTCTGAGTGGTAGTTAGGCTCAGACACACTATTGTTAGGGTTTATGAACCATTTCTGTGCCATGGGAGATAGTATTGGTACATAGTTCCCTGGGGCCTACAGGTGGCGCTGTCGCCATAGGTCCGGGTTGAACCACAATACAAGGTTGTGCCTTTTCTTGTCCCCTCTTGGCAGCAGTACGGCGGGCGGGGAACCTGCTGTGCCTGTCAGGAGAGGGTATAAAAAGGGGCGGCCGTCTTCCATAGGGTTCGTCCACGCCCAACCACCTTCAGCCTGGGTGTGCGTGTGGGTCGTCTCCGGGTGCCCTAGGCCCGGAGGCCTGGTTCCTGTTCCATCCCAGACACCTTCAGTCTGGGGTGAGGTACTATATTGGAGGCCCGGAGCCCAGCACCTTCGGTTGCGTTCCGCCGGAGATCGAGGACTCCCAGGGTGCCGCCTTGCGAGGGGACCCGGATCTAGGACGAGGAGGCCACGGGGGGTTACCTGTACCGAAGACCCAGCGCAGAGTCGTGGTGACGGTGGGGACCTCTGGTAACTAGGGATGTCTTCTCCTTTACATGGGCCAAATACTACTTAAGAAGGAAGTTCACGTTCAAGGTCAGTGGCAGTGGCCTCATAGGGCCGTGCCCTATTCACCTAGTCAGTGGCAGTGACTTTATTCACCTAGTTAGTGGCAGTGGCTTTATTCACCCGGTCTGTGGCAGAGACCAATCTCACGGTCTGTGGCAGAGATCATGCGCCAAAACTGTTTGTTAAACCGAAACAGTCAAAGAGTCTAATTCAAGTTTGTGCCTGGACCTCCTCCCACCTAAGCTGTCCTGTGTCTTGCTCCAACCTGTCTCTTGTTAAAGAGGCATATTTATTATCCGTGTGAAATAAATATAGAAGTTGGACTTTCAGTTGGTGTGGACAGTTACATTACTGGGGAAAACATAAGGACTTGCCTCTACCTAGGGTAGAGGTGGGAATCATCCTCGGGGGGATTCAACTCCAGCCGCAGGCAGGCCCGAAAATTAACACCGCTCAACCTACTTACTCAGGAGGGTACGGGCTTGTGGTGCGGTGTGCCTCTCCCCTCCCTGCGAGGAGCCGAAACGAAAAGGCAGGCAGGGGGAGAGGTGAGGGCGTTACACGTGGGGGCTCGAGTCCGGGATGTGTCTGCGGTTGGAAAGTGTGGAAACCCCCCCAGAGTTGAACTTTATTCCCCAGTGAAGTTCCGTGGAGGTCGGCCATATTGAGAACTGCTCCACGAGGAGAACCCTGACTGCGTAGTTCGTGGGCGTGACAGAGAGAAAGCCCGCGAACAATGCAGGAGATGGAAGGGGTCCGGCCATGTGTGGAGGACTTTGTCGCGAAAGGGACAGTGCGCGATGGAGCAGCGAATGGATAACATGGCGTCTCATGCCTCATGGGTTCCGGCTACTACTACCATGAAGATGACTTCCTTTGCTGCTCCCTTGACGGATACGGGGATTCGGCTCAGCCCCGGGGACGATTTTCCCTCTACGTTTGCAAAGATGTGGAGGCCCTCGGAGTGATTTGTCCCGGCTGCTCGGGACTGGTGGTTCATCTGAAGCCATTCGGGCGATGCGAGCACTGTAAGGAGTTCTTGTTTGAGGTGGAGCAACCTACAGAAAAGCCTCGGGCTTTCCACCTCAATTGCCTTACAGGCGCCACCACTCTGGAAGGAGGAATCAGAGCTTACACAGCCACCCCTGCGCGCACTGCCGAGACTTCGGAGGAAGTCACAGAGGACATTGTGTCAGTGAATGAAGAACCGGAGGATGCTACTTTGGTCACCACAGAGTCCTTTCTCCCACCACCCAAGAGGAAGATCGGGTTCGTGAAAGCTTCCCGCGGCCGTGGTGGAGCTACGCCCCAGCGCTTACCCGGAACGGATGCATCCGATGGGAAAAGTGCTGGACGTCCTGGTTCAGCTACAAGCCGAGGTAAGCCGGGGGAAGAGACTCTGTCAAAGGTCCCAAGTGTTGGGGAATTCACATGCCCGTGAATTAGTCAGAGGCGGTGATTCGTCCTCCATCAGAAGTTACCTGCCTACGGAGGAATGTGACACCTCCGACCTGGAGTCCATCTTTGATGTGGGAGATGACGCCACCATAGATTAACTTTTTGAACAGAAGGGCTGGGATAAGAAGCCCCTGTCCTTGTCCCGTAGTGCTAGGGACTCACCCATGTCAATTGGGGATAGTACGCCCCGGCTGGTGGCCTCACAGCCTGAGGAGGGATCTGTCCCCTTGTCTGCCCTTTCATGCCACCATTGTCCTGGTTGCCGAGACTTTTCAACCAGAGAGTTGCCAGCGAGTATGGGTGGGAGTACCCGTACCTGCCCAAAGAACTTTTATTTGAAGTGGAGACCTGTAGACACCAGTGGTACGAGGACTTTATATGGACACACATTAAAGTACCCCAGGCCCAAAGATACTTTTCATGTTCACTTGCAGCTACCCAAAGATTCAAAGACTAAGGCTGCCTGGATGTTGGGTCGGCACATTTATGCGGACAAGGTACTCATTTGCAGGAAGGACAAAGATGACGTTGAGTACCATATAGACAAATTTGATAGGCATTGGAAGCCGTTGGTGTTGCCAGACCCACACTACTACCTGTGAGAGACAAGACTCTGGTGTTGCTTTGTTTTTTTTGAGTGCACTCTCAGGAGCCCAGGAACCTTTGCCCTAGTTAAAAGGGTATTCTACTCTTTGGAGAAGTGGGAGCTGTTGTTCTTTTCCTCCCCTCTCCGCCCCTACCACAAAGATACAAGGACTTTGGGGAGTAGATAGTTCAAGGCCACAGTAAAGAAGAAGAGGGAGTTTTACCCCAAGAAAAAGAAGAGGAGTTTCTTTTTGGGATGGGTGTTCTGACGTTGGCACTACCACTAGGTGGCGGTGTTATGCAACTTTTGCCTTGCTAATGATGTGGTGCAGTTTTACTTTAGAAGGATGGGATTTTCCTCTAGGGGAGAATCTCCTCATTCTAACAAAATGTTGTTTTGTTGTGTATGTTTTTTTTCTTCCCCTGCAGGCGGACGCCAAGCAAGATTACTGAGAATGGGGTGTGTAACGGCACCCCAAGTATGAAAGGGGTTAACGCCGCTTTGGATATTCCCTCTCTGGACACACATCCACTGCCGATCCTCCACAGTCAGGCGACCGCTTCCGATAGGATTAATCCTTCCAAACATACGAGACAAACGCTCTGTATCTTTCCAACTGGACTGACAATCTTTAATGACAAACTCCCAGTTTTATACACACAGAGAGGAGGTTCTTACATTCTCCTCAGACAATACACCTTTGACCAGACCTAATTTACATGAGCTAATTAACTACAGCTGATGACTCAGACACATGACCTTTAGGCTAGCCTCATTGTCTCCCAATACACATCTGACATCTTAGCAGACACAGGTGGGGGCTGGATGTGGTGACATTAGCATCTAACAGTATGTGTCCCAACATCATGAAGGAGTCACTTTTCAGTTAACCTGTTGAGTTCATAATCAAACAGTAAATAGTTCTTTACAGATATCCTGGGGAATATTGTGGAAAAATATCACTGTCCCATTTTAAAGCAATCCAAGACATATTCTTAATGTCCATTATTTTCATGCTCACCCTGTGCCCAAAGTGACCCCTGTCACAGGGTGGATCTTAGCTAATGTAGGCAGGTGGGAAATGTAAATATAAAAAAAAAAAAAGTTTTTTGTGACATTTAATGTTTTAATGTGCACATGTGTGATTTCTCTTTTTCCCTCTATGTTTTTCACCTCCTTTCCCCATGTTAGATTCCAGCACAAACAGACAGTTTTTAAATTGTCCCTTTTTTTAGTTAGTCTCTGGATTGGGCTTATGCTGACTCAGGCCTAAGAGGCATAGGTTTACTCCAGACACTGGGGACCAGTGTCTATTTAGTGGGGGGAATGTGTAGCTGGGTGTTCAATTTAGGGGAGTGTCTGAGTGGTAGTTAGGCTCAGACGCACTATTGTTAGGGTTTATGAACCATTTCTGTGCCATGGGAGTTAGTATTGGTGCATAGTTCCCTGGGGCCTACAGGTGGCGCTGTTGCCATAGGTCCGGGTTGAACGACAATACAAGGTTGTGCCTTTTCTTGTCCCCTCTCGGCAGCAGTACGGCGGGGCGGGGAACCTGCTGTGCCTGTCAGGAGAGGGTATAAAAAGGGGCGGCCAGCTTCCATAGGGTTCGTCCGCGCCCAGGCACCTTCAGCCTGGGTGTACGTTTGGGTCGTCTCCGGGTGCCCTAGGCCCGGAGGCATGGTTTCTGTTCCATCCCAGACACCTTCAGTCTGGGGTGAGGTACTATATTGGAGGCCCGGAGCCCAGCACATTCGGTTGGGTTCCGCCAGGGATCGAGGACTCCCAGGGTGCCGCCTTACGAGGGGACCCGGATCTAGGACGAGGAGGCCAGGGGGGTTACCTGTACCGAAGACCCAGCGCAGAGTCGTGGTGACGGTGGGGACCTCTGGTAACTCTCCGGAGGGATGTCTTCTCCTTTACATGGGCCAAATACTACTTAAGAAGGAAGTTCACGTTCAAGGTCAGTGGCAGTGGCCTCATAGGGCCGTGCCCTATTCACCTAGTCAGTGGCAGTGACTTTATTCACCTAGTCAGTGGCAGTGACTTTATTCACCCGGTCTGTGGCAGAGACTAACCTCACGGTCTGTGGCAGAGATCGTGCGCCAAAACTGTTTGTGAAACCTAAACACAGCAGTTGTACGGCGGGGCGGGGAACCAGCTGTGCTTGCTGGGAGAGGGTATAAAGGGGGCGGACATCTTCCCCATGAGTTTCGAGTCCCAGGCACCTTCAGCCTGAGGGCTGCTGTCCGCGGTCAGTGTCCAAGCGGCCTAGGCCTGGACACTTGGAGTTCGTGTTCCATCCCAGACACCTTCAGTCTGGGGTGAGGTACTCAGCCGGAGGCCTGGGGCCCAGTACCTTCCGCTGGATCCCGCAAGGGGGAGATTGTCCTAGGGTGCCCCGGGCGTCGGGCACCCGAATCCAGAGGCATAAGTGACCGGAGGAGGGATTCATCCGAAGATCTGCAGCATATTGCCAGTGCCGGGTGAACCTCTGGAGACCGCCCGGATGGATATCTTTACTGAACAGGGGCCAAGTTCAGAGAGGAGGGTGGTTCATGTTCTATGACCGGTGGCAGCGGTCCAACTAGTCAACTCAGGTCAGTGGCAGAGACCTGCTATTAGGCCTGTGGCAGGGGCCTCAACAGTTCATCCGGTCGGTGGCAGCGACCAGTCTCACGGTCGGTGGCAGAGACCGTGCACCAGGCCTATTCGCTTGCAAATGAATAGAAGAGCTTATTTGTGCCTGGGCCTACTCGTATCCACACCCCTGTCTGTCTGTTACTGAAAGTTCAACTATTATGTTCACCCTGGCAATGGAGAAATAAAAGAGTGTTGGACTTTTAATTTGTGTGGGGCTCTATTACTGGCAGACACATTCATGCAGTGCCGGCCCAAGACATTGTGCTGCCTGGTACCAAGAATAAAATGCTGCCCCCCCCCCCCCCAAAAAAAAATAAAAAATAAAATCACGCCCACCAAAATGCCCCCACATTCATCATTTTATATCATGATAACTAAAGTGGACCTGTCATGGCTCTATAAAAAGGACCTGTTATGGCTCTTTTCATGTATATAGGAGTATAAAGAGGACCGGTCATGGCTCTATACATGTATATAGAAGTATAATGAGGATCTGTCATGGCTCTATACATGTATGTAGGAGTATAAAGGGGACCTGTCATGGCTCTATACATGTATATAGGAGTATAAAATGACCTGCGCGTGGCCGGCGGCCGCGATGTCACCGGCCACACGTAGCGGATTGTCACTTGCCACGACGCCACCTGTCACACATTGCGGATTGTCACTTGCCACGACGTCACCTGCCACACGTTGCAGATTGTCCCTTGCCACAATGCCACCTGCCACACATTGCGGATTGTCACTTGCTGTGTCCCAGCGTAAAGGCAGGCAGCAGAGAGATAATGTAATCTCTCTGCTGCCCTCTCAGTGGGGGCGGAACTGCAGTGATGCAGGGCGGGCAGTGAGAGATGATGTCATCTCTCTGCTCCCCCGCCCGCTGTTTGGCCAGCAAGCCCGCTCACCTGCTGACTGTCCCGCCTGCTGACTGTTCCCCTGTTCTGCCCGCAAGCTCCATTCACCTGGGCCCGGCGCCCAGGTGAATGGAGCGTGCGGGGAGCGGAGCGGGCTGGCTGGCGGGCGGGCATCAATTTGCCTCACAGGGGAGCGTGGAGCAGGCGGAACGGGTTGGCGACAATTTGCCTCACAGTGCAGCGTAGGGTTGCTACCTTTTCGTCAAGCCAAACCCGAACACATTAGCAGCGCACGCCAATATATATATTTTTTTGTAGTACATTAAATTCATTACCTCTGTACAAAGCAATGCACAGCTATTTTTTTTATGTAGTATACACTGCACATATATTTTTGTGATTAAATAACATTTCTAATCATATGGAGTTAATCACAAGAGTCCCCCTTTATATCAGAGTCAACAGAGTTCTCCTTTAGATCTGAATCCGCAGAGTTCCCCTTTACATCTGAATGCACAGGGTTCTGCAGAAGAGGAGTGCAGAGGGTAAGATGGGGGCAGTATGCATAGGAGAGAAGTGTGGAGGGTATGATGGGGCAGTATGTATAGAAGAGGAGTTGGGAGGGTATGAGGGGGGCAGTTTGTACAGGAGAGGAGTGTGGAGGGGATGATGGGGGCAGTATGTACAGGAGAGGAATGTGGAAGGGATGATGGAGCGGTATGTACAGGAGAGGAGTGTGGAGGGTATGATGGGGGCAGTATGTACAGGAGAGGAGTGTGGAGGGTATTACAGGGGTGGTATGTACAGGAGAGGAGTGTGGAGGGTATGAGGGGGACGGTATGTACAGGAGAGGAGTGTGGAGGGTATGAGGGGGGCTGTATGTACAGGAGAGGAGTGTGGAGGGTATGATGGGGGCAGTTAGTACAGGAGAGGAGTTCGGAGGGTATGATGGGTGCAGTTAATACAGGAGAGGAGTTCGGAGGGTATTATGGGTGCAGTTAATACAGGAGAGGAGTTCGGAGGGTATTATGGGTGCAGTTAGTACAGGAGAGGAGTTTGGAGGGTATGATGGGGGCAGTATGTTCAGGAGAGGAGTGTGGAGGGTATGATGGGGGCAGTATGTACAGGAGAGGAGTTTGGAGGGTATGA
Source organism: Rana muscosa (assembly GCA_029206835.1). Classification (NCBI taxonomy): domain Eukaryota; kingdom Metazoa; phylum Chordata; class Amphibia; order Anura; family Ranidae; genus Rana; species Rana muscosa. The sequence goes on from CM055128.1 coordinate 96,025,589, forward strand.
TGGGTGCAGTTAGTACAGGCGAGGAGTTCGGAGGGTATGATGGGTGCAGTTGGTACAGGAGAGGAGTTCGGAGGGTATGATGGGTGCAGTTAGTACAGGAGAGGAGTTCGGAGGGTATGACGGTGGCAGAATGGGGAGGGATTTCTTGCGGTGTCTATGGGGTGACCAGGGAGTGATGTTGGGAAGATAGGGGAAGGAAAGTGACCATGGAATGATGTCCCTCAGCTGGGGGGGGGGTAGGAAGCAGCTCGGAGTGACGTCTGTATGAAGTGGTCTGGGGGGGTGATGCAAGCTGGGGGGAGTTGGGGGCTGAGAAGTGGTCAGATAGCGATGTATATAATAAAAAAAAAACTCATCCACTAAAAACATACAACAATAAATCATACAACAGTACTACTGGATGTAAGTACAGATCTATGTAATGCAGCTCCTAGCACTCTGTGTACGCAGATAATGTGAAGATAATTTATGACCGTTCCTATAACCCCCCCCCCCCCCCCCGTGTTATCCAGGCTCTGAGTCTGTACAATCAGAGGTGTGAACTCACCACATATATACAGGTTACATGACTGGTTATAAATGACTTCACATTATCTAGTCTGAACAATTGGATTGGAGGATGTTTGCACTAACTGTTCATGCTTAGAAGTGATGGGGCTGGTGCAGAGCCCCCCCCCCCCCTCCACACTCAAACTCAAACTCACTTTCTCCTCCGATTCTTCTGTCAACTTAACCCTTCACTGCATCTACTGAAGAAAAAATCTCCTTGAAAGTTTGCAACTACTATCCACCCTAGCAGTGGAGGCTGGTGCTCAAAATTTTAGGGGGGGCGCAAACAAACTGAAAAAAAAAAAAAACAATTGCCGCCACTGTGCCCATTAAACGCAGCCACTGTGCCCAAACGCCACCAGTTTGCCCCCTCAAATACAGCCAGTTTGTTTCCATATACAGCCAGTGTGCCCCCATATATATATAACCAGTGTGCCCCCATATATACAGCCAGTGTGCCCCCATATACAGCCAGTTTGTCCCCATATATATAGCCAGTGTGCCCCCATATATAGCCAGTTTGTCCCCATATATACAGCCAGTGTGTCCCCATATACAGCCAGTTTGTCCCCATATATATAGCCAGTGTGTCCCCATATACAGCCAGTTTGTCCCCCATATACAGCCAGTGTGCCCCCATATACAGCCAGTTTGTCCCCCATATACAGCCAGTGTGTCCCCATATACAGCCAGTTTGTCCCCATATATATAGCCAGTGTGCCCCCATATATATAGCCAGTGTGCCCCCATATATAGCCAGTTTGTCCCCATATATACAGCCAGTGTGTCCCCATATAAGCCAGTTTGTCCCCATATATATAGCCAGTGTGTCCCCATATACAGCCAGTTTGTCCCCCATATACAGCCAGTGTGCCCCCATATTCAGCCAGTGTGCCCCCATATACAGCCAGTGTGTCCCCATATACAGCCAGTTTGTCCCACATATACAGCCAGTGTGTCCCCATATACAGCCAGTTTGTCCCCATATATATAGCCAGTGTGTCCCCATATATAGCCAGTTTGTCCCCATATATACAGCCAGTGTGTCCCCATATACAGCCAGTTTGTCCCCATATATATAGCCAGTGTGTCCCCCATATACAGCCAGTGTGTCCCCATATACAGCCAGTGTGTCCCCATATACAGCCAGTTTGTCCCCATATATATAGCCAGTGTGTCCCCATATACAGCCAGTTTGTCCCCATATATACAGCCAGTGTGCCCCCGAATACAGCCAGTGTGCCCCCATATACAGCCAGTTTGTCCCCATATACAGCCAGTTTGTCCCCATATACAGCCAGTTCCCCCCAAATGCAGCCAGTTTGTCCCCCATATTCAGCCAGTTCCCCCCATATTCAGCCAGTTTGTCCCTCATATACAGCCAGTTCCCCCCATATTCAGCCAGTTTGTCCCCCATATACAGCCAGTTCCCCCCATATTCAGCCAGTTTGTCCCCCATATACAGCCAGTTCCCCCCAAATGCAGCCAGTTTGTCCCCCATATACAGCCAGTTCCCCCCATATTCAGCCAGTTTGTCCCCCATATTCAGCCAGTTCCCCCCATATTCAGCCAGTTTGTCCCCCATATACAGCCAGTTCCCCCCAAATGCAGCCAGTTTGTCCCCCAAATGCAGCATGCCCCCCCCCAGCCCTGTACTTACCTTCCTCGGTCCACGCCGTCCTCGATGTGTTCTCCCGCCCTCGATGTCGCTTCAGCCAATCAGGTTACCGGTAACCAGATCCAGTGAACCTGATTGGCTGAAACCTCCACACAGTCTTCTCCAAGGAACGCACCCCCGTGCGTACCTGGGAGGAGTTTTTGGAAGCCGAATACAGCGTGAGAGCTGTATTCGGAAAGCCTATCAGAGCCGCTGGCTCTGATAGGCACTTCCAAGTTACACCCACCGCGGCCGCCGCTCTAATTCATATGGCCGGCACTCACCAGGAGGCCGGCCATATGAATAGTGGGCAGCGCGGCAGGCGTAGTGTGATTCCTGCAAAATATACTCCTGAAGCTACGCCTTATTGCTGTGTTTTCCTAGTGTGTTACACCAACAGGCATTTGCAGCACTTACAGCGGGCGGAGTGTGCCTCCTGCACAATATACACCTGAAGCTAGCCCGTATTGCTGTGTTTTCCTGGTGTGTTACACCAACAGGCATTTGCAGCACTTACAGCAGGCGTAGTGTGATTCCTGCAAAATATACTCCTGAAGCTACGCCTTATTGCTGTGTTTTCCTAGTGTGTTACACCAACAGGCATTTGCAGCACTTACAGCAGGCGTAGTGTGATTACTGCAAAATATACACCTGAAGCTAGCCCGTATTACTGTGTTTTCCTGGTGTGTTACACCAACAGGCATTTGCAGCACTTACAGCAGGCGTAGTGTGATTCCTGCAAAATATACTCCTGAAGCTAGGCCTTATTGCTGTGTTTTCCTAGTGTGTTACACCAACAGGCATTTGCAGCACTTACAGCAGGCATAGTGTGATTCCTGCAAAATATACTCCTGAAGCTAGGCCTTATTGCTGGTTTTTCCATCTCCCTGCAGGCTAGGGATGGGCCCGGTGCTCGATTCGAACCCATGTTCGAATCGAGCATCGGGCGTTCGCTCGCTCGTCGAGCCCAGAACTATTTGGGCCGTTCGCATCACATTCGTGTGATGCGAGCGGCCCCGCAATGCATTGCGGCCGGCGCGGCCGGCGCAGTGCATTGCTGGCTGATGATTGGCCAAGCATGCACTGTGACCCCGCATGGTTGGCCAATCACAGCGCCCGAAACTCGGAGAGCAATAATTGGCTACAGGCAGGACGCCTGTAGCCAATTACAGCTCAGGGGCTTTAGTACACGCCCCACCATTTAAAAGGCCGCCACGCCATCGGCCCCGGTCACATGAGTTCCGGCTTTAGGAGAGATTAGTCTGCTGATTCTGTCTTTGCTTGATACTGAAAGATTTGCTCTTCTTTGCTAAACCATTGGCTATTTCTTTGCTAAACCATTGCTACCTAAGTCATTGATCGTTCATTGCTGCTGATTGCACAGTTAGTGTGTTATTAGCTGCTGCTGGGGATTAGTCTGGTGCGTGCTTACTGTTAGTACAGTATTGCAGTAGTACCAACCGCAGTGCTGTTAGCACAGCATTGCACCCCAACAGCACCCATAGGACTTCTAGTGTGTTAGTGGCAGCAAACAGAGCTCCTATATTTTCTTCTCAGCAGCACCCATAGGACTTCTAGTGTGTTAGTGGCAGCAAACAGAGCTCCTATATTTTCTTCTCAGCACCACCCATAGGACTTCTAGTGTGTTAGTGGCATCACACAGAGCTCCTATATTTTCTTCTCAGCAGCACCCATAGGACTTCTAGTGTGTTAGTGGCAGCAAACAGAGCTCCTATATTTTCTTCTCAGCAGCACCCATAGGACTTCTAGTGTGTTAGTGGCAGCAAACAGAGCTCCTATATTTTCTTCTCAGCAGCACCCATAGGACTTCTAGTGTGTTAGTGGCAGCAAACAGAGCTCCTATATTTTCTTCTCAGCAGCACCCATAGGACTTCTAGTGTGTTAGTGGCATCACACAGAGCTCCTATATTTTCTTCTCAGCAGCACCCATAGGACTTCTAGTGTGTTAGTGGCAGCAAACAGAGCTCCTATATTTTCTTCTCAGCAGCACCCATAGGACTTCTAGTGTGTTAGTGGCAGCAAACAGAGCTCCTATATTTTCTTGTCAGCAGCACACATAGTACCTATAGTGTGTTAGTGTCAGCACCCATAGGACCTACAGTGTGTTGTGAGCACACATAGGAGTTCTATTTTTTATACTATATACACTACCGACTACAATGGCTGGAAGACCGCCAAGGAGAGGCAGAGCGTGCCGAGGCAAGAACACAGGGCAGGCAGGCTCTGTTTCTAGAGACAACAGTGCTGGCCGTGGACGTGGTCGTGCATCGTCATCAGCACGTGGCCATGGGACACGCTTGTCTTTGTTTTCGGCAGCTGGACATGTGGAGCCGCATCATGCCAAAGGCTTGGTAGAATGGATGACCAAGCCCTCCTCATCCTCCTCATCCTCTCTCACCCAGGCTCAGGGTACTGGCAGAGCAGCTGCCAACGCGTACTCAATGGCATCATCAGCCACCCCTTCCCTAGACCCACCATGTCCTCCTGAGGAGTCCCCCGAACTGTTTGAGCACAGTGTTGGGTACATGCTTCAGGAGGATGCCCAACGATTCGAAGGCTCGGATGATGATACCCAGCTTGAGGAAGTCAGTAGTGTGCGCGCAGAGAGAGGGGATGCTGAAGGACAGCAATCTGGCAGTAGTGTTCCACCAGCTGCAGCTTACTGCCAGGTTTGCTCTAGTGGTGAAGAGGGAGGGGATGATGAGGTCACTGACTCCACGTGGGTGCCTGAAGGGAGAGAGGAGGAGGAGGAGGAGGATGCAGCGTCACATGTCCAACGAGGCAGGATGCCCCCTGGAGGCCAGCTAGAGGCCAGCACAGCAACTGTACCACACCGCAGAGCTCCGCCTGTGCAGGGCGCTGCCTCTGCACATTATCACAAAAGTTCTTTGGTGTGGGCCTTTTTTGAGACGAGTGCATCAGATCGCACCACTGCTATTTGCAATATTTGTCTCAAGCGTATCTCGCGTGGCCAAAACATCAGCCGCTTGGGCACCACAAGCATGAGCAGACATATGTCGACCTGCCATGCAGCTCGTTGGCAAGCACACATAAAAGACCCACACCAAAGAACAAAGCGGACCTCTCCTTGCTCCTCATCAGCTGGTATCTCCATCCCCACTATATCTTCAGTCCTCTCTGAAAGCTGCTCTGAGAGGACTGAAGGTGTAGAATTAGGTGTGTCACAACCAAGTACTTGCAGTACACCGACGTCCGATTGTAGCAGGCAAATTTCCCTGCCCCAGCTGCTGGACTGTCGAAAGAAGTATACTCCCAGCCATCCACATGCCCAGCGGTTGAATGCTAGCTTGGCTAAATTGCTAGCACTTCAACTGCTGCCTTTTCAGTTGATAGACTCGGCCCCCTTCCGTGAGTTTGTTCAATGTGCGGTTCCTCAGTGGCAGGTTCCCAAACGCCACTTTTTCTCATGGAAGGCGATTCCGTCTCTCTACTGGCATGTGGAAGGCAATGTCCATGCCTCGCTGGACAGGGCGGTCAGCGGTAAGGTGCATATTACCGCTGACTCATGGTCCAGCAGGCATGGACAGGGACGTTATCTTTCTTTCACGGCCCATTGGGTCACTCTATTGGCAGCTGGGAGGGATGCAGGACAAGGTGCAGTAGTGTTGGAGGTTGTTCCGCCACCACGCCTCCAAAATGCTACTACTGGTTGTGACACACCTCTCTCCTCCACCCCCTCCTCTTCTTCTTCCTCCATGTCCTCTTCGAGTGCTCTGTCCTCGGAACCAGCGGTGCTCCGTAGGCGTACAAGGGGCTACGCGAGTACGCAGGCAAAAAGATGCCATGCCGTGCTTGCGCTGGTGTGTTTGGGGGACAGGAGCCACACTGGGCCAGAGGTTCTGGCAGCTCTGCAGGGGCAGGCCGAGAGGTGGTTGACGCCACGCCAGCTTAAGCCAGGAATGGTCGTTTCTGATAATGGCACCAACCTCCTCTCCGCCCTGCGACAGGGGCAGCTCACCCATGTGCCCTGTATGGCTCACGTCCTCAACCTGGTGGTGCAGCGGTTCTTGGGCAGGTTCCCAGGCTTACAGGATGTCCTGAGGCAGGCCAGGAAAGTCTGTGTGCATTTCCGCCGATCTTATAATGCCAGTGCTCGGCTGACTGAGCTGCAAAAGGAGCTGAACCTGCCCAAGAACCGCCTAATATGTGACATGCCCACCAGGTGGAACTCAACGTTGGCCATGCTGCAGCGACTGCACACGCAGCAGAGGGCCATCAATGAGTACCTTTGCGACTACGGCACCAGGACAGGGTCAGGGGAGCTTGGCTTTTTTTCCCCACGCCAGTGGAGCATGATCAGGGATGCATGCACTGTCCTCTCACCATTTGAGGAGGCCACAAGGATGGTGAGCAGTGACAGTGCATGCATCAGTGACACTGTACCTCTTGTCCACCTGTTGGAGCATACGCTGCGTGGGATAATGGACAGGGCACTTGAGGCAGAACAGAGGCAGGAAGAGGAGGACTTCCTTGTCTCTCAAGGCCCCCTTTATCCAGACAATGTTCCTTCTGTCCCACCCATCACACAGGAAGAGGAGGAGGAGGAGGAGGAGGAGGAGGATTGTGTGAGCATGGAGGTGGAGCCTGGCACTCAGCATCAGCAGCAGCAGTCTTTTAGGGATGATGTACAGTCCCAACAAACCAGTGGACTTGTACGTGGCTGGGAGGAGGTGGCTGGCGATCATGTCATCCTCAGTGACCCAGAAGACTCCGGACCGAATGCCTCAGCTAACCTACGCTGCATGGCCTCCCTGATCCTGCAAAGCCTGCGGAAGGATCCTAGTGTTCTTCGGATCAAGGAGAGTGACCATTACTGGCTGGCCACTCTCCTTGATCCACGGTACAAGGGTAAGGTTGCGGACCTTATCTTGCCGTCGCAGAGGGAGCAGAGGATGAGACATCTCAGGGAGGCCTTGCAGAAAGGTCTGTGCAACGCGTTCCCAGAAACTGGGAGGTTACAAACTCCTGGTCCTGGACGACGAGTTGCTGAGGCTTCGGTCAGTAGCAGAAGGAGCGGTGGGGAAGGTGGACGTCTGACCGATGCGTTCAGACAATTTTTTAGTCCGCAGCCCCAACGTATGATCGGTTCCAGCAACCATCGCCAGCGTCTGATATACATGGTGCAGGAATACCTAGGGGCAAGGTCAGACTTGGACACCTTTCCCACCGAAAATCCTCTGGCTTACTGGGTCCTGAGGATGGATCACTGGCCAGAGCTTGCACAGTATGCAATTGAGCTACTGGCCTGTCCTGCATCCAGCGTTCTTTCCGAACGCACATTCAGTGCTGCTGGAGGATTTGTCACCGATCATAGGGTGCGCCTGTCCACCGACTCGGTTGATCGACTGACCTTCATAAAAATGAATCAGTCTTGGATCACCACCAGCTACCAGACACCTGAAGCGGATATAACGGAATAATTTATAATGTCACATCCCTTCAAGACTGCCTATGCTGATGCTGAGTGACTGTCCTGTTATGTTCACTGACTATCCTCTTCCTCCTCCTCAATGATCCATGCCACCACACCAGTGCCTAAGGCACAATTTTTCAGCCCCTGTATAACAGGGGCGTGTAATTACAATTTTTTAAAAAGATGCTTCGCAACAGGTGTGACTGCTGTGCTCAGAGTACAGTATCTGTGAGGGGTTGCAGTGTTGTGGCACCAGCACCAGTGCCTAAGGCACAATTTTTCAGCCCCTGTTGGGGCGTGTAATTACAATTTTTAGGCAATGCTTTGCAACAGGTCTCATTGCTGTGCTCAGAGTACAGTATCTGTGAGGGGTTGCAGTGTTGTGGCACCAGCACCAGTGCCTAAGGCACAATTTTTCAGCCCCTGTATAACAGGGGCGTGTAATTACAATTTTTTAAAAAGATGCTTCGCAACAGGTGTGACTGCTGTGCTCCAAGTACAGTATCTGTGAGGGGTTGCAGTGTTGTGGCACCAGCACCAATGCCTAAGGCACAATTTTTCAGCCCCTGTTTAACAGGGGCGTGTAATTACAAATCTTGATCTAATAGTTCACAGCATGGCCCATTCCTGCGCCCACCAAGAGTAACTATGAGGGCCTACAGTCTTGTGGCAACACCGTCCACCACCACCACCACCACCAAAGGCCCAATTTTTCTGCCCTGTTCAACAGGTGCATGCAATTACAAATCTTGATCTAATAACTCACAGCAGGGCCCATTCCTGCACCCACCAAGAGTAACTGTGAGGGCTTACAGTCTTGTGGCAACACCGTCCACCACCACCACCACCACCACCAAAGGCCCAATTTTTCTGCCCGGTTCAACAGGTGCATGCAAGTACAAATCTTGATCTATTAACTCACAGCAGGGCCCATTCCTGTGCCCACCAGTCTTGTGGCTACACCAACATCTAATAGGGCAAATTTCTGCAGAGTATATACGGCAGGCCCCTACTTTCAAACATCCAACTTACAAACGACTCCTACTTGCAAACGGCAAGAGAAAACAGGAAGTGAGAGGAAATCTACCCCTAGGAAGGGAAATTCTATCCTGTTAGATTTAATTTGGGAAAAAGGTATCTCCTCTCTACTGATGCTTTATCACCAATCCTTGTTTCAATTAAAACCCCACTTTTCCAAAAACATTTGTCATTGGGACGGAAAGTGAGGTGACATGTTCTGAACAGATGTGCAAAGACAGCAAATGTTACAGGGGTGATAACCCCTCCCTATGTTCTCCAAAAAGCTTAAAAATTGATTTTTTTGGGATGTAGCTACACTTCATAAAGTACCTGTTCAGATTCTACTTAAGAACAAACCTACAGTCCATGTCTTGTTTGCACCACCTATATACTGCTGTTCAGAGTATATAGGGTTGTAGGTATAGGGTTTTATTTTGGGTGCGGGGTCCCCCTTAGTATCCATACAAGACCCAAAGGGGCTGGGGTGGGGGGGGGGGGGGTGATGGGGTAGCCATGCCATTTTTCTCAAGGATTTTCAGCCATATGGCGGCCAGGACAAGACATGACATTAAAGCCGCAAGTGGTTTTAAATGGCTTCTTTTTTTCCTTTACAAATGTCATTTTGTGCAAGGACAGTTCTAAACACGGGAAACACATGCCACTTCACAGGCATACTTTAGACACCCCCCAGGTACCATATTTAAAGGAAAATTTCACTTTTTTTTTTTCACTTTATGCATCATTAAAATGACTGCTCCCGAAAAAACTTTAGTTTTTAAAATTTCTTTTTGCATTGATATATGTCCCCTGGGGCAGGACCCGGGTCCCCAAACCTGTTTTATGACATTAACATGCATATTGGCCGTTGTAATTAGCAATTTTGATTTCGAACGTTCGCGTCCATTATAACGAATAGGGTTCGAAAATTCGCGCGAACTTTCGGTCCGTTCGAAGGTTCTGGTGCGAACCGAACCCGGGGGTGTTCGGCTCATCCCTACTGCAGGCCATTAGAATGTCTGGAAGGCAAACAAGGAGAGGCAGACAGTCAGGAGCCAATAAAAGAGGGCAAGCAGGCTCTGTGTATAGAGACAACAGTGCTGGTCGTGGATGCGTTGCATCGCCATCAGCACATGGCCATGGGACACGCTTGTCCTTCTTTTCGGCAGTTGGACGTGTTGAGCCGCATCATGCCGAAGACTTGGTAGAGTGGATGACCAAGCCCTCCTCATCCTCCTCATCCTCTCTCACCCAGGCTCAGGGTACTGGCAAAGCAGCTGCCAAAGCGTCCTCTTCCCTGGTATCAATGTCATCATCATTCACTCCTTCCCTAGACCAACCATGTCCTCCTGAGGAGTCCCCCGAACTGTTTGAGCACAGTGTTGGGTACATGCTCCAGGAGGATGCCCAGCGTTTCGAATGGTCTGATGATGATACCCAGCTAGAGGAAGGCAGTAGCGTGAGAGCAGAGAGAGGGGATGCTCAAGAAGGACACCAATCTGGCAGTCATGTTCCAGCAGCTGCAGCATACTGCCAGATTGGCTCCAGTGATGAGGAGGGAGGGGATGATGAGGTCACTGACTCCACGTGGGTGCCTAATAGGAGAGAGGAGGAGGAGGATGAAAAGGAGGCACATCTCCAACGAGGCAGGATGCCCTCGGGGGGCCAGCGTAAGGGCAGCACACCGACGGAATCAAACCGCAGAGCTCCGCCTGTGCAGGGCGCTGCCTCTGCCCGTTATTCAAAAAGTTCTTTGGTGTGGGCCTTTTTTGAGTCGAGTGCATCAGATCGCACAGCTGCTGTTTGCAACATATGTCTCAAGCGTATTTCGCGTGGCCAAAACATCACCCGCTTGGGCACCACATGCTTGACCAGACATATGTTGACCTGCCATGCAGCTCGTTGGCAAGCCTACCTCAAAGACCCACACCAAAGAACAAAGCGGACCTCTCCTTGCACCGCATCAGCTGGGATCTCCAACCCCACTATACCTTCAGTCCTCTCTGAAACCTGCACTGAGAGGAATGAAGGTGTACAATTAGGTGTGTCATAGCCAAGTACTTGCGGGCACTCTGCTAGCAGTACACCGACATCCGATTCTAGCAGGCCAATTTCCCTGCCCCAGCTGCTGGACCGTCGAAAGAAGTTCACTCCCAGCCATCCACATGCCCAGCGGTTGAATGCTAGCTTGGCTAAATTGCTAGCGCTTCAACTGCTGCCTTTTCAGTTGGTAGACTTGGCCCCCTTCCGTGAGTTTGTGCAATGTGCGGTTCCTCAGTGGCAGGTTCCCAAACGCCACTTTTTCTCACGGAAGGCGATTCCGGCTCTCTACCGGCATGTGGAAGGCAATGTCTTGGCCTCGCTGGACAGGGCGGTCAGCGGTAAGGTGCATATTACCGCTGACTCATGGTCCAGCAGGCATGGACAGGGACGTTACCTTTCTTTCACGGCCCACTCTTTTGGCAGCTGGGAAGGATGCAGGACAAGGTGCAGTAGTGTTGGAGGTTGTTCTGCCACCACGCCTCCAAAATGCTACTACTGGTTGTGACACACCTCTCTCCTCCACCCCCTCCTCTTCTTCTTCCTCCATGGCCTCTTCCTGTGCTTTGTCCTCAGAGCCAGCGGTGCTCCGTAGGTGTTCAAGGGGCTACGCAAGTGCGCAGGCAAAAAGATGCCATGCCGTGCTTGCGCTGGTGTGTTTGGGGGACAGGAGCCACACTGGGGCAGAGGTTCTGCCTGCTCTGCAGGGGCAGGCCGAGAGGTGGTTGACGCCACGCCAGCTTAAGCCAGGAATGGTGGTTTGCGACAATGGCACCAACCTCCTCTCCGCCCTCCGACAGGGACAACTGACCCATGTGCCCTGTGTGGCTCACGTCCTTAACCTGGTGGTGCAGCGGTTCTTGGGCAGGTACCCGGGCTTACAGGATGTCCTGAGGCAGGCCAGGAAAGTCTGTGTGCATTTCCGCAGATCTTATAATGCCAGTGCTTGCCTGGCTGAGCTGCAAAAGGAGTTGAACCTGCCCAAGAACCGCCTTATATGTGACATGCCCACCAGGTGGAACTCAACGTTGGCCATGCTGCAGCGGCTGCACACGCAGCAGAGGGCCATCAATAAGTACCTGTGCGACTACGGCACCAGGACAGGGTCAGGGGAGCTTGGTTTTTTTCACCATGCCAGTGGGGCATGATCAGGGATGCATGCACTGTCCTGGCACCATTTGAGGAGGCCACGAGGATGGTGAGCAGTGACAGTGCATGCAACAGTGACACTGTACCTCTTGTCCACTTGTTGGAACATACGCTGCGTGGAATAATGGACAGGGCACTTGAGGCAGAACAGAGGCAGGAAGAGGAGGACTTCCTTGCCTCTCAAGGCCCCCTTTACCCAGACAGTGTTCCTTCTGTCCCACCCATCGCACAGGAAGAGGAGGAGGAGGATTGTGTCAGCATGGAGGTGGAGCCTGGCACTCAGCATCATCAGCAGCAGTCTTTTAGGGATGATTTACAGTCCCAAGAAACCCGTGGACTTGTACGTGGCTGGGAGGAGGTGGCTGCGGATCATGTCGTCCTTAGTGACCCAGAGGACTCCGGACCGAATGCCTCAGCTAACCTACGCTGCATGGCCTCCCTGATCCTGCAAAGTCTGCGGAAGGATCCTCGTATTCTTTGGATCAAGGAGAGGGACCATTACTGGCTGGCCACTCTCCTTGATCCACGGTACAAGGGTAAGGTTGCGGACCTTATCTTACCGTCGCAGAGGATGAGACAACTCAGGGAGGCCTTGCAGAAAGGTCTGTGCAACGCGTTCCCAGAGACTGGGAGGTTACAAACTCCTGGTCCTGGACAACGAGTTGCTGAGGCTTCGGTCAGTCAAAGAAGGAGCGGTGGGGAAGGTGACCGTCTGACCGATGCGTTCAGACAATTCTTTAGTCCGCAGCCCCAAGGTATGATCGGTTCCAGCAACCATCGCCAGCGCCTGATATACATGGTGCAGGAATACCTAGGGGCAAGGTCAGACTTGGAGACCTTCCCCACCGAAAATCCTCTAGCTTACTGGGTCTTGAGGATGGATCACTGGCCAGAGCTTGCACAGTATGCAATTGAGCTACTGGCCTGTCCTGCATCCAGCGTTCTTTCAGAATGCACATTCAGTGCTGTTGGAGGATTTGTCACGGATCACAGGGTGCACCTGTCCACCGACTCGGTTGATCGACTGACCTTCATAAAGATGAACCAGTCTTGGATCACCACCAGCTACCAAACACCTGAAGCTGATATAACAGACTAATTTATTTTTAAATGTCACATCCCTTCAAGACTGATGCTGATGCTGAGAGACTGTCCTGTTATGTTGACTGACTATCCTCCTCCTCCTCAATGATCCGATTGATGAGGATAGCTTGGAAGAACATTTTTGTTTCTGGGTGCCGCCACCAGTGGCTAAGGCCCAATTTTTCAGCCCCTGTTTAACAGGGGCATGTAATTACAATTTTTTATGCAATGCTTTGCAGCAGGGCTCATTCCTGCACTCCAACTAGACTATCTGGGAGAGGTTGCAGTGTCGTGGCACCAGCACCAGTGGCTAAGGCCCAATTTTTCAGCCCCTGTTTAATAGGGGCATGTTATTAAAAAATTTTATGCAATGCTTTGCAGCAGGGCTCATTCCTGCACTCCAACTACAGTATCTGGGAGAGGTTACAGTGTCGTGGCACCAGCACCAGTGGCTGAGGCCCAATTTTTCAGCCCCTGTTTAACAGGGGCGTGTTATTACAATTTTTTATGCAATGCTTTGCAGCAGGGCTCATTCCTGCACTCCAACTAGAGTATCTGGGAGAGGTTACAGTGTCGTGGCACCAGCACCAGTGGCTGAGGTCCAATTTTTCAGCCCCTGTTTAACAGGGGCGTGTTATTACAATTTTTTATGCAATGCTTTGCAGCAGGGCTCATTCCTGCACTCCAACTAGAGTATCTGGGAGAGGTTGCAGTGTTGTGGCATCAGCACCAGTGCCTAAGGCCCAATTTTTCAGCCCCTGTTTAACAGGGGCGTGTAATTACAATTTTTGATGCAATACTTTGCAACAGGGCTCATTGCTGTGCTCCAAGTACAGCATCTGTGAGGGGTTGCAGTGTTGTGGCACCAGTGCCTAAGGCCCAATTTTTCTGCCCCTGTTTAACAGGGGCATGTAATTACAATTCTTGATCTAATAATTCACAGCAGGGCCCATTCCTGCGCCCACCAAGAGTAACTGTGAGGCCTTACAGTGTTGTGTCAACACCACCACCACCACCACCAAAGGCCCAATTTTTCAGCCCCTGTTCAACAGGGGCATGCAATTACAATTCTTGATCTAATAATTCACAGCAGGGCCCATTCATGCGCCCACCAAGAGTAACTGTGAGGGCTCACAGTGTTGTGGCAACACCAACATGTAAGGGGCAAATTTCAGCAGAGTATATATGGCAGGCCCCTACTTTCAAACATCCAACTTACAAACGACTCCTCCTTGCAAACGGAAGGATACAACAGGAAGTGAGAGGAAATCTACCCCTAGGAAGGCAAATTCTCTCCTGTAAGAGTTAATATGGGAAAAAAGTGTCTCCTCTCCACTGATGCTTTATCACCAATTCTTGTTTCAATAAAAACCCCAAATTTTCAAAAAACATTTGTCATTAGGACGGAAAGTGAGGTGAACTGTTCTGAACAGGTGCACAATGCACAGACAGCAAAACAAATGTTACAGGGGTGATAACCCTTCCCTATGTTTTCCAAAAAGCTTAAAAATAGATTTTTTGGCTGGAGCTACACTTAAACAATGTACCTGTTCAAAATTACAAACAGATTCTACATAAGAACAAACCTACAGTCCCTGTCTTGTATGCACCGCCTGTATACGGCTGTTCAGAGTATATAGGGCCTTTTTTCTTTTGTGTGAGGGGTTCCCCTTAATATCCATACAAGACCCAAAGGGGCTGGTAATGGGCTGGGGTGGGGGGGGGGGGTGATGGGGTAGCTATGCCATTTTTCTTAAAGATTTTCATCCATATTACCGGGACCAGACATTACATTAAAGCCGCAAGCAGTTTTAAATGTTTTTTTTTCCTTTTAGAAATGTAATTTTGTGCAGGGACAGTTCTAAACACGGGAAACACGTGGCACTTCACAGGCATACTTTAGACACCCCCCAGGTACGATATTTAAAGGAATATTTGACTTTTTTTTTTCACTTTATGTATCATTAACCACTTAAGCCCCGGACCATTTGGTAGCTAAAGGACCAGAGGTAAATTCAGAATTTTGCACTGCGCTGCTTTAACTGTAAATTGTGGGGACATGCAATGTTGTACCCAAACGAAATTTGCGTCCTTTTCTTCCCACAAATAGAGCTTTCTTTTAATGGTATTTGATTGCCTCTGCGATTTTTATTTTTTGCGATATAAACGGAAAAAGACCGAAAATTTTGAAAAAAAATGATATTTTCTACTTTTTGTTATAAGAAAAATCGAATAAACTCAATTTTAGTCATACATTTAGGCCAAAATGTATTCAGCCACATGTCTTTAGTAAAAAAAATGTCAATAAGCGTATATTTATCGGTTTGCGCAAAAGTTATAGCGTTTACAAACTAGGGTACATTTTCTGGAATTTACACAGCTTTTAATTTATGACTGCCTATCTCATTTCTTGAGGTGCTAAAATGACAGGGCAGTACAAAACCCCCCAAATGACCCCATTTTAGAAAGTAGACACCCCAAGGAAATTGCTGAGAGGCATGTTGAGCCCATTGAATATTTTTTTTTTTGTCCCAAGTGATTGAATAATGACAAAAAAAAAAAAAAATTACAAAAAGTTGTCACTAAATGATATATTGCTCACACATGCCATGGTTATATGTGGAATTGCACCCCAAAATACATTCTGCTGATTCTCCTGAGTACGGGGATACCACATGTGTGGGACTTTTTAGGAGCCTAGCCACGTACGGGACCCCGGAAACCAAGCACCGCCTTCAGGATTTCTAAGGGCGCAAATTTTTGATTTCACTCCTCACTACCTATCACAGTTTTGAAGGCCATAAAATGCCAAAATAGCATAAAACCCCCCCAAATGACCCCATTTTAGAAAGTAGACACCCCAAGGAAATTGCTGAGGCCTGTTGAGCCCATTGAATATTTTTTTTTTGTCCCAAGTGATTGAATAATGACAAAAAAAAAAAATTACAAAAAGTTGTCACTAAATGATATATTGCTCACACATGCCATGGTTATATGTGGAATTGCACCCCAAAATACATTCTGCTGCTTCTCCTGAGTACGGGGATACCACATGTGTGGGACTTTTTAGGAGCCTAGCCACGTACGGGACCCCGGAAACCAAGCACCGCCTCCAGGATTTCTAAGGGCGCAAATTTTTGATTTCACTCCTCACTACCTATCACAGTTTTGAAGGCCATAAAATGCCAAAATAGCACAAAACCCCCCCAAATGACCCCATTTTGGAAAGTAGACACCCCAAGCTGTTTGCTGAGAGGCATGGTGAGTATTTTACAGCTCTCATTTGTTTTTGAAAATGAAGAAAGAACATTTTTTTTTTTTCTTTTTTTTTTTCAATTTTTCAAAACTTTGTGACAAAAAGCGAGATCTGCAAAATACTCACAATACCTCTCAGCAAATAGCTTGGGGTGTCTACTTTCCAAAATGGGGTCATTCGGGGGGGTTTTGTGCCATCTGGGCATTCCATGGCCTCCGAAACTGTGATAGGCAGTGAAAAGTGAAATCAAAAATTGACACCCTTAGAAAGCCTGAAGGCGGTGCTTGGTTTTTGGGGTCCCGTACGCGGCTAGGCTCCCAAAAAGTCTCACACATGTGGTATCCCCATACTCAGGAGAAGCAACAGAATGTATTTTGGGGTGTAATTCCACATATGCCCATGGCATGTTTGAGCAATATATCATTTAGTGACAACTTTGTGCAAAAAAAAAAAAATTGTATTTTTTCCGCAACTTGTGTCAACATATAAAATATTCCATGGACTCGACATGCCTCTCAGTATATAGCTTGGGGTGTCTACTTTCCAAAATGGGGTCATTTGGGGGGGTTTGAACTGTTCTGGCATTTTATACACAACATTAGCAAGCTTACATCCACTCTTCTAACCACTTGAAGACAAAGCCCTTTTTGACACTTTTTGTTTACATGAAAACATATTTTTTTTTGCAAGAAAATTATGTTGAACCCCCAAACATTATATATATTTTTAAAGCAAAGGCCCTATAGAATAAAATGGTGGGTGTTGCATTTTTTTTTCTACACAGTATTTGCGCAGCGATTTTTCAAACGCATTTTTTGGGGAAAAAATACACTTTTTTTAATTTTAATGCACTAAAACACACTATATTGCCCAAATGTTTGATGAAATAAAAAAGTTGATCTTAGGCCGAGTACATAGATACCAAACACGACATGCTTTAAAATTTCGCACAAACGCGCATTGGCGACAAACTACATACATTTTTAAAAGCCTTTAAAAGCATTTACAGGTTACCCCGTTAGATTTACAGAGGAGGTGTCATGGATATGCATTAATGTCTGTCTGCCATCTTACCTTCCTCCTCATGTGTTCATCTAGAGACCAGACCTCCTTCACCTGGCTTCCTTTATAATCTCCTCCCAGCCTGACTCCACCCCAGGCCCTATCACAGAACACTATATTAACCTGTGCACTGCAAGCCTGCTTTGCTGATCAACGTGTTTGTTAGGCATTGTGTGTTTGGGTTCCTGCCTGCCGTGTGCTACGTCTGTCTCTTTGTTACGTTATTGGCTTGTCCCCGACTATCCCTGTCTGCTCGTGACCCTTGACCTTCGGCTCGTTCTTCGTTATCCTTGTCTGCTTGTGGCCCCTGACCTTCAGCTTGTTATTCGGTTCTCTCTTATCGTGTGCTGCTGCTTCCCCTCTTTTCCCCTTATCCTACGGGGCGTGAGCTAGGAAACTCCAGGGGCCGCGACCTGGTCCCAGCCTGCAGCATAACATCCTCACCACTAGACGCCCTGGAGAAGACCAGCTGGGTCTTAGACTCCGCGCCCTGGGGAATCTTGGCTCTAGCTCCCGTTAGGATCCCGGTTGTGCTCCTCTGGTCCCGCTTTCCACAACCACCCAGTTTCCTATCCGCAGAAGCCAGCCATAGGGTGTACTACCTCGCGGTGCACTCCTGTCCCCCTACGGTGTGCATCTGTCACCTGGCCACAGGTGACCCTGACAGTTTGATCAGCCATGAACCCGGCTGACATCCCGCTTCCCGCGGATGATCCATTGCAGGGCATAGTTCGCAGACTTGAGACCCAGGAATCAAATCAGACTCAGGTGATGCGATTCCTCCAGGATCTGGCTTCTCGATTCGAGCAGCTTCAGGTCTCCTTGGGAACCCCGAATCCGCAACCCCAAGTACAACCAGCGGCTGTACCTATCGCACCAGTCGCAGCCTCACACTCACTAAGATTGCCAGCTCCGTTCCGTTTCTCTGGGGACTCCAAGGCCTGCAGGGGGTTTCTCAGCCAATGCACAATTCATTTTGAGCTTCAGCCTCAAAGCTTCCTGTCTGACCGGGCTAAGGTAGCCTATATCATTTCCCTCCTCTCCGGTGAAGCTTTGGCCTGGGCTGCCCCCCTGTGGGAGAGGAACGATCCGGTGGTTTCCAGTCTGTCCGATTTCTTGAAGCTCTTTCGTAATATCTTCGAAGAGCCGGCTCGGGCTTCTTCAGCGGCTAGTGCTGTCTTACGTCTTCGCCAAGAATCTAGTTCAGTGGGGCAATATGCTCTTCAGTTCCGTATCCACACAGCTGAATTGAGCTGGAATAATGAGGCCCTGGTCGCTACCTTTTTACATGGCCTCTCTGACCGAGTGAAAGACGAATTAGCGGGAAGAGCCATTCCCGTCGGTCTGGACGATGTAATTTCATTATGCAACCAGATCGACATTCGTTTTCAAGAGAGGTCCTTAGAAAAAAGACGCCAGCACTCTCTGGGTCCTAGCCAGTCTGAGCTCCCCTCCCTTCATTCCGTGGAGCATCCTCTACCTGCTGAAGAACCTATGCAGCTGGGCCGGACCAGACTAACCCCCGAAGAACGTGCTAGGCGCAGAACTCTGGGCTTGTGCCTCTATTGTGGGGGCAAGGGTCATTTTCGTGACTCCTGCTCGCTTCGTCCGGGAAACGCTCGGGTCTAATACATTTGGAAGGTGGAGTATTGGACCCAGAAACATCACCTTCTCACCTGCTCTTGCCGGTGTTCCTTCATGTAGGCACTTCTCCTCAGTCAACCCTTGCATACCTGGATTCCGGGGCTGCCGGCAATTTTATGGATTGGAGAACTGCTTCTTCTTCTATGAAGCTTACCCTTTCACCTCTCACTACCCCATTGGTAGTCTCGGCAATTGATGGCACTGTTCTCCCAGGGGGCCCTATTCGCTTCCAGACGCTACCCATTAGGATGTCGGTAGGGATTCTCCACCAGGAGTGGATATCCTTTCTTATTCTACCCAAGGCCTCTACCCCAGTTGTATTGGGCCTCCCTTGGCTACAGCTCCACTCTCCACATGTGGACTGGGTCTCTGGGCAGATCCTGGCCTGGGGTTCTTCATGTTTCTCGTCGTGTCTTCTCAAGGTGACCCCCAAGGAGAGTCTTCCGGTTGCTGCCACTTCTGTTTCTTCTGATCTTCCTGCTGCATACAGCGATTACCGGGATGTGTTCTGTAAGAAATCCGCTGAGGTGCTTCCTCCCCACAGGTCTTTTGACTGTGCTATTGATCTTGTCCCCGGAGCAACTCTACCCAGGGGTCGTACCTACCCTCTGTCCATCCCAGAGACCCAGGCCATGTCGGAGTATGTCGCAGAGAATCTGGAGAGAGGTTTCATCTGGAAATCCTCATCGCCTGCAGGGGCAGGGTTCTTTTTTGTTGCCAAAAAGGATGGTACCTTAAGACCCTGCATCGATTATCGGGGTTTAAATGCGGTTACTATTAAAAATCGATACCCCTTACCCTTAATATCTGAGCTATTCGATAGGTTGAAGGGTGCCTCCATTTTCACCAAGTTGGATCTCAGAGGCGCGTACAATCTCATTCGAATACGGGAGGGTGACGAATGGAAGACTGCATTCAACACTAGAGACGGGCATTACGAATATCTGGTGATGCCTTTTGGTCTGTGTAATGCTCCAGCCGTGTTTCAAAACTTTGTCAATGAAATCTTCAGAGATCTGCTGTACCAGTTTGTTGTCATCTATCTGGATGACATTCTGATCTTTTCTGAAAATCTGCTCGTCCACAGAAACCATGTCCGCACTGTACTTCAACGTCTTAGAGAGAACAATCTCTATGCCAAGCTGGAGAAATGTTCCTTTGAATGTTCTGAGGTCCTGTTTTTGGGGTGCTTCGTCTCATGTTCGGGTCTTCGTATGGACCCTGGGAAGGTCTTGGCTATCACCAACTGGCCTCTTCCTGCTAGCCTCAAGGCCACACAGCGCTTTCTTGGCTTCACTAATTATTATAGGCAGTTCATAAGGAATTACTCTTCCATTGCCGCGCCTATTATCGCTTTGACCAAGAAGGGTGTGAATGCCAGAGACTGGCCTCCCGAAGCTGTCTCTGCATTTCACAACCTGAAACAGGCCTTTGTTTCTGGCCCCCTCTTGAGGAGACCAAATCCTGGGAATGCATTTTTTATTGAAGTGGACGCTTCCTCAATGGGGTTGGGAGCTGTGCTTCTTCAAATCTTTGAGAAGAGACGCCAACCATGTGCGTTCTTCTCCAAAAAAAATTCTCAGGCAGAGAGGAATTATGCCATCGGTGATCGGGAACTTCTCGCAATTAAATTGGCGTTAGAGGAGTGGCGTCATCTCTTGGAGGGTTCCCCTCACTCCATAACGATCTTTACCGATCACAAGAATTTACAGTATCTACAGAATGCTAAACGTCTGAATCCTAGACAGGCCAGGTGGAGTCTCTTCTTTGCCCGTTTTAATTTCACGATTACCTACAAACCTGGTTCCTGCAACAGTCGGGCTGATGCGCTCTCTAGGTCATTTAACACTTTGGACGAGGAGTCCGCCCCTGAACCTGAGCCGATCATTCCCACCTCATGCATTGTTGCCCACTCTACCACCCTGAAGTCAAAAATTCCGCCTGGTAAGACCTTTGTCCCCACTGAGCTAAGAGCTAAGATCCTTCGTTGGGGACATGATTCCAAGGTGGCAGGGCATTCTGGATTCCTCCGATCCTTCCTACTCATCAGTCGTCACTACTGGTGGCCTAATCTCCGCTCAGACGTCAAAGACTACGTTAAAGCTTGTCATGTCTGTGCTCAGTCCAAATCCTCCACACAAGCTCCTGCTGGTCTCCTCATGCCCTTGCCCATTCCTAAGGAACCCTGGGCCCATATTGCCATGGATTTTATCACCGATCTCCCACTGTCTGAGAATAATACAGTCATTTGGGTGGTAATCGATCGATTCTCCAAGATGGCTCATTTTGTTCCTCTTCCTGGTCTTCCTTCTGCCCCTGCCTTGGTTCCCATTTTCATTCGGGAAATTCTCCGCCTACATGGGGTCCCTTCTCATATTGTTTCCGACAGGGGAGTCCAATTCACGTCTCGTTTTTGGAGAGCCTTTTGCAAATCCCTCAATATTGTCTTGGATTTTTCTTCTTCTTACCATCCCCAATCCAATGGACAGACTGAGAGGGTTAATCAGGAGTTAGAGGTCTTTCTTCGCACCTTTGTGTCTTCTCACCATGACGATTGGTCCTCTCTACTCCCGTGGGCAGAATTCTCCCATAACAATCATGTGAATACCAGTTCGCAGAAGACACCCTTTTTCACAGTTTATGGAAAACACCCTCAACTTCCTCTTCCCATGATCTGTTCTCCAGACATTCCAGCTTTGGCTTCGGTTCAGGATTCTCTCAATTCCATTTGGGGTCACGTTCATGATTCCCTACGGGCAGCTGCTGAAAAATTCAAAGGCTTTGCCGACCGCCGCAGGCGTAAACCGCCTTCTCTTCAGCCAGGGGACAAAGTCTGGCTCTCTACCAGGAACATCAAGCTCCGAGTTCCTTCTCTGAAGTTTGCTCCACGATTCATCGGTCCATACATGGTAACTGCTAAACTGAATCCGGTTTGTTTCAAACTCCAGATTCCTAAGAGCCTTAAAATCACTAACTCCTTTCATGTTGCTCTTCTAAAGCCTTTAGTCCTCAATAAATTCTCTCGTCCTCTCCCTACCGTGGCGCCTGTCTCTGAGGATAATCAGGAGTACGAGATCAGTCAAATTCTGGACTCGCGACTCTGTAAAGGCGTTCTTCAGTACCTCGTTCATTGGAAAGGGTTTGGTCCTGAGGAGAGGTCTTGGATCACTGCATCTGAGGTCTTTGCACCTCGTCTGTTAAAGGAGTTTCATCTGAAGTTTCCCTCTAAACCTGGGCCCAGGCGGGGAAGGGGGAGGCCTCGTAAGAGGGAGGGTACTGTCATGGATATGCATTAATGTCTGTCTGCCATCTTACCTTCCTCCTCATGTGTTCATCTAGAGACCAGACCTCCTTCACCTGGCTTCCTTTATAATCTCCTCCCAGCCTGACTCCACCCCAGGCCCTATCACAGAACACTATATTAACCTGTGCACTGCAAGCCTGCTTTGCTGATCAACGTGTTTGTTAGGCATTGTGTGTTTGGGTTCCTGCCTGCCATGTGCTACGTCTGTCTCTCTGTTACGTTATTGGCTTGTCCCTGACTATCCCTGTCTGCTCGTGACCCTTGACCTTCGGCTCGTTCTTCGTTATCCTTGTCTGCTTGTGGCCCCTGACCTTCAGCTTGTTATTCGGTTCTCTCTTATCGTGTGCTGCTGCTTCCCCTCTTTTCCCCTTATCCTACGGGGCGTGAGCTAGGAAACTCCAGGGGCCGCGACCTGGTCCCAGCCTGCAGCATAACATCCTCACCACTAGAGGCCCTGGAGAAGACCAGCTGGGTCTTAGACTCCGCGCCCTGGGGAATCTTGGCTCTAGCTCCCGTTAGGATCCCGGTTGTGCTCCTCTGGTCCCGCTTTCCACAACCACCCAGTTTCCTATCCGCAGAAGCCAGCCATAGGGTTCACTACCTCGCGGTGCACTCCTGTCCCCCTACGGTGTGCATCTGTCACCTGGCCACAGGTGACCCTGACAGGAGGTCTACTGCTAAAATTACTGCCCTCGATCTGACCTTCGCGGTGATACCTCACATGCATGGTGCAATTGCTGTTTACATATGACGCCAGACCGACGCTTGCGTTCGCCATTGGGCAAGAGCAGGGCAGGACAGGGGTGCTTTTTTTTTTTTTTATTATTAATTTTGCTTTTTTATTTTATTTTTAAACTGTTGCTTCCATATTTATTTATTTTTATCACTTTTATTGTTATCTCAGGGAATGTAAATATCCCCTATGATAGCAATAGGTAATGACAGGTACTCTTTTTTGAAAAAACTGGGGTCTATTGGACCCTAGATCTTTCCTCTGCCCTCAAAGCATCTGACCACACCAAGATCGGTGTGATAAAATGCTTTCCCAATTTCCCAATGGCGCTTTTTATATCCGGGGGGGACATTCCCTCCCACTGCTTGTAAAAGCAGTCCAGAGGCTAATTAGCCACTAGGATTGCTTTTACATGAAAGCCGGCCGCTGGCTGAAAAGAATGATACCAAGATGATACCTAAACCCGCAGGCATCATTCTGGTATAAACATTCAAAGTCCAGCAACATACCAGTACGTTGCTGGTCCTTGTTGGACATGTATTGTAATCTTTTTTTTCATGCAGCCTGTTGGCTGAACGAAAAAAAAAGATTGATCGGTGGGTATGCCCACCATTAGAATACCGCCCTTCATCCACCCACTTCTAATGATGGGCATACATGCACCATTTATATATGCCGAAGCATGGGGGCATCTTCTCGCAAAAGTTATGCCGCGTACACATGGTCAGACTTTTCCACGGGCAAGCCTCCGTCGGAATTTCGACCGTATATACGCGGCATTAGGAGCAAAATCGCTCCTCCGCTCCTGCTGCCCCAATGCTTCGGCATATATGCTTTTTTTTTTTTAACTGTGGTGGTGAAATCACCTCCTACAGCACTGGAGTCGCAGGGATCAGGCCTGTCTCTGCGAACGCTGCAGTTATGTGTGTTGTGTTTTGCAAGTGACAGTGATCGATCGATACTGCACTTCGGTGGCCTGGGCTGGACGGAGGGGCAAAACGCAGGTGCTAGCAGGTATCTGGGCTGATCCCACTAACAGTGCGTTTTTGGGAACCCTAAACTGCTGGGGACGCTAGTATAGATCTGATCAGATCAGATATTGAGCTGATCAGATACTATACCACTAAGGGGGGTGTATGCTTCACGTGTGGGTGTTAGCGCTACTGGCACTAACCTGACGCTGCCTGGGGTGTGACGCAGACCCTCTCTGATGCTAAAACCTAACTGATATCACCCGCCGGGCGATCAGGGGGTTAAACCTTTATTGGGTTATATACGGCGGGTGCCCTGACACTATAAAAAGCAAACTAACTAACCAGCGTCACCCGTAACACTTATATGATGATCACTGGTGAAAGGGTTAACTAGGGGCAATTAGGGGGTTAAAACCTTTATTAGGTAATATATGGGGGTACCTGACGCTATATAAAAACCTGACGGCGAACCTAAAAAAAAATTACTGGCTACCTATCGGCATCACCGACACTAAGACAACGATCATAAAAACGATTGCTTAGCGACAGTGGTGATAGGGGGTGAAAGGGTTACCTGGGGGGCGATCAGGGGGTTAAACCTTTATTAGATAATATATGGGGGTACCTGACGCTATTAAAACCTGCGGCGAACCTAAAAAAAATTACTGGCTACCGATCAGCATCACCGACGCTAAGACATCGATCAGAAAAATGATCGCATAGTGACGGCGGTGCTAGGGGGTGAAAGGGTTACCTGGGGGGTGATCAAGGGGGTTACACCTTTATTAGGTAATATATGGGGGTACCCGACGCTATAAAAACCTGCGGCGAACCTAAAAAAAAATACTGGCTACCGATCAGCATCCCTGACGCTAAGACATCGATCAGAAAAATTATCGCTTAGTGACAGTGGTGATAGGGGGTGAAAGGGTTACCTGGGGGGGCGATCAAGGGGGTTAAACCTTTATTAGGTAATATATGGGGATACCCAACGCTATAAAAACCTGCGGCGAACCTAAAAATAATTACTGGCTACCGATCAGCATCACCGACGCTAAGACATCGATCAGAAAAATGATCGCATAGCGACGGCGGTGCTAGGGGGTGAAAGGGTTACCTGGGGGGTGATCAAGGGGGTTAAACCTTTATTAGGTAATATATGGGGGTACCCGACGCTATAAAAACCTGCGGCGAACCTAAAAAAAATTACTGGCTACCGATCAGCATCGCCGACGCTAAGACATCGATCAGAAAAATTATAACTTAGTGACAGTGGTGATAGGGGGTGAAAGGGTTACCTGGGGGGCGATCAAGGGGGTTAAACCTTCATTAGGTAATATATGGGGGTACCCGACGCTATAAAAACCTGCGGCGAACCTAAAAAAAATTACTGGCTACCGATCAGCATCACCGACGCTAAGACATCGATCAGAAAAATGATTGCTTAGTGACGGCGGTGCTAGGGGGTGAAAGGGTTATCTGGGGGGTGATCAGGGGGTTAAACCTTTATTAGGGGGGGTTAGGGGGCTACACTGGACCTAAAACTAAATGTAGTGACACTTTTACAGTCACAAATGTCACTGATTGCAGTGATCACTAAATAAATGGTCACTGCAATCAGTGACACTGTGACTGGGGGGGGGCTGGGGGGTGATCTGGGGGTGTCTGGGGGGGCCTGGGGGGGCGATTTATGTGCCTATGTGTCCTGGTGTCAGTGTGCTGTTTTGTGTACTAACCTGCATCTTCTCCTGTACGGCGCTCGGTATATGTGAGCGCCCCAGGAGAGATGACATCACTTCCTCCTTCCTGGCAGGCAGGGGAAGCTCTCTCATTTGCCGGGAGCGATCGAGAGGGGGTGGCCGGAATCGAACGGCCGTCCCCTCATGCCGGATCGCTCCCGAAGGTAAAACGACCACCCACTGTAAAGAAGGGGGGTCCGATCGGACCCCCCAACTATACAAATGCAATCACGTATATGTACGTGATTCTGCCTGTCGGTGCCATTCTGCTGACGTATATTTACAGTGGGCGGTCGTTAAGTGGTTAAATTGACTGCTCCCGAAAAACGGCCGTTTTTAAAACTTCTTTTTGCATTGATACATGTCCCCTGGTGCAGAACCCGGGTTCCCAAACCCTTTTTAGGACAATAACATGCATAATAGTCGTTATAATTAGCACTTTAGATTTCGAACGTTCGCGTCCATTGTATTTAATAGGGTTCTAACGTTCGTGCGAACTTTCGGTCCGTTCGCGGGTTCTGGTGCGAACCGAACCCGGGGGTGTTCGGCTCATCACTACTGAACGCCACCCATCACACGTTCGTGATGGTATTGCGATCGTCTCTCTATATATCCATGGATTGATGACTGTTTACATGGCGCTATTTTAATTGGATAAATGTAAAAGTACATCTGTTTTTTATACGGTATTACACTAGCTGCGGTTGCTTGCTGTTTCCTCCACATGCCTGAGGATTTCCTGCCCGTCTGATTTGGTTGACCATGTGTTTGGAGTTTGTCCTCTGAGAGCTGACATCTTCCATTTTACCCCTGGGCTGGTGGACCCTTTTATCAATTCCCAGGAGCCTAAGATATGATTGGGGTGTTTCCCCACAAAGGCTTGGTTGACTCATTACCTACCAGTATATGAGCCCACATCCTCTGGTAAGTGTACTACTATGTTGGTGAAGCTTGATTACATCTTGCCTCTTCACTGGTGACTCTCACTTAACTCATGGGATTTTTGGACTGATACCGTTTGTTGGATTCACTTCATCAATTTAGAATTTCTGGGATTCCAGTTATTTGTTAAATCTTAGACCTTATATTTTATATATTCCAAATTATTATAAATTAAAAATTTTGGATATATCATGGACATTACCTTCACCAGGTTATACTAAAGAATTTCACGGTATTATCACGTCATACTGAAAATTCACTGTTCACTTATATGCTTATACTGCTCTTTTTGCACATATCAATTTAAGCACTACACTATTGTTTATGTAGCGGGTATTTGAATTTAGGGGAGGCATCTGGGTGGTAGTGTAACCCAGATGCATTGATTGTTAGGGAATCTGAGACCCTTTTGTGGTTCTTGGAGGATTCTGGTGATGTGAGGTTCCCTGTGGCCTGCAGGTGGCGCTGTCTCCCTGGGCCGGAGCTGAACACTCACCGCAAGACTGTATCCCTTTTTGTCCTGGCGCTGGTACAGCGGGGCGGGGAACCTGCTGTGACGCAAAGGGAGAGGAGATAAAAGGAGCGGACGCCCTGACCTTAGGGGTTCAGAGTTCGGAGATGGAGTCCATCTCAGGCACCTTTAGCCTGGGGTGAGGTACTATGGCGGAAGCCTGGAGCTCAGTACCTTCGACTGATTTCTGCGAGGGTGGAGGAATCCGAGGGGGCCCTAACTCCTTGGGTGCCCGTGTCTGAGATGAGGAGGCCGGTGAGCGGAACTTCTCCGGAGAGTCCAGCGCAGCATTGCTGGTGACGGAGAGGCCTCCGGTAACTGTCTTGGACGGATGTCTTCCCCCTGACTGGGCTACGTTAGTGAAGGTAATCCATGTTCTGTTCAATATAGTCAGTGGCAGTGACTATTCGCCATTGGTGACACCACAGTGGTTAGCTCTATCTAAAAGGATTGTGCCTCGACCTACTCCCTACATATACTGAACTGTTCGTTGGGTCCCAACCTGTCTGTGCTGAATGACTATTTGTTGGGAAGAATAAATACGAGTTGGACCGTTTTCAGTGTGTGGAACTTCAGTTACTGGAAGCAAAGGGGGGTCATTCAGTAAAGAATTTGACTCTGGGACATACACACAAAGCCCGATAGTTCTGGCCTTCACCTCTACGCATTGGAGGACATGGGCTGTGGTGTATCTCATCCCTCCCCCAGTACTAACCCCTAGATGAGACAAACAAGCCATGAATGAGAAGGGGTGAGAGGGGTGAGGTCGCTACATTTATTTAGGCAGGAGTGTAAGCAAGAGCATAGTCAGGAGCTGGTTCATACACAGGAAGCAAGCACGAGCAGAGTCCATGGAAGCAAGCCAAGATCAGAGCCAGGAGAGAAACTGAAGACAGGTCCAGAAGCAAGCTGGGTCGGTAACGGAAATCCAAGAGTACAGAACACACAGGAACACAGGTTACAGGCAGCTGACAATGAACCAGCAACTTCTGAGCATATCTGCTGTTCTTATGAAGAGGCCACTGGGAGCCAGTAACTATCATGCACAGCGTGCACAAGCGTGCTTTCATATTGGAAATTGGCAAATATGCCAGGTTTTTGTGCATTCTTCTTCTGTTTAGCCCCCTGACACAGACTTTCTCCTGTATCTCCACACCTATTATCCTCTGTTCGACTGTAAAAAAAAAATAATTGTAAAAAGAACAGGCATTCAAGAGGTGGCAGTATTACCCCCCGAATGCCTGTAAGCCTCTTGCAATCTACCGTGCAGGACCAGTTCCACCATAAGGCAGCACAGGCAGTCTTGGGGCACTTAGCTGGGGGGGATAGTAAAATGCCCCTTCACCAGGGCTGGATTAATGTAGGGGCTCATGGAGCTGCAGGGCACTGCACGAGGACCCGGGCCCAATAACAGCATCCCCGGGTGCCTGCCAGAGCCTGGACTTCTTTAACCTTCTCTCCGCTCACAGACCCGAAAGATAGGCTGACCAGGGGATCAGAGAGTAAGGACGGGAGGGAGACGCAGGCAGCCAGGGACCGCGCCACCTCACATAGATCTGCTACAAGAAGCAGAGCACCTCTGTGACCACGAAAATGTTTTTTCTCACATGCCTGCTGCTGGCCATCTTGAACATCCTTCTGGCATGGAAGGTACTGTACTGAGCATCACAGACACCTTCCGGCAGACAGGGATGCAGGGCCGGACTGGGAATAAAAACCAGCCCTGGAAAAAATGTCATACCAGCCCCATAGCATTATCATACCACCCCAACAGCATAATGTGATTATTTTCTTGTTCATGAACGCCTCGGTGTGAAAGCAGCCTATGGTAAGACATGATATAAGACAAGAGATGGTCAGAGGTTGCGAACATGATACAAGAGATGGTCAGAGACTGAGGACATGATACAAGAGATCAATGCAGTCTCATCAGTGCCCATCAAATGCAGCTTCACTGTGCCCATAATCGCAGCTTGACTGTGCCCATAATTGCAGAGAGAGTGAGAGAGATGCTCTGCAGGCAATTTTTTTTTATAAATGCACATTTTTTTTTACCTGCAAAAAAATTTTCATTTATTATTATATAAAATACGTTCACGTTTTATTATTATTTATATTATTATAATTGTTTTTAAATAAAGAAATTCACAAGAGAGGGGGGGGGGGGGGGGGGAATGCTCAGCAGGCAATTTTTTTTATACATTTCTACCTGCAAAAAATGTTAATTTATTATTATAATAAATTAGGCCACTTTTTTATGATTTATATTATTATAATAAATAAGTTAACTTATTTCTAAAGAAATCCATGAGAGAGATAGAGGGGGTGCAATGCTCTGCAGGCCAACACAATTATAAATGCACATTTATTTTTATCTGCAAAAAAACAAAAAAGGAGTTTGCTTTTTTTAAAAGAAAGAAAGAAATCTATGAGAGAGGGGCTGCAATGGTGAGAGAGTGAGAGAGAGAGCGGCTGCAATGGTGTGTGAGAGAGAGGGACTGCAGTGGTGTGTGAGAGAGAGAGGGGCTGCAATGGTGTGTGTGAGAGAGAGGGGCTGCAATGGTGTGTGAGAGAGAGGGACTGCAATGGTGTGTGAGAGAGAGGGGGACTGCAACGGTGTGTGAGAGAAAGAGGGGCTGCAACGGTGTGTGAGAGAGAGAGGGGCTGCAATGGTGAGAGGGGGGGCTGCAATGGTGTGAGAAAGATAGAGAGAGGGGGCTGCAATGGTGTGAGAGAGAGGGGGGCTGCAATGGTGTGTGACAGAGAGAGAGAGGGGCTGCAATGGTGTGTGTGACAGAGAGAGGGGAGTTGCAATGGTGCGTGAGAGAGAGGGGCTGCAATGGCATGTGTGTGTGAGAGAGAGGGGTCTGCAATGGTTAAAGAGAGAGGGGCTTAAAAGGTGAGAGAGAGAGAGAGAGACTGCAATGGTGAGAGAGAGAGAAAGAGAGAGAGAGGGCTGCAATGGTGTGTGTGTGTGTGTGAGAGAGAGAGAGGGGCTGCAATGGTGTGTGTGTGTGAGAGAGAGAGGGGCTGCAATGGTGTGTGTGTGACAGAGAGAGGGGGGCTGCAATGGTGTGTGTGTGTGAGAGAGAGAGAGAGAGAGAGAGGGAGAGAGAGGGAGAGAGGGGCTGCAATGGTGAGAGGGGGGCTGCAATGGTGTGAGAAAGATAGAGAGAGGGGGCTGCAATGGTGTGAGAGAGAGGGGGGCTGCAATGGTGTGTGACAGAGAGAGGGGCTGCAATGGTGTGTGACAGAGAGAGAGAGAGGGGCTGCAATGGTGTGTGTGACAGAGAGAGGGGGGTTGCAATGGTGCGTGAGAGAGAGGGGCTGCAATGGCGTGTGTGTGAGAGAGAGAGGGGTCTGCAATGGTTAAAGAGAGAGGGGCTTAAAAGGTGAGAGAGAGAGAGAGAGACTGCAATGGTGAGAGAGAGAGAGAAAGAGAGAGAGGGGGCTGCAATGGTGTGTGTGTGTGTGTGAGAGAGAGAGAGGGTCTGCAATGGTGTGTGTGTGTGAGAGAGAGAGGGGCTGCAATGGTGTGTGTGTGACAGAGAGAGGGGGGCTGCAATGGTGTGTGTGTGAGAGAGAGAGGGAGGGCTGCAATGGTGTGTGTAAGAGAGAGGGGCTAAAATGGTGAGAGAGAGAGAGCGAGGGGCTGCAATGTGTGTGAGAGAGAGAGGGGCTGCAATGGTGTGTGTGAGAGAGAGGGGCTGCAATGATGTGTGTGAGAGAGGGGGGCTGCAATGGTGTGTGTGACAGAGAGAGAGAGAGAGAGAGGCTGCAATGGCGTGTGTGAGAGAGACAGGGGGCTGCAATGGCGTGTGTGAGAGAGAGAGGGCTGCAATGGTGTGTGTGAGAGAGAGAGGGCTGCAATGGTGTGTGTGAGAGAGAGGGGGCTGCAATGGTGTGTGTGTGAGAGAGGGGCTGCAATGGGGTGTGAGAGAGGGGGGCTGCAATGGTGTGTGACAGAGAGAGAGAGAGGGGCTGCAATGGTGTGTGTGACAGAGAGGGGGGGGCTGCAATGGTGTGTGTGAGAGAGGGGGGCTGCAATGGTGTGTGTGACAGAGAGAGAAAGGGGCTGCAAAGGTGTGTGAGAAAGGGGGGGCTGCAATCGCGTGTGTGTGTGAGAGAGGGGGCTGCAATGGCGTGTGTGAGAGAGAGAGGGCTGCAATGGCGTGTGTGTGAGAGAGAGGGCTGCAATGGTGAGTGTGAGAGAGAGGGGGCTGCAATGGTGTGTGTGAGAGAGAGAGGGCTGCAATGGTGAGTGTGAGAGAGAGGGGCTGCAATGGTGTGTGTGTGTGTGTGAGAGAGAGAGGGGCTGCAATGGTGTGTGTGTGTGAGAGAGAGAGAGGGGCTGCAATGGTGAAAGAGAGAGGGGCTGCAATGGTATGTGAGAGAGAGGGGCTGCAATGGTGTGTGAGAGAGGGGGGCTGCAATGGTGTGTGAGAGAGAGGGGCTGCAATGGTGTATGTGTGAGTGAGAGGCTGCAATGGTGTGTGTGCGAGAGAGAGAGAGAGGGGGGCTACAATGGTGTGTGTAAGAGAGAGGGGCTAAAATGGTGTGAGAGAGAGAGAGAGGGGCTGCAATGTGTGTGAGAGAGAGAGAGGCTGCAATGGTGTGTGTGAGAGAGAGAGGGGCTGCAATGGTGTGTGTGTGAGAGAGAGAGAGAGGGGGCTGCAATGGTGTGTGTGAGAGAGAGAGGGGCTGCAATGGTGTGTGAGAGAGAGGGGGGGCTGCAATGGCGTGTGTGAGAGAGAGAGGGGGGCTGCAATGGCGTGTGTGAGAGAGAGAGGTCTGCAATGGCGTGTGAGAGAGAGAGGGGGCTGCAATGGTGTGTGAGAGAGAGGGGCTGCAATGTTGTGTGTGAGAGAGAGGGGCTGCAATG
Organism: Rana muscosa; assembly: GCA_029206835.1. Taxonomy (NCBI): domain Eukaryota; kingdom Metazoa; phylum Chordata; class Amphibia; order Anura; family Ranidae; genus Rana; species Rana muscosa. The sequence goes on from CM055128.1 coordinate 96,057,586, forward strand.
GTGTGTGTGAGAGAGAGGGGCTGCAATGGTGTGTGTGAGAGAGAAAGGGGCTGCAATGGTGTGTGTGAGAGAGAGAGAGGCTGCAATGGTGTGTGTAAGAGAGAGAGGGGCTGCAATGGTGTGTGTGAGAGAGAGGGGGGCTGCAATGGCATGTGTGTGAGAGAGAGGGGGGCTGCAATGGCGTATGTGAGAGAGAGAGGGCTGCAATGGCGTGTGAGAGAGAGAGGGGGTTGAAATGGTGTGTGAGAGAGAGGGGCTGCAATGGCATGTGAGAGAGAGGGGGCTGCAATGGTGTGTGTGAGAGAGTGAGAGAGAGAGGCTGCAATGGCATGTGTGAGAGAGAGAGGGGGCTGCAATGGTGTGTGAGAAAGAGGGGCTGCAATGGCATGTGAGAGAGAGGGGGCTGCAATGGTGTCTGTGAGAGAGAGAGAGAGAGAGGCTGCAATGGTGTGTGTGAGAGAGGGGCTGCAATGGCGTGTGTGAGAGAGAGGGGCTGCAATGGTGTGTGTGAGAGAGAGGGGCTGCGATGGTGTGTGTGAAAGAGAGAGGCTGCAATGGTGTGTGTGTGTGTGTGAGAGAGAGGGGCTGCAATGGTGTGTGAGAGAGAGGGGGCTGCAATGGTGTGTGTGTGTGAGAGAGAGAGAGGGGGGGCTGCAATGGTGTATGTGAGAGAGAGAGAGGGGGGGGCTGCAATGGTGTGTGTGAGAGAAAGAGAGAGGGGGGCTGCAATTGTGTGTGTGAGAGAGAGAAAGGGGGCTGCAATGGTGTGTGTGAGAGAGAGAGAGGGGGGCTGCAATGGTGTGTGTGAGAGAGAGAGGGGGGCTGCAATGGTGTGTGTGTGAAAGAGAGGGGGGCTGCAATGGTGTGTGTGTGTGAGAGAGAGAGGCTGCAATGGTGTGTGTGTGAGAGAGAGAGAGAGAGAGGGGCTGCAATGGTGTGTGAGAGAGGGGGCTGCAATGGTGTGTGTGTGTGAGAGAGAGAGAGAGAGGGGGGCTCTCTCTCTTTCTTTCTGTCACCCCCCCCCCCCCCCTCTCTCTCTCTGTCACCTCTCTCCCTCCCTTTCTCTCTCTGTCTCCCCCTCTCTCTCTCCCTGTCACCTCTATCCCTCTTTTTCACCCCCTCTCTCTCTCTGTCACTCCCCCTCTCTCTCTCACCCTCTCTCTGTCACCCTCCTCTCTCTCTCTGTCACCCCCTTTCTCTCTCTCTCTGTCACCCCCTCTATCTCTGTCACCCCCTCACTCTCACTGTCATCTCCTCTCTGTCACCCCCTCTCTCTCTCTGTCACCCCCCTCTCTCTCTCTCTCTCTGTCACTCCCCCCTCTATCTCTCTTGCTCTGTCACCCTCCTCTCTTGCTCTGTCACCCCTCTCTCTCTCTCTCGCTTTGTCACCCCCTCTCTCTCTCTCTGTCACCCCCTCTCTCTCTTTATCACCCCCTCTCTCTGTTATCCCCTCTTTTTCTCACACCTAACACTTAATGTTTGCCCGCTGGAAAGCTCAACACTGGGCAGACAAGGGACAGCTCCCCTGGCACACACAGCATAGGAGGAGAGTAGGAGGGGGAGAGGATTAAACAGGGAGACATCAGGGGACAGGAGGAACAACATACACCATCTATCCCTGCCTAGGAATGCTGATAACACACTATACATCCATATCACCTCCATATACTTAAGCGCAGTACAACAGCTGACTCCCCACTCATTAACCCCTTTTATACGATCAGTCTGATCAGAGTCACCTGTCCATTTTTTAAACAGGCCCAATCGGACCCTCCATTCCCCTCAATGGAGTAATGGATGCAAACAGACTTGTGTCCATTTACACATGACTAACCTTGGGAGCCCCTCCACACCCGAAGTGCTCTCTGAATTCCGTCCTGCAATCCCAACACTAACATGTCAATTCCCACATCATGCACACCATCCCTCTTCAAGTACCTCCAAGTCTCTCGTTCCAAATCCAGGTGCCTAACAGCTAACCCCCCCGTTCCTAACCATAAACCTGCTCACGTCGCTATTGATTTTCTTCCGGGCCCTGTTCACTCCCTCCACAGACCTGGCCATCCTCTATGTTGTACGAGCCACCATATCCGACCAAACAATGACCATGCCTGGAAATTCCGTCATCAGCCTCCCCACATCGCACTTGATGTCCCGGGTAATGTCAATAAGTGAACGAACCCCTAGATCATTACCGCCCACGTGTAATACCAGAACGTCAGGCCTATCCCTTTGGGCATACTGCTGCACCTCAGAGACCATCCTACCCCATAACATACCCGGGACACCCAACCACCTAATGCAGGCCTCCCGTCTTGAAAACCTAAACTGCCTACCATCGTACCTAATGTCACCCCTCCGGGCCCCCCAGCACACATAGGAATGGCCCAGTATCCAGACCAATCCCGTCACTGCACCTGTAATAGAAGATGACAAACAAAAAAAGGCCATGACCACCAACGCCATACATACAACAGGCAAAACAAAGAAAAACCAGCAACCCCTCCAACCATCCTGACCTAAATATCACAACCCAACCACCAAATGTGGCCTAACATAGGATTGAAACCTATGTGATTCCCACCATCCAATACGCTTCACAGCCTCCACACCCATGCCACTCCTGGCTGCCTCCGTCGCAGCCCCTATCCTGAATGAGTGAAGACAGAAATAAATTGAAAATGCGGAGGAGACCCAAAAAGGACCCCTCCCGTTGGCGGACGAATATCCAAAAACTCCCTAACCGGGCACAACTGCGAACCCGGCACTGAAAAAACTTGAACTGACCTTCCTTTTCCCGTTTGATCCGTCTTTGACTTGCGCAAAAATAAGGATAATTCCTCTTCTCCACATGCCACCTCCTGTCTCCAAAGTCCCCCTTGAACCTTCTTAGACGAACTGACCAACTCCCCTATCCTGAATGCCCCAAAAAGCGCCAATAAAAAAGCAGTCTTGAACAAGGCACCTACATATTCTGAAAAACACAACCTTCCCAGCTGCGCAACAATACCCCCAACCATGTCAAAAGTTACAGGCCTCCTGGTATCCCTCCAGACCACCCCCCTTCGATACCCTTTCACAGCCTGTCGTACCCAAAAATCTTTTGTAAAATCCGGTTGGCCTTGCAATTTGAATAAAAATGCCAACCCAGTTAATTTCTTTGTCAGACCAGATACGGACACCCCCTCCTCCATCATTCTCGCCAAGTAATACAGCAATTGCAGCCGAACCAACTCACCTGTCGGATCCTTGCCCACACCCTTCACAAACAACAGCCACTCCTGGCATACCTTGTCGTAAGCTGCCCACGTAGCCTCACTCACCGTCTTCCGAATCCATCCTTAGACTAGGCCAATGCTATCCTCCACAAAGTATCCCCAGCTGCTCCGCCTCCGGCGCCAACTCTCGGAACCTGTCCCACTGGAAGCCAGATAACGCATCAGCTATGACATTCTCAACCCCCGGGAGGTGTACTGCATGAATAAATACGTTAAGCTGCAAGCATCTCAGCACCAAGTGTCGCAGCAATCTAATCACTGGCGGAGACGATGCCGACACCTTATTGATCACCTGCACACCCCCATATTATCACCATGGAAACGCACCTTCAGATCCCTGAACGATGCCCCCCACAATTCTACTTTTTTTATCCCGCTTCCACCCAAGACCGTGGCCACGGACCCGCACTCCACTGCCCTTGGAAGAATGCTCCAAAACCAGCAGATCCTGCTGCATCCGTGTACAATTCCAGGTCATAGTTGCTCACTGGCCCCGACATCCACATAGCTCGCCCATTAAACGATTCCAAGAAGGTATGCCATACCCTCAAATCCTCCCTGTGCTCCCTCACCAGACGCACAAAATTACTCTGGGACTGGATTCCTGATGTACTCGCCGCAAGTCTACGACAGAAAACCCTTCCCATTGGAAAAATGCGACACGCAAATTTCAGCTTACCCAACAATGATTGTAGCACTCAAAGCTGGACCTTGCGTAAGCCCATCATACCAGCCACCACCCGTTTTAAATCCGATAATTTGTCCTCAGGTATCCGGCACTCCATGGCCCCAGAGTCCAGAACAATGCCCAGAAACGTGATGACCGTACGAGGTCCCTCCGCCTTCTCTGGGGCCAACGGAATACCGAACCTGTCTGCAATGTGTTCCAACGTAGCCAGGAGCACTCCGCAGGTTCTGGAGCACGCCGGGCCTATACAAAGGAAGTCGTCCAGGTAATGAATAATGGAATTCACCCCCGACACATCCCGCATGACCCATTCCACAAATGAGCTAAATTGTTCAAATAAAGCGCAGGATATGTAACAACCGATTGGTAGGCATTGGTCGACATAAAATTCATCATTCCACTGACACCCCAGCAACCGGAAACTATCCGGGTGAACTGGAAGTAGCCGGAAAGTTGATTCCACATCTGCCTTAGCCATCAAGGCCCCCTTACCGTACCGACGTACCCACCCCACTGCAGCGTCAAACGACGTATACGCCACCGTACATGCCTCCCTATCAATAGCCTCATTAACAGACCCCCCCTTCGGAAAGGACAGGTGGTGAATGAGCCGAAATTTATTGGGTTCCTTCTTTGGCACTACCCCCAGCGGGGAAACTACCAAATCAGAAAAATGTGCCGACGGGAAAGGACCCCCCATGCGACCCATGGCAACTTCCTTCTTTAGTTTCTCCGAAACCACGTCTGGATGTTGCATGGCTGACCGCAAATTACCCGCCACCGGGGGAATGACCTGCAATGAACATGGAATCTTAAAACCCACCGTGAAACCTTCCTCCAACAAACCAGCAGCCTGTCTAACCGGATACCTACCGAGGAACGGCCGCATCCTTTCCACCATCACCAAAGTCCTCCCTCTTGTTTCCAGCCTCCCCAGCACGTCCCTTACCTTGCTTGAAACATCTGGCTGACGGATGTGACCCCCCACACCCTGAACACTCATGTTTATACCTGCACGCGGCCCCAAACCTGCAGGTCCCTGCATTATATTGCCAAAATACCCCTTTTTGGTTTCCCGACGATTGTCCCTGGACCGAAGGTCCACCGGCCACTCCCTGAAAAAACTGATTCGGGGCCCTCGCAGTCGTCATCAGGCGCATCCACAGGCTGATATCCTTATGGTCCCATCTCAAATCCGGCCTCACTGCACTACGCTGCCGAAACTGCTCATCATTTCTCAGCCACGCCATTCCCCCGTAGACCCTATACGCCTCCCCGATCGAATCCTGATACCCAAAGAGCGCCGAACAGCATTCCGTTTTTTTCTCCCCAATCACACTTGCCATGATGGCGAACGCCTGCAGCCAATTGGCAAATGTCCTAGGGATCAATCTGTACCTCCGCTTTTCCTCGTCTTCCTTTTTAGAATCATCCGGCTTAACCCTATCCAAATTAAACTTCTCCAAAGGCAGCAAGGAATACATCTCCACATACTCACCTTTCCACAGTTTTTCCCGCACTTCAGGCTTTAGATGCGCCCCCAACGGCCCCTCATAGCACACATACACTCATATTTCGCTGAATCGGCCAGCCTCTTGATGCCCTGTCTGCCAGCCATTTCTCCAGCCACCACAGCTTTGGCCTTTTCCCATGGAACCTCCCCTGCCGGGACCACCACGGTGGGCACCGAAACCGGGGCAGTCGCCTCCCGTGCCACTGAACCACTCAGCACTACCCCGGCATCCCCAGCCCACCCTGCCGGCTGTACCCAGGCTGCCACCGGACCCACCGGCGCTCTCTCCGCCTGCTCAAATTTTTTTACCAATTCCTTGATTTCCGACAGGAAACCCAAAAACCCCACAGCCTCTCCCGCTGCACCTGCAATCCCTGCCCTGACTGGACCAACCCCCGCCTGGCCCTCCTGCACTAAGCTGCCAGACAAAACCACAGGTGATAAACGTAAATGTGACTTACCGGGCAACACAGGCACTGCCCCACCAGCCGAATGTCCGCACGACACCTCGAAAAGGGGGATGGCCTCCTCTTCCGACACCGACTGGTCTCCGACCGATCCCGGTCCAGATCCCTCCTCCTCGTCAGACGAAAGCCCACCTGGCGTAACCGCCGAGGCTGCTGATGGACCCGCAGACATCCGTCGCCTCCTCCGCTCAGCAAACCCGCTCGCCGACTTTCGGACAGCCTTCCCAGGACCAGTGTCGGCCGCCTCAGTCCCGCAGGCCTCTGCTCTTACAGCCGTCACCTCCGCTCGTCCAGACCCGCTCCTCACCACCTCCCCAGCCACGGACAAAGAAGGCCTGGGGATCACCGCTGCTCCGCTCCCTGAGGTAGGCCTCATCTCCCCATCCACTGCCCGGGGGGGCGGGGCCCCCACACTCCTGGTCCCGCCGTCTGCTAGGCCCCCACCCCCAGATTGTTCCCTCAGTGTTCCGCTGCTGCTCCTGGGGATCCGCACAGGACTCCCCCTGTCCCTTACTGCCGATCGCTTAGCCAGAGGACCCACCTGGGGCCCCCCAATAGTGCGTGCCACCTGCCGCTGAGGCCCAGCGTAGCGATCCGGGGAAAAACGCTCAGGCGGTTGGGATCGGCGCGCCCTCCCGCTCACCCTTACCTCCAGGCTCTGCTCCACCACCGGCTGCCGCATCATGGGCCCCAAATACCCCTCCAGCCAGTCCCTCCCCTCCCACTCTGAAACTTCCCAAACCACTCCTATCTCTTTATTCAGTGTGCATGTTAACTCTGTCATGTCCGGCCCTCTGCCTATGCATTCCATTTATGCTCCGTGCCTTTCTCACCTACCTCCAATCCGTTCTGATCTGCTAAAAATGAACGAGAAGGAGATCCGCTCCCCTCCCTCTGGGCAGATCAGATTGGAGGGCAGTTGGGTGTAACTGGACAGTGAAGTCCGTTTACAGCCGGCTGCCCATAGAGCAGAGCAGCTTTCTCTGTATCTGCTCTGTAGTGATGAGCCGAACACCCCCGGGTTCGGTTCGCACCAGAACCCGCGAACGGACCGAACGTTCGTACGAACATTAGAACCCTATTAAATACAATGGATGCGAACGTTCGAATTCTAAAGTGCTAATTATAACGACTATTATGCATGTTATTGTCCTAAAAAGGGTTTGGGAACCCGGGTTCTGCACCAGGGGACATGTATCAATGCAAAAAGAAGTTTTAAAAACGGTCGTTTTTCGGGAGCAGTCATTTTAATGATGCATAAAGTGAAAAAAAAAAAGTCAAATATTCCTTTAAATATCGTACCTGGGGGGTGTCTAAAGTATGCCTGTGAAGTGCCACGTGTTTCCCGTGTTTAGAACTGTCCCTGCACAAAATGACACTTCTAAAGGAAAAAAAAGCCATTTAAAACTGCTTGCGGCTTTAATGTAATGTCTGGTCCCGGTAATATGGATGAAAATCTTTAAGAAAAATGGCATAGCTACCCCATGACCCCCCCCCCCCCCCTACCCCAGCCCATTACCAGCCCCTTTGGGTCTTGTATGGATATTAAGGGGAACACCGCACACAAAATAAAAAAGGCCCTATATACTCTGAACAGCTGTATACAGGCGGTGCATACAAGACAGGGACTGTAGGTTTGTTCTTATGTAGAATGTGTTTGTAATTTTGAACATTTTGAACAGGTACATTGTTTAAGTGTAGCTCCAGCCCAAAAATCTATTTTTAAACTTTTTGGAAAACATAGGTAAGGGTTATCACCCCTGTAACATTTGTTTTGCTGTCTGTGCCCCTGTTCAGAACATTTCACCTCACTTTCCGTCCCAATGACAACTGTTTTTGAAATGTGGTGTTTTTCTTGAAACAAGGATTGGTGATAAAGCATCAGTACAGAGGAGACACCTTTCTCCCATATTAATTCTTACAGGAGAGAATTTTCCTTCCTAGGAGTAGATTTCCTCTCACTTCCTGTTGTCTTCTTGCGTTTGCAAGTAGGAGTCGTTTGTAAGTTGGATGTTTGAAAGTAGGGACCTGCCGTATATACTCTGCAGAAATAGGCCCCTTAGTTGTTGGTGTTGGCACAACACTGTAAGCACTCACAGTTACTCTTGGTTGGTGCTGGAACGCCCTGCTGTCAACTATTATATCAGGAATTGTAATTACATATAATTGTTGAACAGTGGTAGTAAAAATTGGGCCTTTGATGGTGGTGCTGGTGCCACAACACTGTAAGCCCTGACAGTTACTCTTGGTGGGTGCAGCAATGGGCCCTGCTGTGAATTATTAGATCAAGAATTGTAATTGCATGCCCCTGTTGAACAGGGGCTGAAAAATTGGGCCTTTCGTGGTGGTGGTGGTGGTGGTGGTGTTGCCACAACACTGTAAGCCCTCAGAGTTACTCTTGGTGGGTGCAGGAATGGGCCCTGCTGTGAATTATTAGATCAAGAATTGTAATTACATGCCCCTTTTGAACAGGGGCTGAAAAAATTGGGCCTTTCGTGGTGGTGGTGGTGGTGGCGTTGCCACAACACTGTAAGCCCTCAGAGTTACTCTTGGTGGGTGCAGCAATGGGCCCTGCTGTGAATTATTAGATCAAGAATGGGTCACTAAGGACGACATGATCCGCAGCCACCTCCTCCCAGCCACGTACAAGTCCACTGGTTTCTTGGGACTGTAAATCATCCCTAAAAGACTGCTGCTGATGATGCTGAGTGCCAGCCTCCACCTCCATGCTGACACAATCCTCCTCCTCCTCCTCCTCCTCCTCCTCCTCCTCTTCCTGTGCGATGGGTGGGACAGAAGGAACACTGTCTGGGTAAAGGGGGCCTTGAGAGGCAAGGAAGTCCTCCTCTTCCTGCCTCTGTTCTGCCTCAAGTGCCCTGTCCATTATTCCACGCAGCGTGTGCTCCAACAGGTGGACAAGAGGTACAGTGTCACTGATGCATGCACTGTCACTGCTCACCATCCTCGTGGCCTCCTCAAATGGTGCCAGGACAGTGCATGCATCCCTGATCATGCCCCACTGGCGTGGAGAAAAAAAACCAAGCTCCCCTGACCCTGTCCTGGTGCCGTAGTCGCACAGGTACTCATTGATGGCCCTCTGCTGCGTGTGCAGCCGCTGCAGCATGGCCAACGTTGAGTTCCACCTGGTGGGCATGTCACATATAAGGCGGTTCTTGGGCAGGTTCAACTCCTTTTGCAGCTCAGCCAGGCGAGCACTGGCATTATAAGATCTGCGGAAATGCACACAGACTTTCCTGGCCTGCCTCAGGACATCCTGTAAGCCCGGGTACCTGCCCAAGAACCGCTGCACCACCAGGTTAAGGACGTGAGCCACACAGGGCACATGGGTCAGTTGTCCCTGTCGGAGGGCGGAGAGGAGGTTGGTGCCATTGTCGCAAACCACCATTCCTGGCTTAAGCTGGCGTGGCGTCAACCACCTCTCGGCCTGGCCCTGCAGAGCAGACAGGACCTCTGCCCCAGTGTGGCTTCTGTTCCCCAAACACACCAGCGCAAGCACGGCATGGCATCTTTTTGCCTGCGTACTTGCGTAGCCCCTTGAACGGCTACGGAGCACCGCTGGTTCAGAGGACAAAGCACAGGAAGAGGCCATGGAGGAAGAAGAAGAGGAGGGGGTGGAGGAGAGAGGTGTGTCACAACCACTAGTAGCATTTTGTAGGCGTGGCGGTGGAACAACCTCCAACACTACTGCACCTTGTCCTGCATCCTTCCCAGCTGCCAAAAGAGTGACCCAATGGGCCGTGAAAGAAAGGTAATGTCCCTGTCCATGCCTGCTGGACCATGAGTCAGCGGTAATATGCACCTTACCGCTGACCGCCCTGTCCAGCGAGGCCAAGACATTGCCTTCCACATGCCGGTAGAGAGCCGGAATAGCCTTCCGTGAGAAAAAGTGGCGTTTGGGAACCTGCCACTGAGGAACCGCACATTGCACAAACTCACGGAAGGGGGCCGAGTCTACCAACTGAAAAGGCAGCAGTTGAAGCGCTAGCAATTTAGCCAAGCTAGCATTCAACCGCTGGGCATGTGGATGGCTGGGAGTGAACTTCTTTCGACGGTCCAGCAGCTGGGGCAGGGAAATTTGCCTGCTAGAATCGGACGTCGGTGTACTGCTAGCAGAGTGGCCGCAAGTACTTGGCTGTGACACACCTAATTCTACACCTTCATTCCTCTCAGTGCATGTTTCAGAGAGGACTGAAGTTATAGTGGGGTTGGAGATCCCAGCTGATGCGGTGCAAGGAGAGGTCCGCTTTGTTCTTTGGTGTGGGTCTTTGAGGTAGGCTTGCCAACGAGCTGCATGGCAGGTCAACATATGTCTGGTCAGGCATGTGGTACCCAAGCGGCTGATGTTTTGGCCACGCGATATACGCTTGAGACATATGTTGCAAACAGCAGCTGTGCGATCTGATGCACTAGCCTCAAAAAAGGCCCACACCAAAGAACTTTTTGAATGACGGGCAGAGGCAGCGCCCTGCACAGGCGGAGCTCTGCGGTGTGATTCCGTCGGTGTACTGCCCTTACGCTGGCCACCAAAGGGCATCCTGCCTCGTTGGAGATGTGCCTCCTCCTCATCCTCCTCCTCCTCCTCTCTCCTATTAGGCACCCACGTGGAGTCAGTAACCTCGTCATCCCCTCCCTCCTCATCACTGGAGCCAATCTGGCAGTATGCTGCAGCTGCTGGAACATGACTGCCAGATTGGTGTCCTTCTTGAGCATCCCCTCTGTCTGCTCTCACGCTACTGCCTTCCTGTAGCTGGGTTTCATCATCAGACCCTTCGAAACGCTGGGCATCCTCCTGGAGCATGTACCCAACACTGTGATCAAACAGTTCGGGGGACTCCTCAGGAGGAGGACATGGTGGGTCTAGGGAAGGAGTGACTGATGATGAGTCTGACATTGATACCAGGGAAGAGGACGCTTTGGCAGCTGCTTTGCCAGTACCCTGAGCCTGGGTGAGAGAGGATGAGGAGGAGGAGGAGGGCTTGGTCATCCACTCTACCAAGTCTTCGGCATGATGTGGCTCAACATGTCCAGCTGCCGAAAAGAAGGACAAGCGTGTCCCATGGCCATGTGCTGATGACAATGCACCGCGTCCACGACCAGCACTGTTGCCCCCAGACACAGAGCCTGCTTGCCCTCTTTTATTGCCTCCTGACTGTCTGCCTCTCCTTGTTTGCCTTCCAGACATTCTAATGGATGGCCTGCAGGGAGATGGGGAAAAAGCAATAAGGGCTACCTTCAGGTGTCCTTCTCTGTCCCTTTACTTAAGGATTTCTAAATATGGTTGAGGATGATTGCTTTCGCACAGAATAGCACAATGACAATTTCCCTGACTGTCCAAAAAACAAGGATTTCAAAGATGGTTGATGAGGAATGCTTTAGCACAGTATAGCACAAGGAGAATTTCCCTCACTGTCCTTCCCTGTCCCTAGAAACAAGGATTAGCACAGTAAAACACACTGACACTCTCCCTACCTATAGTTTTCTGTCCCTAGAAAAAATGTTTTTTTAAAGATGGTTGATGATCAATGCTTTAGCACAGTATAGCACAAGGAGAATTTCCCTCACTGTCCTTCCCTGTCCCTAGAAACAAGGATTAGCACAGTAAAACACACTGACACTCTCCCTACCTATAGTTTTCTGTCCCTAGAAAAAATGTTTTTTTAAAGATGGTTGATGATCAATGCTTTAGCACAGTATAGCACAAGGAGAATTTCCCTCACTGTCCTTCCCTGTCCCTAGAAACAAGGATTAGCACAGTAAAACACACTGACACTCTCCCTACCTATAGTTTTCTGTCCCTAGAAAAAATGTTTTTTTAAAGATGGTTGATGATCAATGCTTTAGCACAGTATAGCACAAGGAGAATTTCCCTCACTGTCCTTCCCTGTCCCTAGAAACAAGGATTAGCACAGTAAAACACACTGACACTCTCCCTACCTATAGTTTTATGTCCCTAGAAAAAATGTTTTTTTAAAGATGGTTGATGATCAATGCTTTAGCACAGTATAGCACAAGGAGAATTTCCCTCACTGTCCTTCCCTGTCCCTAGAAACAAGGATTAGCACAGTAAAACACACTGACACTCTCCCTACCTATAGTTTTCTGTCCCTAGAAAAAATGTTTTTTTTAAGATGGTTGATGATCAATGCTTTAGCACAGTATAGCACAAGGAGAATTTCCCTCACTGTCCTTCCCTGTCCCTAGAAACAAGGACTAGCACAGTAAAACACACTGACACTCTCCCTACCTATAGTTTTCTGTCCCTAGAAAAAATGTTTTTTTAAAGATGGTTGATGATCAATGCTTTAGCACAGTATAGCACAAGGAGAATTTCCCTCACTGTCCTTCCCTGTCCCTAGAAACAAGGATTAGCACAGTAAAACACACTGACACTCTCCCTACCTATAGTTTTCTGTCCCTAGAAAAAATGTTTTTTTAAAGATGGTTGATGATCAATGCTTTAGCACAGTATAGCACAAGGAGAATTTCCCTCACTGTCCTTCCCTGTCCCTAGAAACAAGGATTAGCACAGTAAAACACACTGACACTCTCCCTACCTATAGTTTTCTGTCCCTAGAAAAAATGTTTTTTTAAAGATGGTTGATGATCAATGCTTTAGCACAGTATAGCACAAGGAGAATTTCCCTCACTGTCCTTCCCTGTCCCTAGAAACAAGGATTAGCACAGTAAAACACACTGACACTCTCCCTACCTATAGTTTTCTGTCCCTAGAAAAAATGTTTTTTTAAAGATGGTTGATGATCAATGCTTTAGCACAGTATAGCACAAGGAGAATTTCCCTCACTGTCCTTCCCTGTCCCTAGAAACAGGGATTAGCACAGTAAAACACACTGACACTCTCCCTACCTATAGTTTTCTGTCCCTAGAAAAAATGTTTTTTTAAAGATGGTTGATGATCAATGCTTTAGCACAGTATAGCACAAGGAGAATTTCCCTCACTGTCCTTCCCTGTCCCTAGAAACAAGGATTAGCACAGTGAAACACACTGACACTCTCCCTACCTATAGTTTTCTGTCCCTAGAAAAAATGTTTTTTTAAAGATGGTTGATGATCAATGCTTTAGCACAGTATAGCACAAGGAGAATTTCCCTCACTGTCCTTCCCTGTCCCTAGAAACAAGGATTAGCACAGTGAAACACACTGACACTCTCCCTACCTATAGTTTTCTGTCCCTAGAAAAAATGTTTTTTTAAAGATGGTTGATGATCAATGCTTTAGCACAGTATAGCACAAGGAGAATTTCCCTCACTGTCCTTCCCTGTCCCTAGAAACAAGGATTAGCACAGTAAAACACACTGACACTCTCCCTACCTATAGTTTTCTGTCCCTAGAAAAAATGTTTTTTTAAAGATGGTTGATGATCAATGCTTTAGCACAGTATAGCACAAGGAGAATTTCCCTCACTGTCCTTCCCTGTCCCTAGAAACAAGGATTAGCACAGTAAAACACACTGACACTCTCCCTACCTATAGTTTTCTGTCCCTAGAAAAAAAGTTTTTTTAAAGATGGTTGATGATCAATGCTTTAGCACAGTATAGCACAAGGAGAATTTCCCTCACTGTCCTTCCCTGTCCCTAGAAACAAGGATTAGCACAGTAAAACACACTGACACTCTCCCTACCTATAGTTTTCTGTCCCTAGAAAAAAAGTTTTTTTAAAGATGGTTGATGATCAATGCTTTAGCACAGTATAGCACAAGGAGAATTTCCCTCACTGTCCTTCCCTGTCCCTAGAAACAAGGATTAGCACAGTAAAACACACTGACACTCTCCCTACCTATAGTTTTCTGTCCCTAGAAAAAATGTTTTTTTTAAGATGGTTGATGATCAATGCTTTAGCACAGTATAGCACAAGGAGAATTTCCCTCACTGTCCTTCCCTGTCCCTAGAAACAAGGACTAGCACAGTAAAACACACTGACACTCTCCCTACCTATAGTTTTCTGTCCCTAGAAAAAATGTTTTTTTAAAGATGGTTGATGATCAATGCTTTAGCACAGTATAGCACAAGGAGAATTTCCCTCACTGTCCTTCCCTGTCCCTAGAAACAAGGATTAGCACAGTAAAACACACTGACACTCTCCCTACCTATAGTTTTCTGTCCCTAGAAAAAATGTTTTTTTAAAGATGGTTGATGATCAATGCTTTAGCACAGTATAGCAGAAGGAGAATTTCCCTCACTGTCCTTCCCTGTCCCTAGAAACAAGGATTAGCACAGTAAAACACACTGACACTCTCCCTACCTATAGTTTTCTGTCCCTAGAAAAAATGTTTTTTTAAAGATGGTTGATGATCAATGCTTTAGCACAGTATAGCACAAGGAGAATTTCCCTCACTGTCCTTCCCTGTCCCTAGAAACAAGGATTAGCACAGTAAAACACACTGACACTCTCCCTACCTATAGTTTTCTGTCCCTAGAAAAAATGTTTTTTTAAAGATGGTTGATGATCAATGCTTTAGCACAGTATAGCACAAGGAGAATTTCCCTCACTGTCCTTCCCTGTCCCTAGAAACAAGGATTAGCACAGTAAAACACACTGACACTCTCCCTACCTATAGTTTTCTGTCCCTAGAATTTTTTTTTTTTTAAAGATGGTTGATGATCAATGCTTTAGCACAGTATAGCACAAGGAGAATTTCCCTCACTGTCCTTCCCTGTCCCTAGAAACAAGGATTAGCACAGTAAAACACACTGACACTCTCCCTACCTATAGTTTTCTGTCCCTAGAAAAAATGTTTTTTTAAAGATGGTTGATGATCAATGCTTTAGCACAGTATAGCACAAGGAGAATTTCCCTCACTGTCCTTCCCTGTCCCTAGAAACAAGGATTAGCACAGTAAAACACACTGACACTCTCCCTACTGTGAGTGGGTTAGCTCGGCAGCGGGTGTGTGTGACCCCCGGGATGGGCTCCCCACACAAAAACAGTCCCAGCAGACGGAGGTTGTGGTTTTCAAAATCAAAAAGGTGCGGTTTATTTTCTATTTACAGTGACAAAACACAGCAAAGCAAAAGAAACATAAACAAAATAAATCCTGGTCAATTTGACCTCTGACTAAACATACAGGTTTCCTAACTAACAACTGGGATCAGCCTAGTGCTGTCCTAGTCCCTAAGTCCCTGGTTTTAAATGTCCAAGCAAATAGCCACACAGGCTTTGTCTCACCGCACAAGGGTTCACTCTCTCCAGGAAGTCCACACAGGTCTGCTTCCAGGCATGAGCTAACCCCTAATGAAGCTGGGAGTTCTTATAGAGGCCTAAATGAGCTGACAAGCTTCAGCTGGTCTCATCAACTCCCTGTCTGCACAATGCCCCACACTCTCCCTAGAGGTATGAGTCATCCATGAGCCCACTATCCTCAGCTGGGCTTATACAACTCTCCACCTAGTTGTATAAGTCGGCGTAAAGCCTGAATCTGGGCGAAATATATCTACCCCCCTGGATGCAACCAGGTGACTTTACCTTCCTACTGTCACATACCCCCCCCCTCTTGTTTTAACCTCGGGGTTGGAACACCAGCAATCAGGCATTCATGTACTCGAGACAAAGCATCCACATTCCCCATTTGAACGCCAGGGCGATGCTTTACTGTGAAGTTGAATTCCTGGAGGGCCAGGAACCACCTATTCACTCTTCTATTTGTTTCCTTGTTTTGAGCCATCCACTTTAACGGAGCGTGATCCGTAACCATGTCAAAGTGCCTACCTAGCAGGTAGTACCGAAGGGAATCTAGAGCCCACTTCACCGCTAAACACTCCTTTTCAACGGTGGCGTAATTTACCTCATGGGACTTCAACTTCCTGCTGAGGTAAATGACTGGGTGCTCTTCCCCGTTCCAGACCTGGGACAATACTGCTCCTAACCCCACATCTGACGCATCACTTTGTACGACAAAGTCTTTAGAGAAGTCGGGTGAGTACAACACTGGCTGGCTACATAAGGCTTGTTTCAAGAATTGGAATGCTGCCTCAGCCTCGGGGGTCCATTTAATCATGACCGACCCTTTCCCCTTCGTCAGGTTGGTTAGGGGCACAGCCTTAGAAGCAAAGTGGGGAATGAATCGCCGATAATACCCAGCGATTCCCAGAAAGGCTCGTACCTGCTTCTTGCTGTTGGGACGTGGCCAACTCTGGATGGCCTCGACTTTGTTGAGTTGGGGTTTTATTACTCCCCTCCCAATGGTGTACCCAAGATATTTGGCCTCCTCCTGCCCAATGGTACACTTCTTGGGGTTAGCCGTAAACCCCGCTTCCCGAACAGAGTCCAGGACTGCTTGCACTTTTGGCAGATGTGAGGCCCAATCTGTGCTATGGACAATTACGTCATCCAGGTAAGCCGCAGCATACTTCCGATGGGGCCTCAGCATCTGGTCCATTTTCCGCTGGAATGTGGCCGGCGCATTCTGTAACCCGAACGGCATTCTTTTATATTGGAACGCCCCGTCTGGGGTTACAAATTGCGGTTTTCTCTTTGGCCGACTTGGCCAGGGGGATTTGCCAATACCCTTTTGTGAGGTCAAGAGTCGTCATGTATCGGGCTTTCGCCTTCCTGGTTGTCTGACCTTGTAATTCACTTCGCTCACTTTTTCCATTATCTCGTAGGGGCCTTGCCATTTGGCAAGGAATTTACTTTCAACCGTAGGGACCAGTACCAGTATCCTATCCCCCGGGGAAAAGGTACGGGTCTTGGCTCCACGGTTGTACACTCTCTGCTGTGCTAACTGCGCTTGGGCCAAATGTTCCTTCACGATGGGCATTACCTGTGCAATTCGGTCTTGCATCAGGGCGACATGCTCAATCACACTCCTGTGGGGAGAACTCTCACTTTCCCAAGTTTCCTTGGCAATATCCAACAGCCCTCTTGGGTGTCTCCCATACAGTAACTCAAAGGGGGAGAATCCCGTAGAGGATTGGGGCACCTCCCTAATAGCAAACATCAGATAAGGAAGTAGACAGTCCCAATCCTTTCCATCTCTATCCACCACTTTCTTCAACATTTGTTTTAGGGTTTTGTTGAATCTTTCAACCAGCCCATCGGTTTGGGGGTGATACACAGATGTACGTAATTGCGTCACTTTGAACAATTTACATAGCTCCTTCATAACCCGGGACATAAAGGGTGTACCTTGGTCCGTAAGCAGTTCTTTACAAATACCCACCCGGCTAAACACAAGAGATAGCTCTTTGGCTATGGTTTTGGCCGAGGTATTTCGGAGAGGGATCGCTTCTGGATAACGGGTGGCATAGTCCATTATAACTAATATGTACTGGTGCCCCCTAGCGGACTTGATTATAGGACCTACCAAATCCATGGCGATCCTCTCAAACGGGACCTCAATGATGGGTAGAGGGACCAGCGGGCTACGGAAATGTGGCATCGGGGCCGACCTCTGACACACAGGGCAGGAGGAACAATAATTTTCTATGTCCTTCATCACCCCCGGCCAATAGAATCTCTGTAATACCCTCTCTCGGGTTTTCTCTGTCCCCAGATGACCTCCAAGAATGTGCCCATGGGCCAACTCCAACACCAACTTCCTGTACGGTTTGGGCACCACAAGCTGCTCAACGGTTTCTTCTGCCCTTTTTGCCACCCGATACAGTAGGTCCTTCTCTACGCTGAAGTATGGGTAAGTGCAGGTATTATCTGGGTTCACTAACTCGCCATCTATTTTCACTACGTTTTCCCGTGCCTTTATTAGGGCGGGGTCTTTCAACTGTTCTGTGGCAAAGTTTTCCCTGTGAACCTCAAGATCAGAAAACTCCACAGACGGTAGGTTTTCGTCTGAGGAGGTGGGCTCCTCTCCAGTTTCTTGAGTCTCCCCTGCCAATACTGACAAGGGAAATTCCGGAGAGTCCTCACCACTCTCAGGGGAGTTCTGGCTATCACATTCCTGGTACATAGGGGCACCAGTGGGGGGCTCAGGATCATCCCACAGTTCCCAGAACTTCGGAAAATCCCTTCCCACAATGGCGTCATGCGGTAACTGAGATACTAAGCCCACTGGATGAGAGAGGGTACCTTTGGGGGTCTCGAAACACACTGTAGTCACTGGATACTCTCGGGTGTCCCCATGCACACAAATAACAGCTACCTTGCTATTCCCAGAGACCTCTGTTTTAACTAACTCAGCCTTTATCAGGGTCACAAGGCTACCTGAATCCAGCAATACCACAACATTTCTACCATTAACACACATTTTGCATAAATGTTTCTCAGTTCCTCGAATGGCAGTGCATGCGACTGTCACACACAGCGACTGACGTCTGCCCGTCAGAAAGTCACACTGCATGGGTTCCTCCACAACCGGGCAATTTGCTGCAATATGTCCCGCTTGCCGGCAGCGGTAGCAAACGATCCTTCTTGCCGCCTCTTGAGCCGCTGATTTCCCAGGCTGTTCTCGCCAAACTTGGGGTAGAGCTCCCACCCTCTCACTCTCTCCACCCTTACCCCTTGGAATCATCTTATCCGCCCCTGGGGATGGTCTGGTCTTAGGGTGGAAAGTCCGAGTGTCTCTGGAAGAGACCGTCAGGTTCTCTGTAGCCAAGTATTTCTCCACACGATCCACAAGACCATCGGCCGTCTCTGGGTCTCCATGGCTTACCCACTTTTGGATGGCAGTAGGAAGAGCTCTCAAAAACCGATCCATTACAACACGTTCCACAATCTTTGGTGCGGACAAAGTCTCTGGCTGTAGCCACTTTCTGCTCAGGTGAATGAGATCATACATTTGAGACCTGGGGGGTTTTCCAAGCTGGAAAGTCCAGTTATGCACACGCTGAGCCCGGACAGCCAGGGTGACACCCAGCCTTGCCAATATTTCAGCTTTTAGCATCACATAGTCTTTTGCTTGGTTAGGCTCTAGGTCATAGTAAGCTTTCTGCGATTCACCAGTTAACAGAGGAGCCACTAGTCCAGCCCACTGCTCCTCAGGCCACTTTTCTCTTTCAGCGGTCCTTTCAAATGTGGTCAAAAATACCTCTGGATCATCCTCTCCAGTCATTTTTGTCAATAAACGACTCACCCCAAAGGACGCGGTATTAGTGGGACGGCTTTCCTCACTGGTCTGCGGACGTTGCTGCATTACTGCTTCCATCTGTTGTTGTAGTCTCTGCTCTTGCTTCTGCAACAGGTCTATGAAGCGGGCCTCAGATTGCTGCTGGGCTTGTTGCTGAGCCTCCAGACTCTGTTGCAAAGTTGCGTTTGTCTGCTGCTGGGCTGCAAGGCTCTGTTGATGAGCTTGCTGCTGGGCTGCGAAGTTCTGTTGTTGAGCTGCAAGGCTCTGTTGATGAGCTGCAAGGCTCTTTTGCAAACCTGCATTTGTCTGCTGTTGATTGGCATTTGCTAGAGCCAGCTGTTTCAGTATCTCCTCCATGCTGGCTTAAAAAAAAAACTGCCCGCATTCTCCACCAACTGTGAGGGGGTTAGCTCGGCAGCGGGTGTGTGTGACCCCCGGGATGGGCTCCCCACACAAAAACAGGCCCAGCAGACGGAGGTTGTGGTTTTCAAAATCAAAAAGGTGCGGTTTATTTTCTATTTACAGTGACAAAACACAGCAAAGCAAAAGAAACATAAACAAAATAAATCCTGGTCAATTTGACCTCTGACTAAACATACAGGTTTCCTAACTAACAACTGGGATCAGCCTAGTGCTGTCCTAGTCCCTAAGTCCCTGGTTTTAAATGTCCAAGCAAATAGCCACACAGGCTTTGTCTCACCGCACAAGGGTTCACTCTCTCCAGGAAGTCCACACAGGTCTGCTTCCAGGCATGAGCTAACCCCTAATGAAGCTGGGAGTTCTTATAGAGGCCTAAATGAGCTGACAAGCTTCAGCTGGTCTCATCAACTCCCTGTCTGCACAATGCCCCACACTCTCCCTAGAGGTATGAGTCATCCATGAGCCCACTATCCTCAGCTGGGCTTATACAACTCTCCACCTAGTTGTATAAGTCGGCGTAAAGCCTGAATCTGGGCGAAATATATCTACCCCCCTGGATGCAACCAGGTGACTTTACCTTCCTGCTGTCACACTACCTATAGTTTTCTGTCCCTAGAAAAAATGTTTTTTTAAAGATGGTTGATGATCAATGCTTTAGCACAGTATAGCACAAGGAGAATTTCCCTCACTGTCCTTCCCTGTCCCTAGAAACAAGGATTAGCACAGTAAAACACACTGACACTCTCCCTACCTATAGTTTTCTGTCCCTATAAAAAATGTTTTTTTAAAGATGGTTGATGATCAATGCTTTAGCACAGTATAGCACAAGGAGAATTTCCCTCACTGTACTTCCCTGTCCCTACAAACAAGGATTAGCACAGTAAAACACACTGACACTCTCCCTACCTATCCTTCTCTTTCCCTAAACTAAAGAAATCCAGGTTAAGCAAGAAAAAAAAATGTCACTGTCCCTGCCTATGCTTCTCTTTCCCTGCTCCGGAACACACTACACTAGGCCGCCGTGCTGGCAGCCTTTTATAGTGTGGGGCGTGTACTAAACACCCTCAGCAATAATTGGCCACAGGCATCCTGCCTGTGGCCAATCATTGCTCTCTTCGCTGCCGGCGCTGTGATTGGCCAAGCATGCGGGGTCACAGTGCATGCTTGGCCAATCACAGCGCCTGGATGACACTGCGATGGCGTAGTGCATTGTGGGCCGTTCGCGTCACTCGAATTAGGCGCGAACGGCCCAAATCGTTCGATCTTCGTCGAACGATCGAACAGCCGATGTTCGAGTCGAACGTATGTTCGACTCGAACACCGAGCTCATCCCTACTGCTCTGCATAAGACGCCAGGATGGGGTGGGCCCTGCCACCATGGATTACTTTTTAGATTCCAATGCAGGTAAAATCAAGCTTTTACTTGTAGGGTCAAGCTTTGAGCTCCTCCCATTGTTAGCTCAGTTTTACCAGACCTATCATTCACTGTGATGTGCACAGTCCTCTGGGTACCCAAGGCTGAGCCACCCCAGGAAAAAAAAATATTCTGTACCCAGAAACAACATTTTTTATATTATCTAGTACCATGGGTTTAATGCCGCGTACACACGATCGTGATTCACGGCGGTTAAAAAACCGCCGTGAATCATGACATGAAAAACGAGGGAACGGCTTGTTCCCCCACATACAGTCGTTTTTCCCGTCATTTTTTCTCTTGTCGAGAAAAACGACCGTGTGTAGGCTCCATGGCAGTGTTTCCCTATGGGAAAACTGCAGCGGAAAAAAATTACGGGAAAAACGGCGAGAAAAATTAGAGCATGTTCTAATTTTTCTCGTCGTTTTTAATGCCGTTTTTTCACGTCGGGAAAAATGACAAAAAGACCACACACGGTCGTTTTTCTTGTTGAAAAAAAATTAATTCATTTTTCACGACGTGAAAAATGATCGTGTGTACGCGGCATAACATTTAAACAGTATTTTTAGCAAAGAAAACTGCTACTGTGGTGCATTCTTTTGTTTGAAACATTACTCATCCATATATCTGGCAAGCACTGTCTTTGGATGGCGTTACCCTTGAAGGTGTATAGAAATATGCAATATATCTGTCTGCGAGACACCATTTTTTCTGAGATGGATTGAGAGGTGATACTTAGCCAAAAAGCGAGGAAAAAAAAAAAAGCTTGGTGAACCAGACAGAGCTTATGGGGAAAAAGCAATCTCTGTGCAAAGGCAAGATAGATTAAGATAGACGCGGAGACATAGAGACGCACAGTGTCATTACAGGGATTCGCAACAGAGATGTCTGTAGGGGAGGGAGAGTTTCATCAGCTCTTGAGAGTAGGAAAATGTTTACTTTTGATTTATACCAGGGAGAGGTGAGACATGGAACAATAGAGCAACACAAAAAAATCCAATAATGGCAGACACAAAATATACTATGATCAGGAAAATAGATGATGGATGAAGCAGACATGTTAGTTATATTTATTAAAACCAGTAGAGACTGTGTATTCTGCCAAAAACCTGACTATTATGTGCATAGCTGGTGCTGCTTTTTAATAAAACCTGTCACCAAACCATTTCTTTCAGCAACAATCTTCTTATAAGCACGGGCATTGCTAGGATCAGTTGCGGTGGCACCATTAGGGGCGCAGGGGGCGAAGGGGCGCCGCCCCCCTAATCAATGCGCCAGGCCCCTAAGCTAAATGCAGGGTGCTGAACGCATGGATTTCAATGGGGTTTTTCTTTTTTGAAGCACATGATTAGAGCCTGAGGCTCTAATTGGCTTAAAAACAGGATGGGCTCAAGGCGCAGAGCACTGCGCACTAAGCCCACTCAATTGTGTGACATTAGCAAATTAATATCTGCCAATGTCTTACTGTTTCTTCTCCCGGCCAATCAGGAAGCAGGTCCTGATACCCAATTAGCCAGGGAGTCTAAGGACTCCCGGCCAATTGGTTTTCAGGACCCACTTTCTGTTCGGCCAGGAGAAGAAGCAACGCCTGTTCACCTGGGAGGAGAAGCAACAGCCCCGGCTCTTCCCTTGGCAAGCTGGAAGCGAGGAGCAGCCTCCTAAGGTAAGGCCAGACTGATCGCCGCCTTCCCGTTCGACTCCCAAGGGGTGGGGGTTTTGTGAGTGAGGGGGGCAGGTTTGTTTGCTTCTACCCCCCCAAATATTGAGCACCAGCTGCCAATGACTAGGATTGTGAAAGACTGGGGGCATGCTTGGGCACCCTAAGAAGATAGATGATGCACAACATGCAGTGCATCATAGTGAATGTTGAATGAACATGGTCACATTGTGCTAACCATGTAAGGAGCTTAAAGGGGCATGAGGCATAGATCCTAAGCCTATTCACTGTATACATAGCCCATGCAATATGCTTTTTCTACTGTGACACAAGTGACAGTCTCAAAGACACACATAAATCTCAGCACAATAATTAGAAAAGAAAAAGAAACTCTTCTATTACATATGCCTTTCAGCACACAGAATATAGGGCTAATCATTTCTCTGAGCTTTTCTTGAATAGAGCTTCAATAAAATAGTCAGGTACTACTTAGCAACCAACAGCTGCTAAAGAAATACTTTGGTCAGGATTATGTAATGTACAATAAAGCATACAGAGTGCTATCATTAGGAGTGTGTTTAATGTGTGTACAGAGTGCAGGAGTCAGAAGTGTGTAACACACAGAGTTAAGGGATCATAACTGTATAAAGCAGACAGCGCATGGGGTCAGGAGTACATAAATCAATGAAGGGTCAGGAGTATGTAAAGCATAGAGTGTAGGGATTAAGAGTATGTAATGCACAAAGGGCAGAGTTCAGGAGTATGTAACGCAAGTTAAAGGGGAACAAGAGGGCATAGGGCTCAGGGTGAATATGTCAGGAGTGTGTAATGCACAGAGCAAGGGGGTAAGGAGTGTGTAACTCACACAGCGCATGAGTCACAAGTGTGTAGTTTACACAGTACAGGGTTCAGGAGTGTAATGCGCAGAGCATGGGTCAGGGGTGCATAACACACTAATTGCAGGGGTTTCACCACATGGGAACACCAATATATACACTGAGCAAAATTATAAATGCAACACTTTTGTGTTTACCCCTATTATACATGAGCTGAACTCAAAGATCTACGACTTTTTCTATGTACACAAAAGGCCTATTTCTCTCAAATATTGTTCACAAATCTGTCTAAATCCGTGTTAGGGAGCACTTCCCCTTTGCCGAGATAATCCATCCACCTCACAGGTGTGGCATATCCAGAAGCTGATAAGACAGCATTCGTATTGCACAGGTGTGCTTTAGGCTGGCCACAATAAAAGGCCACTCTAAAATGTGCAGTTTTACTGTATTGGGAGGGGGGGGGGGGTCCAAAAAACAGTTAGTATCTGGTGTGACCATCATTTGCCCCATATAGTGCAGCACACAGCACATCTCCTTCACATAGAGTTGATCAGGTTGTTGATTGTGGCCTGTGGAATGTTGGTCCATTTATCTTCAATGGCTGTGATCGGAATCAATGAGATGGGTCTTTAGTTGTTCAGGTTGGTATGGTCCAGTGAGGGCATTTTAGGTATGGGAGTGATCTATGCAGTGGCGTCACTAGGGTTGGTGTCACCTGGTGCGGCAAAACATGGTGTCACCCCCCCTCCTGTCTATCCTGCCCAGCGCCCTCCAGGCAGCGCACAGTCACGAGGCGCACCCCCAAATGACCCCTGTAAATTAAAGTATAGGGTGGTATTGGGCTGGCTGGAGCGATATAGGGCAGGTTGGGGTAATATAGGGCAGGTTGCAGTGGTATAGTGCAGTCTGGGGTGGCATAGGGCAGGTTGGGGTTGTATAGGGAAGGCTGGGGTGGTATAGAGCAGGTTGGGGTGGTATATGGCAGGCTGGGTGGCATTGGGCAGGTTGGGGTTATATAGGGCAGGGTGTGATGGCATAGAGCAGGTTGCAGTGGCATAGGTCCGGTTGGGGTGGTATAGAGCAGGTTGGGGTGGTATAGAGCAGGTTGGGGTGGTATATGGCAGGCTGGGTGGCATTGGGCAGGTTGGGGTTATATAGGGCAGGGTGTGATGGCATAGAGCAGGTTGTGGTGGCATAGGGCAGGTTGGGGTGGTATAGGGAAAGCTGGGGTGGCATAGGGCAGGGTGCGGTGGTATAGAGAAGGCTGGGGTGGCATAGGGCAGGGTGCAGTGGCATAGGGCAGGGTGGGGTGGTATAGAGCAGTTTGCGTGGCATACAGCAGGTTGCAGTGGCATAGGGCAGGCTGGGGTGACATAGGGCAGGTTGCGGTGGTATAGGGAAGGTTGGGGTGGCATAGGGCAGGGTGCGGTGGTATAGGGCAGGCTGGGGTGGCATAGGGCAGGCTGGGGTGGTATAGGGTAGGCTGGGGTGGCATAGGGCAGGTTGCAGTGGCATAGGGCAGGTTTCGGTGTCATAAGGCAGGTTGCGGTGGCATAAGGCAGGCTGGGGTGGTATGGTGCCAGGTTAGGACTCCATCATGGGGTGCAAGGTGGTCTGCTGCTGCTAGACAAAGCTATAGATTATATATAGATATTATGTAATATAGCTGGTCCATCCGCCCCTCCCCCCACCAGTCCAGCTAACTCAACTACTGTGCCTATTATATGTAATATAATATATCTGTGTCCAGCATCACCCCCCCCCCCCCATTATCATCATCAGACCAGCTCAGGGTGGGGGTGTCTCAGTCAGCTAATATAAATTATATAGTCAGTGTTGTCTGTCTGATAATGGGCGGGGGGGGGGTGATGCTGGATATAGATATATTATATTACATATAATAGGCACAGTAGTTGAGTTAGCTGGACTGGTGGGGGGAGGGGCGGATGGACCAGCTATATTACATAATATCTATATATAATCTATAGCTGTGTCGCAGCAGGCCACCTTGCACCCCCCCTTCATTATCATACAATACAGGTCAGGGCGCCAGACAGACTGAGTCCTCCTCCCACACTAGCTAGTAGCTCTGCCTCTTACAATGGCAACCGCCCCCCCGCTCCCCACACACACACACACCTACCTCATCTTGTGCTTGTGCTCGGGAGTCGGGCCGGCGGTGGAGACCCCCCCCCACCTGTTCTGGAGTCTTGACTGGAGAGGAGGAGGGCTGGGCAGCGACCCTCACAGCGTGCAGCCGGAGAAAGTTGTGTGTGACGTCACATCATCACAGTGCAGTGTGATGATGTGACAGGCTGACGCTCTGTAGGGTAGGGAGGGAGGAGGAAGAAGAATAAGGAACCGGAGGACACACACACACACCAGGCGCGGCGGCGCTGGAAGTGTTGTTCCAGCCCAGCGGGGTGAAGTTGCTGAATTAAAGTGTCAGCTGTAAAAAAAAAAAAAAAAAGTAAAAAAAAAAAAAAGTCAAAAAAAAAATAATTATTTTTTTCTCACCGTCGGAAGGGTGTCACCCCTCTAGCGGGTGTCACCCGGGTGCGGACCGCACCCCCGCACCCCCTAGCAACGCCTCTGGATCTATGCATGCTTTAGAGGGAAGGTGCCACTAGAGAGGGAGAGATAAAAGATGTGAGTGAGGAAGCATAGGATAGAAAAAGAGGGTGGCCATAGTAGTTGTGAGGGAACAGGATCCAGGGGACAACTGGTTAGGTGGGCATCCATTTCAAAAGAGGAGAGTGTTGACTGTGCTGTTAGACAGGGTATGTTGAGTGGGGAAGAAGTATGTACAGTGGAGGTGTCCTCACGTATTGCATCAATCTTGTCTTTGAAGTGATTGTCAGTCTCTTGGGCAGTGAGTGAGTTAGTGGATAGAGGGGGTGGGGGACAAAGCAGATAATTAAAGGTAGGGAAGAGGCGATGGTGACTGGAAGAGAAGGTATTAATAAGAGAGACAAAGTAGGTTTGTTTGGCAGCATTGAGGCAGGATTTGTATTTTAGGACGGCAGATTTATATAGGGTGAAGTTCTGTAGGGATTTGGTTTTACGCCACAGTCGTTCAAGAGCATGGCAATGCCTCTTGAGATTCCTAGTGTTGTCGGTTTGCCAGGGTTGTAATGACCAGGGCCTGATTCTGCGTGTAGCTAGAGGAGCCAGTGCATCCAGTGAGGATGAGGGTGAGGGTGAACTGTTGTAGACAGAGGTGGCCAGGTCCGGCAGGACAGGTGAGATATTTTGTCATAGAGGTGGTCAGTAGCAGAATACAGAAGAGAAGGGTTTAAGTGGCGAAAGTTTCTACAAGTATTAATTTGCTGCTTGGAGAGATAGGTGGTTGGAGACAAGGATACTGTAAAACGGATGAGGTTATGATCAGAGAGAGCTTTAAAAAAATAATTTCTCCTGGCGAAATGGATTTTTTTTTTTTTTTAGCACTGGTACATGTTCCCAAGGGCAGTGTTCTCCTTAATGGTATTTTTGACAACCCTTTGCCTATTAGCCCAGAAAATGGGCATTGTTGATTTGACAGATTCAGCTCCCATTAACCACTTAAGGACAGAGCCTCGTTTTGAGATTTGGTGTTTACTGGTTTAAAACATTTTGCTAGAAAATGACTTTGAACCCCCAAACATTATATATTGGGTTTTTTCTAGCACCCTAGAGAATAAAATTGCATTTTATATTGTGAAAGATGGTGTTACATTGAGTAAATTGATACCCAACATGTCATGCTTCAAAATTGCTCCCACTCGTGGAATGGCAACAAACCTCTACCCTTAAAAATCTCCATAGGCTAAATGCTCTGATGGCTGCGGTCTGTTTTCGCTATTATTTTACTGTATTATGTTTATTATAGCTGAGCGGTCCATATTATGCACAATTTCTAATGCATGCTGGTTATCTATGTACCCCTTTTTGCTTTTTCCTGATTGTTTTGTATTGTACAATTTTGGGTACACAAACAAATAAAAGAATTACAAAAAAAAAATCTCCACAGGCAATGTTTAAAAAATTCTACAGGTTGCATGTTTTGAGTTACAGAGGCTAGAATTATTGCTCTCACTCCAACGATTGCGGCGATACCTCACATGTGTGGTTTGAACACTGTTTACATATGTGGGCGCTACTCACGTATGCGTTCACTTCTGCACACGAGTTCGGCGAGATGGGGAATATATTTTTTTTCTTATTTTACTTTTTATTTTATTTTTTTACACTGTTCTTTAAAAATAAATTGTGTTACTTTTCCTATTACAAGGAATGTAAACATCCTTTGTAATAGAAAAAAAACATGACAGGACTTCTTAAATATGAGATCTGGGGTCAAAAAGACCTAAAATCTCATATTTACAATAAATGCAATAATAAAAAAAAAAAAGCTGTTAGAAAAAATAAATAAAATAAAATGTCCCTTTAAGAGCTATGGGCAGAAGTGACGTTTTGACGTTGCTTCCGCCCTGTAATGGTATGGAGCTGGATGGGGGCCATCTTCCCCTCACTCAGCTCCATACCACACACAGAGAAGGATCCGATCGCCTCCACCGCTGCCGGCAGCTCCAGTAAGGGCAACGTAACGCCAGCCAAAAAAATTGAACTTGTGGCGAATTTGCTGCAGAGACCACTTTTATCACTTTTGATCCTGGGAAACTCTGAAGCCTCGTACACACGACCGAGTTTCTTTCGACGAGATTCTTGTTAAGCTTGTCGATTTTCTCGTCAAGCTTTCCATGCGTACACACTGACATTTCCCAATTTCCTCGTTGTTCTCCGCGGTCACGTCCATCACGTACGACGGCACTATAAAGGGGAAGATCTTTTTTCTTGGCGCCACCCCTTGGGCTGCTTTTGCTGATCTCGTGTTACCGCGTGTGAAGTAAAAGTTTGGGAAGAGACGATTCGCGCTTTTCAGTCTTCGTACTTTTCAGATCGTTTTCTGCGGTTCAGTTTGTGCTTGTGGGTTCGTATCTTGACTTTCAGGGCGTCTAGGCAGGTCGTATCTGTTTTACAGTGCGTTCTTGCCTGTTCATTTCTGTTTTTCAGTTCGTTATTCATAGGCCTTGCTGTTCTAAAGTGCGTTCTGTTCTGTACGTTCTGATGAGACGACCGTTTCCTAGCCATGTCGCCTGGACGTTCTCGTTGTCGAGTTCGTGCTGTGCGTGCGCTTGGTGTTGGTCTGCTTGTTTTGGACCAAGACCAGTCCTTGAATGGTGTGAGGAGGAGTTCATGGACCAAGAATTGGTTGCTCCAGCGGGACCAATTCTGCCACATGCCTCTGCTGCGGGAGATCGTCGAGAATAATCCTGAGGACTACAGGAATTTTCTGCGGATGTCTGACCCCGTTTTTCAGGAACTGTTGGCTTTGGTGTCCCCCTATATTACCAGGAAGGACACCGTTATGCGGGAAGCCATCAGTGCTGAGCAGAGGCTCATTGCCACCTTACGGTACCTGGCGACAGGGAGAAGTCTTCAGGACTTGAAGTTCACGACAGGCATCTCCCCCCAGGCTCTGGGCCTCATAATCCCAGACACCTGTTCTGCCATTATACAAGTCCTGCAGGAGGACTATATTAGGGTAAGTTTTCTCCTTTAACATCACATTTTATGTATTCCATGTATGCTAATGTATTGTATTTCTTTCATCCTTCCCTAATTACCATGATTGTAATATGCTGAGAATGTCCCCTTTGTCCCCATGCATGCTGGAAGCTTTAGATTGCCCCTTTTTTCTCCTCCATGCATATTTCCCTTCACTAACCTTTCCAGCAGGGGCGCCTGTTGCTCCAAATGTTTGGGGGTTCAAACCCCAATTTAGGAAATAAACTTCCTCCTTTTTTGCTCTGGTGCCTATTAAACGCCCCCATTTGTTCCCTCCAATGCAGCCATTTTGTCCCCTCCAATGCAGCCATTTTGTTCCCTCTAATGCAGCCATTTTGTCCCCTCCAATGCAGCCAGTTCCCCCCCAGCCCTGCACTTACCTTCTTGTGGTCAGCGCCATCCTTCTTCTGTCCTTGATGTCTTCTCCTTCCCTTGATGTTGCATCAGCCAATCATGTTACCATTAAACAGACTTGGTGAACATGATTGGCAGAGCAGCCTGTCAGTGTTTACCCAAGGAATGCCCCCCCCCCCTGCGTCCCCTATTTAACTTTTCTGCAGCCAATTACATCCCTCAGGCTTTAATGTGCAAGACAATTTTCCTTACTGTTTCTGATATGCAATTTTAAGCCCATAAATGCCGCAGTTCTTCATATGTCGGTCGCTTAACAGGGGGCCATCCACCTAAATAGTGGGCGGCATAGACAATACATAGGTTAATGCAAGGCATAAACCTATGTATTGTTCTGAGTGACGGGCACAGGAGAGAGGGGGCAGTGCTCCAGCGCCCACTCTGGACGCACCGCCACTGCAATGCTATCTTGTGGCCAAACACATCCCCCCCCCTCCCCATTATAATTTATTAATGGACCATCATAGGGGGTGATGAATATGATACATGAGCCTTCCATTATACTTATTTAAAACACCTTAATAAACGTAGACTTTGCTTGATGTTGGCCTCTAATGTATTTTCTTAGAATATACTTGTAATGTTTGATTTGTGTATTCTAATATTTTTCCATCTTGTTTGACTCCACAGCTTCCTTCCTCGCCACAGGAATGGCAGACTGTGGCATCGGAGTTTGCCACGCGGTGGGACTTCCCCAACTGCGGTGGTGCTATAGACGGGAAGCACGTCCGCATCGTGCCGCCACCCCGTTCTGGGTCCTACTACTTCAATTACAAGGGGTTTCATAGCATTGTGCTGATGGCGGTGGTGTCAGCACGGTATGAATTCCTCTATGTTGATGTAGGGAAGAATGGCCGGATGTCCGATGGGGGATCCTTCATCCAGACGGAGTTTGCCCTCCGTCTCCAGAGTGACGACCTTGCATTGCCACCGGATGCAGGGAATATTGAAGGACTCCCCTTTGTTTTTTTGGCTGATGAAGCCTTCGGGCTCGGACCACATCTTATGAGGCCATTTCCTCAGAGGACCCTGACCCCAGAGAAGAGGGTGTTCAATTACCGGCTGGCCAGGGGCCGAAGAGTCGTTGAAAATGCCTTCGGCATAATGGCCAGCCGGTTCCGCTTTCTTAGGACTCCCATCCACTTGGCGGACTACAAAATAAACTATGTAGTGTTATGCTGCTGTGTGCTACACAATTTTCTTTGCCGCAAATCGAATTCATATATGGCCTCAGTTTTGCCTGAGGCTGGACTTTCCCCTGATAATCCCCTGCCGGGCCTGGAATCTGCCCGTGCTGGCTTGCCCCCCCAAAATGCCCGTGAGGTTCGGGACAAATACATGGACTATTTCATGGGTAGGGGGGCAATTCCTATGCTAGGCTATGTCTAAAGATTGCTGTCTAACGATCCAAATAAAAATCTTGTTTAAACTTCTACCTTTCCTTGGTTTCCTGTCTCCTAGTTTGTCTTAGTGCATTTGTAGTGCCAAGTGTATTTTTCTTTAGAAAATACCAACCATTTCACTATGTAACCTTAAAAAAATTACCAAATAAGGTTAGAGCATATTAGAAAAAGAAGCTACACGTTGTTTGTGTTCAAATCTTTTACTATGTGCAAATTCACACACCTTTTATTTTTTATTTTTTACATTTTTTGTTTGCCTGGCCACAAACCGGCAATTGTTTTCTTAGGAAAATACAAAAACAACAGTTGCATTCCAAAAATTACAAAATTGGATACCTCGGAGCAATCTGAGACATTCACTTACACAAACTATATGTCTCTATGTGCCTGTCCTAATATGGGGTCCTGCCACCCCTTGCCCAGCCAAAAATTGAATATGCACACAATTGGGATTATTTTCCTATAGGGATTTTAGACTCCTGATCCCTATTGTCAACATGTGCTATCTGCCATCAGGGGTGATCAATGGACGTGTTTTGGGGGTGCAACACCTTCCTCAGTTCACCTACTTTAGATACGAGGAAGGGGTTGCACCCCCAAAAGACGTACATGGATATCCCCTGATGGCAGATAGCACATGTTGACACACTGTGTGCATATTCAATTTTTGGCTGGTTTGATTGTCAAAAAGTTTTTTAAAAGTTGAAGAACAAACATGAGAAAAAAGGGGGTTGAGATGCCTTATTGAATTCTCCCCAAAACATCGAGAATGTCTTTAAATGTTTGATCCATCACATGTATTCTTTCTTTAATTTTGTCCAGTTCCGTGCTACATTCCATCACTTGCTGGATGAGGCGGAGGGCACTGTCAGCAGAGAAACCTGTACTATCCTTCACCCCAACATTCACATCCCCTAAAACAAAATAAAAAGGTATTATAACTCTGCAGGCCTACCTCTCTTACCTGAAGCTGTGGTGACAGATACTGACCTGTTGTGGTGACCAGTTCTACAACGTCATCCACCTCTCCTTCCTGCACTTCTCCTTCCTCCACCTCAACTTCCTCTACATCCTTCGTTTGTGGGTCTTTGGGAGTTTGGGGTTGTTGTGAAGCTGTGGGGTTCTTGTGCTCCCTGGAGTGTCCTCCTCCCAGTCTTCTCTCCCCTATGAGAATCAAACAAAAGTTAGAGTTATCACACAGAAATTCTCTATGTTAAACAAAAAAACAGGCTAAATTGCTTGGAAGTGGGGTACAAGTGTGTGTTTGGGCGGAAGTTAAAGATGAATGCATTATTTCTGACCAAGAATATGCTTAGTATTCACCTTTGTCTATCATTTTTTAGACATGTAGGCAACACAAAAATTCTCTGAAGCACCTTTGTGGGACACCCAAAAAAGGCGGGTCTGGTGGCCCACACTATAGTGCTCCAAAGTACAGATGTGGAAGCAGCTGCTGAGTGTCCTCTCTTCTACACTGACAAAAGTTTGCATTTCATTCTCTTTACAAACACATCATCTAGCCTAAAACTTTGTGCCCCAAATTTGCGAAAAAAATGGCAGATGTCTAATTACTTTTGTGGCTGTAAAATAATCCAAAACAGCGGATAGTGGCCGAACGAAGTGTCTGTAACGTTACGAACGATTACTGTGCCCAACCAAGTTCAAAATATAAAATTTTGGAAGGGAGTCCAATAAGAAAAACAAAAAAAAACAGCAACATGTCAGTTTAGAAAAGGATTAATAGCATAAAAGTGTACATTTTACTTACTTTTAGCGAGCATTCTCTTAATGCTCCTTAACTGCTCTGGCTCCCTCAGTTTGAGGTCTGACCACCTCTTTCTGAGCTGCTCATTTGAGCGTTTCACCCCGAAATTCGTCTTCAGACTCTTAACGACTTTAGTGAGGATTTTGGCCTTCCTTCTATTTGGTTTGCTATACGGCCCATGCTTTGCGTCATAATCAGACTTGAGCAAGATGTCCACCATCTCCGCCATCTCCGCAAAAGACATATTCGATGCCTTGAATCTCCTCCTTGATCGTGACGTTTCCTCGGTCTCCGGGCTTGTCTCCTTCTCGTTAGTTGCGGAATTATCAGACACCTGCTGTAACTCCGCCATATCTGTCTGCGCGCCGAAAGAGAAGGGGGCGGGGAAAAGATGTAAGTTAGAACGTCATGGGCGGGCGACGTGTGCGGAGCGACGTGTTCGAATTTTGACACATGCGTGGTGTGTATATAGCAAACACACATGTGACTATAGTACGTTCGGTGTGCGGAGAGAGGAGTTCAAGTGAGGGACGTGCGAACGAAGGTATGTGATTTTGTGACTTGTACAAATTGTTGGCCTATACTGTTTTGAGAATGTTGTAGGATATATATGGTGACTACGATGTTAAGGAGGTTAGACTGTTTGCCTCACATTAGTTATATATTATTTCTTAAACTTGCAGATACAATATGAATGTCTTTATTAGCGACAAAGAGTTCCTGGCGGAATTTATTGACCGGGTAAGGGAGCTGCCCGCTCTGTGGGAGATGAAAAACCCCATCCATAAAAAAAGAAGGGTGAGAAAAGCAGCGCTGGAGAAGCTGCTCCCATTTGTGCAGACCAAGGTGCCCACAGCCACAGCAAAACAAGTGGACACTAAAATTTGGAGCTTGAGAGGCACCTACAGGACTGAACGCTCTAAGGTGCTGGCTTCTCAGAGGTCAGGAGCAGCAGCAGGTGATGTGTATGTCCCGATTTTGTGGTACTACAGCAGGATGTCCTTCCTGGATGACCACATTGAGGCAAGGCCATCACTCTCCACTCTTCTCCCCAGACTTCCCTGCAGCCAACCTGAGCCTTCTCTGGAGCAAGAGGAGGCAGCCATCCTGGATGATCCTGATTCGGCCATCTGGAGCCAGGTATAGTATTAAATGAAAATGTATTGGGATAAAATTAATGTTTGACAAATATGTCAAGATGAGAAACATACAATATTTTGGGTTCCACAAGTGAAATCAAGATCTCGAGACATTAGTCTGCACTTAATTGGGTGCTAAATAGTCAATCTGATGTAGGTGTAAATTATAAAAAATGATTTCTGGATTTACATTCTAATTGCTTCAATCATGTTTATAAAGTTTGATGCAAAGATTAAAACAACATATTAAACTATGTCCCTTTTTCATACACAGGATGAAATCAGCCAGGAGGAGGGTCTGGAAACTGTCAGGCAGGAGGAGGAAGGGCCCAGTGGCAGCCAGGAGGTGGCAGGGCCCAGTGGCAGCCAGGAGGTGGCAGGGCCCAGTGGCAGGCAGGAGGTGGCAGGGCAAAGGAGAAGCACCAGATCCCAGGTGCCTCCCATCCGGCTTCCCAAAAGAGGCAGGAGGGACAGGACCACCAGTGAGGCAGCAATGGCCCTTATTAAAGAGGCCCATGCCACCCTCAAAGAGCCCACATCCCCTGAAGAGGCCATTGCCGGCCTAGTGGAGGCAAAGTTCAAGGTGATGAGCATGGAGCAACGCCTCCTATGCGAGCCCCTGCTCATCACCTTGCTCAACAAGGGGGTGATGGAAAAAATTACCCCCAATACCGCCATTTGTGAGGTGGCACAACTGTCCCAACCTCAACCTCCTAATCCACCTCCACATTCTTCTTCCGCCCCACCCCCTTCTCCTCCACCTCCACCTTGTTCTTCCGCCCCACCCCCTTCTCCTCCACCTCCACCTTGTTCTTCCGCCCCACTCCCTTCTCCTCCACCTCCACCTTGTACTTCTGCGCCACCCCCTTCTCCTCCACCTCCTCCTCCTCCTGACAGGAGTACCCCTCCAGTGGCCCAGCCTCCAGCCAAATGAAGAAGGAAGGCTGCAGGGAAGACTTCAGGAAAGGTTGCAGGGAAGGTTGCCAGGAAGATGAGGAAGTGATGGCCTTGCTTCATTGTGGTCGGACAGAAGGCAGCCTGTTGTAGTACCACACACTTGGGACATATATATCACCTGCTGCTGTTCCTGACCTCTGGGAGGCCAGCATCAGATTGTGTTCAGAAATGTTGGCCTTCTCAAGCTCCCAATTTTAGTGTCCACACAGGGTTGCTGTGTGCTCTGGGGTCCCTGGGATGCACAAATGGCAGCAGCTTCTCCAGTGCTGCCTTCTCTTTATTTTAGTTCAAACATGAATAAATGTTATTTTTCTTTAAGTTCATACTTGACTATGTGTATTTGTAAAAATGTAAAATCTAGCTTTGGAGTAAGCAGATACATTTGACTGACAAAAAAAGGGACAGATAACAACCCCCCAAAAAAATAACTAAATCGTGTTTCCCAAAAAAGTGTGTAAATTTAAATCATATATATTAAAAGATTCAATGGGAGAAAACATTGCGAAATTACAATTAACATCAGTTAGAAAAATAACTAATTTTTAAATATTCCTAAAAACTTGCACGATATAATACACATAAATCTTCTTAAGAGCAGCATGAAAAAGGTTAAAAAAAAATAGTCATAACTCTGTGTGAATATCAGCAGCAAAAGAAGTTCATTCGTTTGGATTAATGTCACATTCTAACGAAGATTTCAATGCACAACATTTAAACGATGCAAAAATTTTGAGCGTGACGAATGTGCTATCTCCATTACGAAGGCTTGTTTTACCAGAAGATGCGCTCCCGTCTCATAGTTACTTGTGAGCATGCGCGCTTTTGGAAGAGTCGTAAAAGCATACACACGAACCATTTTCTCATCACAAAACAGGCCGACGAGAAACACGACGAGGAAATCTGGAATCCTGACGAGAAAATAGAGAGCAGGTTCTCTATTTTCTCGTCGAGATTCACGGCAATTTTCTCGTCGTAAAACCATACACACGAACGGTTTTCTCGACAAAAAAGCTCACGCGGCACTTTTCTTGCCGGTTTTGGACGAGAAACTCGGTCGTGTGTACGAGGCTTAATTGCCTCTCGGGGGATCAGGAAGGAATTTTCTCCCCTGCTTCAGCAAATTGGATCATGCTCTGCTGGGGTTTTTCTCCTTCCTCTGGATCAACTGTGGGTATAGAATTGGGTATATGGGATTGTATAATATTATATATTTTTTTTATGGTTGAACTGGATGGACTTGTGTCTTTTTTCAACCTGACTAACTATGTAACTATGTAACTATCTGAAAGCCAACCGGCCGCTCTTGAAGAGGATACCATGGTTATAGCAGCTAGCTGCTGCCATAACCCCGATATTCCTCTTCAAACAGCTGACGTATAACGACGGTGGGCGTAGTGATTAATGTTGATGATAAGTGATTAATGTTGATGACACTGCTACTTCCGTGATTGCCACTAGCTTTTGGGTCCTGAGCTCGGGTGCTGCCCTGCTGCTTAGTGAACACAGGAAGTCACTTGCTCTGCATGGGCGCCATTGAAAGAATGCTTTGCATTAATGAGTTGGAGCGGCGGGATGGGGACGTCACAATCTCCACCTCATCCAATCAGAGACTGTTTAGGATTCATTGAGAAAATGTAAAGTGTTCTCTTAATGTTGCCTGTGCCAAGCGAGCTACCTCCTGTGTTTACTAAGCAGCAGGACAGCCACTTGCCATGAGACCCGAAAGCTAGTAGCAACTGCAGTAGCAGCAGTGCCTACTACAGTGATTTCCAGTTTCCACAGGGATGTCACAGGCATGGCACATGCATTTTTACATTGGGTCAAGTGGGATCAAAATAACTATCTAAAATGTCTATACCCAAACTTAAGCTTTATGCTTTTGACTCTTTATTTGACCAATTCTACTTTTCAATACAGGTAAAAAGTGTTGAATTCACTATACAGTATGTAGGATTATGTCTAAAAAGTGTGATATTTATGTAGAACAGTGCACATACAGTATGCCATTTGTGTATATGTTTGTTGGGAGAAGCAGTACCCAAAGCAGATTCTGGAGGGGTAAATGGCTGAATGTTAAGCACTAAGCAGAGTGATCTGCAGGCATAGGATGTTATAGACAACAGTCAATGCTGATGTGTATAGTAAAAGTAGCCTATATTTTAAGCCCTGTTCACATCTATGTGGCTCTACGAGCTGCGTTTTACGCAAGCCAGGCTGCACCATTTCTGGAATTGTAGGCTGGACAGGAACCACAAGTGTAGTGCAGTTCTCAGTGCGGGTACGATTTCCAGTGCATGCAGTGTGCCATTAGAATTAATGGCACCTACACTTGGAACAAAAATTATGCAGCGCTATTATTAAACATGAATCAAATTAGTCCATAAAGATAGTGAGTAAATAATGCCAAAAAATGTATAGTAAAAATCCAATTAATATTGTTCATAAAATCGTGAAAAAATGAAAGTCCTAAACATATGCGTGATCAAATTCCACTATGTGATCCACCACCAATGTAGGATGAACTCTTACCAGAGTTGCAGGACTCTATTACGCAGTCAAATGCACTCAGTATGATATATCCTCATGAATCCTCCAGGAACATAAAATTTCAAATACTCCAAGTGTGTCTCAGTGGATGTAGAGAAATGGATGTTCATCATAGATATAAAAAAATCCACATAGTGTAAAACCGTAAGCAAATTTAATAATGTAAAAGAATTAAAAATACTGACATCCCATAAGAAACAACAAGTGTGAAATCAATCCAGGACAAATAGACCATGCATGGAGGTAGATAAGTTTGTGTACACAGCGAGCAAGCGTGGCAATGACACATACGTAGGCTCCGCCCTACATGTTTTGTCACAACTGACTTAATCAGGGGCATGTATCCAGCAGGGGTGGACTCCAATTTCATAGATATTATCCTATCCATAATGTGTAAAAATGGCTGCTCCAGGAACCAAGCCTTGATGTGGCAATGAATAGATTTAGGAATAATCCTCCTGCTTCACGTCACATCCCGCCAGTTACTAATCAAGCCTCGATATCATAGAAAATGGCTGCCGTTGCGCTCCAAGCCTCGTTTTTAAAGGTAAATATATTACGTGATGTGACACGGACTTATAACGAATCCAAGCATCGGATTGGAACTGCATATGTTAAAAGCGACAAAAGCCTGATGTACGGAAATAAAAAATAATAGTCAGCCGACTAGAATTTAAAAACTTATTATGATAATGAATCATTAGCGCAAATATAAAAAAATATATATAAAAAACAATGAGAAATAAAAAATGTGTTAAAATATGCTGCCCATATATCTGAGCAATAGGCAGTATAATAAAATGTGACTATAAAACAAAAATGAGGGAAAAACCCGAAAAAGGGATCCAGAAAAAACAAACCCCCTGCTGGATAAATGTACAACATTTGACAAATTAATGGAATACATGGCAGAATGCAAATGGTAAACTCCAAATACAAAAGATTAGACATTATTGATGAAGGCATTAATGTCCCATTCAACATTCATACCATGGGGACTGCAGGATTTTATTTCATAAATCCATTTGGTCTCTAATCTAAAGACCCCCCTCTTCAATGATCCCCTCTCCGCGGTGCTTCATACTTATCAATTGCCACAAATAGGGTACCTGTAGGGTCCCCATTGTGGCACCAAGCATAGTGTTTAGGGACACTATGTTCTCTTTTCTATTTGCGAATGTTCTTAATGTGTTCATTAACACGTGTGGAAGATGAACGAATCGTCCTTCCTATATACTGTTTGCCACATGGGCAAACTAAAACTAAAAGGTATACCATATTCTTAGATGCACAGGTGATAAAAGATCAAATTTTATAGCATCTAGAGGTGGTTGTCGATTGAAATGTGTCAATCTTTCTACCTCTAAAGCTATTGATTTTACAGACTGGACATCTCATACAGGGAAAGAAACCTTTCAAATCATGAAAGAAGGAAGGTTTAATGGGAGGATCTAGGACAGTGATGGCGAACCTTGGCACCCCAGATGTTTTGGAACTACATTTCCCATGATGCTCACCTACACTGCAGCGTGCATGAGCATCATAGGAAATGTAGTTCCAAAACATCTGGGGTGCCAATGTTCGTCATCACTGATCTGGGACATTGGGAGCTAACCTAGATTTTAATGAAGGAACATCTCTGTAGATGAAATTGGGTCTGTCAGGTAAAAGTGGACCAAGAAGTCGGTCATTCTTTTATATCGCCCAATGTTTATTCATAATAGATTTAATTTGCTTATGTTGTGTAGAATAAGAAGTGAATAAGGACCATTTGGATATATCCTGATTTCTAATCCTAGCCATTTTATCCAAGAGATGGTCCTCTCTAAAAGTATTCCTTACATTGATTATTTCCTCGTCTAATTGTGTATGTATATATCCTTTCTGAATGAAATGATTTTTGAGAACTAAGGCTTGTTTTGCATAGTCAGCAGTTTCAGTGCAATTGCAACGTAATCTAAGGAACTTACCGCGGGGAACAGAAGACAGCAAGGAGCTATGATGGCAAATATCTACAGTTATATAGGAATTCCTGTCTGTAGATTTAAAATGAGTACAGGTAATTTACCTGTCATCCACCACTTCGATTTCAAGGTCTAAGGAAAGGAATACTTTTTTAACTAGTTGTAAAGGATAAGAATATACCTCTTTCATTGTCATTTAATTCTTCCATGAAGAATAGAAGAGATGACTGACTACCATTCCAAAGGAAGACATCATCTATGTACCTGGCCCATAACAGAAGTTCAGGTCTGTCATGGGCATAGATGACATCCTCCTCCCACTTAGCCTTAAGAAGGTTTGCCAAACTGGGGGGGGCAAGTTTTTCCCCCATGGCTACGCCTCTCTTCTGGATGTAAAACTTACTGTTCAACCAAAAGTAATTGTGAGTAGTGGCAAACAGAAGTAAATCCATAATGAATTATTTTTGATTTTGTGGAATGTCATTTTGTTTTGATAAAAAATAAGAGACGGCCTCATAACTTAGTTCATGAGAAAGGCAGGTATACAAAGAGGCAACATCAGCTGTGGCCAATAGTACTCCCATCATCAACAGTGATTTCACTAAGAAGTTTAATTGCATCCTTGGTGTCCTTAAGGAAAGAAGGTACTTTTTTGACAATGGGTTGGAGATAGAAATCAATATATCTCCCAATACTAGCTGTGACCGAGTCTATCTCACTAACAATGGGAAGGCCCGGAGGGTGAACAGGGTCTTTGTTTACCTTGGGGAGATATTATATTTTAGGAATCCTGGGTGCAACAGGTACTAGATAGTTCTTTTTTTATCTAGAATGTAATTCCTGTAACCTTTATTGATCAAATCTGTTAATTTATTTTTGAAAGTCATAGTAGGTGTGACAGAAGTGACTTTGGGTCGGGGGTTTGTGCGGCTCAGCTTGACCTGGAGAGTTCTGGAGGCTCCTTGTCCAGCTTCCCTGGACTCTCTTATGTGTAAATCACCCTGTGTCTCTAATAGGGGCACAGGGTGAATGAGAACCCCACTATGATCTGTGCTAGTCAGACTCAATGCTGTATAGATGTATATATATTGTGTGCTGTCTAATGCTGTTGTGTACTATTTGCTGTGATGGTTTGGGGTGTGACTGTATTCTATTGTCTATTGTGGCTGTCTGCCTCAACTATTATGCGATGTGTACTGTATATACTCAAGTATAAGCCAAATTTTTCAGCACATTTTTTTGTGCTGAAAATGCCCCCTCGGCTTATACTCGAGTCACCTTTTTGCGCCTGATTTTCCGGAATTTGGGGACCTGGTACCGGCCAGCCGTAGGTCCCCTGGACCCCAAACTTGGCACACATGCAGCCTTATTCTCTACAAGTGTGAAAAGTTTTTTGCCGGGGGGACCTACGGCCTGGGAGCACAGATTTTTCAAACCCGGGCACCCCTTTCATAGACTCCCATGTTAAACGGACATTTCTCCGGTGACTTTGGGGACCTGGTACCGGCCGGTCGTAGGTCCCCTGGACCCTAATCTTGGCACACATGTAGCCCCATTTTTCCTCTATAAGTGTGCAAAGTTTTTTGTCTGGGGGACCTACAACCGGGGAGCACCGATTTTTCAAATCTGGGCACCCCTTTCCATAGACTCCCATTTTAAACGTCAGTCTAGTCATGGACACAGTGAGGCATGGGCACAGTGAGGCATGCACATGGGCACAGTGAGGCATGCACATGGACACAGTGAGGCACAGTGAGGCATGCACATGGACACAGTGAGGCATGCACATGGACTCAGTGAGGAAAAGTGAGGCACAGTGAGGCATGCAGATGGACACCCTAGGCTTATACTCGAGTCAATAAGTTTTCCCAGTTTTTTGTGGTAAAATTAGGTGCCTTGGCTTATATTCGGGTCGGCTTATACTCGAGTATATACGGTAAGTGCCTTGCTGTGAGGAAAGAGGGAGGGGGGATTCCTCCAGCAGCCCCTGTGGATAAGACCGTTTACTGATGAGAAGTTTGAACACACCTGACCTGTGTGTCCTGGTGCTGGTTCTGGACAGAGGAAGCATTGACGGCGGACAGAGTCCTGTTTGAGGACAAGGGTTTGTCACAGTAGGATTATTGGGTAACAATTCAAATGTGTCTGAATCGCTGAGTATCGTATATATCTCTGTAAAGTAGTCTTCTTTATCTAAAATGACAATCCCCCCACCTTTTTCAGCAGGATGTATAACCAGATCTTTATGTTCACATAGACTTTTAAGACCTAAATTTAAAGCAATGTTTTTAATATTGAGTTGGTCAAGAGCTATATGCACCAAATGGCACCTGCACACACCCAGTGCATTTTTCTGTGGGGGTGGTTGTGGCTACGGATACAGGTGCAGACCCACAGCGTAAGGGAACAGATAAAATATAATGATTGCCATATCATGCTAATTAATATATTTATCTATAATAAGATAAATGAAAACAGCAATGAAGCAGTCAAATGTCAGGCTCCTGATTCTGTTGATAACAACTTTGATGGATTCCCATCATCCTTTCAGATGCTTCTCAGCTGGATTGGAGCAAACAATAACCACAATATTATTATGTTTGGCCATTACATTTTGAGTGAAATGTGGGCTGTTGGTCCACGATTGCTGCAGGGACAAGTATGTCCATTTGACTGTGATCTTTCGAGCAAAACCTGAACTGCTACATCTTTCCAATGTCATAACCCTGGGGAAAAATAAATGACTTATTACGGCTTCATTTAAAGGAATCGTTGAACATACAAAATGTTAGTCAATAAAAACAATCACTTTACTTTGCAACAATAAATGTTGATTGTTATTGGGGAAAAGACTGTTTGATGCCTGACACATATCTGAATGAGGCAAAGGATAACTGCCCAGCAGAGGGGACAGGTAGATCCTTCCTCTATCAATCTCCCCAGGTAGGCCAAGTGGAACTTATGGGGGAAGTGTAGTTGGTATTCTTGTCTCCCTCTTCATCACTAACTCCACAGATGTCTGATTCCAGGCATCTGAATAAACATTA
This sequence comes from Rana muscosa, assembly GCA_029206835.1. NCBI lineage: Eukaryota > Metazoa > Chordata > Amphibia > Anura > Ranidae > Rana > Rana muscosa. The sequence goes on from CM055128.1 coordinate 96,099,759, forward strand.
AAGATCAGTTACACCTAGAAAACCAGTCGAGGAATATCACAATCATCCATTTCAAAGAAAACATTAGGGTCCATGGCTTCTTCAATCCTTAGGTCGGGTATCTCCAGAGCGTTGATCCTCGGGTGCACTTTATTGTCATAATTCTGGAGAAGAAAGGACAATTAGGGCTGATCAGAACAGAAAAATGCTTTTGTAATTACAATATAAAATGTCGGTTTTAAAAATATTCACTATATTCAGCAATAGTATTAGCTGAATCGATCAAATTTAGATCCATCTATGACCAGTTGAAGTAGTGCTAAGATTGGATGTGGTCTGTGTCAGTGGAAGCCAGAGAGACGCCATATAAGAGGTGACACCTGTGGACAGGTCGGGACAAGAATGGGTGGGGGGTTAGGGGAGGCAGATGCCCAGGCACAGTGTCTTTTATGTGGGGGAAGGAGCACTGCATGTCTTACCTGCCTTTCTATATAGTGCCTTGAAAAAGTATTCGTACCTCTTGAAATTTTCAACATTTTGTCATGTGAAACCAAAAACGTAAATGTATTTTATTGGGATTTTATGTGATAGACCAAAGTGGCACATAATTGTGAAGTGAAAGGAAAATGATAAATAGTTTTTAATTTTCTTTTTACAAATAAATAAACAAATAAATATCTGATAAGTGTGGTGAATTTGTATTTAGCCCCCTTTACACCGATACCTCTAACTAAAATCTAGTGGAACCAATTGCCTTCGTAAGTCACCTTATTAGTGAATAGAGTCCACCTGTGTGTAATTTATGCAGCTGTTCTGTGAAGCCCTCAGAGGTTTGTTAGAGAACCTTAGTGAACAAACAGCATAATGAAGGCCAAGGAACACACCACTTAAAGATCATTATTTGAATCCTGGATCAAACAGCTTCTATAAAACAAAGGGGACAGCTGATAATTTTACAGCACTGTCCCAGCTGTATCGACCTATCACCTACCAATACATACATTTTATCAGGTGCAGTCCACGTGACAGAATCAAACAGTGCAAAGAAGAAGAAAAGGTCTCCCAAAGTAGTCACTAAGTGGCACACTCTAGTTTAATAAAAATTCCAGCTTTAATTTGAAAAAAAAAAGTTAAAGGAGCAAAACATGAGAGTGATTCAAAACAAATAAAACACCCGAGAATCATAACTAGGTATGGCTCACAGTGGCACCAAATCCAAACAATCTTACAGAGACATTGGAATGCTCTAACTATGTCTCTAATGGTTGCAGAAATAGTAGGCCCATGACCATTAATGATGGCAAGAAGAGCTTGTAATCTCAATGATACATTGTTGCATTCTGAATTACAGAGGACCCTGACAAAAACTGTCTAACAGATCTCACCCCTATACTTGGAATGCAAGCCTGTGTGGAGTGTCACATCTGTAAATATGTTCAAAAGACAGATGTGTTTGCAAATTCTGATGGAACAAAGGAATATAAATTCAAACAGTTATTAACTGCTCAACAACCAGGGTAATATATGTGTAATATATGTGTTTTGCTGTCCCTGCAATAAGATGTATGTGGGGAAGACTAAAAGGCATTTACGCATCAGAATAGGCAAACAAATCACAAGCATTAAGAAAAATGATGATGAACGTCCCCTAGCAGTGCATTTCATTCAGTGTCACCAAGGTGACACAAAGGGCTTAATGGTTAAGGGTATCTATGTGTTGAACCTACCAACAAGAAGGGATTTTGATACAATTCTCCTTCAGAAGGAGAAAATGTGGATATATAACCTAGGATCTCTAATTCCACATGGTTTGAATAACAAATGTAATCTGCAACCTTTCCTGGAGATATTACTTGCATAGCCTTTTCTGTCCCCATTGGAATAATTTGGGATGGTAAAAGTGAAGGGATGGCACTACCTCGATCCTCTTGGGTCAGAGTTGTTCTGCCCTGACTGTCTTCCCCTATCTGTCTATATGCATCTATATCTGTTTATTGATCCGTGATCTCCTCTCATGGCACGTATGGAAGTGAATGTTCCCATTCAGTCAATATTGGGTTAACACTTTCCCTTTACTGGGTAAGGTCAAGGAAAATCAAGGTTTTGTGTTTTTGTTCTTTGTCTTTTGTATTTACCAGGTCATAGCCATTATTTTTGGGGGATTGTGACACTATGATATTCAGCGGTATTTTAAACTAGATTACTGCCAGCGTGATTAATGAATGAGAGATTTAAGAACGAATGACATCTAGTGGTGAGAAGTTAATATTACACTGTTCAATGATATTTTTTTTTTTAACAATAAGGTTGGTCTTTATTGAGAAGACATCAAGAACACGTAATAGACATACAAAGCATAGTTACAAGTAGTACATCAACAAATAAAGAAGGGTAATCAGGGAGACAAAATCCATTCGGACACAATAAGCAAATACCATATCTGAGCCCAGTCCCACCCCCAATACCCAAGGTAAACAGCTAGCGGGCAGCCTCCATCCACCAGGAATCTGGACTACAGTGATTGTGTGCAAGGGAGCCACACCCGATCAAATTTCTGAGGACATCCCCTACTAATGTAAGTCAACTTATAGAATGGCATTATCGCATTAACGGAGGATTCCCAAGCGTCAATCTTGGGAGGAGAGGGAGAGGACCATTTCTGAAGAATTTCCTTTTTGTCATAGAATAGTAGCATGGACACCAGCAATTTCGTGTAGCGAGGTCGTTGGTCATCATCGTGTATTCCTAGTAAAGCAAGCTCGGGTGACACCGGGATAGACAGGGAAAGGCGTATATTGATACATTCAAAGACCTCCACCCAGAAGGCCCCCACTGAGGGACAGGACCAGAACATATGGAGAAAGGTGCCATCCGGAGATTGGCATTTAGGGCAGTTAGGGGATCTGTTAGGGTACATCCGGTGCAGCCTCTGAGGTGTGTAGTATACACGATGCATAAATTTAGTGTGCAACCAACATCCTCAAAACTCTCCCCCCACGTCTCCCTATCCAGGCTGGGAATATCAGCCTGCCATTTCTCCCAAAGTGAGTCCATCTTGGGGGAGTCAACCTTCAGGAGAACCAGATACAGTGTAGAGAGCGTTTTTGTAAGCTTTTCGTGAGCTAGAAGTCCTTTAATAGGGTCAGTATCCATGTCAATAGTCTGTAGAAATTGGGCTCTAGCAGCGTGCCTCAGCTGAAAGTATCTAAGCTGCATACTACTCGGGAGTCCATATCTAGCAGACAAGTCCTGAAAAGTCATCAGAGTCCCTGCCCGAATAACATCTCTAAGGACCTTTATCCCATACCCGGCCCACAACTGCGGGTCAGGTATCGTCCTAAAGTGAGGGAGGGAGGGGTTACCCCAGAGTGGACTAAAAGGAGAGTAGCGATGTGGTCGGAGGAATCTCCTCCGAGCCACAGTCCACACTCTAAGGGTCGTCTTGGTAGGAGCCGGTAGTGAAGGATATGCAGCACTTCCCCTATAGACCAGATGCCCCAGTTCTTTGAGCGACCCCAGTCTGGCAGCCTCCAAACAAGTGGCCGCATTCATCCCGGATTGCTCAAACCACCACCTCACAGTAACCAGAATTGCTGCCCAGAAATACACCAGGTAGTTTGGGAGTGCCAGGCCTCCACAGTGGACCGGCAACTGTAAGGTGGATCTGGCTAGCCTAGGAGAAGACCCCCTCCACAGAAAGGAGCCTATGCAAACATCTAGGTCTTTAAAAAAAGACATGGGGAGCCATACCGGGCAATTCCTGAACACATAGGTGAATCTAGGCAAAAATAAAATTTTCAACACATTAATGCGTCCCAGTAGATTAAGGGGCAGTTCCCTCCATCTGACACAGTGCTCCTTGAGTCGTTTTGCAATAGGTAGCAGATTGAGGCGACGAAAGTCCCGGAGGTCCCTCGACACCACAATCCCCAGATATTTAAACTCCTCCACCCAGAGCAGCGGGGTCGGAGCTCCCCCATCGCGGGCCTGGGGATCCAACGGGAACAGAACCGACTTAGACCAGTTGATCCTGATCCCGGAGAAACGCCCAAAGTCATCAAAAATCTGCAGGGCCGCCTGCAATGAGGTGCCAGCATCATGCAGATATAGCAGCGTATCATCTGCGTAGAGGGAGATCTTCTCCTCCAGAGGGCCAATCCTGAGCCCCTGAACCACTCCAGACTCTCTAATAAGGATCGCCAATGGTTCCAGGGCCAGGGCAAACAAACTAGGCGACAAGGGGCAGCCCTGTCTGGTGCCCCTCTGGAGGAGAAAAAAATCAGACAGGACATTGTTAGTCCGTATTCTCGCCCTAGGGGATTCATACAGAATACCTAGCCATTTAAGGAATTGAGGGCCAAATCCAAAGCGTCTTAAGACTTCCCAGAGGTACCCCCACTCCACCGAGTCAAAAGCCTTCTCGGCGTCGAGAGAGGCTATGACCCTGGTGCCACCATTATCATGAGGAGCATCCAGATTGAGAAATAATCTCCGGATGTTGATATCCGTGCCCCTCCCCGGCATGAATCTGGTTTGATCCTGATGGATCAAATCCTCCAGCACCGTGATCAGTCGCAAAGCCAACACCTTTGCCAAAAGCTTGGCCTGTTCAATGATATTTAGGCTGGAGTCAGCAGGCCCCGCCTCGCTCTGAGGAAGTTAGCGTTGACTGGCTTATGAAACGGGTCAGCGTGGCATCATCACACACATGATGTCTCTGATAGGAATGCAGCTAGCGTGTCAGCATGGATAGTGGGGTGGTTGTGATATATGGTGGATCAGAGCGGAATACAGGATGGGATGCATCAATGTAGATTGGGAACTGGCTGGACGTGTGTCATAGGCGGTGAGACCTTTCTGAACTGTCCATAGATTTTCCCCTTTACAGCCATCCCTCATTGGGAATCAATCCTTAGCCCTAAGATCCACTAGACACCAGCCATTCCACCTCACCCGAGGAGCAATAGTCTGTCTACACCCTCCCTTTTTGGAAGAGGATTTATTATTTTTGTCTTTGGACAGTCCGTATGCCCTAATACTATCCAGAGAGGATCACAGACAACTCCTCTTACTGGCTGACCCTTCCGACACGTAGCCATAGTATATGCATCGTGTTGCTCGTGAAGAACTTTTAGAAGAGTTTAGCAGTTTAGATTATCTGGCTACACACAGATACCTCGGCAGAGGTTCTAAGCTACTTCTATCTGCTTAAATTGTGTTACATGAAGTTCTACATGAGTGAATGGCTGAGTGTATAGGTGGTTGCGCACGCGCAGCTGCGTCTCCTGCTATTAGACAACGTTGTCTTTATTTTTAACTGTGTTTGGTGAAGGTATTAATTGTTGCTAATTTTGTACTCAAGGAACATACTAGACAGGTCAGGGATAAAGTTGTGGAGAAGTTTAAAGCAGGGTTAGGTTATAAAAAAAATATCCCAAGCTTTGAACGTCTCACAGAGCACTGTTTAATCTATCATCCAAAAATGGAAAGAGTATGGCACAACTGCAAACCTACCAAGACATGACCGACCACCTAAACTCACAGGCCAAGCAAGGAGAGCATTAATCAGAGAAGCAGCGGATCCACAGCTCAGGTGGGAGAATCTGTCCACAGAACAACTATTAGTCATGCATTCCACAAATCTGGCCTTTATGGCTGAGTTGCAAGAAGAAAATAAAGGCAAAAGAAGTCCCGTTTGCAGTTTGTGAGAAGCCATGTGGGGGACACAGCAAACATGTGGAAGGTGCTCTGGTCAGATGAGACCAAAATGTTAGCATTTTGCTGTTAGGTCAAAAAGTATGTGTGACAGAAAACTAACACTGTAAATCACCCTTAACACACCATCCAAACATGGTGGTGGCAGCATAAAGTTGTGGGGATGCTTTTCTTCAGCAGGGACAGGGGAGCTGGTCAGAGTTGATGGGATGATGGATGGAGCCAAATACAGGGCAATCTTAGAAGAAAACCTGTTAGGGCACTTTCACACTGAGGCGCTGGCCAGGTTAGCGGTAAAGCGCCGCTAATTTTAGCGGCACTTTACCGTCATTTTATCTGCACTTTTTGCCCGCTAGTGGGGCGCTTTTAACCCCCTCTAGTGGCCGAAAAAGTGTTAAAAGCACCCGCAAAGCGCCGCTGCCGAATCCGTTTGCAGGCACTTTGGAAGCGCTGGCCATTGATTTCAATGGCAGGGACAGTTTAGAAGTGCTAAATACAGCGCTCCCGCACCGCCCCAAAGATGCTGCTTGCAGGAATTTTATTCCTGTCCTGCAAGCGCACCGCCTCAGCGTGAAAGCACTCGCCCTTTCACACTGGGGCTGCAGAAGAGGCAGTTTACAGGCGCTTTCAGGCGCAATTTTTAGTGCAAATGCACCTGTAAAATGCCTCAGTGTGAAATTGGCCTTAGAGTCTGCAAAAGACTTGAGACTGGGGTGGAGGTTCACCTTCCAGCAGGACAACAACCCTAAACATACATTCAGAGCTACAATGGAATGGTTTAGACCAGTGGTTCTCAACCGGGGATTGAATGACTATTTGCCAGGGGTCACCGAATCCTGGGCTGTTCCCGAAGCCCACACCTCCAAGAAAAGCCTCTCCCAGGCTTTTCTTGGCCACCAATCTGGGATGTGTTCCTGGAGCCCCCGGCCGCCCACTCAGCCTCTTTGCAGCCGCCCATTCAGTTACCTGCATGGCTGGGGGGCAGAGACTAGAGGACAACTGACTGGTGAGGAATGTAAAGTGGGAGGGGCTGACGGAGACCCCATCTCCTGATTTTGGCATAGGTGTCACTGCTGTGAGACACCACAAAGTCAGAGACACAGTGAAGCCGGAGACACAGTGAGTAACACTACCTGTGATTATAGTTGCCATTAAAAGTCCCCACTACAGTTCTCAGATCAGCAGATGACCTTGATCAAGAGAACCTAAATTGGCTGATCAGAACTCCCACCAGCACTGCCACTCATCCCAACTCCCCGCCAGCACTGCTGCTCATCCCATTCCCCCCACCAAGGAGTAATAGAAGGAAAAAAAATTGAGAATACATGGAAGGGAGAGGAAAAGAGGGGGAGGAACAAAGAAAAAAGGGAGAGAAAGAATAAAAGAAAGAACAAGAAGGACAGCTAGAGAGAGGGATAGGGGGAAAACAAAACAAAGAGAAAGAGTGATACATCCTAAAATGTACCATAAGGGGTTAAAATATTGTATGAGTGGAGGGGACTCAGGGAGCGCTAAATGTCCACGAGTTAGGGGCAAAAATTACTTGTCTTGTCTTGGGTGTTAAACCACGCTACGAAAATAATTTTACTGTTAGAGGTCCCCACAACTTGGGAAATATTATCAAGGGGTCACGACACTAGAAAGGTTGAGAACCACTGATTTAGATCAAAGCATATTTATGTGTTAGGTCCCATGCACACGAGACGCCGGGTCAAACTCTGCTGAACACACGTTTTTAAAAGGCTAAAACCGGCGTTTAAAACCGCCCGTTTTGCCGCGATTTTAGCGGCGTTTTACCGCGTTTGCGTCTATAGGCGTTTAGTTAAGAAACATCATAAGACCCTCCCTAAGCTCAAAAAACAGTATTATTAACCATTTCAGCCATTTTGGGAGACCAGCAGCTGAGAGAGCAGCAGTGTACTTGTATTTAGCGTATCACTTGCCACATCATCTGCCACAAGCTGCGGATTGTCCACTTGCCACGTCACCTGATACGTCACCTGGCCACGTCACCTGCCACAAATTGTGAATTGTCCACTTGCCACGTCACCTGGCCACATCACCTGGCCACGTCACCTGGCCACAAGTTGTGGATTGTCCACTTGCCACGTCACTTGGCCACATCACCTGGCCACGTCACCTAGCCATGTCACCTGCAAAGTCACCTGCCACAAGTTGTGGAATGTTCACTTGCCACGTCACCTGGCCACGTCACCTGCCACAAGTTGTGCATTGTCCACTTGCCATGTCACCTGGCCACGTCACCTGCCACAAGTTGTGGATTGTCCACTTGCCACATCACCTGCCACAATTTGTGGATTGTCCGCCTGCCACATCACCTGGCCACGTCACCTGGCGACGTCACCTGCCACAATTTGTGGATTGTCCACTTGCCCCGTCACCTGGCCACGTCACCTGGCCACAAATTGTGGATTGTCCACTTGCCACATCACCTGTCACATCACCTGCCACGTCACCTGGCCACGTCACCTACCCACGTCACCTGCCAGAATTTGTGGATTGTCCACCTGCCACGTCACCTGCCACGTCACCTTGCCACATCACCTGGCCACGTCACCTGCCACAAATTGTGGATTGTCCGCCTGCCACGTCACCTGGCCACGTCACCTGGCGACGTCACCTGCCACAATTTGTGGATTGTCCACTTGCCACGTCACCTGGCCACGTCACCTGGCCACAAATTGTGGATTGTCCACTTGCCACGTCACCTGCCACATCACCTGCCACGTCACCTGGCCACGTCACCTACCCACGTCACCTGCCAGAATTTGTGGATTGTCCACCTGCCACGTCACCTGCCACGTCACCTTGCCACATCACCTGGCCACGTCACCTGCCACAAATTGTGGATTGTCCACTTGCCACGTCACCTGCCACATCATCTGGCCACGTCACCTGCCACAATTTGTGGATTGTCCACCTGCCACGTCACCTGCCACGTCACCTGCCACAAGTTGTGGATTGTCCACTTGCCACGTCACCTGCCACGTCACCTGCCACATCACCTGGCCACGTCACCTGCCACAATTTGTGGATTGTCCACCTGCCATGTCACCTGCCACATCACCTGGCCACGTTACCTGCCACAAGTTGTGGATTGTCCACCTGCCACGTCACCTGGCCACATCACCTGGCCACGTCACCTGCCACAATTTGTGGATGTCCACCTGCCACGTCACCTGGCCACAAGTTGTGGATTGTCCACTTGCCACGCCACCTGCCACAACAGCTGCCACAATTTGTGAATTGTCCACCTGCCACGTCACCTGGCCACGTCACCTGCCACAATTTGTGGATTGTCCACCTGCCACGTCACCTGGCCATGTCACCTACCACAAGTTGTGGATTGTCCACTTGCCACGTCACCTGCCACGTCACCTGCCACAAGTTGTGGATTGTCCACTTGCCACGTCACCTGCCACATCACCTGGCCACGTCACCTGCCACAATTTGTGGATTGTCCACTTGCCACGTCACCTGGCCACATCACCTGGCCACGTCACCTGCCACAAGTTGTGGATTGCCCACTTGCCACGTCACCTGCCACATCACCTGGCCACGTCACCTGCCACAAGTTGTGGATTGTCCACTTGCCACGTCACCTGCCACGTCACCTGCCACGTCACCTGCCACGTCACCTGCCACAAGTTGTGGATTGTCCACTTGCCACGTCACCTGCCACATCACCTGGCCACGTCACCTGCCACAATTTGTGGATTGTCCACTTGCCACGTCACCTGGCCACGTCACCTGCCACAAGTTGTGGATTGCCCACTTGCCACGTCACCTGCCACATCACCTGGCCACGTCACCTGACACAAGTTGTGGATTGACCACTTGCCACGTCACCTGCCACATTACCTGGTCACGTCACCTGCCACAATTTGTGGATTGTCCACCTGCCACGTCACCTGGCAACGTCACCTGCCACAATTTGTGGATTGTCCACCTGCCACGTCACCTGCCACGTCACCTGCCACGTCACCTGGCCACGTCACCTGACCACATCACCTGCCATGTCACCTGTCACAAGTTGTGGATTGTCCACTTGCCACGTGACCTGCCACATCACCTGGCCACTTCACCTGCCACAATTTGTGGATTGTCCACCTGCCACGTCACCTGGCCACGTCACCTGCCACGTCACCTGCCACAAGTTGTGGATTGTCCACTTGCCACGTCACCTGCCACGTCACCTGGCCATGTCACCTGCCACAATTTGTGGATTGTCCACCTGCCACATCACCTGGCCACGTAACCTGGCCACGTTACCTGCCACAAGTTGTGGATTGTCCACTTGCCACATCACCTGGCCACGTCACCTGCCACGTCACCTGGCCACGTCACCTGCAACAATTTGTGGATTTCCACCTGCCACGTCACCTGGCAACATCACCTGCCACAAGTTGTGGATTGTCCACTTGCTACGTTACCTGCCACAAGTTGTGGATTGTCTACAGTGCAATGCAAGCAATTACAGTTTTTTTTAAATATTTTTTTAATGGTTTTTCAACATTTGCCATAATTTTAGAGATTTCTAATGTAAAAAAATAGGTCACCTTTAAAAACACTTATAAACGAAAACGCGGCAAAACGCCGGTACCGCGTTTAGCCGCGTTTTGCGTCTGAAACGTGGAAAACTTTTGCGTCTGAACCCATTTTTTGCTTCTGGAAAAACAAGGTTAAACCCAACTGCCTAAAAACGGCAATAAACGAGACTGTGTGCATGGACACATAGGATAACATTGAATGTGTTCAGGAGCAGTTGAAAAAAGTGTCCAACTGCCTCTGAACATGCATTTAACAGCATCTCGTGTGCATGGGGCCTTAGAATGGCCCAGTCAAAATCCAGACCTAAATCCAATCGAGAATCTGTGGTAAGACTTGAAAATTGCTGTTAACAGACGCTCTCCATCCAATCTGACAGAGATTGAGCTATTTTGCAAAAAAGAATGGGCAAAAATGTCACTCTCTAGATGTGTAAAGCTGGTAGAGAGATCCCCAAAAAGACTTGCAGCTGTAATTGCAGCAAAAGGTGGTTCTACAAAGTATTGACTGAGGGGGGCTGAATACAAATGCACGCCACACTTTTCACATATTTATTTGTAAAAAAAAAATAATTAAAACCAGTTATAATTTTCCTTCTTCTTCACAATTATGTGCCACTTTGTGTTGGTCTATCACATTAAATGCCAATAAAATAAATTTACCATTTTGGTTGTAACATGACAAAATGTGGAACATTTCAAGGTGTATGTATACTTTTTCAAGTCACTGTATACTGTTTTTGTCATTTTTAGTACAGAGGAGTCCACTGCTGCTTTCTTCCTGTCAGGTTGAGCTCACATCTGGCTCATTGCTGCCACCTCTGGCTGCTTGCTGCATATGCGCTCTTCCTGTGTGTGCTGCCTGTTCTCTGAACTGTGTTCTGGTCCAGCTTGTAGCAGGTGCAGGTTTTCCTCTTTCCAGAAGGTGGCACTCTGCCATGATACATATGGAGTTGAGTTTCTTAGGGGATATTGTCCCCATATGGACTCTGTTGGGGTCTCAGAGGGAGCAGCTGTCTGATTGCAACCTCCGGTGACCTTCAGCAGACATCATGGGTGAGGGAACTTTTTAAATATGTCATTTTGGTGCGCTTCTGGTGAGTGAATGGTAGGGAAAGGAACGCATTTGAGAGGGACAGTGATTAGCTCAAAGTCATGTTCCTGGCGAGGAGGGATAGTTCTGGGAAGGTTCCTTTCTTACTATACACCGTCCAGTGAGCAGTGTGGCGACAAGGAGCCTGTGAAGGCTTTCAGGAACAGCCTTTGTCTATGACTAGAAGGGACACTACCTTTACAACAGAAGTCATCCTCTGGTAACATGTAAATGCAGAGACTGCATATTCTCTGGACCATTTACATCAGTGCTGAAAGTCAGTTTCTGTTGCTGCAAACCAACTGTGGAGGAGTTATATAAAAGGCATTAGTGCCATATATACTGTGTGTGAGTATTTTATGCCTACTACAATCTCATCTCTGTTTTCTGATGTTATGGCTGAGACACAAAGCATGGGTCAGGGAAGACCACATAACAGTGTGCTTAGCCTGTCTGCAGGTGAGGTGAGGTGGGGGGGGGGGGGGGGGTTAAAAGCATCACAGCCCCCAACACTTTCTTTACAACCAATTAGCACCACCACCTAGTATTACACACTTATACAGAACGCAGTCTTCCTAGGCATGAATACCATCCTGTATTGCTTAGTTGTAGCTGGCAGGCAGGCAGACTGGTGTTGGAATTGCACATTCTAGAAGTAGTAGTAGCAGAAAGTCCATGAAACTTATTACAGCCAGCAGAAACACATAGGACTGTACTGGGGGTGGAGCATAATGACGTGATGATATTGTTATAAAAAGTCCACTTCTGCTCTCAGACAAAGACTTTGAAGCTGTTTGGATATTTAGTTGATGCAGTGCTACCCCTACGGGAGCTGCAGGATAAGATGGGTTCTTTGATCATTACCACAACCTCACAAGTACTTCAACCCCTCTGACACCTTAGTTTATTTAAACACAGTATGTAAAAACACTGATATTGACATGGTACAGGTGCAGTATTGCTGAAATAAAATGCTAGAGGTTTTAACATCTTGTTCTCTGTAATTTTGTCTCAGCCTAACAGTATAATAGCATACCTCCCAACTTTTAAAAGTCCCACCGCGGGACATTCAGTCAAATTTTTCTTCCCTGACAGAAGTTGTTGAGGGGGCGGGGGGTGCCGCGGGACATTTAATTTTTTTTCTTCTCTGACAGAAAGGGGGGGGGGGCGCGGGACATTGTTTGGGCCGCCGATCGCACGCAGGGGGGGGGGGGGTCTTACCTGCTTCCACTGGCTCTTCTTCCTCCACTTCCTGCTGTGCGGGAAAACTTGCACTCTCGCGGCGGGACTGCGGGAAAGAAGAGTCTATGCGGGAAAAACCCGCAGAATCCGTGCTTGTTGGGAGGTATGTAATAGAGATGCAATGTTCCTGCGCTAGAAGGATGTCCCTTTAGGTCTGCATGCAGAAGGTTCCAGTGATTAAAGGTGTGAGGGATGCTGAGAGGATGCACCACTCTCTGCATGACAAGTGCGGTTACATACATAGTTAGTCAGGTTGAAAAATGACAAGTCCATCTAGTTCAACCATAAAGATAAATAAAAAATAATATCAAACAATCCCATATACCCAATTCTTTACCCACAGTTGATCCAGAGGAAGGCGAAAAACCCCAGCAAAGCATGATTCAATTTGCTGCAGCAGGGGAAAAAAAAATCCTTCCTGACCCCCAAGAGGCAATCGGATTTTCCCTGGATCAACTTTCCTATAAATGCCAGTACCCAGTTATATTGTATATTGTGTGCACTTAGGAAAGAATCCAGGCCTTTCTTAAAGCAATCTACTGAGCTGGCCAGAACCACCCCTGGAAGGTAATGCAGGAAGAGCTTCAATGACCCACGGATCCGTGAGAGACCAATGAGACACAGGGAAACAGATTTGAGTGTGTTCATAAGATCTCTGGCCTTTATTCAGTACCACGGTGGCTTATATGCAGAAGAAAAAAAGGGAGGGGCTGTGTTTTAATGCATACGTTTCTAAAAGTTATACAAACTCAGTATTTTCTTATCATGATTTAAACGGCTGACTTTAGTTAACAAGAACTAGCTGATGATTTTGCTTATACAACAGGCTGCTCCATGAATCAGCTTAACCACAATGACTCACAGGTAGAGATGAGCCGAACACCCCCCGGTTCGGTTCGCACCAGAACATGCGAACAGGCAAAAAATTTGTTCGAACACGCGAACACCATTGAAGTCTATGGTACACGAACATGAAAAATCAAAAGTGCTAATTTTAAAGGTTAATATGCAAGTTATTGTCATAAAAAGTGTTTGGGGACCCGGGTCCTGCCCCAGGGGACATGTATCAATGCAAAAAAAAGTTTTCAAAACTGAAGTTTTTTCGGGAGCAGTGATTTTAATAACGCTTAAAGTGAAACAATAAAAGTAAATATTCCTTTAAATTTCGTACCTGGGGGGTGTGTATAGTATGCCTGTAAAGTAACGCATGTTTTCTCGTGTTTAGAACTGTCCCTGCACAAAATGTAATTTCTAAAGGGAAAAAAAAGTAATTTAAAACTACTCGCGGCTATTCATGAATTGTCGGGTCCCGGCAAAACAGATCAAAGTCATTGAAAAAAAATGGCAGGGGTTCCCCCCCAGTCCATTACCAGGCCATTTGGGTCTGGTATGAATATTAGGGTGAACCCCGAACCAAAAAAAAAAAAGCGTGGGGGGCCCCCCAAATTCCATATCAGGCCCTTCAGGTCTGGTATGGATATTAAGGGGAACCCCGCGCCATTTTTTTTTCGGATAAGGTTCTGGTATGGATATTTGGGGGAACCCCACGCCTTTTATTTTATTTCTCCCATAGACTTTTAACAGTGTTCTGTGGCTTTTCGAATTTGCAGCGAACACCCCAAATTGTTCGCTGTTCGCCGAACGGGCGAACAGCCAATGTGCGAGTCAAACTAATGTTTGACTCGAACATAAAGCTCATCCCTACTCACAGGATGTGTTTCTATGCAAACTGTCAGTTATGTTAAAACACATACATTCAAAAAGTTCATTTCTACTTAAAGAAAATGGAGCCAGTTATTTATACATTCTATTACAATAGTGAGAAAAGCATTACCCGAACACACTGCCTCTTACCCTCCTCTGTGAACCCTTATTACAGGGGTCAAATTAGCCAGAAATGTAAATGGTATCCTTAATCACATAACGCCAGGTAAAACAGACACAGGTAATCAGATCTCCATAGGTCGTTCCCAATGCTCGTAGCAGTGTTGCAACACCAGCGTACATTTCCAGGAGACATAAAAGAACAGGCCTCATGGTGCAGTAATCTTCACATTAATTTATTACAAATAACAACAACAAGAATTGCACTCACATATTGGTAGCTTGTGTAATGGTGTCATAACATGAGAACCTCCAACAAGATGGCCACTGCGTCCTGGCTTACACGAGCTCCATGTCTGGTCACAAGCTCCTCCCAATGCATTTCATCATGAATTGACGTAATCAGGGGCGTGGCCAGATGTGCATAAAGGAGCAATATATGATTAATTAGCGTCGGATATTATTTGCGTTCCAAACGGCAGGAAACTGACCACTGCCATGACAGCGGTGCACTCCACATGCCGGATGTACGCCAAGATGCTTTCTAACAGACAGGAAAACATCCACAGCCATGACAGCGGGCATTCCACAAGCCGGATGTACGATAAAATGCATTCCAACTGACAGGAAATTAGCCTGGTAAACAAAACTAGATATATCATTGACCAAACAGATAACCTCTATGGTCAATAATCAGACTGCCGTAGGGAAACAATAAACGATATATGCTAACCGGACCAATAGGCCACTCATAGCCATATTAAAAATCTTATAAAGGAAGTGCATGATTTCAGAACCAATATAAAATTATATATAAAAATTCTTTCATATAAAAAAACTTATTTTTTTAAAGGAAAAAAAAGGGTTTTTAGCTCATAATGCCGAGACACCGCACCATCTTGTGGAACATTCATACAAAAACAAATAATATAACTTTGAAAAACCATGAAAATAAACAAATTAAAATGAACACAGTAGATATAGTATGGCAGCAGAATTAAGCATTGTTAATAAACGCATTCACGTCCCATTCTACATTGATACCAAAGGGATTATTGGTTTTAACATTATATATCCATTCAGTCTCAAGCCTGGAAACTCCTCTGGTCATATGGCTCCCTCTCCAGTTACCAACATATTTGTCTATTCCCAAAAACACTGTACCCTTACAGTGTCGGTTATGATGGGTGTCATAATGCTTTGAAAGGCTGTGTTTGGAAAACTGACAGGTATTGCTTTATCATTCACCCTCTGTCCCACATGGTCTCTCTCTATCTCTGCTGTTGCCTTTTTTTTTTTTGTTTTTTTTAATACGTTTTTATTGGGAAATAAAAGACAATTGTACCAGAAAAACAGCAATCGGTTACAAGCAATGTTTCGCATAGACAAAGATTTAGCGAGTTGTAAAGATCAAAGAGAACGTGGATAAAAGATAAAATTCGCACTCGAAGATTGACATTGAGGGGTAGTAGAAAGTGGCATAGACATTAATCTCACCTAGTGAGAATGTATAAAGTCATCCTAGACAAAACATCAAGATAGTTACCAATACCGATATATGTCCTGGAGATATATACTGGATGGATCTTTCTACACGTCCCTATCATTAAAGTAGAAAATAGGGGAGGGAACAGAACACAACAGAAAAATAATAAGTGGAATGGGGGAGGGGGGGGAGGGGAGAGAGTCCAGAAATAGTGGCTGGTTTGTTCCGAAAACCTGGGGGATTTCAAGAGCGAAAAGTCATGATAGGACCCAGAGGGAAGCATAGAGCGAGTTGTGCCAAGGAAGTTCTTATGGTCCTTTTGGGATCGGGTCATCATAGGAGAAGGAGAGTTGGTCCAGAGCCGCCTGGTCAGTTGATGAGAGAGTTGAAGTGATGAAGGATCACCATCTACCGAGAAAGCGATCTCTAGACCTGGGTTCTTTGAAGTCCGTTAGAAAACGTTCTTTATAGAAAAGAGTAAGGCATTCCTTCTCGAGTTGGTTGAGCAGAGGGCTTTGAGGAGAGATCCAGTGCCTAAGAATGAGTCTCCTAGCGATGAGAAGGCAAAGCAAAATCCAATCCTTAGAGGAAGAATGATTGGTGGATCCAGCGGAGGTTGATGCAGCAGGGAACAGAGACCAGGGCAGCAGTAGAGGGTCCCAATAACCGAATATTAGGAGTAAAGGGTCTTTGGGCAGTTTCAATAAAGTGATTTTGAAAACGTAAGATATGACTTGATCCCAAAATGAGGAGATGTAGGAGCAGGACCAAAACCGGTGAGAGAGGGGAGGTATAGGTATCTTACATAAAGGACATGAGGCACCATCCTTATTGGATTTGGGGGAAATGAATGGGATGTAGGCCCGGTGGGCGATCTTGAGTTGGGTTTCTCTCCAAATTTCGTTGGGTGTCAGTTGAAGAGTTTTTTGCAGCCCAGCCAGGATCTTGTTCGTTATGTAGGGATCTGGGAAGTCCGCAGCCCAGTTAGCCACAGATGAGGAAGACAAGGACGGGGATGAGTCTCGCAAGAGGGGTTTGTAGATATCCGAAATCTTGTAATGACCATTTTGTAATAAGAGTTCAGAAAAGCTGGTTTGAAATCTCTGGTGTGCGTTTTTGCAGGCGGTAGATAGGAAACTGATGCATTGGTGGAAGTGAAAAACGTGAGAAGGAGGCAGAGAATACATTGAGGATATAGTGGAGAAAGGGAGAGGTTTTCCAGTGGCGCCATCACACAAGGAAGAAAAACTTGTCAGTCCTCGATCCTGCCAGACCGAGAACACTTTACATTGAAGACCTGGGAGGAAGCCAGGATTCCCCTGGATCGGTAAATGGGGAGATATGAAGGCAGATAATTTGGAGGTCTTCCTGATTTCTCTCCAAGCTAGAGCTGTATCCCGTAAAAGGAGATTGTGTTGATATGGGGGGGGGGAACCGTTTTCCATCTGCAGTGTAGGAGAGCTACCAATGAGTAGGGGCGAGCCATTTCAGATTCTAGGACGTAGTTAGAGTGTTGGGAAGAGTGGGCTATCCAGTCTAGACTGGTCCTAAACAGACATGCTAAATTATACAATCTGATATGAGGTAGACTGATACCCCCGTCACGTCTGGGAAGGTGTAGTTTTTTAAAGGCTATCCGAGGTCTTTTGCCGTGCCAGAGGAAACTCGAAATTTTGGAATTGAGAGATTTGACATCTTTGTGTTTTAAGAGCAAAGGTATGGTTTGCAAAGGATAAAGCAGTCTGGCGAAGCTAATCATTTTGACAAGGTGGCACCTTCCCAGGAGTGAGAGGGGGAGATCCATCCAGTTAGACAGTTCCTGAAAAAGTTTGGTGAAAAGAGGGGGATAGTTGAGGTGATAAATAGAGGAGGGTAGTCTCCCAATCTTTATTCCTAGATAAGTAATGTGAGATGTGGCAACTTTGAACAGGGAGTGTTTGGCCCACGGGGGTGGGGAGTGCATGCCAATAGGTAGGATTTCACTCTTGGAGTAATTAATACGGAGGCCACAGCACAGTCGAAAGTCATCAAAGGTGCTTTTAATGGTCAGGATGTCATCTTGGGGATTGCCCGTGAATATAAGGACGTCGTCGGCGAATAATGAAGTGCGGAGTTCAGTGTCACCTATTTTGATCCCCCGTAGGGGGGCTATCTGGGATAGATATCTGGAGAGAGGTTCTAATGCTATGTTGAACAGGAGGGGGGAAAGAGGGCAGCCCTGTCTGGTCCCTTTGTGAAGGCGGAAGTCATCTGAGAGAATTCCTGCCGCAACGAGTCTAGCTGAGGGCGCTGTATACATAGAATTGATAAGGTGGCAAAAAGGGCCTGAAAATCCCATTTTAGAGAGTGTAAGAGATAGCCAGTCAAAACTAACATTGTCGAAAGCTTTTTCTGCATCTAGAGTGATGATGGCATAATCCCCCGAGGGGTCCTGTTTGGCTTGTTCAAGGGCCAAGAGTACCTTTCGAATGTTAAGAGTAGCCGTCCTCCCTTTCACAAAGCCTGATTGGGCCGGGTGTATGAGGTCAGGGAGGATGGCAGCCAGCCTGGAGGCCACAATCTTGGATAAGATTTTGACATCCAGATTGAGTAGTGATATGGGCATGTATGAGCCCGGTTCTAGGGGGTCTTTGCCCTTTTTTGAAAGTAGCTTGATGATAGCCTGGTTACCCGTCGGTAGATAGGGGCCACCCGCCCATATGTTGGAATAAACCGAGTGAAGTATGGGTGCCGTGATATTTGGGAGGGTTTTATAGAATTTGCTTGTGAAGCCGTCCGGGCCGGGTGCTTTTGAAGGGTGGAGATTGCGAATGGTGCGATCTATTTTGTCAAGGGAGATGGGGGCGTTCAAGGTGTCCAGTTGAGTGTGAGAGATATTTTGTAGAGTAATTTTTCCAAGAAAGGCATGGGCTAGCTTATGGTCAATAGGATCGGGAGCATAGAGGGCCGTGTAAAAGTCTAGCATGGTTTTATTTATATGCAGTGGGGTAGAATGTACAGATCCAGTGCGGTCCCGCAATGAAGTGATGTGCGTCGGACGGAATGTGCCCTTACATAATCTGGAGAGGAGTTTGCCAGCCTTATTGCCATATTTATGTAGAGTGGCATCTAGGTGTGCTCTTCTTGTGAGTTCCAGAGTATCAGCCCAGGTGTCAAAAGCAGTTTTAGCCGCCGACCATTCAGCCCTGTTGGCCGGTGAGGTCGAGGTAGCGAGGTTACGTTGCGCAAGGCAGAGTCTATCGCTGGCCAGTCTGTATTTCGATAACGCATTTCTTTTGAAGGAAGTGGCGTATGATATGATCCGACCCCTTAGGTATGCTTTACCAGCATCCCATAGAAGGTTCGGATCCCCTGCATGTGGAGCATTAGCGGAGGAAAACTCCGCCCATGATCGTTCCATGTATGTTTTGAAGTCAGCATTATTGTGGAGGAAGGATGGGAAGCGCCAAATGTTAGGATGAGGTGGGAGATCTAGCTTTTCCAGAGTGAGGGTTATCGGGGCATGGTCTGAGATGGCTATGTCTCCAACCTCAGAGTCCGAGACTAGAGGAATAAGGTTGTCAGATCCAAAAAGGTAGTCGATCCTAGTGAGGATCTTGTGGGGGTTAGAGTAAAAAGTATACTCTCTGCCTACCGGGTGAGATAGACGCCAAATGTCAGTGAGATGTAGGGAGTCCATAGTTGAGGCAAATAGGGTGGGAGCGGATGTAATAGGTGCCCGGGTAGATTGCTTTGGTGTGGACCTATCGTCTGAAGGAGACATGAGGTCATTGAAGTCTCCCCCAACCAAGTGGGGTAAGTGAGGGACAGTGAGGAGCCAAGAGGAGAGTTGGAAATAAAAGGTCTTTGTGGGGCTGTTAGGCGCTTCAACATTAGAGATGACTAGTTCTTTGGTGCCAATTTTCACCCTGGTAGAAATAAAACGCCCCTGGTCGTCTGTTTGCGTGGATATAACTGTACATGGGAGGTTTTTGTGAATCAGAAGAGGACACCAGCCTTCCGTCCAACTGATTCCGCCCCTAGAACCGTACCAACCCAGAGTCTCTGCATACGACCAAAGTCAGATGCCATAAGATGAGATCCCTGCAGTAGTGCTATGTCAGCCTTTAGCCTTTTGAGGTGGCGAAGGACCCTCATTCTCTTGTTAGGAGAACGAAGACCCTTCACATTCCATGAGATTACCCTAAAACGTCTCGAATAAGGAGGGGTATAAACGTAGGATTAGTACCTGTAGGAGAGTATGTGGGGGTTTGGAGGCATATTGTAGGCACTGGAGAATCAGGAACATATATAAGTGGAGCCCTTGAGTAGTGTGCATAGATAAGAATGTGGACTGGGGTGTTAGGAGGAAAAGGGAGGGAGGGGAAGAGAGAACAAGGAGTAACAAAACGACTAACTAAAATAAACATCAGAATGAACTTAACTTTTTTCCGCATGAGTACGCTGTGTGAGATAGTTCCCCATGCAGGACCCAGCATGGAAAGAGGAGAACATCAAACATGCCTGAGCGCCCCAGGAGCATAGCGATGCGCGAGGGCCCCCTGGATTTCAGCTATAATAATAATAATACAGGGGGGCAGGTACGTCACACAGCGAAGGCATGACGGACATCTAAACGTGGATAAGATTGCGTTCAGAGTGGCATGAATACAGTGTTGACCTAACACATAGGAAAAAAAAAGAAACAACGAGCTTTGATATAACCAACAGTATAATAGAATGCATATGGAAGAACCATAAGTGAGTCCAAGACAAACTAGAGAAGGATAAGCCCTGAGTGACCATTCAGGGGTCATTGCCCTGAGGTGAACTCTGGGTGACCGCAGAAGGGAACATATCAGTGGGGCAAAACATTACAATCATCAGGTTCAAAAGAGAGAGATCATACGACCTGGATCGGGATAACGAAAGTCCTTGGCTGTGCGTGGTATTTCACCGCGGAGAGTTACGGTTGCGTTGATCCGGAGCAGTAGGCTTAAAACGTTTCGGAGAGTCCTTGCGAGGGCTTCTTTGTTCCAGGGATCGGAGACTCAAAGACGCCTTGGAAGGCGTGTGAGGAAGAGTATCACCCCGTAGGGAACGGAGAAAGGATTCTGCCTCCAAGGGGTCCTGGAAGGACAGTTGTTCCCCTTTTGGTGATTTGAGGCGTAGAGTTGCAGGAAAAGCCAGGGTACATTTTATTTGTTGCTTGAAGAGTTCAGAGCAGATCGGTTGAAAAGCTTTTCTCTTCTTGGAAACCTCAATCGAGTAGTCGGCGAAAACGAGTATTTTTACCCCGTCAATTTGGAGAGATGGGGATTGTCGGAATGACTGTAAGATAAGAGATTTGTCAGCATAGTTGAGGTACTTGGCAATAATGGGAAGGGGTGTTTTGCGTTCAGTATTGAAGGAGCCCATACGGTGTGCGCGTTCCACCGTGAACAGGCCTGAAAGGCCCATGGCTTCCGGGATGCGTTTTGAGCAGAATTCCGCCAGAGCTGCAGGGGGGAGCGATTCGGGGACACCTATAAAACGCAAGTTGCTCCTCCTGGATCTATTCTCCAAATCTTCCAATTTTTGAATGATAAATTGATTAGTCTTGTCCTGCGACTGTTCCGTGGCCTGCGCTTGGTAAAGTTCGTCCTCCACTTCTGATAGGCGGTGTTCCACCTCATTTAATCTATGGGAATGTTCAGTGAGTTGGGCTTTGATTTGCTTCATGCCCACGTTTACTGCCTGTTCCACGGAGGAGGAGATCATAGGGGAGAGAAGGGCTGCCACAGCATTGGTAATGCGGTGTGTGTGGTCTGCATCCCCTGGGGGTGAGGATATTGCCAGTCCCCCTGGTGTGGCAGGTGAGGTGTGTGGTGGAGCAGTCCCCTGGGCGGAAGTCTCAGGAGTGTTGAGATGCTGGGATGAAAGCTCACTCACCTCCATGTCGGCAGCCTGAGACACCTCTGCGGCGTGGGAGTAGGCCGAAGCCGGGGCCTCAATTTGCGGCCTGACCAACGGCGCCGCCGTGGCCGCGAACGAGCAGACGCTCGTTTTTTCGACAAAACGGTCCATCCTAGGCTGGACAGCGAGGGGGGCTCCCGGAGATGGTGCCGGTATTGAGGGGGGCTCTCAGGCCGAGTTTTTAGGCCGATTTTGTGGGTCCTGGTGCGGGAGC
The DNA here is from genome assembly GCA_029206835.1 of Rana muscosa. NCBI lineage: Eukaryota > Metazoa > Chordata > Amphibia > Anura > Ranidae > Rana > Rana muscosa. Next base: position 96,121,814 of record CM055128.1, read on the forward strand.
TGAAGGAGGCACAGCTACCTCATGCGGCGCCGGAACCGGAAGTCGCTGTTGTCTTTCGACCTTGAGCTCCAGTCCTCGCTGGCTTGAACTACTAGTGTTTTGTGGGTGTACGAGCAGATTTGTTCACCACGTGTTCCCTGGCACCAAGAGAGCAAAGCCTCCCCTCTGTCTTTTTAAAACGTATCTCCCTCCACCCCTTCCTCTTCCAGGTCTTATGGGAGTTGTAGTGTGTGCGCCAATGGGACCTATTATGCCATGGATGTCCTAAATTTTAACTCCCATGATATCCAGTGCCCTGTAAAGAAGCCAATAGGCTTTCACGTGTGGTTCTCCCCCTGCTGGCCAGAGGGCATAGTATGTTGCAATGTCCAGCATATCAGTAAAGAGTAAAGTTACTAAATTTAATGAAAAAATGTCTCTTTCTCCATGTTCTTGTAGTCCAGCACTTGGCTACATTGAATTGTGGGGAGGGTCTGAATGCCAAACCAGAAATATTGGGGATGGATGAGGGGTGGCAACAGAGCAAGTGATTTTTCTGTGCTTTTAATTGAGTTGGTGGCATGGTCTCTTCTAAGATGACACTGGCTGTGTTAGTGTTAATTTCTACCGGTTTTTATGATTTCCGGTAAAGACTCTGAAATTAGAAATTAGAAGTAATAAGTAAAAATGTTTTACCTAAGAGTGCCTACGTACCAGGTAAGAGTGCCTACGCACCTTCTCTAGCACCTTCTCTAGCCTCACAGTAGCCAATCAGGATTGTGATAGACTGATTATTGCATTATAGTGATGGTGTCTTTGGGGGAGGACATGTCTAGGAACTGGAAGAGGTGCTCTACAGAAGCACTGTCCAGTGGATGGAAAGGTGGGCCTGGGCAAAAGAGCAGTAGCAGAAAAGTCATTCACCACTGACTTGTTTCACACCATTTTAACCACTTCAATACAGGGCTTTTATACCACCTCAATACCGGGCCTATTCTGGCACTTCTCTCCTACATGTACAAATCATCATTCTTTTGCTAGAAAATTACTCAGAACCCCCAAACATTATGTATGTTTTTTTAGCAGACACCCTAGGGAATAAAATATCGGTCATTGCAACTTTTTATCTTGCACGGTATTTGCGCAATAATTTTTCGAACGCCTTTTTTTGGGAAACTTCGGTACTTAAAAATCTCCATAGGCGACGCTTTGAATTTTTTTACAGGTTACCAGGTTAGAGTTACAAAGGAGGTCTAGTGCTAGAATTATTGCATGCGCTCTAACGCACGCGGCGATACCTCACATATGTGGTTTGAACGGCGTTTACATATGTGGGCGGGACTTACGTGTGCGTTCGCTTCTGAGCGTGAGCTACCAGGGACAGGGGCGTTTAAAAAAAAAATTTTTATTATTTCTTTTTTATTTTACTTATTTTTTTTATTTTTACACTTTTAAAAAAAAAAAAAAAATTTTTGATCACTTTTATTCCTATTACAAGGAATGTAAACATCCCTTGTAATAGGAATGGTGTGTGACAGGTCCTCTTTATGGAGAGATGTGGGGTCGATAAGACCCCACATCTCTCCTCCAGGCTGGAAAGCATGAGATCGGGAAAAATAAATCACAAATCTCATGCTTACTAGCCGCAATCAAGGCTTTGTTTACTTCCGGGTACCCGGGCGTGACGTCATAACGTTGCGCCTGGGCCTCCGATGGTCATGGAAATCTCTATGATCCTCATGCGACGCCGGCCGATTCATTCTCCGGGCCCCTGATGGCACGGGAGAGCCCTGAGAAGCACCGGATGGCGGCGGGAGGGGGGGGGGATGTCCCCTCCCGCCGCCTATAGGAACTATCAAGCGGTGGAACTGATGCCATGATCATTCTTATCGTGCACAGAATCGCCGGCAGAAGAGAAGGATATCTGAATGATGCCTCTAGTAGCAGGCATCATTCAGATATCCCCCCACAAAGCCCAGGACGTGATATGACGCCCACCCAGGATGGGAGATCCCATCTGTGGGCGTCATATGACTATGGCTGGGTATTGAAGTGGTTAAGGATAAGGTTCCCAGAGTTTAGGCCCACTTTAACAGAAATGCTATTAGTATATTCTATACAATCTATTACCAGAACAATAGAGTGGACAGTGGCGGAATTTTCAGGGTCGCAGCAGTCGCAGTTGCGACTGGGCCCTGTAATTCCGCCAAGTCCCAGGGGCCCGCCACCCGTCCGTGAGAGGAGCCCGACCGCCGCGCAAGGCCGGCCCTACCATGGGACCCGATGGTACCTTTCAGGGGGCGGAAAATCAATGTTCAAACTGCTGCGCTGTGTGTTTGAGTCAAGCTCAGCAATGGGCAGCGGGTGTCCTGTGATTGGCCGAGCAGGTCATGTGGGCGGGACGGACGGCAGACATGAGGCTTGTGATTCGCCTGGAGGAGCGGAGAAGCTGGACTGTGGGTCATCGCGCCAGCCCTGCATGCTCCCCGTCCTAACTAGCGCTGTGTGTCACAGGAAACCTGAGGTCCTCTTTCATCTGCCCTGTTAGCCGCCCGCGGCCCCCCCTCCTCCTCTCTATCAGCCGCCCCCCCCTCCTGAGGTCCTCTCTCTCATCTGCCCTGTCAGCCGCCCGCGGCCCCCCTCCTCCTCTTTATCAGCCGCCCCCCCCTCCTGAGGTCCTCTCTCTCATCTGCCCTGTCAGCTGCCCACGGCCCCCCCTCCTCTCTATCAGCCGCCCCCCCTCCTGAGGTCTGTCTCTCTCATCTGCCCTGTCAGCTGCCCACGGCCCCCTCTCCTCTCTATCAGCTGCCCCCCCTCCTCTCTATCAGCTGCCCCCCCTCCTCTCTATGAGCCCCCCCTCCTCTCTATCAGCCGCCCCCCCTCCTCTCTATCAGCCGCCCCCCCTCCTCTCTATCAGCCACCCCCCCTCCTCTCTATCAGCCGCCCCCCCCTCCTCTCTATCAGCCGCCCCCCCCACTCTCTATCAGCCGCCCCCTCCTCTCTATCAGCCGCCCCCCCTCCTCTCTATCAGCCGCCCCCCCTACTCTCTATCAGCCGCCCCCCCCACTCTCTATCAGCCGCCCCCCCTCCTCTCTATCAGCCACCCCCCCTCCTCTCTATCAGCCGCCCCCACTCCTCTCTATCAGCCGCCCCCACTCCTCTCTATCAGCCGCCCCCCCTACTCTCTATCAGCCGCCCCCCCTACTCTCTATCAGCCGCCCCCCCTCCTCTCTATCAGCCGCCCCCCCTCCTCTCTATCAGCCGCCCCCCTCTCTATTAGCCGCCCCCCCTCCTCTCTATCAGCCGCCCCCCCCTCCTCTCTATCAGCCGCCCCCCCCTCTTCCTCTCTGTCAGCCGCCACCCCCCTCTTCCTCTCTGTCAGACCCCCATCTTCCTCTCTCAGACCCCCCTCTTCCTCTCTGTCAGACGTGTGGCAGGTGACGTCGTGGCAAGTGACAATCTGCAGATTGTCACTTGCCACACATTTCAATGTGTGGCATCGTGGCAAGTGACCATCCGCAATTTGTGGCAGATGGCATCGTGGCAAGTGACAATCCGCAACAAGTGACAATCTGCATCTGGGGGCAAGTGACACACTCGGGGCTCTCACTGATTCTGCATTATGGTGAGTTGAACTATTTTATTTTATATAACAATGTGATAATAGAAATAATGCACTTAAATTTTTTTTGCGATTCGGCACTGCATCGATTTAACTCACAATTGCGCGGTCATGTGACGTTGCACCTAAACAAATAGAGCTTTCTTTTGGTGGTATTTGATCACTTCTGTGGTTTTTATTTTTTGTGCTATAAACAAAAATAGAACGACAATTTTGAAAATAATCTTTTATTTAACTTTTTGCTATAATAAACATCCAAAAAAATAAAAATAAAAATTTCTTCATCAGTTTAGGTCGATATGTATTCTTCTACATAGGTTTGGAAAAAAAAAAACGCAATAAGTGTATATTGATTAGTTTGCGCAAAAGTTATTGTGTCTACCAAATAGAGGATAGATTTATGGCATTTTTATTATTATATATTTTTTACTAGTAATGGCGGTGATCTGCGATTTTTAGCGAAACTGTGACATTGCGGTGGACAGATCGGACACTTTTGACACTTTTTTGGGACCAGTAACATTTATACAGCGATCAGTGCTATAAAAATGCACTGATTACTGTGTAAATGTCACTGTCAGGAAAGGGGTTAAATGTGTTCCCTGGGAGGTGTTTCTAACTGCAGGGATGGGACTGACTGGAGGAGGAGAGAAATCTCTGTTCCTAATCACTAGGAACAGCAGATCTGTCTCTCCTCCCCTGTCAGAATGGGGATCTGTCTGTTTACATTGACAGATCCCCGTTCTGGCTCTGTGGAGCGATCGCGGGTGGCCGGCTGACATGCACGGGTCCTTTTATACTCCTATATACATGTATAGAGCCATGACAGGTCCTCTTTATACTCCTACATACATGTATAGAGCCATGACAGGTCCTCTTTATACTCCTACATGCATGTATAGAGCCATGACAGGTCCTCATTATACTTCTATATACATGTATAGAGCCATGACAGGTCCACTTTAGTTATCATGATATAAAATAATGAATATGGGGGCATTTTGGTGGGCGTGATTTTTTGTTTGTGGGGGGGGGGGGATAGGGATGAGATCAGTGGTGGGGGATGGGATCAGTAAGAGGCACAGGTGGTGGTGGGAGAGGATGGCACCACCACTGCCACCGCAGCCACCTCCCCCTCAAGTACAACCGCTGCCACCCCCCCTCAACACCAGCACTTCCACTGATCCCATCCCTCCTCCCCACCAGTACTGTTACTGATCCCATTCCCCAGGTCAGATTTAATTGATCCTATGATTGCTTCATAGGATCCACAACCAATGTATTGCTTCATTTATGTGAAATCCCTGGTGATATGGCCAGTCCCTCTGCTTTCCTATTAAAAACTTATCACACTAGGCAGGAGCGCACAGCATGGTCAGTACTCTAGTTAGGCTGGTAACTCCGTGTGCTCTCCTCAAATGACCAATAAATGTTTTACTTTGTTGTACAGTGTAAAAAAAAATAAAGTATCAAAATCATGCTTTTTGGGGGGGGGGGGGGGGCCTTCATGATTTCTTGCACCGGGGCCCTGAAGTTTCTAGTTACGCCACTGAGAGTGGAATAGCCTTAATACTAGGGTGCCAGGTTTCATTATCTTTCATTTGGTTTCCGGTGTGTGCCAATGCCATATGTTTTCATTAGCCCCAGAATTAAAATTAACCTGTGCACAAATCATGTATACTAAAGTATTTACATACTCTGGACAAGCAGGAAAGCACTTTAAAGCAAGCCCTTATTCACCACCAGGTACAAGAGGAATATTTTAATTAGGACTACAATTACATCAATATTTGAACTATTTTGAGCTGTTGGCACATCATTTAAGTTGATCAAACTAAGCTCATAGCATTGTCAATTAAAAATGTCCAAAAAACAAAACAAAAACTAAAAGTCTCAGATTCTTTTTTAGAAAGCATTTGACATCAAACATTTTAACACTGTAACCTCATCTAGGGTGTATTTTTCATTAAGGACCGTCTCACACCACAATTTCTGCATTCCAGACGCTTTCCTGCATGCATGTGTAGCGCACCAACCCTAGACTTTACCTGCTTTTCTTCTGCTTGGCTCCTCCGCAGGAAAACAATGAGGCACACCGCACCACAAGCCTGTATCCTCCTGGATGGGGAGGTTGAGCGGTGTTAGTTTCTCGGGCCTGCTTGCAGCCAGTGTAAAAAAAAACTCCAGTGCTGACCTCGTTTCTGCGGTAGTCAGAAGCAAGTCTTTAGTTCTCCCCAGTAAGCAACTGTCCACACCAACTGAAAGGTCCAACTCTTATTTATTCTTTTTAGCACAATAAACAGTCTCTTTGAGAGCAGATGGGTTGGGACAAGACACAGGTCAGATAAGGTGGGAGGAGGTCCAGGCACAAACTCGAATTGGGTTTTCTCCTGCTCCGATTAGAACGAACAGGCATGGCGGACGGTCACTGCCACAGACCATGAAGTTGGTCACTGCCACTGACCGGGTGAAAAAGATGAAAGTCACTGCCACTGACCTTGGGTGCGTAGTGTCACTGCCATTGTGACTTAGAGAACACGCACTTCCTTCCGTTAGTAAACTAGCCCTTTATAGGACAAGAACATCCCTTCGAAGAGTTACCAGAGGCCTCATCTGTCACCACGACTCTGTGCTGGGTCTTCAGAAAGGGTCACCTCCCTGGCCTCCTCGTCCTGGATACGGGTCCCCTCGCAAAGCAGATCCCTGGGAGTCTCGGTCCCCGGCGGATCCCAGCCGAAGGCTGCTGGGCTCCGGGCCTTTCTCCAAAGTACCTCACCCCAGACTGAAGGTGTCTGGGATGGAACAGCAGCTCCGTCTCTGGGCCTAGGGCACCCAGAGACAACCCGACCAGGCCTCCGGGCCTAGGGCACCCGGAGGTGTCACACACGCACCCAGGCCTAAGGTGCCTGAGCGGGGAATCGACCCCTCTGGAAGATGGCCGCACCCTTTTATATCCTCTCCCGACAGGCACAGCAGGTTCTCCGCCCCGCCGTACTGCTGCCAAGAGGGGACAAAAAAAGGCACAACCTTGTACTGCGGTTCAACCAGGGCCCATGGCAACAGCGCCACCTATAGGCCCCAGGGAACTTACACACCAGTACCATCTCCCAGGGATAGAAATGGTCCATGAGACCTAACAATTGTGCATCTGAGCCCAGTTACCACTCAGATGCTTCCCCCTAAATGTAACCACCCGCTACACATGTTTTTGCTGTCTTTTTGATAAGCTCTGGTGCAGTTATTATACATTTTTTATGCATTCATGTGAGTTTTCCTCTCTTCTTTTTTTCATCTCAATTCAGGACATGTGCATTTCTGTGCATTTTGTATGCATTTTTATACATTCCAGTGCATTTTAGATGTGTTTTGCCATGTTCCAGATGCATGCTGTACAGAAAAAAAAATGCAGCATATTCTACTTTTATTAACTGTACTGGAATGCACTGCACTGGTGTGAACTAGGGCCATTGGAATACATAGAAAACACTGTGCATGCACTTTTACTGTAGATTATAAACCCACTGAACTGTATCTGAGTTTAACCAGCCCAAAATAAAATAACCGTAGTGCAAATGCACTTTAAGCTCATCAAAAGTATACAAAAAAATACAAAGAGGTAATTTTTGACTTTTTGGGGTTAATTTAATGAAGGCAAATAGACTGTTTACTTTATAAGGGAAATTTAATTTTGCAAGGGAATTTACCCCAGAGCTTGGTGAATACGATGAAGCTCTGCTGACTTCCGCCATCCAATTATGCACAATTTTTATTTTTCTTGCACGTGATTGGGTATTCTTTGCAAAGCAAAGTTTCACGACATTCACTAAGCTCTGGGAAATATCCCTTGCTAAGTGAACAGCCCATTTGTCTCTAGTAAATCAACCCCTATGGGTATCCATAATTGTGGGCATAACCTTGAGCATTCTAGTATTAAAGTCCTTCTATTAGGAAACCCTACTACATTTACATTTGAAAAACGACGATATATTCTGTAGGAACTCATACCTGAGTGCTTAACCCTATGTATTGGCCATGCACTACCCCGTGCTCTTTTATCGATAATACTCTATTAGGAAATTCAGGTGAGCCCTGTTCTCTCCTTGTTTGGGATTTTGAGATGTTACATTAGTGCCTTTGGATTCTTCAAACAGAATGTTGTATGGTCTGCTGTTCTAACATTACCCATGTGAGGTCTCCATAGTTCCCCTATGTGGAATTATTGGCAAATTCATTATCAGCATTTAGTGTGGTTGTTTTTATGCAGTCTTCCATGAGATATATGTATGCTAGCTGCTGACACATGACATCATTTATATGTTTCAAATATGTTTCTGATGAAACAGACTTATATATCTGGGAAATTAATCAAAGCCAGTAGCCACCATCATTCCACTCGTGATTAGCTCTACTTCTTTAACCAGTTTCCGACCGTGTCACGCAGATATACTGCGGCACAATGGCACTGGTGGGCAAAATCCCGTACGGGTACGTCCTACCCGTTTTTGCCCACCAGAAGGCACGCCCGCTGCACGGTGGGGGACCTAATGCGCGTGGCAGGCGGGCACGATCGTCGCCGGCCATGCGGGATCACGCGCACGAGCGCCAGCATGGGGATTTGTGTGTGTAAACACACAAACCCCTGTGCTGTCAGAGGAGAGGAACCCTATTGTTTCTTCCAACGAAGTAGGAAAAACAATAGGGCTTCTCTCCTAGTCACTCACATCCCCACACAGTTAGAAAATGCAGAGGGAACACATATTTAACCCCTTGATCGCCCCTAGTGTAACCCCTTCCCAGCCAGTGACATTTACACAGTAGTAATCATTGCATTTTTATAGCACTGATCGCTGCATAAATGCTAATGGTCCCAAAAAAGTGTCAAAAGTCTCCGATCTGTCCATCGCATTGTCGCAGTACCGCTAAAAATCGCAGATCACCACCATTACTAATAAAAAATTATATATATATATATATATATATATATATATATTATATATATATATATATATATGCCAAAAATCATTCCCATAGTTTGCAGACGCTATAACTTTTGCACAAACCAATCAATATACGCTTATTGCATTTTTTACCAAAAATATGTAGAAGAATATATATTGGCCTAAACTGAGAAAAAAAAAATGTTTTTTAAAAAACTTTCGGGGATGTTTAATATAGCAAAAAGTTAAAAATATTGTTTTTTTCCCCCAAATTGTCACTCTTTTTGTTTTGTTTATAGAGCAAAAATAAAGAACCGCAGAGGTGATCAAATACCACCAAAAGAAAGCTCTATTTGTGGGAAAAAAAAACTACGCAAATTTTGTTTGGATACAGCGGCGCACGACCGCGCAATTGTCAGTTAAAGCAACGCAGTGCCAAATTGTAAAAAGTGCTCTGGTCAGGATGGAAGGGGGTAAAACCTTCCGGGGCTGAAGCGGTTAAAGATCAAAGTTACAGATTATACAACTTAAGCAGTGATTAGGTAAAATCAGTGATATCTACAGTATATGCATCATATCTCTGTATTTTACATAGGAAAATAGGATTTTTTTGTACTCACCGTAAAATCCTTTTCTCTGACGTCCATGGACTGACACAGCATCTTCAATCTTAACAAAGTGGGTTATGTTCCTGCTCATAGGAGAAGACTAGGCAGAATGTTAGATGTTTTAACATACATTCCCTTACCAGAGCTGAACAGCCCGCCCAGGGGGCGGTCCCTACAGACATAACCCTCCTACCTGCAGCCAGCAGTTCGTATTAAAGCAGTACAAACTCAAAAAAGGAGGGGTGGGTGCTGTGTCAGTCCATGGACGTCAGAGAAAAGGATTTTACGGTGTGTATAAAAAAATCCTATTTTCTCTTACTGTCCATGGACTGACACAGCATCTTCAATCTTGACAAAGTGGGACGTCCCAAAGCAGTGTCAAAGAACGAGGGGTGGGAACAGTATCAAGGAAAAAACCAAACTACACCCCAAACAAGCAGAGCTCCTCAACGGAGGAGTTGCAAATTTAAACAGCCGCCTGCAAAACCTTGCGGCCGAAGGAAGCATCAGAAGATGCATCCACATCAACCTTATAAAACTTTAAAAAAGGTATGTGCGGGCGACCAGGTCGCCGCCTTGCACACTTGTGCAACAGACGCTTGATGTCGGAAAGCCCAGGAAGCACTAATTGCCCTGGTTGAATGCGCCGTAACCGGAAAAGGAGGCGCCCGCTCCTTAAGGGCATAGGCCTGTATGACAGTCTGCCGGATCCACCGAGAAATGGTGGCAGACGAAACCGCTTGGCCCTGTTTTGGACCAGACACAAACAGCGAGTCAGACTTCCAAATCGAAGCCGTAGCAGACAGGTACACCCGCAGGGCACGTACCACGTCTAACGTGTGGAGCGCAAACTCTCTGGGATGCGACGGACGAGGACATAAGGACGGAAGCACGATGTCCTCATTAAGATGGAAGGCTGAGACCACCTTCGGGAGAAAAGAAGGCTGCAGGTGTAGCACCACCTTATCCTTATGGAGGACCAAGTATGACGGTTTGCAAGACAAGGCCGCCAACTCGGAAACCCTTCTGACAGAAGTAATGGCTACCAGAAAAGCCACCTTCTGAGATAAAGTTAGGAGAGGAATCTCTCTGGTGTTTTCAAAAGGAGGTTCCTGAAGAACCGAGAGCACCAAATTCAAATCCCAAGGAGGAAGATGTGGATTAACAGGGGGGAGCACATGTCGGACCCCCTGTATGAAGGTATTAATCAAAGAATGGCCCGCTAGCGGCCTCTGAAAGAAAATAGCCAAAGCTGAAATCTGACCCTTAGCCCAGGTTCACACTGGGCTGCGGGAATGAAGCCGTGCGAGTTCAGCTGAACTCGCACAATTTCACTCCTGCCTGTCAGTCCCGATTTCGGCCGTGATTACAGGGACATCTGTGCAGGTTTCTGCACAGATGTCAATGTAAATCGCGTCCCGAAATCGCAAAAAGTAGTACAGAAACGACTTTTTGAAATCGGTGCAGCGCCGCAGATGCGGCGTCGCAGCGATTACGACGGTTCCATTGCCCGCAATTTGCGGCAAATACCATCGTTTTGACATGCGTTTTGGCATGCCAAATCGCATGTCAAAACGCACCAGTGTGAACCAAACTTTAATGGTGCTTAAAGCGGCGCTCCGCCGAAAAAAAATATTAAAAGCCAGCAGCTACAAATACTGCAGCTGCTGACTTTTAATATTAGGACACTTACCTGTCCTGGAGTCCAGCGACGTCCGCAGCAGAGGACGAGCAATCGCTCGTCACTCTGCTGCCCCCACCGCCATCCTCAGTGAGGGAACCAGGAAGTGAAGCCTTGCGGCTTCACTGCCCTGTTCCCTACGGCGCATGCGCGAGTCGCGCTGCGCCGTTCTGACTGGGCCCCGTGTGTTCTGGGAGCCGAGTGTCTCCCAGAACACAACGGGTATTCTGCGGGAAGTGACGTACTTCCCGCAGATTTCCCGCAGAGAGGACTCCCGGAAGTGGGTGCAAATACCTGTCTTAGACAGGTATCTGCACCCCCTTCACCCCTGAAAGGTGTCAATCGTGACACCGGAGGGGGGGAGGGTTCTGGTGAGCGGACGTTCCACTTTAGGGTGGAGCTCCGCTTTAAGGCAAGCTTTTGGGTTACAGCATGCTGTAAAAACATGGGAGAAAAAGAAACCCTGGACTGCCGCACTCTGTATAGACAGTTATTTATTCCAAAATTTCAAGTAAAAAATCCAAATTCAAAATAAATCCATAAATCCAAAACAACAAATGCAGATAGTGTGCATGCAGGGAAGGGTGGCTAACGCGTTTCACGTCACGAATTGACGCTTACTCATAGCTAAGCATTCCCCAGGCCATGTTGTTATCTGCTTTAGCCTTCCAATGCTACTTACCGTGATAGCCAGCTATAGATGGGGGCGGTGGACATGTTTTTGTTTTCACCTATGGTGCTTGTATTGGTCCAGCAGTGCACCAACACCTTTGCTGCCATTGTGCTACGCTGGGTGTTTGGTGTGCTCCTGTACCGGTTTGTCCGCACGCATTTGCAAACGCATGCGTGAGCCACAGAGCCACGCCAAGGCCCCCTGGAGTCTGTGGTCCTACACTAACATTGAGTGTCCCCACAATGGAGGCACATGCATTCTAATGGTTAGATGAGGGCAGGTGGACTGAAGGGGAGCCACCCCTCCTTAAAGGTACAGGAGCACACCAAACACCCAGCGTAGCACAATGGCAGCAAAGGTGTTGGTGCACTGCTGGACCAATACAAGCACCATAGGTGAAAACAAAAACATGTCCACCGCCCCCATCTATAGCTGGCTATCACGGTAAGTAGCATTGGAAGGCTAAAGCAGATAACTAGAGATGTACAGAACTATTCGCCGGCGAACAGTTCCCGGCGAACATAGGTTGTTCGCGTTCGCCGCGGCCGGCGAACATATGCGATGTTCGGTCCGCCCCCTATTCATTATCATTGAGCAAACTTTGACCCTGTACCTCACAGTCAGCAGACACATTCCAGCCAATCAGCAGCATACCCTCCCTCCCAGACCCTCCCACCTCCTGGACAGCATCCATTTTAGATTCATTCTCAAGCTGCAGTCTTAGCGAGTGGAGGGACAGTTTAGCTGCTGCTTATTTTATAGGGAAAGCTAGGCTAGGCCAGTGTATTCAGTGTTCACTCCACTCCTGAAAGACTCATCTGATCTCTGCTGTAAGCACAGCGTCCTGACAGCACCCCAAAAAGCCCTTTTTAGGGCTGGTAAAACACCAGTCTGCTTTTTTTTTTCCTGGACAGCATCTATTTTAGATTCAGTCTGTACTTAAGCTGCAGTGTTAGCCAGAGGAGGGACGGTTTAGCTGCTGCTGATTTTATAGGGAAAGCTAGGCTAGGCCAGTGTATTCAGTGTTCACTCCACTCCTGAAAGACTCATCTGATCTCTGCTGTAAGCACAGCGTCCTGACAGCACCCCAAAAAGCCCTTTTTAGGGCTGGTAAAACACCAGTCTGCTTTTTTGTTTTTTCCTGGACAGCATCTATTTTAGATTCAGTCTGAACTTAAGCTGCAGTGTTAGCCAGAGGAGGGACAGTTTAGCTGCTGCTGATTTTATAGGGAAAGCTATAGGCAAGTGTATTCAGTGTTCACTCCACTCCTGAAAGACTCATCTGATCTCTGCTGTAAGCACAGCGTCCTGACAGCACCCCAAAAAGCCCTTTTTAGGGCTGGTAAAACACCAGTCTGCTTTTTTGTTTTTTCCTGGACAGCATCTATTTTAGATTCAGTCTGTACTTAAGCTGCAGTGTTAGCCAGAGGAGGGACAGTTTAGCTGCTGCTGATTTTATAGGGAAAGCTATAGGCAAGTGTATTCAGTGTTCACTCCACTCCTGAAAGACTCATCTGATCTGTGCTGTAAGCACAGCGTCCTGACAGCACCCCAAAAAGCCCTTTTTAGGGCTGGTAAAACACCAGTCTGCTTGTTTTTTTTTCTGGACAGCATCTATTTTAGATTCAGTCTGAACTTAAGCTGCAGTGTTAGCCAGAGGAGGGACAGTTTAGCTGCTGCTGATTTTATAGGGAAAGCTAGGCTAGGCCAGTGTATTCAGTGTTCACTCCACTCCTGAAAGACTCATCTGATCTCTGCTGTAAGCACAGCGTCCTGACAGCACCCCAAAAAGCCCTTTTTAGGGCTGGTAAAACACCAGTCTGCTTTTTTGTTTTTTCCTGGACAGCATCTATTTTAGATTCAGTCTGAACTTAAGCTGCAGTGTTAGCCAGAGGAGGGACAGTTTAGCTGCTGCTGATTTTATAGGGAAAGCTATAGGCAAGTGTATTCAGTGTTCACTCCACTCCTGAAAGACTCATCTGATCTGTGCTGTAAGCACAGCGTCCTGACAGCACCCCAAAAAGCCCTTTTTAGGGCTGGTAAAACACCAGTCTGCTTGTTTTTTTTCTGGACAGCATCTATTTTAGATTCAGTCTGAACTTAAGCTGCAGTGTTAGCCAGAGGAGGGACAGTTTAGCTGCTGCTGATTTTATAGGGAAAGCTAGGCTAGGCCAGTGTATTCAGTGTTCACTCCACTCCTGAAAGACTCATCTGATCTCTGCTGTAAGCACAGCGTCCTGACAGCACCCCAAAAAGCCCTTTTTAGGGCTGGTAAAACACCAGTCTGCTTTTTTGTTTTTTCCTGGACAGCATCTATTTTAGATTCAGTCTGTACTTAAGCTGCAGTGTTAGCCAGAGGAGGGACAGTTTAGCTGCTGCTGATTTTATAGGGAAAGCTATAGGCAAGTGTATTCAGTGTTCACTCCACTCCTGAAAGACTCATCTGATCTGTGCTGTAAGCACAGCGTCCTGACAGCACCCCAAAAAGCCCTTTTTAGGGCTGGTAAAACACCAGTCTGCTTTTTTGTTTTTTCCTGGACAGCATCTATTTTAGATTCAGTCTGTACTTAAGCTGCAGTGTTAGCCAGAGGAGGGACAGTTTAGCTGCTGCTGATTTTATAGGGAAAGCTATAGGCAAGTGTATTCAGTGTTCACTCCACTCCTGAAAGACTCATCTGATCTGTGCTGTAAGCACAGCGTCCTGACAGCACCCCAAAAAGCCCTTTTTAGGGCTGGTAAAACACCAGTCTGCTTGTTTTTTTTTCTGGACAGCATCTATTTTAGATTCAGTCTGAACTTAAGCTGCAGTGTTAGCCAGAGGAGGGACAGTTTAGCTGCTGCTGATTTTATAGGGAAAGCTAGGCTAGGCCAGTGTATTCAGTGTTCACTCCACTCCTGAAAGACTCATCTGATCTCTACTGTAAGCACAGCGTCCTGACAGCACCCCAAAAAGCCCTTTTTAGGGCTGGTAAAACACCAGTCTGCTTTTTTGTTTTTTCCTGGACAGCATCTATTTTAGATTCAGTCTGTACTTAAGCTGCAGTGTTAGCCAGAGGAGGGACAGTTTAGCTGCTGCTGATTTTATAGGGAAAGCTATAGGCAAGTGTATTCAGTGTTCACTCCACTCCTGAAAGACTCATCTGATCTGTGCTGTAAGCACAGCGTCCTGACAGCACCCCAAAAAGCCCTTTTTAGGGCTGGTAAAACACCAGTCTGCTTGTTTTTTTTTCCTGGACAGCATCTATTTTAGATTCAGTCTGAACTTAAGCTGCAGTGTTAGCCAGAGGAGGGACAGTTTAGCTGCTGCTGATTTTATAGGGAAAGCTAGGCTAGGCCAGTGTATTCAGTGTTCACTCCACTCCTGAAAGACTCATCTGATCTCTGCTGTAAGCACAGCGTCCTGACAGCACCCCAAAAAGCCCTTTTTAGGGCTGGTAAAACACCAGTCTGCTTTTTTGTTTTTTCCTGGACAGCATCTATTTTAGATTCAGTCTGTACTTAAGCTGCAGTGTTAGCCAGAGGAGGGACAGTTTAGCTGCTGCTGATTTTATAGGGAAAGCTATAGGCAAGTGTATTCAGTGTTCACTCCACTCCTGAAAGACTCATCTGATCTGTGCTGTAAGCACAGCGTCCTGACAGCACCCCAAAAAGCCCTTTTTAGGGCTGGTAAAACACCAGTCTGCTTGTTTTTTTTCTGGACAGCATCTATTTTAGATTCAGTCTGAACTTAAGCTGCAGTGTTAGCCAGAGGAGGGACAGTTTAGCTGCTGCTGATTTTATAGGGAAAGCTAGGCTAGGCCAGTGTATTCAGTGTTCACTCCACTCCTGAAAGACTCATCTGATCTCTGCTGTAAGCACAGCGTCCTGACAGCACCCCAAAAAGCCCTTTTTAGGGCTGGTAAAACACCAGTCTGCTTTTTTGTTTTTTCCTGGACAGCATCTATTTTAGATTCAGTCTGTACTTAAGCTGCAGTGTTAGCCAGAGGAGGGACAGTTTAGCTGCTGCTGATTTTATAGGGAAAGCTATAGGCAAGTGTATTCAGTGTTCACTCCACTCCTGAAAGACTCATCTGATCTGTGCTGTAAGCACAGCGTCCTGACAGCACCCCAAAAAGCCCTTTTTAGGGCTGGTAAAACACCAGTCTGCTTTTTTGTTTTTTCCTGGACAGCATCTATTTTAGATTCAGTCTGTACTTAAGCTGCAGTGTTAGCCAGAGGAGGGACAGTTTAGCTGCTGCTGATTTTATAGGGAAAGCTATAGGCAAGTGTATTCAGTGTTCACTCCACTCCTGAAAGACTCATCTGATCTGTGCTGTAAGCACAGCGTCCTGACAGCACCCCAAAAAGCCCTTTTTAGGGCTGGTAAAACACCAGTCTGCTTGTTTTTTTTTCTGGACAGCATCTATTTTAGATTCAGTCTGAACTTAAGCTGCAGTGTTAGCCAGAGGAGGGACAGTTTAGCTGCTGCTGATTTTATAGGGAAAGCTAGGCTAGGCCAGTGTATTCAGTGTTCACTCCACTCCTGAAAGACTCATCTGATCTCTGCTGTAAGCACAGCGTCCTGACAGCACCCCAAAAAGCCCTTTTTAGGGCTGGTAAAACACCAGTCTGCTTTTTTGTTTTTTCCTGGACAGCATCTATTTTAGATTCAGTCTGTACTTAAGCTGCAGTGTTAGCCAGAGGAGGGACAGTTTAGCTGCTGCTGATTTTATAGGGAAAGCTATAGGCAAGTGTATTCAGTGTTCACTCCACTCCTGAAAGACTCATCTGATCTGTGCTGTAAGCACAGCGTCCTGACAGCACCCCAAAAAGCCCTTTTTAGGGCTGGTAAAACACCAGTCTGCTTGTTTTTTTTTCCTGGACAGCATCTATTTTAGATTCAGTCTGAACTTAAGCTGCAGTGTTAGCCAGAGGAGGGACAGTTTAGCTGCTGCTGATTTTATAGGGAAAGCTAGGCTAGGCCAGTGTATTCAGTGTTCACTCCACTCCTGAAAGACTCATCTGATCTCTGCTGTAAGCACAGCGTCCTGACAGCACCCCAAAAAGCCCTTTTTAGGGCTGGTAAAACACCAGTCTGCTTGTTTTTTTTCCCCGACACAGTAGCTTACATAAAAAAAAACACAACAGTTTTGACTGTAGTAGATGAGCAGTCAGTTGCCTGCCAGCGTGTGTGTCAGACCTACAGTGTCTACTGTGCCAACTTCTGCCAGTGCACAGTGCCACTCATATCTGGTGTCACAGTAGCTTGCATAAAAAAAAAAACAACAGTTTTGACTGCAGTAGATGAGCAGTCAGTTGCCTGCCAGCGTGTGTGTCAGACCTACAGTGTCTACTGTGCCAACTTCTGCCAGTGCACAGTGCCACTCATATCTGGTGTCACAGTAGCTTGCATAAAAAAAACACAACAGTTTTGACTGCAGTAGATGAGCAGTCAGTTGCCTGCCAGCGTGTGTGTCAGACCTACAGTGTCTACTGTGCCAACTTCTGCCAGTGCACAGTGCCACTCATATCTGGTGTCACAGTAGCTTGCATAAAAAAAACACAACAGTTTTGACTGCAGTAGATGAGCAGTCAGTTGCCTGCCAGCGTGTGTGTCAGACCTACAGTGTCTACTGTGCCAACTTCTGCCAGTGCACAGTGCCACTCATATCTGGTGTCACAGTAGCTTGCACGCATAGTACAACTAAACTAATCTAAAAAAAATGACAGGCAGAGGCAGGCCACCCCGCAGGGGCTGTCGTGGTCGTGGTGCTGTGATTCCCTTTGGCCCTAGAATAATGCCCAGTGTTCAGGGGCCACGTACCCTGAACTCGAAAAGTTCTGAGGACATAGTTGACTGGCTAACACAGGACAGCCAATCTTCTACAGCTTCCGCTCGGAACCTTGACGCACCATCCTCCTCCAGCTCAGCTTCGGGCACCTCTCAAGTTACCACTCGCCCGCCTGCCGCCACCACCAACACTAGCACCACAGTTGCTTCACTTGATCTGTCAGAGGAGTTATTTACACATGAGTTGGAAGAAATGAGTGATGCGCAAACATTATTGCCAGAGGATGTAGATAAAAGGGATATGTCTCAGTCAGGCAGCATTACACACATGGATGTACGGTGTGATGATGATGATGTTGTACCCGCTGCTGCTTCCTTTGCTGCGTTGTCAGATACAAGTGAAGCGGTTGATGATGACGATGTGGATGTCACGTGGGTGCCCGCTCGAAGAGAAGAAGAACAGGGGGAAAGTTCAGATGGGGAGACAGAGAGGAGGAGGAGACGAGTTGGAAGGAGGGGTAGGTCGTCGCAAGGAGCTAGTGGCACAGTCAGACAGCATGTATCGGCACCCGGGGTCAGCCAGACAGCACGCCAATCAACGCATGCTGTTGCCACCACCAGAATGCCGCCATTGCAAAGCTCAGCAGTGTGGCATTTTTTTTGTGTGTCTGCCTCTGATAACAGCGATGCCATTTGCAACCTGTGCCAAAAGAAACTGAGTCGTGGAAAATCCAACACCCACCTAGGTACAACTGCTTTGCGAAGGCACATGATCTCACATCACAAACGCCTATGGGATCAACACATGATGACGAGTACAAGCAGCACACAAGCTCAAAGCCACCATCCTCCTCCTGGTCCAGCATCTTCAGCCACGTCAACCACTGCTGTCCTCCTTGCCCCCTCTCAACCATCTGACACTACGTCTCTCGCCTTGAGCAGTTCCTGCTCATCTGCCCACAGTCAGGTGTCTGTCAAGGACATGTTTGAGCGTAAGAAGCCAATGTCACAGAGTCACCCCCTTGCCCGGCGTCTGACAGCTGGCTTGTCGGAACTCTTAGCCCGCCAGCTTTTACCATACAAGCTGGTGGAGTCTGAGGCCTTCAAAAAATTTGTAGCTATTGGGACACCGCAGTGGAAGGTACCCGGCCGAAATTTCTTTTCACAAAAGGCAATCCCCAACCTGTACTCTATTGTGCAAAAGGAAGTCATGGCATGTCTGGCACAAAGTGTTGGGGCAAGGGTCCATCTGACCACTGATACCTGGTCTGCAAAGCACGGTCAGGGCAGGTATATCACCTACACTGCTCATTGGGTAAACCTGCTGACGGCTGCCAAGCATGTAATGCGTGGCTCTGCAGAGGAGTTGGTGGTGACACCACCACGACTTGCAGGCAGGCCTGCTGTCACCTCCTCTACTCCTCCTACTCCATCCTCTTCGATAACCTCCTCGGCTGAGTCCTCTTCTGCTGCTGCGTCTTGCTCCACATCAACAGCACCCCCCCAGCTCCCCAGGGGCTATTCCACATCCCGGATACGACAGTGTCACGCTGTCTTGGGGTTGACTTGCCTGAAAGCAGAGAGTCACACCGGACCAGCACTCCTGTCCGCCCTGAACGCACAGGTGGATCAGTGGCTGACTCCGCACCAACTGGAGATCGGCAAAGTGGTGTGTGACAACGGAAGCAATTTGTTGGCGGCATTGAATTTGGGCAAGTTGACACATGTGCCGTGCATGGCACATGTGTTAAATCTGATTGTACAACGCTTTGTGCATAAGTACCCAGACTTACAGGATGTCCTCAAGCAGGCCAGGAAGGTGTGTGGCCATTTCAGGCGTTCCTACACAGCCATGGCGCACTTTTCAGATATCCAGCGGCGAAACAACATGCCAGTGAGGCGCTTGATTTGCGACAGCCCGACACGTTGGAATTCAACACTCCTAATGTTCGACCGCCTGCTCCAACAAGAAAAAGCCGTCAACGAGTATTTGTATGACCGGGGTGCTAGGACAGCCTCTGCGCAGCTGGGAATTTTTTTGCCACGTTACTGGACGCTCATGCGCAATGCCTGTAGGCTCATGCGTCCTTTTGAGGAGGTGACAAACCTAGTCAGTCGCACTGAAGGCACCATCAGCGACATCATCCCATTTGTTTTCTTCCTGGAGCGTGCCCTGCGAAGAGTGCTGGATCAGGCCGTAGATGAGCGTGAAGAGGAAGAGTTGTGGTCACCATCACCACCACCAGAAACAGCCTTATCAGCATCGCTTGCTGGACCTGCGGCAACGCTGGAAGAGGAGTCTGAGGAAGAGGAGTCAGAGGAGGAATGTGGCTTTGAGGAGGAGGAGGAAGACCAACCACAGCAGGCATCCCAGGGTGCTCGTTGTCACCTATCTGGTACCCGTGGTGTTGTACGTGGCTGGGGGGAAGAACAGACCTTCAGTGAGATCAGCGAGGACGAGGAACAGGACATGAGTAGCTCGGCATCCAACCTTGTGCAAATGGGGTCTTTCATGCTGTCGTGCCTGTTGAGGGACCCTCGTATAAAAAGGCTGAAGGAGAACGACCTGTATTGGGTGGCCACGCTACTAGACCCCCGGTATAAGCAGAAAGTGCCAGAAATGTTACCGAATTACAGGAAGTCGGAAAGGATGCAGCAGTTCCAAAATAAATTAAAAAGTATGCTTTACACAGCGTATAAGGGTGATGTCACAGCACAACGGGAATCTAACAGGGGAAGAGGTGAAAGTAATCCTCCTCCTACCACGACCAAGGACAGGACGCTTTACAGATGTATTGTTGATGGAGGACATGCGGAGCTTTTTAAGTCCTACGCATCGCCACAGCCCTTCGGGGTCCACCCTCAGAGAACGACTCGACCGACAGGTAGCAGACTACCTCGCCTTAACTGCAGATATCGACACTCTGAGGAGCGATGAACCCCTTGACTACTGGGTGTGCAGGCTTGACCTGTGGCCTGAGCTATCCCAATTTGCGATAGAACTTCTGGCCTGCCCCGCTTCAAGTGTCCTTTCAGAAAGGACCTTCAGTGCAGCAGGAGGTATTGTCACTGAGAAGAGAAGTCGCCTAGGTCAAAAAAGTCTAGATTACCTCACCTTTATTAAGATGAATGAGGCATGGATCCCGAAGGGACTGACAGTGGGCGATACATTTGACTAAAAAAGGCCTGATGAGATGAGCTGCCTTGGGCTAAAAATGGTCCACAAGCCGCAATGTTTTAGGGCACTTTCTGCCTGAAAAACATAATTTTTTCTGGCCGCTGCTACAGCAGCGGCTGCAACAATACCTAATTTTACAGGCATGTGTACATGCCTAATTTTTCTGGCCTCTGGTGCTGCACTGTGGCTGCAAAAAAAAACAAACAAAAAAACACATACCTGTGTCAATTCCCCTTCGTGATCGTTACCTTGTTGTGGTGAAGGGGCTTGCGTATCACAATGAAGCGACCACCTCTATGAGTGTGTTGGCAATGGCGTTGTTGGCACACCCCAGATGGTAAGGTCGTTGCTTCATTGTGAACAGACCAAAAGCGATCGGCTTGATAATTTTGCATAGAAAAAACATAAATTTTCTTTGTGATCATCTAAGGTGATCATTAAAGCCTTGCGGTTGTGCAAATGGACTGTTTGCAGTTGTTTGCGGTGCGTTAAACGGGGAGTTTGGTCTGTCCGAGTTTGGTCTGTCACTGTGAAGCGGGCGTAACCCTTACACTACCTGATCGATACAACATCATACCTGATGTTTTAAAGCACGTTATTCCAAACACATTAGGAATGTTAGGTGATTTATGCCCTTTATGGATTAAAACCCGACTCTGCGTCAACTACGTAATTTTCCATGGGAGTTTTGCCATGGATCCCCCTCCGGCATGCCACAGTCCAGGTGTTAGTCCCCTTGAAACAACTTTTCCATCACTATTGTGGCCAGAAAGAGTCCCTGTGGGTTTTAAAATTCGCCTGCCTATTGAAGTCTATGGCAGTTCGCCGGGTTCGCCCGTTCGCGAACATTTGCGGCAGTTCGCGTTCGCCGTTCGTGAACGGAAAATTTTATGTTCGCGACATCACTAATAACAACATGGCCTGGGGAATGCCCAGGGAAAAACCAAGCCTACTTACCGACCAGCTCGCTGACAACCAATTAACCTGTCTAACAGTATGCGTTAAAAACAGGGGTTTGTCCGCACGCATTTGCAAACGCATGCGTGAGCCACAGAGCCACGCCAAGGCCCCCTGGAGTCTGTGGTCCTACACTAACATTGAGTGTCCCCACAATGGAGGCACATGCATTCTGATGGCTAGATGAGGGCAGGTGGACTGAAGGGGAGCCACCCCTCCTTAAAAGGTACAGGAGCACACCAAACACCCAGCGTAGCACAATGGCTAGCACCTTAGCTATGAGTAAGCGTCAATTCGTGACGTGAAACGCGTTAGCCACCCTTCCCTGCATGCACACTATCTGCATTTGTTGTTTTGGATTTATGGATTTATTTTGAATTTGGATTTTTTACTTGAAATTTTGGAATAAATAACTGTCTATACAGAGTGCGGCATTCCAGGGTTTCTTTTTCTCCCATGTATCAGTGCAGAGCCAGCACCTGTGTGAGTGACCGGGCGGAAGCAGCTATTTGGTGAATTCTTAAGCTTTTGAGCGGTACGTTTTTCCTTTCCTTTGTGCTGTAAAAACAGCAAGATCCTGGGAACGGAATACATCCATGGACGCCAATCCAGCTCCTCACACATAGCGATGTAGGCCCTCCAGGTACAGTGGTATATCTTCCTGGAGGAAGATTTCCGTGCCCTCAGCACGGTCGAGATGACCGAATCCGAGAGACCCCGATCTCTCAGCACCTGGCTTTCAATAGCCATGCCGTTAAAGCCAGCGACTGTAAAGCAGGATGAAGTATGGGACCTTGAGACAGAAGGTCCACCCGCATTGGCAGTCACCATGGAACGTCTGCCACTAGGCGCACAAGATCGGCGTACCAAGGATGCCAAGGCCAATCTGGAGCGATGAGGATTACCGGAATTCCCTCGGCCTCCACCCTGCAAAGCAATCGAGGAAGCAGCTTCAGTGGAGGATAGGCATAAATCAGCCGATACCGACCCCACGGGGCCACCAACGCTTCTGACGCGTCTGCCCAGGGATCCCTGGACCTGGCCACGAATCTCGACACCTTGCGATTGAGTCGAGAGGCCAGGAGATCCACATCCGGCGTGCCCCACCTCCGGAAAAGGAGTTGAAACACCTCCGGATGCAAGGACCATTCCCCCTGGTCCAACATCTGGCGACTCAGATAGTCCGCCTGCCAGTTGTCTACTCCTGGAACGTAAACGGCAGACAGAGCCGGCACGCTTCTTTCCGCCTACCTTAGGATATGAGTGACCTCGGACGCCGCAGCTGAGCTCCGAGTTCCCCTCTGATGGTTGACAAAAGCCACCGTCGTGGCGTTGTCCGATTGGATCCCGACCGAGCTTCCCTGCAGTCTCCTCGACCACGAGGAGAGGCACAGTCTGATTGCCCGGAGTTCCAGGACATTGATCGGCAGACAGGACTCTTCCGGAGATGAGAGCACTTGGGCTGACAGAACTCCCCAGACTCCGCCCCAGCCCGAAAGACTGGCGTCTGTTGTGATCACAGTCCACTGAACAGGAAAGAACGACTTACCCGACCGTATGGCCGGGGATCTCAGCCACCACGTCAGGGATGCCCTGACCTGGTGACTCACCTGGATCTGATGATCCAGTGATAATGGAGACTTGTTCCAGCAAGATAGGATCTCCTTTTGTAAGACTCAAGTGTGGAATTGGGCATACGGTGCCGCCTCGAAGGAAGCCACCATGAGTCCCAGGACCCTCATGAAAAAACAGAGTGAAGACCATTTGCGGGACGTCAGCACCCATACCGCAGATTGAAGAGTCTGTAACTTGTCTAAGGGTAGAAATACTCTCGCCTCTGAGGAGTCCAGGATCAATCCTAGGTACTCCAGATGCCTAGTCGGACCAGGACCGACTTCTGAATGTTCATCAGCCAGATGAATTCCCGGAGAGCCTGACTAGCTTTCACCACATTTTCCTCTAATTCTGAGCCAGACTCTGCTCTCAGAAGAAGACCGTCTAGATAGCCCACGATAGCAATGCCTCGCTTTCTCAGCAAAGCTAGAAATCGGGGCAAGCACCTTGGTGAAAACCCGCGAAGGGAAGAGCCACAATCTGATAGTGGTCTTTGCCTATCGTGAAGCGCAGAATCTTCTGGTGACCCGCGCAGATTGGGACATGCAAGTAGGCGTCCTTGATGTCCAAGGATGCCAGAAAATCCCCCGGGTGGAGCGCAGCAATCACTGAGCGAATGGATTCCATGCAGAATTTCCGAACCTTCGCAAAGGCATTTAGGGCCTTGAGATCCAGAATTGGATGGACCCCGTCCTTCTTTGGGACCACAAACAGATTCGATAAAATCCCTGGAACCTCTCCTTTGACGGCACTCCACACCTCAGCAAGTCCTGCACTGCCCTAAACAGGGCAGCCCGACGCGCTGGAAGGAGAGAGAGATTTGAGGGAAAGAATCTGTCTGGTGGCCAGGAAAGGAACTCTATCCTGTACCCCGAGGTAACCACCTCGCATACCCACTGGTCGGAGATTCGGGAGGTCCACGATCCGCGAACCTGCAAAGTCGTCCCCCCACCAAAGAGTCGGGGGGGGGAGCAAGACTTCATGCGGTGGAGGGCTTGTTTGCCGGCTTGGTTGGCTTACGCACCCGGGGACGCTTCTGTCCCCCAGTCGCAACCTTGTCAGTCCGGGAGAATTGTTCCCCGGGATTTGACTGACGAAAAAACCTCTTCTGAGTGGGAAAGGAAGGACCCGGCTGACGGCGCGGCTCCTTCGCCTTAGGAGGCTGAGGAAGAAGGGTGCTCTTACCCCCCGTGACATTTTTAAATAATGTCATCCAGGGAAGCACCAAATAGCCTTCCGCCCTTGAAAGGCAAATCCGTTAGGAGCTTCTTAGAGGCCAGGTCAGCTGACCAGCATTTCAACCAGATTTAGGCAACGCAAAACCACCGCAGACACTGAGGCCCTAGATATTAGGGAGGCAACGTCCATAGTGGCATCGCACACATACTGTCAGGAACCATGAATCAGACTGAGACAGAAGTGCAGTTAAATAACACTTGTTTTATAATAAAAATAAAAAGGCAAACAGAGTAGCGTAGTCAAAACATAGCCAGGGGTCAATAACCGGATCGGGTAGTCAGCCAAGCCAAAGTCCAAGACCCAGGGATAAAGGTAGAAGTTTAGCAAGCAGGATCTGTAGCCAGAGGGAACGTAGTAAAGCAGGTCTTCAACTGGAACACAGGAGAAAGTCTGTAGTGATAACACAGGCGAAGAGCAAATGAACTGGAGGTCCTTAAGTAGGCAGCTGACGAGCGGATCCTCAACAGGTGAATCACTGGAGAGATGGAAACTGGCAATTAGCCGACAGCTGAGCTGCCAGCACAGAGAAGGAAGGGCTGAGCCCAGCCCTGACAGTACCCCCTCCCCCTCGGAGGACCACCGGGCTTGAGGGGAAAACGTCTATGGAAATCACGGAGGAGGACAGGGGCGTGTACGTTCGAGGGTGGGACCTAAGAGTGTTCTTCCGGACCGTAGCCCCTCCAATGCACCAGGTACTGTATGCGCCTACGGGAGTCAACAATGGACTGTACTTCATACTCCTCATGGTTCTCAACCTGTATAGGGTGAGGACGTGGCACTGAGGTGGTAAAACGGTTGCAGACCAAAGGTTTCAATAAGGAGACATGAAACACATTAGATATGCGCATACTGGAAGGAAGGTCCAACGCGTAAGCCACGTGATTTATCCTGTGAAGAATACGGAAAGCCCCAAAAAACCGAGGTGCGAACTTCAGGGAAGGAACACGAAGTCGCAGGTTGCGAAGTGACAGCCAGACCCTGTCCCCGACCTGGTAGGAAGGCGCAGGCAGGCGTCTGCGGTCAGCATGGAGTCTGTACCTCTCGTTAGCCTGTCGCAAAGCCTCCTGGACTTGTACCCAAGTGGAGCGATGACCACGGAGATGTTCCTCTAATGCAGAAATACTCTGTGGAACAAACGAGTCAGGCAACATGGAAGGTTGGAAACCATAATTCTCCAAAAACGGGGACAACCGGGAAGCAGAATTCAGAGCACTATTGTGAGCAAACTCCGCCCATGGTAAAAGGTCTGACCAGTTGTTGTGATGGTCAGAAATATAGCAACGCAGGAATTGCTCAAAAGACTGATTGGCTTGTTCTGCTGCCCCATTAGACTTAGGGTGATACGCAGAGGAGAAAGCAAGCTGACTTTCCAACTGTGCACAAAAGGCTCGCCAGCCAGAACCGGGACACAAACTGACTTCCCCTGTCTGAGACAATGGCCATGTAAGCGAAAGATCTCCCGAGCAAAAATGGAAGCCAGTTCCTTAGACATAGGGAACTTCTTAAGTGGAGTACAGTGAGACATTTTCGAGAACCGGTCTACCACCATAAGAATAACTGTGTTGCCCTGACAGGTGGGTCCGGGGCCTCTTACCATAGGGTATGGGTTGTAGGAGGCCCACTGGAAGGTGTCGTGGAGTCTTACTCTGAGCACACAGGGAATAGGCAGCTACGAAGGTGGCTACATCGGCAAGTAGCGTAGACTAGGCCACCAGAATTGTTGGGAAATGGCCCAAAAGAGTTGATTCTTCCCAGGGTGGCCAGCAGCCTTGGGAGGATGGTAAGTCTGGAGCACGGCAGTACAGAGACTCTCGGGAACAAAGCAGCGGTCACAAGGTTTCTCAGGAGGAGCATCGACCTGAGCAGCCAGAATTCTGTCACCCAAAGGAGAAGTAAGACTGGTGCGAACCGTAGCCAGAATACGATCAGGAGGAATCACAGGAATTGGAACCGACTCCATCTTGGAAGTGGAGGAAAATTGTCGTGACAAGGCATCAGCCCTTACATTCTTAGTACCGGGTAAGAATGAGACAATGTAATTGAAACTCGACAGGAAAAGAGACCATCGTGCCCTTCTGGGAGAGAGGTGCTTAGCCTCAGACAAGAATGTGAGATTCTTATGGTCAGTAAGAATGAGAACCGGCACAGTGGTACCTTCGAGGAGATGTCTCAATTCTTTCAGGGCTAAAATGATCGCCAAATGCTCCCTGTCACCAATCTCGTAATTATTATTATTATTATTATTATTATACAGGATTTATATAGCGCCAACAGTTTGCGCAGCGCTTTACAACATCAGGGAAGACAGTACAATCACAATACAATTCAATACAGAGGGATCAGAGGGCCCTGCTCGATAGAGCTTACAGTCTAGAAGGGAGGGTCACGTGAAACAAAGGGTATTGGCTGTGGGGGATGATCAGGTGGACAGAATGGAAATATAGTTATTAGGTGTGGGTGGGATAGGCTTCTCTGAAGGGGAGGGTTTTTAGGGATCCTCTAAAAGCTAATAGAGAAGGAGATAGACGGACCGATTGGGGTAAGGAGTTCCATAGGCTTGGGGAGACTCTGGAAAAGTCCTGGAGTCGAGCATGGGAGGAGGTGATGAGCGAGCTAGAGAGCAGGAGGTCTTGAGAAGAACGAAGAGAACGATTAGGTTGGTATTTAGAGACTAGGTCAGTGATGTAGCTGGGGGCAGTGTTGTGGATGGCTTTGTAGGTGGTCGTTAGTATTTTGAATTTAATTTGTTGGGTGAGTGGAAGCCAGTGGAGGGATTGACAGAGAGGGGAAGGAGACACAGAGCGGTTGGTAAGGTGGATGAGTCTGGCAGCAGCATTCATGATGGACTAAAGGGGGGTTAA
This sequence comes from Rana muscosa, assembly GCA_029206835.1. Classification (NCBI taxonomy): domain Eukaryota; kingdom Metazoa; phylum Chordata; class Amphibia; order Anura; family Ranidae; genus Rana; species Rana muscosa. The sequence continues at coordinate 96,148,933 of CM055128.1, forward strand.
AGTTTTCTGCGGTAAGCCAATGAGGAGGGAGTTGCAGTAATCGAGGCGAGAAATGACCAGGGAGTGGATAAGGAGCTTTGTTGTGTCTTTGGTTAAAAAGGGGCGTATTTTGGAGATGTTGCGGAGGTTGATGCGGCAAGATTTGGACAGTGATTGGATGTGAGGATTAAAAGGAGAGTTCAGAGTCTAGAACTACTCCTAGGACCTTGGCGTGTGGGGATGGGCTGATAGTTGTGCCATCAATTTTAACAGAGAGATCGGGGGAGGAGGCACGAGGGGGAGGAAAAATGACCAGTTCAGTTTTGGATAGATTAAGTTTGAGGAAGTGGTGTGACATCCAAACTGATATATCTGATAGTAAATTAGAGATACGTGAGGCGAATGAAGAAGTGAGTTGAGGGGCAGAGAAATAGATTTGAGTGTCGTCAGCGTAGAGGTGGTATTAGAAGCCGTGGGAGGCTATCAGCTGACCCAGGGAGGAGGTGTAGATTGAAAATAGGAGAGGTCCAAGAACAGAACCTTGGGGGACCCCAATTGAGAAAGGAAGGGGAGAGGAGGAAGTAGAGTTGTAAGTAACGCTAAAGGTGCGGTTGGATAAGTAGGTAGAGAACCAGTGAAGAGTACAGTCGCGGAGACCAAAGGCATGGAGTTTTTTGAGGAGGAGGGGGTGGTCAACCGTATCGAAGGCAGCGGAGAGGTCCAGGAGTAGGAGTACGGAATAGTGTCCCTTAGTTTTGGCCGTTACTATATCATTTGTTAGTTTTAGGAGGGCAGTTTCTGTGGAATGTTGAGGACGAAATCCAGACTGAAGGGGATCAAGAAGGTTATTATCAGCAAGGTGGACGCTCAATCGGTTGTAAACTAGACGTTCAAGGAGTTTGGATAAAAAGGGAAGCAAGGAGATAGGGTGCAGGTTGTCAAGATTGGATGGGTCCAGAGAGGGCTTTTTAAGTATGGGGCTGACTAGTGCATGTTTCAAAGAGTTAGGGAAGATGCCAGAAGAGAGGGAGAGATTGAAGATGTGGGTTATAGAGCGTAGAATAGAGCCAGAGGGTGAACGTAGCATTTGCGAGGGAACAGGATCCAGAGCGCTGGTGGTAAGATGGACATTAGCAAGTAATTTAGCAACTTCGTCTATAGTGGTGGGATTGAAAGAGGGAAGTAAAGATTGTACCTGTGGGCATGAGGTGTATAGCATAGGGGGCATCTGAACCGTACAGATTTCCTCGCGAATTCTAGCAATCTTCTGTTTGAAGTGATTGGCAATCTCCTGGGCAGTGAGTGAGTTAGTGGGCGGAGGCAGTGGGGGACGAAGGAGCGAGTTGAAGGTAGAGAAGAGTAGACGGGGACGGGATGATAAGTTTTTAATGAGGGTGATGAAATAGGTCTGCTTGGCAGTGAGGAGGCTGGAATTGTATATTTGGAGGGCAGATTTATACTGGCCGAAATCTTTCTGGGACTTAGTCTTACGCCATAGGCGCTCGAGAGCACGGCTGTGCTTTTTCAGACTTCTAGTATCATCTGTTTGCCAGGGTTGTAGGGGGCGGGGCCTTATTCTGCGTGTAGTGAGGGGGGCCAGTCTGTCCAGTGATGCCAGAAGTGTAGTGTTGTAGACAGAAGTGGCTAGGTGGGTGCAGGACAGGGGCGCGATTTTGTCATAGAGGTGGTCAGTTGCAGAGCATAGAAGAGAAGGGTTGATATTGTGAAGGTTTCTACGAGTAACCGTTAGGCGTTTGGGGGGAGAGGAGGCAGAGGAGAGGGAGAGAGTGAAATTAATAAGGTGGTGATCAGAGAGAGGGTAAGGATAGTTGGAGAGGTTGCATGGAGTGCATAGGTGGGAAAAGACAAGGTCAAGGGTGTTGCCTTCAGAGTGAGTAGGTGCATGTATCCATTGCTTCAGATCAAAGGAGGAGGTTAGACTGAGAAGTTTGGAAGTTGCAGGAGAGTTATTAATAGGGATGTTGAAGTCCCCAAGAATGATTGTGGGGATTTCAGAAGAGAGAAAGTAGGGTAACCAGGCGGAGAAGTCATCAAGAAAGGAAGATAGTGGACCGGGGGGCCGGTAGATCACAGCTATTCTTAGGGAAACTGGGGAGAAGAGACGAATGCAATGTGCCTCAAATGTGGAGAGTGACAGAGAGGGAGGTGGGTGAAGTACCTGAAAGGTGCTATGTGGGGCTAAAAGGATTCCAACACCCCCACCTTTGCGTCCACTGGACCTGGGGGAGTGAGTCCAGAGAAGACCGCTATGGGATAGAGCAGCAGAAGACGCAGTGTCGGATTCGTGAAGCCAGGTTTCGGTGACGGCGAGTAGATTAAATGAGTTAGCGATAAAGAGATCGTGGAGGGAGGTGAGTTTATTACAGACAGAGCGAGCGTTCCAAAGGGCGCACGAGAGAGGGAGTCTGGTCTTGGGAAGGAGAGGAATGAACTAGATTGTGTGCATTGCGGCTGAAGCCAGAGGATGTAGGGTAATGGGTACGTTGAGCACAGTTAGATGAAGGAGGCCCAGGGTTTGGGGATACATCACCAGAGGCTAGGAGAAGCAGAAGGGTGAGGGAGGTGATGTGGGAATGTGATTTATGTGGGGGGACATGCCTCAGTGGTTTGGAATATTGGGGGTGTGAATATACAATTAGCCAGATTTGGTGAGTGCAGTAATAGGGAGAGGACAGAAGTGAGGATGATATGTATAAGGTGTGGGGTGGAGAAGGGGGGTGTAGGAAGGACAGTTTAAGGATAGAAGACACAGCTGTCAGAAGGAGTGGTAGACAGTCCATTTTTAAAGGGGAAGGAAAAGCTGAATTTTTTTTAAATTTACCTGTTTTGCAATTTCTAAGGTGTTTTGTTTTCCCCCGCTTTGTGCATTCACTGAAGTGCAGAGTCAGAAGTGCGTCCACTTATCGAAAAAACCCACTTTGCGAAAGAACCCCTGTGGCTATTGAGCCCCCCTGCTATTGCTTCCCCCAGAAAGATGCTTATATTTATACTGATGGGGATAGGGGGTGGGTGCTTTTCAATTATCTAATCAGGAGGTAATAAAAGGTTTGCTTGTCAACAGGCCAAAATTCTTACTACAGAGACAGATTGGAAAGAGGGCACTAAAAGACACTGGGCCATAATTTTTTGGGTAAGACAAGGCAGATAAAGCATTGAAATGTGGACAGGTCTATAGAGGGCTAAGCAAACACAACATACCATATCAAATTTAAACTAGGCAAAACACTTTCCAGTTTCAATTCAGGGTGGATTGCTCACAGCAGAAACATACCATATCAAATTTAAACTAGGCAAAACACTTTCCAGTTTCAATTCAGGGTGGATTGCTCACAGCAGAAACATACCATATCAAATTTAAACTAGGAAAAACACTTTCCAGTTTCAATTCAGGGTGGATTGTTCACAGCAGAAACATACCTGCAAAGAGACAAAGAATATATCTTCAGATAAGTGCAGAGTCAAAAGTGCGTCCACTTATCGAAAAAACCCACTTTGCGAAAGAACCCCTGTGGCTATTGAGCCCCCCTGCTGTAATTGCACTCCGCAGGTGACAATCTCTTGGAAAAGTAGCCACACGGATGCATAGCGCTGTCAGAGCTAGGACGTTGAGACAGAAGGGCGCCAACTCCAGTCTCAGAAGCATCGACTTCAAGGATAAACGGCAACGTGGGATCAGGATGTGCCAACACAGGAGCAGATAACAAAGGTAGTCTTAAGACTCTCAAAAGCCTTAATGGACTCTGGAGACCAACTACGGTATGTGGGTTACTGTCCTTTCTGGTCATATCAGTCAGGGGCTTGACCAGAGACGAGAAGTTACGAATAAACTTCTGATAATAGTTGGCAAAGCCAAGAAAGCGCTTCAGAGGACGTAAACCCACGGGTCGAGGCCACTGTAGCACTGCAGAAAGTTTCTCTGGGTCCATCAAAAAGCCAGCATTGGAAATTACATAACCCAGGAATTTAACCTGTTCACAATGGAATTCGCACTTCTCCAGTTTACAATAGGGATTGTTCTCTCTTCATTTCTGAAGCCCTCGACAGACATCTGTGTGGAGGCTCTCCAGGGACTTGGAAAATATGAGGATATCGTCGAGATAAACCACCACACATAACTGCAACAAGTCTCAGAGGACATCGTTAATAAACTCCTGGAAAACTGCTGGAGCGTTACAGAGGCCAAAAGGCATTACAAGGTACTCATAATGACCTGTTCTGGTATTAAACGCAGTTTTCCACTCCCACTTCCACTAATCCTGATGAGATTGTATGCCCCTCTCAAATCGAGCTTCGTAAAGACCGTTGCTCCCTTGAGGCAGTCAAATAACTCCGTAATCAATGGAATCGGATAGGCATTCTTAATGGTGAAATGATTGAGACCCCTATAATCGATACAAGGTCTCAGTTCACCACTCTTCTTCTTCACGAAAAAGAAACCAGCACCAGCAGGAGACGAGGATTTGCGGATGAAACCTCGAGAAAGTGCGTCTGCAACATACTCCTCCATAGCCTTATCTTCCAAGACCGACAAAGGGTAAACCCGGCCACGAGGGGGTATGGCACCAGGTTGAAGTTCAATTGCGCAATCATACGACCGGTGTGGAGGCAATGGACCTTTATCAAAGACATCGCTAAAATCGTGGTACTCCTCCAGCAGGGAGGAGAGTGAGGAGGTGCACAGGACCTTGGCTACCTTCTGGAAGCATCTCTCACTGCACTGTGGCGACCAGGACAGAACCTCAGCACAGAGCCAATCAAAAGACGGGTTGTGCCTCTGTAACCAAGGATAACCAATAACCAGCGGAAACTTAGGTGAGGAAATAACTTGGAATTGGATTATCTCATGGTGAAGAGCCCCTATAGCCATGGACAACGGAACAGTCCATGAGTCACATGGGCAGGCTGTAGAGGTCTCCCGTCAAGAGCCTCAATGGCAAGTGGAGTGTCACGCAGCTGCAGCGGAATCGAGTGCTTAGACACAAAGGCAGCATCAATGAACAGGCCTGCAGCCCCGGAGTCAAATAGAGCCTGTATCTCGATGGACGACTCAGCCCAAGACAGGGTAACCGAAACTAGGGTCTTATCCTTCTGGGCAACTGGAGACAAAACAACGCCACCTAAGGTCTGTCCATGACAGGACCTCAAGGTTCGGGCGTTCCCAGGACGGGTAGGACAAGACTTCAAAAAGTGACCGGCCTGGCCACAATAAAGGCACAATTTCTCCCTCCTCCTAAGGGCTCTCTCATCCGCAGAGAGACGCGTGAAGCCCAAGTGCATGGGTTCATCTTCACAGACCGACTCAGTACCAGGAGGCATGGGAGGCAAGGGTGGGACTGCAAAGCTCGGAGACAAACCTACAGGAGGCTTCCACAAGCGCTCCTTAACAGAGGATCTTTCTCTGAGTCTGGACTCAATGAGGATGGCAAACGTGACCAACTTCTCCAGCTCAGTGGGTATATCTCGGGCTGCTATCTCATCCTTGATGTTATCCGAGAGACCATGAGAAAAAGCAGCCACTAGGGCCTCATTGTTCCAAGCAACCTCTGCTGCCAGAGTACGGAATTCAATGGCATAATCGGCAACCATCCTCGTACTCTGTTTGATGGACATGAGGCACTTGGCAGCAGAATCGGAGCGTGCGGGAACGTCAAATACCCTTTTGAAGGAAGCCACAAATTCTGGGTAACTCAGGACCACAGGTTTCTGCGTCTCCCATAGAGGGTTTGCCCAGGCCAAGGCTCTCTCAGAAAGCAAAAGATATCACGAAACCTACTTTGCTTCTGTCCGTGGGAAACGCCTGGGGCAGCATCTCAAAATATATTTCAACCTGCCTGATAAAACCTCTGCATTGGATTTGATCGCCCCCAAATCGCTTGGGAAGCGGGGCGGAACCAGACATACCTCTAGAGGTAATACTCGAGGCGGGTGCCTGCACAGAGACTACCGGTGCGGCCGCAGTGGGAGACTCTAGACGAGCCGTGCGACTCAGGAGCGTCTGTATCGCCGTGGCAAACTGATCCACGCGGTGATCCAGGTCATCCAATCTGGAAAAAATATTATCAACAAGTGGATTGGCTGCATCTTCTGAAGTCATGGCCTTCGCCTACTGTCAGGAACCATGAATCAGACTGAGACAGAAGTGCAGTTAAATAACACTTGTTTAATAATAAAAATAAAAAGGCAAACAGAGTAGCGTAGTCAAAACATAGCCAGGGGTAAATAACCGGATCGGATAGTCAGCCAAGCCAAAGTCCGAGACCCAGGGATAAAGGTAGAAGTTCAGCAAGTAGGATCTGTAGCCAGAGGGAACGTAGTAAAGCAGGTATTCAACTGGAACACAGGAGAAAGTCTGTAGTGATGATAACACAGACGAAGGCGAAGAGCAAATTAACTGGAAGTCCTTAAGTAGGCAGCTGACGAGCGGATCCTCAACAGGTGAACCACTGGAGAGATGGAAACTGGCAATTAGCTGACAGCTGAGCTGTCAGCACAGAGAAGGAAGGGCTGAGCCCAGCCCTGACACATACACCAGGCCCTGTACCATTTGGTCTGCCAGTGTAATGCATTCCGGAGGAAGATTATGCTCCTGCACATACTGGTGCATAAGCTTCGCCCATTCCGTGAGTGTCTGAGTCACCAGGGTCACCACTACAAGAGGACGCAGTGCAGATCCCAGCATGGTGAACATGGCTCTGCTCACCATTTCTGACTTCCTACCTGTAGGGTCATTAAAAGCAGGGGTCCCCTCAACCGGGAGAGTTGTGGCTTTATTCAACCGGGCGACCAGGGGGGTCCCACCACCGGAGGAGAGGCCCATTTTTTAATCAGGCTGTCCTCAAAGGGGTACCTAACCGCCAGACGCTGCGAGATCGCAAAGGTCTTCTGTTGCTTGTCCCAAACCTGGTCTATGAATCTGTCAAAAAAAGGTGTATAGGGAAAAACCTTTTTAGAAGGCTCAGCTTGAAAAGAACCAAAGGAGACTGACTCCACCACAGGTTCCTCAGCCGCAGCAACCAGCTTGAGAGTGTCCCTCACAGCATCAATTAGTTCACTAACAAGTGTCCTGTCACGTGCTGACCCAGATGAGGAGTCTTCCTCACAAGGAATGTCCTGGTCAAAAATATCAAAATATTCAGAGCTAGGGTCCTGTGCCGCAGCAATGCTCATATCTGAATCAGAGTACTCCCCTGGAGATGGTGGGGGAGAGGGTGCTTTACAGCCCCCTTGCGCTCGCACGCCGCTTCCATCCTGGCAACAAAGGATTCCAGGACTGCCGACAACTGGTCCATAGGGACCGCAGGTGCAGCAGCACTGCCAGTTGCTTCTGTCATGAAAGGGGAAGCAGGTGACACTGACTCCATGATACCACCACCCTCTGAGACTTTGTCCATATGAGAGATAAAGTCCACCCTCTGGCTGCACTGACTGTGGGGGGTTACCCAGGGGACCCACCAACCCGGCCAGGACCGCTCGGTTCCGCTGCCTGTGTCTGCCCTCAGCGAGTGAACAGTGAGGAGACTGTGAGGAGACTGAGGAGAATCGCGCCGTTCCAGTCAGCTATAGAGGCCAAACCAGCACAAAAGAGTGCCCGGCTACAAGAAAATGGCCGCCGCAGTTACAATTGCACCACAGGGCGGCTACGGCAAGATGGCCGCCAATGCGGTTTTCATTACAAAGAAAAACACAGGAAAAACATGGCGCCAAACAGCATGCAAGGCCCAAGCTGACACAGCTAAACCCCCACACCTCAATGCAGACCCCTGTGGACCCCCACCGGGACAGAGAGACCCCCAGGCTCCCCCAGTCAGCGCACCGCCATAGTGTAGGTGACAGAGAGTAGCAAAAAAGGGGGAGACAGGGAAAACCCCCTACCATAGGAACACACAGCATGTACTCACCTGCTGAGGCAGGGAAACAGTACTTACCCATCCAGCTAGAACCCACTGGTGTGTTCCTGACAGGCCTAACACAGTGCAGTACTGAGTAGCTGTCGGCCAGTCCACCGCGAAAGATACAGCAAAACTGTTCAATCTTATGTGGACCCTGGAGAAAAAAGCTCACCGGCCACCCCCAGAGCCATGGGGCATGTCATGAACTGATCTCACGCAGAGCGAGGATCAGCGCGCTCGATGGTCGGACTGGGAAGACAACGAGTATAGCGAACTACCCAACCTGTTGCCCAGCCGACAGTTGATAGAAGAATCACAAAAATAAAATAATAAAAGTTCAAAAAAGAACAAAACATTTCTTCAAGAGACTGGCTCTGAAGAGAGCCACGTCCTCTCCTCTCCTAGGGAGAAAAAAACTGAGGCTGCTGGCTGCAGGTAGGAGGGTTATGTCCGGAGGGACCGCCCCCTGGGCGGGGCTGTTCAGCTCTGGTAAGGGACTGTATGTTAAAACATCTAACATTCTGCCTAGTCTTCTCCTATGAGCAGGAACATAACCCACTTTGTCAAGATTGAAGATGCTGTGTCAGTCCATGGACGGTAAGAGAAACGTATTTTAGATATGATTTTTTTTAAACTCATAAATATTTTTTACACAAAAGGAGCTGGTATAAATAAGATGAACGCTTGTCTCAGTCCCAAATTATACATACATAATCACAGTTCATTGTCCACAGGAATTTTATGAGTCACACCCCAAAAGGTATAAAATATACAAAATTAATTTATTATTCAAAAATAGAAATATTACATACATTTAAAAACATTTTCATATATAGTGACCAACAATAGGTACATAGGTGAACATCATTGGGACAATTAAAGTTGAAAACCTTTCATCACAAATTAATGATCTGTGACGATTTTCTCTCTACGCGTTTCAAGTGATAAAACTCGCTTCCTCAGGAGAGGCACATATGAAGCACAGATGAATATCTGGAGATAGAAAGAGTTGAAAAAAAAAGAGGGAAAAAAAGAAGAAAAAAAAGGGGGGGGGGGCATCCAGCCACACAATCCAGACTTACGTTTATAAGATAATTGCAGGAGACCTCCACATGTGTACAATACTTTTTAGTATTTATGATAAAACTTTTTTTTTTTTTGTAAACTAGTGGCACCTCTAAAGTCTCCTCGTTAGTGATTCTCTCTCACTTGTCGTATTTACAGTATATGGGATGTGGTGTCTTTATATGATGATCATTCATAAGAATATTCTGCTCATGAACTTCAAAACAACCTATTAAACTGTATATAAAAATAGTATTTTATATAAAATATTGAAATTACATATACATACCTATCGGAAAACGTCAATAATGACAAACACAACAGAGGCAACATTTCACCTACTGAAATCCCTCCTACTAAAATGTAGTTTTGCTCTAATATTTAAATGTGTTTGAATGCAGATTTCACTAAAGTAATTTCCATTTTACACATACAACTATGAAAGCTCATCTTCCTGTATAATTATGTGGAAAATTTGTTTGTGCTACTTCAATTATTCCAGCTGCAAGCACAACCAGTGTGTGTAAGTGATCAAATGTGTATAAAAATAAGTGTTGCGCTATAAACATGAGAAAACAATAAATATACATAAATAAATTTAACCCACTATATATAGCATTAGGCTATCACAACCGTGTAAGTGATTCCAAATGTAATGTGAATAAGCACAAATGATTACACAGTTTAGAAACAAAGTCCATAAAATAGCAGTCCCACTGTGCAAAACAACTAAACTGTCTACATAATTAAACTAAAGTGATAACACAATCTTCCGTGAAATACCATCACCAAGAGACCCTCAAGGGTGTATACTCACCCCACTGACGGGCCCTAATAATGGGGCAGCAAAAGCCCTGTATTGCCTGAGATGTTGAATCAATGGCTGCAGGTGAATGCCTTATTGGATTTAATATTCAGCTTAACATCAAATAGAGCTCCATTCAAAAAAAAGAAAGACAATCTTGTGGTGCAGACCATAATAAAAACAGTTATTAATTTAAAAACCTGTATGCACTAGACATGTGCGCCGTTGATAAATTAGTTTCGTATTAGACGAAAATTCGTATTTCGTAATTCGTGTCCGAAATTCAATTTGGATTAGTTTTGTACGAAATACGAATTTTCGTTAGATTCGTAAACTTTTCGTAACAATTACGAACATTCGTTATGATGAATTTAAAAAGCAAAAAATACCTTTCTCAATATGGCAGTTGTCGACTCATTATGCTTATTATGAGGGGCTCCCACCATCCCTGTGCTGTGCTGACTTCCTCCTGGGGCTGTACCCCTGCTGTGTTAATTATGAGGGGCTCCCATCATCCCTGTGCTGTGCTGAATTCCTGGGTTTTTAACTTCATCATAACAAATAATCGTAATTATTATGACAATAATAAAACAATATTAACGAACATTCTTATTTTGTCCAATTCTGAATCTCCCATCGACTACCAGTACCAGTCTGAGCAGTCTCCCACCCCGAAACGAAATTCGTCAACGAAATTTCGTATTTCGTATAAAATTCGTAAGAATAGAAATTCGGATTTCGGATGCTTCCGAATGTACGAATTTTTGGAAATTCGTCCAAATTTTCAATTCGTATGAAATGAATCGCACATGTCTAGTATGCACTCACATGGATAAAAAACAAACAGAGGCTCATCAGAAAGTACTTAGCCGCCACCTCCTCTCTGGTGTCCGTCACTCAAGCTGCACCAGAGAAAAGGGATGACATAAGCTGGTAATACATTAAATCTCACACTCCCTCTCCTCTCTCGTAGCTCCATCCTACATGTTTTGGTACATCGACGTCATCAGGTTGACGTCAAGAAAAAATGTAAAGCACATGTATAGTGCACCAGAAGGAAGTAAGAAGCAGAGCCTGCAAATGGAATGAGCAAATATAGCTGTTGCTATGTAAATGTCTATTGCAAACTTTATCCGTTTAAAAGATTAAAATGCATACAATTTTTTACATGAACATTTTTACAGTAAAGCAGTAATCCGAAAGCAAACTTTTATTATATTGCAGCTCACCAATTCTTAGATGTGATGGCAGCATTAGATTTTTGTTTTATTTTTACCTGGCAATCCAGCCCGTTTGTCACCATCAGGGGTCAGGCTCGAAGACCAATTGCTATAGAAGTTGCAGGACTACCACTGACCAGCAGGATAGGTACACAGGCAATCACCCTGGCAGATGACACAGGCTCACCTGAGGTGCGGAATCTAAGTAATAACTGGTGTTCACCAAAGCTCCTAAAGGTGGAGATGGATTTTTCTGCATGTTAGTACCAGGTCGCGGTCCTCAGGATCACCCCACCAGGAGCAGGTAAGGATCAAACAGAAGCCTGGTCCGTAAACAAGCCAAAAGGTCAGTAACGAGTAGGGATGAGCTCGGTGTTCAAGTCGAACGCATGTTCGACTCGAACATCGGCTGTTCGGCGAAACCAGAACTTTGTGGGCCGTTCGCGCCAAATTCGTGTGACGCGAGCAGCCCACAATGCACTGCGCCATCGCAGTGCATTGCCGGCGCTGTGATTGGCCAAGCATGCACTGTGACCCCGCGTGCTTGGCCAATCACAGCGCCGGCAGCGAGGAGAGCCATAATTGGCCACAGGCAGGATGCCTGTGGCCAATTATAGCTCAGGGGGGTTTAGTACATGCCCCACACTATATAAGCCCGCCAACGCGGCGGCCTTGTGTAGTGTGTTGGCGTGCAGGGAGAGAGAAGGATAGGCAGGGACAGTGTCAGTGATATTCTTTGCTAAACCTTGTGCATTTACAGTGTGTTGGCGTGCAGGGAGAGAGAAGGATAGGCAGGGACAGTGTCAGTATTATTCTTTGCTAAACCCTGTGCATTTACAGTGTATTGGCGTGCAGGGAGAGAGAAGGATAGGCAGGGACAGTGTCAGTGTTATTCTTTGCTAAACCTTGTGCAGTTACTGTACAGTGTGTTGGCGTGCAGGGAGAGAGCAGGATAGGCAGGGACAGTGTAAGTGTTATTCTTTGCTAAACCTCCTGCACAGTATAAACCTGAAGCTACCCCTTATTGCTTGTGGTGTTGTTCTGTTGTGTAACACAGACAGGCATTTGCAAGCAGTTACAGTGGGTGTAGGTGCCTCCTGCACAGTATACGCTACCCGTTATTGCTCGTGGTGTTGTTCTGTTGTGTAACACAGACAGGCATCTGCAAGCAGTTACAGTGGGTGTAGGTGCCTCCTGCACAGTATACGCTACCCCTTATTGCTCGTGGTGTTGTTCTGTTGTGTAACACAGACAGGCATCTGCAAGCAGTTACAGTGGGTGTAGGTGCCTCCTGCACAGTATACACCTGAAGCTACCCCGTATTGCTGGTGTTTTTCTGTTGTGTAACACAGACAGGCATCTGCAAGCAGTTACAGTGGGTGTAGGTGCCTCCTGCACAGTATACACCTGAAGCTACCCCTTATTGCTCGTGGTGTTGTTCTGTTGTGTAACACAGACAGCCATCTGCAAGCAGTTACAGTGGGTGTAGGTGCCTCCTGCACAGTATACGCTACCCCTTATTGCTCGTGGTGTTGTTCTGTTGTGTAACACAGACAGGCATCTGCAAGCAGTTACAGTGGGTGTAGGTGCCTCCTGCACAGTATACACCTGGAGCTACCCCTTATTGCTGGTTTTCCCATCTCCCTGCAGGCCATTAGAATGTCTGGAAGGCCAGCAAGGAGAGGCAGACAGTCACGAGCCAATAAAAGAGGGCAAGCAGGCTCTGTGTCTGGGGGCAACAGTGCTGGTCATGGACGCGGTGCATTGTCATCAGCACGTGGCCATGGGACACGCTTGTCCTTATTTTCGGCAGCTGGACGCGTTGAGCCGCATCATGCCGAAGACTTGGTAGAGTGGATGACCAAGCCCTCCTCATCCTCCTCATCCTCTCTCACCCAGGCTCAGGGTACTGGCAAAGAAGCTGCCAATGTGTCCTCTTCCCTCGTATCAATGTCATCATCAGTCACTCCTTCCCTAGACCCACCATGTCCTCCTGAGGAGTCCCCCGAACTGTTTGAGCACAGTGTTGGGTACATGCTCCAGGAGGATGCCCAGTGTTTTGAAGGGTCTGATGATGATACCCAGCTAGAGGAAGGCAGTAGCGTGAGCGCAGAGAGAGGGGATGCTCAAGAAGGACAGCAATCTGGCAGTCATGTTCCACCAGCTGCAGCATACTGCCAGGTTTGCTCCAGTGATCAAGAGGGAGGGGATGATGAGGTCACTGACTCCATGTGGGTGCCTGATAGGAGAGAGCAGGAGGAGAAGGATGAGGAGGAGGCACATCTCCAACGAGGCAGGATGCCATCCGGGGGCCAGCGTAAGGGCAGCACACCGACTGAATCACACCGCAGAGCTCCGCCTGTGCATGGCGCTGCCTCTGCGCGTTATTCCAAAAGTTCTTTGGTGTGGGCCTTTTTTGAGACGAGTGCATCAGATAAACAGAAGTTTTCCATTGCGCATGTGCGCGCCAATCGCGCACGCGCGCACAGTGACGCTGCCTTGGCGCCCAGTGGCCTTTAAAAGGGGCTTCCTCTGTCCAGACTCTTGCTGTCTGATCTGCAGTTATCCGGTGACCTGATCCTGAACTTGCACCTGCTGTTACTCTGACCCGGCTTCCTGACCTTGCTGCTATCTCCAGTCCTGACCTTTGGCTTCCAAGACCCAGTCCTGCTCATCTGTCTGCCTGATCCTCTGTTGCCTGATCCAGCCTGAACTTGACCCTCCACTGCCTGACGCTTCTGCCTGTATCTGATCCGCTGTGCATGACCTGGCTCGTCTGACGTTTCTCCTGCCTGCTGCTTGTATCCGTATCCACCGGCATCCTCGGCTACCTGCATCAGCTGATCTGCACCTTCCAGCCGCATCCCCAGCTACCTGCACCCGCTGGCCTGCATCACCTGACCTGCATCTTCAGCTGTCCATAGGTTCTCCTGGACTAGATGAGAAGACCGCTAACAGGCACTCATAACCCACTGTGCTCCTTCGGCCACTGTCCCAACTCCAGTGACCTGGGAACCAGGGCTGTACGAGAGGTCTCCCTCTGCACGTCAGGCTCACCTCCAAGGTACGTGTCACCTAACACCATTTGAGAAGGCCACGAGGATGGTGAGCAGTGACAGTGCATGCATCAGTGACACTGTACCTCTTGTCCACATGTTGGAGCATACGCTGCGTGGAATAATGGACAGGGCACTTGAGGAAGAACAGAGGCAGGAAGAGGAGGACTTCCTTGCCTCTCAAGGCCCCCTTTATCCAGACAGTGTTCCTTCTGTCCCACCCATCACACAGGAAGAGGAGGAGGAGGAGGATTGTGTCAGCATGGAGGTGGAGCCTGGCACTCAGCATCAGCAGCAGCAGTCTTTTAGGGATGATTTACAGTCCCAAGAAACCCGTGGACTTGTACGTGGCTGGGAGGAGGTGGCTGTGGATAATGTCATCCTTAGTGACCCAGAGGACTCCAGACCGAATGCCTCAGCTAACCTACGCTGCATGGCCTCCCTGATCCTGCAAAGCCTGCGGAAGGATCCTCGTATTCTTCGGATCAAGGAGAGGGACCATTACTGGCTGGCCACTCTCCTTGATCCACGGTAAAAGGGTAAGGTTGCGGACCTTATCTTGCCGTCGCAGAGGGAGCAGAGGATGAGACATCTCCGGGAGGCCTTGCAGAAAGGTCTGTGCAACGCGTTCCCAGAGACTGGGAGGTTACAAACTTCTGGTCCTGGACAATGAGTTGCTGAGGCTTCGGTCAGTCAGAGAAGGAGCGGTGGAGAAGGTGGCCGTCTGACCGATGGGTTCAGACAATTTTTTAGTCCGCAGCTCCAAGGTATGATCGGTTCCAGCAACCATCGCCAGCGTGTGATTTACATGGTCCAGGGATACCTAGGGGCAAGGTCAGACTTGGACACCTTTCCCACCAAAAATCCTCTGGCTTACTGGGTCTTGAGGATGGATCACTGGCCAGAGCTTGCACAGTATGCAATTGAGCTACTGGCCTGTCCTGCATCCAGCATTCTTTCGGAACGCACATTCAGTGCTGCTGGAGGCTTTGTTACCGATCACAGGGTGCGCCTGTCCACCAACTCGGTTGATTGACTGACATTCATAAAGATGAATCAGTCTTGGATCACCACCAGCTACCAAGCACCTGAAGCTGATGTAACCGAATATTTTTTTTTTAAATGTCACATCCCTTCAAGACTGCCTATGCTGATGCTGAGTGACTGTCCTGTTATGTTGACTGACTATCCTCTTCCTCCTCAATGATCCTGCTGATAGCTTGGAAGAACATTTTTGGTTCTGGGTGCCGCCACCAGTGGTTAAGGCCCAATTTTTCAGCCCCTGTTTAACAGGGGCATGTAATTACAATATTTGATGCAATGCTTTGCTGCAGGGCTCATTACTGCACTCCAACTAGAGTATCTGGGAGAGGTTGCAGTGTTGTAGCACCAGCACCAGTGCCTAAGGCCCAATTTTTCAGCCCCTGTTTAACAGGGGCGTGTATTTACAATTTTTTATGCAATGCTTTGCAGCAGGGCTCATTGCTGCGCTCCAAGTACAGTATCTGTGAGGGGTTGCCGTGTTGTGGCACCAGTGCCTAAGGCCCAATTTTTCTGCCCCTGTTTAACAGGGGCATGTAATTACAATTCTTGGTCTAATACTTTGCAACAGGGCTCATTTCTGCGCTCTAAGTACAGTATCTGTGAGGGGTTGCAGTGTTGTGGCACCAGCACTAGTGCCTAATGCCCAATTTTTCTGCCCCTGTTCAACAGGGGCATGTAATAACAATTCTTGATCTAATATTTCACAGCTGGGCCCATTCCTGCGCCTACCAAGAGTAACTGTGAGGACTTTTTTCCTACCACTGTTCAACAATGGCATGTAATTACAATTCCTGATATAATAGTTGACAGCAGGGCGTTCCAGTGCCCACCAAGAGTAACTGTGAGGGCTTACAGTGTTGTGGCAAAACCAACACCTAAGGGGCAAATTTCTGCAGAGTATCTACGGCAGGCCCCTACTTTCAAACTTCCAACTAACAAACGACTCCTACTTGCAAACGGAAGGAGACAACAGGAAGTGAGAGGAAATCTACCCCTAGGAAGGGAAATTCTCTCTTGTAAGAGTTAATATGGAAAAAAGGTGTCTCCTCTCTACTGATGCTTGATGGGGTAGCTATGCCATTTTTCTTAAAGATTTTCATCCATATTACCAGGACCAGACATTACATTAAAGCCGCAAGCAGTTTTAAATGTTTTTTTTCCTTTAGAAATGTCATTTTGTGCAGGGACAGTTCTAAACACGGGAAACACAGGCATACTTTAGACACCCCCCAGGTACGATATTTAAAGGAATATTTCACTTTTTTTTTCACTTTATGCATCATTAAAATCACTGCTCCCGAAAAAACTACTGTTTTTAAAACATCTTTTTGCATTGATACATGTCCCCTGGGGCAGGACCCGGGTCCCCAAACCCTTTTTAGGATAATAACATGCATATTAGCCGTTATAATTAGCACTTTACATTTCGAACGTTCGCGTCCATTGTATTTAATAGGGTTCTAAAGTTCGGGCAAACTTTAGGTCCGTTCACAGGTTCTGGTGCGAACCGAACCGGGGGGTGTTCGACTCATCCCTAGTAACGAGTAGTTGCAGGTTGGGATCAGGCAGAAGCGTAGTCGAGGAACAAGCCAAGGGTCGATAACGAGCAGTAGCAAATATGGACGGAAGCAGGGAAGACAGGAGCGAGATACAGGCTGGAAATAGCACAATATTCTGGCAAGGAGGAAGTGCAGAGACATGGCCTATATCAGGAAGTTCATGGGAGGAGCAAAGAGTTCAAGGTTCAGCTGAAATCAAGGAAAAAGGCAGGGTTTTCCAAAGGATCTGATAAGCCACTGTCCAGCATCTCAGATAGCTCAGTGTGAAGATTCATTGCCAGACACAGCGGAGGTCCCATGTTCAAGTCCAGGTCCTGACACAGTTAGTCTGTTGTATTTCAAAAGAACAAGTTTTCAGCAGAATGTATTAGTGACAAAGATGAAACAAACTATTTACCACTGACAGGGGTGCTTGCAATGATCAGCTTTTATTTATTTATGTAAAAATCCTTTAGCCAAAAGGAAAAAAAAATGTTTTCTGTAGCTGCTTATAAAGTGTGACAAAGACTGGGGGAATGTTGGGGTAGAGAAAAGCAAGTATTGCCACTAATATACAAGTACCGTATTTATCGGCGTATAACACACACTTTTTTCCCCTTAAAATCAAGGGGAAAATCGTGGGTGCGTGTTATACGCCGATCCCCTGCTGAAACGAGCGAGAGGAGCCGAGATACACAAAGCCGAAGTACACTCGGCTTTACTCGGCTCCTCTCGCAGTCCCGCCCACCTCCACTGACATACAGAAAGCCGAGTGTACTTTGGCTAGTCTCGGCTTTCTGTATGTCAGCGGCGCAATCAGTGGAGATGGGCGGGACTGCGAGAGGAGCCGAGTCTAGCAGCGGAGGTTGGCGCCAAATTCAAACATTGCAGAGACTGGCACTGGGCATGGCTGCAAAGGCACTGGGCTAGGCATGGCTGAAAAGGCACTGGGCAAGGCATGGCTGCAAAGGCACTGAGCAAGGCATGGCTGCAAAGGCACTGGGCAAGGCATGGCTTCAAAGGCACTGGGCAAGGCATGGCTTCAAAGGCACTGGGCAAGGCATGGCTGCAAAGGCACTGGGCAAGGCATGGCTGCAAAGGCACTGGGCAAGGCATGGCTGCAAAGGCACTGGGCAAGGCTGCAGATGGACACTGGGCAAGGCTGCAATGATGGACACTGGCAAGGCTGCAGATGGACACTGGGCAAAGCTGCAGATGGACACTGGGCAAGGCTGCAATGATGGACAAGGCTGCATTTAAATGTAAGTTTTTTTCCTTGAACTTCCCTCCTAAAAGTTTTTTTCCTTAAAATTCCCTCCTAAACTTGGGGTGCGTGTTATACGGTAAATACGGTAATCATATGGGAGTACCTGTAGTAGATCATACACCCAATGGGGTGTTTATTGCTGTAACCAATTGGCATAGACAAAGAGAAGGAGGGTAGCCTGTGGTTAGACAGGCTGAAAGGGGTTATTTTTGGCAACAAATTATGATCAAGACGGGAATAATCCAAAATTCATGTATTTATTCCAATATCAAAAGATTCAATATATTAAGAGATAAAAATGCAGTTTTGAAGAACCAGTGAAAAAGTGATATAAAAAAATTGGAAAATAATTGCCAAGGACATAAATGACAAACAGGACGCACAAATGACAAGACATAAAACAAGACACTAGTCCGGACGTGTGATCCAGCCGCGAGTTATGAGCAACCTAGTCAAATAAGAGCAATAATTTAACCCTCTAAGGGAAGGAATCTGTATAAATTAATAATGCAGTCAATTAAGATTCCCCTTTGTTAATCAAAATGGGTGCAACTTACAAGGGGCTGGACCAAGTATGGAGTGAGGGGAGGGGGCCGGAGTGGGGAAATATGGGAAGCATCGTTAATTGCCTAGATTAAGTTGAAACAACTTATGCGATCATGAGTAGTGTGTCGCATTGGCTGTCCCAACTAACATGGTGACCTGAAATAAGCAGAATGATTCCAGTAGTTGGTAGTGGTGTTAGTCCATCAAGATTGTGGTTGAATTACTAAGTTTGATTATAGAGTCACTGGCAGTGATATATTCAATCATCAATTGCTCATGATCAATTCAAATCAGAAAGGCATAGTCAGCTGTGGGCTGAAGATAAAAGCGACACTGGACTTCTATCAGTTGTCAAAGATGGTAAATTAATATGAGCATTCATACGTTACCGCTGGACTCCTCACTGTCACTCTCGGTGGTGTAGACTGTTAGTCAAGCTGCAGCCTGCTGTGTGCTGATCAGCATGGCTGGATATCGGAGAAAGAGTAGATAGGCTAGCCCGGGGCACCGCGGGTAGGTTGGAAAGTATCTAAGCGGTATTCTTAGTATAGCCCGTCCCAACAAGTAGGTTGGTGGAGGCGGCCGACCATCTCCTAGTCCAGCTGGCTCAAGTCCTGGCTCGATAGCCGCATCAGCTGACAACTTCCTCCGTTCGCTCCACTCACTCCAAACAGGACAACGTCACGTGACTGTGCAGGGTGATGATGTCAACGCATTTTGCCGTGCTCTGTGACGTAGCTTCGCCTCGGACGTTCACTATCACCGGCCACAGTACTTTGTTATGTACAAATCGGCAGGTGATGTGCACCAATGAGAAAGTGAAGTAATTTAAAAGAAGCCTGGTCTAATTTGGGAAGGAACAAATAGTCCATATAGCAACTCTCCGTGGTTCAATTTCTATTACTGGGCCATTTACATTGACAGTAAGAGAAATCATAATTCATTGAGACTATCTCTGTCATTATTTCGGCTCAGCAAAATATAGGACCCATCTTATGTTTTTACTGTATAACAACTGGGGAAGTAAAGGGTAGGAAAAAGACAAAAGGGCAGACATATGGATTACCTATAGTGCAACAAGCAGTACACAGAGGGAAAGGGTACAATAATCAGGAATAAATGATAGATCTTGATAAAGTGCCTTCTCTAGATAGTGTGTTTTGTGGCAAATTAAGTAATGGGAGGGAGGAAAGGAGGAGAAAAGAAGTGGACTAGACAAAATAAAGATAATAATACTAAGTACAGTTGGCCAATTAGCCCGAGTATCGAGATGCGCAGCATAGATATATTACATAAATTGCGTGGGATAAATTCTAAGTCTCCAAAAAGACCTGCAAGTTTAACTCGGTATTCAGGCCAATTGGCACAAGAGACTTCAAACGGTACACCCACCATTTCTCTTTTTGTAAAAGGATGCGGTCATAATCCCCTCTTCTTGTGGGTAGTTTTAAGACATAGATCCCCTTAACTGTGAGGCCCTTGGAGCTCCGTCCGTTGGCACTGTGCAAAGTGTTTTGCCAATGCTTACTGCTGACTTTTAATATTTGGACACTTACCTGTCCTGGAGTCCAGCGACGTCCGCAGCAGAGGACGAGCGATCGCTCGTCACTCTGCTGCCCCCTCCGCCATCCTCGCTGAGGGAACCAGGAAGTGAAGCCTTGCGGCTTCATGCCCGGTTCTGTACGGCGCATGCGCGAGTCGCGCTGCACTGTTCTGATTCGTCCTCCTGTGTTCTGGGAGCCGAGTGTCTCCCAGAACACTACGGGAAGTCTGGGGGAAGTGACGTCACTCCCGCAGATTCCCGGAGAGAGGACTCCCGGATGTGGGTGAAAATACCTGTCTTAGACAGGTATCTTCACCCCCCTCCCCCCTGAAAGGTGTCAATTGTGACACCGGAGGGGGGGAGGGTTCCGATTAGCATAAGTTGTAATTTAGGGTGGAGCTCCACTTCAAGGGATTTTTTTGTCTTACCCACATATATCTTAGGACAGGGGCAGGTTATCACATAGATGACACGGGAGGTGGAACAGTTTACAGTATTAGGTTCCTGATTTCAAAGGATCCATTACCCTGAGCATCAGTAAACGTGGATGTTCGATGAACATACGGGCATACCTGGCATTTATTGCACGGAAACATGCCCGTGGTTCGTGGGTATTCAGAGAGCCATGTAATTTCTGGTTCCTTTATGAACTCGGATCAGCATGTCTCCAAGACTTCTGGCGCGTCGCGCCACAAGCATGGGTGAATCACTGACTATCTGGGCCAAGTCTGATGTATTAGTCAAAATACCCCAATGCTTCTCTAGAACAGAACGAACAGAGTTCCACTGTGACCCGAAGGAGATAATGATCCGTATTGGGTCATTAGAATTTGGTGGAAGCTCATCAGTCGATGGCTTTTTAAGTAAAAGATCTGAGCGATCTTTGATCGCTGCTCTCTTTTTGGCCAGTTTGATCTGCCTATGTGAGTACCTGCGCTCGCGGAACCTCGCATATAGATCTTGACTTTCTCGTCTGTAGTCACTTGTAGTTGAGCAGTTCCTTTTAATGCGCAAAAACTGCCCGACTGGAATCCCATTTTTCAGCCACTGGGGGTGGTGACTGGTTGCGTATAACAGGGTATTGGCTGCTGTATCTTTACGATATGTGCAAGTGCTGAGTTGACCCAGTTTCAGTGAGATTTGTAAATCAAGGAAAGACAGTTTTTCCTGATCGAAGTGTAGCGGACTCACCCCTCTCTCTATCTTTATCGGTTATGTGGCTGTTGTCTAGGGGTACCTGGGAGAGAGAGATGAGATACACCACGGCCCATGTCCTCCATAGCTAAGAGGTGAAAGCCAGCAAATTGGGTCTTTTGTATAGGTGTCCTAGAGTCAAGTCCAGTCCTTCGTCCCTGACTCCTTTGCTTTAGTAACCCGAGTTCCACACAGTGAATAGGTCCAACTCAGTTTTATTCTTCTTGCCAAGCAATAAAACAATCTCTTTTCTTTGGAAAATGGGGACAGATCGAGGCACAATCCTTTCCCATCTGTTGCTGCCCACTGTGCTGTCACCAGTGGTGAATAGTCACTGCCACTGACTAAGTGATATAGAACGTGAATTACCTTTGCTCACTTTGCCCCTGTCAAAGGAAGAAATCCGTCCGAGGGAGAAGTGGAGGCCTCTCCGTCACCAGCGATGCAGCGCCGGACTCTTCGGAGAAGTTACTACGCACCAGTCCTCACAAACTCAGACACGGGCACCCAAGGAGTTAGGGCCCCCTCGGATTCCTCCACCCTCGCGGAACTCAGTCGAAGGTACTGAGCCCCAGGCATCCGCCATAGTACCTCACCCCAGGCTAAAGGTGCCTGAGATGGACTCCATCTCCGCTCCAGCTAGGCCAAGGGCACCTAGGCCTGGAGCACCGGAACGCCGGCACCCAAGCTGAAGGTGCCTGGGTGCGGCTGCGTCCTCCAACTCTGAACCCCAAGGTCAGGGCGTCCGCCCCTTTTATGACCTCTCCCTTCGTGCCACAGCGGGTTCCCGGCCCCGCTGTACCAGCTCCAGGGAAGGACAAAAAGGCACAGTCTTGCGGTGCGAGCCCAGCCCCGGTCCAAGACGACAACGCCACCTTTAGGCCGGCGAGAACTTCACACCACCAGAGGCCTCCAAGACTCACAAAGGGAACCTTGAATTTCCTAACAATCAAGGCACCTGGGTTACACTAGCACCCAGATGCTTCCCCAAATTCAAGTACCCGCTACAGAAGGAATAGGTTAGATGTATATTCCGTTTGTTCTTATTGAGTTCCAACATAAATTGGTGCAACGAGTCAGGCGTACCACGCCATAGCATCAAGACATCGTCGTTGTACCGCCACCAGGTAAATACATGGCGGCTGTAAATTGACGAGGTATAAACATCTTCCTCTTCCCATAAACCAAGATGGAGGCAAGCGTAGGCCGGAGCCCACGCTGCCCCCATAGAAATACCTAGAATTTGGTGATAGAAAGTATTCAAAAATTGAAAAACGTTGTTATGTAGAGCGAAGTTCAGTAGCTCAACTATAAACTTATTTTGGGGTCCTGATACCGGGTAAGTGGAATCCAAGAAACTTTCAATGGCATGTGTGCCAACTAGATGTGGAATCAATGTATAAAGTGATTCAACATCAATGCCCACTAGTAACACCCCATCTGGTTGTTCACAAGTACCCAATTCATCAATCTTTGCTACAACGTGATGTGTATCCTGCACAAAAGATTTTAAGTCACCGACCATCTATTTGAGAAGGGAATCCAAGTATTTCCCTATTCGTTCAAGAGGGCCTTGGCAGCCTGAAACAATCGGTCTGCCAGGGGGGTTCCGTAAATTATTATGAACCTTAGGGATGATGTAAAATGTCGGTATGTTGTATTCCTGGACATAGAGGTAATTGAAGTCTTTTACTGTTAAGAGACCCTCATCCTTGGCTAGTTTTAATTTACGGTTTAGCTCATCAACAATAGGGATGAGCTTCGAGTTCGAGTCAAACTCATGTTCGACTCGAACATTGGCTGTTCGCCTGTTCGCCGAACAGCGAACAAATTGGGGTGTTCGCGGCAAATTCGAAAAGTCTATGGGAGAAATCTAAAGTGCTAATTATAAAGCCTAATATGCAAGTTATTGTCCTAAAAAGTGTTTGGGGACCCGGGTCCTGCCCCAGGGGACATGTATCAATGCAAATTCTTTTTTTTAAAACTGCAGTTTTTTCGGGAGCAGTGATTTTAATAATGCTTAAAGTGAAACAATAAAAGTGAAATATTCCTTAAAATTTCGTACCTAGTGGGTGTGTATGATATGCATGTAAAGTGGCGCATGTTTCCCGTGCTTAGAACTGTCCCTGCACAAAGTGTCATTTTTGAAGGAAAAAAAGTCATTTAAAACTCACTCGCGGCTATTAATGAATTGTCGGCTCCCGGCAATACATACAAAAGTCATTGATAAAAAAAAAAAGCGTGGGGGTTCCCCCAAATTCAATTACCAGGCCCTTCAGGTCTGGAATGGATATTAAGGGGAACCCCGCCGCAAATTTAAAAAAAAAATGGCGTGGGGTTCCCCCAAATATCCATACCAGGCCCTTGAGATCTGGCATGGATTTTAAGGGGAACTCCACCCCAAATTTAAAAAAAAATGGTGTGGAGTCCCCCCAAAAATCCATACCAGACCCTTATCCGAGCACGTAACCTGGCCGGCCACAGGGGAAGAGGGGGGGATGAGAGAGCGGCCTCCCCTCCCTCCTGAACCGTACCAGGCCACATGCCCTCAACATGGGGAGGATGTCCCCATGTTGATGGGGACAAGGGCCTCATCCCCACAACCCTTGCCCGGTGGTTGTGGGGGTCTGCGGGCGGGGGGCTTATCGGAATCTGGAAGACCCCTTTAACAAAGGGGACCCTCAGATCCCGCCCCCCCTATGTGAATTGGTAAGGGGTACATTGTACCCCTACCATTTCACGAAGAAAGCGTAAAAAAATGTAAAAAAACCCCATACAAACACCTTGAAAAAGTCCTTTATTAAAAAAAAAACATTCCAGCAATGAAATCCAGTGTCCCGCAGCGATCCCGATGTCCAGGGCCGTCCGTCATTGGTTTTGCCTGAGCGGACCTGATGGGGAACTTCCTCCTCAGTGTTTTAAATGTATAGACCCGCCCCCTCTAAAGTTCCACATCAGGTCCGCTCAGCGGACCAGATGCGGAACATGAGAAGGGACGGGACTATACATGTATTACCAAAGTGAGAGAAGTTCCCCATCAGGTCCGCCCCCTCGGTATGTCGGACCCGCCTACGTCATTGGCTTGAGCGGGGAACTTCCTTCACTGTGTAATTTAAATTTACACAGTGAAGGAAGTTTCCCGCTCAGGCCAATGACATAGGCGGGGTCCGACATACCGAGGGGGCAGACCTGATGGGGAACTTCGCTCACTGCGTAATACATGTATAGAGTCTATAGACCCCTTCACTGCTATAGACTCTATACATGTATTACGCAGTGAAGGAAGTTCCCCATCAGGTCCGCCCCCTCGGTATGTCGGACCCCGCCTACGTCATTGGCCTGAGCGGGGAACTTCCTTCACTGTGTAAATTTAAATTACACAGTGAAGGAAGTTCCCCGCTCAAGCCAATGACGTAGGCGGGTCCGACATACCGAGTGGGCAGACCTGATGGGGAACTTCTCTCACTTTGGTAATACATGTATAGACCCGCCCCTTCTCATGTTCCGCATCTGGTCCGCTGAGCGGACCTGATGGGGAACTTTAGAAGGGGCGGGTCTATACATTTAAAACACTGAGGAGGAAGTTCCCCATCAGGTCCGCTCAGGCAAAACCAATGACGGACAGCGCTGGACATCGGATCGCCGCGGGACACTGGATTTCATCGCTGGAATGTTTTTTTGTTTTTTGTTTTTAATAAAGGACTTTTTCAAGGTGTTTGTGTGGTTTTTTTTACATTTTTTTACGCTTTCTTCGTGAAATGGTAGGGGTACAATGTACCCCTTACCAATTCACATAGGGGGGCCGGGATCTGGGGGTCCCCTTTGTTAAAGGGGTCTTCCAGATTCCGATAAGCCCCCCGCCCGCAGACCCCCACAACCACCGGGCAAGGGTTGTGGGGATGAGGCCCTTGTCCCCATCAACATGGGGACATCCTCCCCATGTTGAGGGCATGTGGCCTGGTACGGTTCAGGAGGGAGGGGGGGGGCGCTCTCTCGTCCCCCCTCTTCCCCTGCGGCCGGCCAGGTTACGTGCTCGGATAAGGGTCTGGTATGGATTTTTGGGGGGACTCCACGCCATTTTTTTAAAAATTTGGGGTGGAGTTCCCCTTAAAATCCATGCCAGATCTCAAGGGCCTGGTATGGATATTTAGGGGGAACCCCACACCATTTTTTTTTTAATTTGTGGCGGGGTTCCCCTTAATATCCATTCCAGACCTAAAGGGCCTGGTAATTGAATTTGGGGGAACCCCCACGCTTTTTTTTTTTCTTTATCAATGACTTTTCTATGTATTGATAAAAGCCGAAAATTCATTAATAGCCGCGAGTGAGTTTTAAATGACTTTTTTTCCTTCAAAAATGACACTTTGTGCAGGGACAGTTCTAAGCACGGGAAACATGCGCCACTTTACATGCATATCATACACACCCCCCAGGTACAAAATTTAAAGGAATATTTCACTTTTATTTTTTCATTTTAAGCATTATTAAAATCACCGCTCCCGTAAAAACGTCTATTTTTTTAAACCTTTTTTTGCATTGATATATGGTCATAGGTCAAATCAAGGTCAGACAAATTAATAACTTTCATGTCATTTGGTCTCTTAATCGTCTGTTGGTAGGGCCCCCCTGTTATTATTTTTTCTGGCTTCTGGTGTAGGCCCGTTTGTGTATTGTTTTGGGTAGTTTTTGAATCTTGGACGAGGTTTTGGATTTTGTTCTTTTTTGGTTTTGGGGGTGGTACCTGGTCGTGGCCTAGGTCCCCCCCTCCTGATCTAAAAAAATAACGGTTTTGGTTGTCTCGTCGTCAGTGTCGCTATGTGACTTAGTACGATGACGTCTCGATTGTGAGCGAGATCCGCGTCTCAATGATTTACTTTGTCCGCTGTGTATTGTAAGATCGAAAACGTTGTCTTTTTCAAAGTCCGCCAAGTCACGTCGGAATTTCCCTTGCTTAGTGATCTTAAGGTTTAGTTGCACCTTTTCGATCTCTTTCTTTAATAGGTAGTTTTGTCTAGTGAATTCTTCCTGATCCTTTAGTTCCTCCAGACCTCGAGCACTTTCCTGAATTTGTTGCTGTATAGAGGTTAATTGGATTTTTTCCTCATCGACAATTAGCCCCATGACAGCTAGTCCATGATTGATACCGAGCTCTTTCCATTTTGGCAAAAAGCTATCCGTATGGAGATGCTCTGCTGGGACTATTCTGTCTCTCAGGCCTCTTGGAACAATCCGATGTAGAATATAAGTCTCCAGTGATGACACGTGCCACTTCCTATTTAGATGTCTAATTAATAGCTTCTTATGCTCTTTAAATTTATTTTTTATTTCATCATCTTGATTAAGGGTGTGGGACGCGTCACTCTGGAAAGCCGTTCTAATTTCTTGATCAATGTCATCTCCTAGCATAAAGGCCATCCCTCGTGGGAAATTACACAGATGGGTCAGGTGATTTTAAACTGCACTTAATTTATAGAATTGTGGACTTGCAAGAAGTGAACATAGAGATCACAATGTTAGGTACAAAGTCTGGGGGAATGTTGGGGTAGGGAAAAGTAAGTATTGACAGTAATATACAAGTAATCATATAGAGTAGCTGTAGTAGATCATACACCCAATGGGGTGTTTATTGCTGTAACCAATTGGCATAGACAAAGAGAAGAAGGGTAGCCTGTGGTTAGGCAGACTGAAAGGGGTTACTTTTGGCAACAAATTATGATCAAGATGGGAATAATCCAAAATTCATGTATTTATTCCAATATCAAAAGATTCAATATATTAAGAGATAAAAATGCAGTTTTGAAGAACCAGTGAAAAAGTGAAGCTGGAGTTCAGCTTCAATTTTTAGTGTATTTAAATCTGCTAGTACATCTAACAACTCCCCTCCCCTCAGACTAACAATGCTGCTTTCCAAACATGCACCATGTGCCCCTTCTTTCAAAGTGGGGGCACTCTAATATGGGCAGTGTGTTAATGGCCAGCCAGATCACCACCAGGTGAGAACAGAGGGAAAAAAGAAAATAAATGCAGCTACTATATCTATTAATTGGTAAACTGCAATATATAAAATTTTTGGTTTGGGGTTTATTACTGCTTTAATACCTCTGAAAAAATTTAATAAGACCATTTGATAAAAGCTTTCTACGACCAAGCCCGGTATCAGAATACATATATATCTATATATATTTATGTTCAATTAGTTTTTATTGATTATCAAAGTTTCAAGTATACAGAAAAAAAAAAGACAAGAATCCAGGAGCCCGTCTGGAGGCAACCTGGACCGGTAAGTAAGGGGTAATCCTCAGTTACAACATGTAAACGGCATTATGCAGATAGCATCTAGCTCATGCAAATAAGTATGAAGCAATACACAACTCAAACCGTGTCATCTGAAGACACATTATCTGCTCCGTTCGACCAGGATGCCCCTATGGGATCCTACTGCAATCCTGGATCGGAGGAGTCGTTAGGGAATGACATGAATACCTGTACAGACGACCTCATTCCAGCACCTATTGGTGAGGTCTCAAGTGATGACAGTGTAAACAGAAATTGAACTGCATACAAGTAAAGAGTAATCATATAACTTTAGGGGAGGCCCCAGAAAGAAGTAGAGAGGGAGAAGGGTAGAAAGGGAGATCTAGAGTTCAGAAGGGGGGTATAGTGCCAAGGGAAGGGTGGATGGGGAAGGAGGAGGGGGAGTAAGGGGACAGCGAGCTACGGACCCATGGAAGGGTGTCCAAACATGGCAGGGAACCCGAAGGTTGAGGACCGGTAAGGCCTCAGGGAGTGAGCCCTAACTGGAGCCTATCCTTCAACTTATCCGAAGTTGAGTAATGTCTCCAAATACTCCAACTAAAGGAGAATTTAGCATGTATGTCTAGAGATTTGGCAAGCATTTCCTCCATTAGCATACTAGTATTCATCTCATTTACCCATTCTAAAATCGAAGGAGGGGAGGTGGTTTTCCAATGTCTAGTAATGAGTCGCCGAGCCGCGCTAAGGGAAAATTTAAGGAGATTGTGTTTTTGGAACTTGACAGTACCCGGTAGAATGGAAAGGAGGGCAATAAAAGGAGAGGGCTGGAGAGGCGTATCATAGATCTCAGAATAAATTTGAAAAATTTGAGCCCAGAACGGTCTAATTACATCACATTCCCACCAGATATGGCTGTATGTACCTGTTGCTGAGTTGCATCTCCAGCAGGTGTCCGCAGCCGAGGGGTACATGATCCTGAGGGTGGTCGGCACTCGATACCATCTGGAAATCACCTTATAGTTTTTTTCTTGAGAGTAGCTAGAGATGGAAGATTTGTGGGTAAAGAGAAAGGCTTTACTCCATTCTGCTTCAGTAATGTCTCTCCCAAGCTCCTCCGACCAAACTGTAGTAAATTTAGGTAAGGAGTTATGAGTGTGGACTAGAATCAGTTTGTAGGTCAAGGAAAGGGTATGGCGGGGGGTGTCAGGGAGTGTGCATATTTGTTCAAAACTGGTCAGAGGTCGATGGATTTGTTCGGAATCATGAAGTCCTTTGCAGTAGGAAGTCAGGTGTATATGGGTAAGCCAAGTCAAGCGGGAGGACGTAGAGTTATAATTTGACTTAAAGGTACCCTGCGTATGTAATAGAATGTATAAATATGTATAAATAATCAACTCCATTTTTAAGTAGAAATGAACTTTGACATACTTAGCTTAACTCATAGTTTGCATAGAGTCACACCCTGCTAGTCATTGTGGTTAAGCATGTAGTAGCCTGATTGTATAAGAAAAGTCCTTTGCTAAACTAAATTCAGCAGTATAATATAAGATAAGAATATACTGAGTTTGTATAATTTTTAGAAACGTATGTGTTAAGACATAGCCCCTCCTATCTTTCTTTTACATATAAGCCACTCTAAAAATCAATAAAGGCCAGAGATCTAATGAACACACTATCCGTTTCCATGTGTCATTTTGATTTCTCACGGATCCGGGGGTCACTGAAAATGATCTTGCATTTACCTGAAGTACACCTGGGTATTACCTGCTTCAGATGGTGGCAGTGGTGGGGATGAAAAAATCACCTTTGGTAAGAAGAATCTTTTTGTCTTTTAGACAGACTGTTTTCTCTTACCTTAGCTCTGATTTAAATTTAATCTCACACTAAATTTATACGAACCACGCCTTGGTGTATAGGGGATTTTTTGGGAAAATCCGCCTTTGAAAGTACCTTTGAGAAGGTCCTAATTAATTAGAAGCGTTTTGGGAACGCTGTAAAGTACCTTTGAGAAGGTCCTAATTAATTAGAAGCGTTTTGGGAACGCTGGAAAGTACCTCTCAGAAGGTCCTAATTAGAAGCGTTTTGGGAACGCTGTAGAAAAGTGTACACGACAGTCCTTTTGGCAAGGAGCTGAAATGGTAAATGAGGATTATATTTCGGTGATCCAACCTACTTTCGCTTTTCTATCTGTTGCATAGAAGTAATAAGATAATTTGTTGTGTAGATACACTGACTGTAGGGGGCGGTTTGCACCATAGAAATGCAGTCCGGATGCGTTCCAGGTGTTTTTTTTACATGCACATTTTTGATGCGTTCCAGTGCAGGAAGGATGCAGCATGTTCTGTTTTTTATTGAACTGAAGTGCACTGGAACTGCAAGCACTGGTGTGAACTATGCCATTGAAGACCATATAACCTGCTTTCCATGCGTTTTTTTCAGAATTTTTATTTTATTTTTTTAAAACTCACTGGACTGCATGTGGTGTGAACTGGCCCTAAGGTTAAACAGTCAAAGTGGTCTACAGTATTTGAAATCTCCCTTGCTTATATCCAAATATCGTGAGAGTGGTAAGTACTTTTGTATGTATGATAAATGTTGTCGCTGTGGTGCAGATGGGACAAAGGGGTTTTAGCTATACTATAGGGAAAGTTGTTGTTAGTATAGGGAATTCTCTTCCATCTGCTCAGAGAAAAATGCTTACATTTTATGTGTTTGTTTGTTGTTGTCTTGGAATTCCAATTTAAAGTATAAGTTATTTTTTCTTCTGAATGCAAACGGATTGTTGAGTAATTGATATGTCCTTTGATCCTGCCAAGTAGAAGAGCGTTGCTAAAGTGGGCAGGTGAGAGGGACAGAGTAGGGTACTCATCTGTATGTGGTGCTTTATTTGAGTGATTCCTCCTATCCAAAGTATTGTTTAGCACAATACACAGAGGTATATGTCCGCTTGCATAAATCTGCTATTTCACTTCAAGTGAAAGAGGGGATCAAACAACCGACCATACCTTCGTCAACGCTTTTGCGCAAAGCATACTGCTATATTTGCATTCCATATTCAGCGAGTCCGAGAGACTTGCTGAGGTGGAGAAAATGTTAAAGAAGGATTTAATTCAGAAAAGTTATCTATATAGATTTAAAAAAAATACATGTTCATTGTTAAAATGTTGCAACTATTGTCAGTCTATTCATGAAATGTGTTGGGCCCATATTCCCATGTCCAATGCATAGTTAATTGTAAACAGGAAAAGGGGAATGTGACGTCACTGATAAATTACATGTATGCGCTGATACCAAATGTTTCTTTTGAGGAATCTGATCAGATACAATTTTTTTTAGAGTAGCATTTCAACTTATACATGGGGTATTTTGATTATTTCAGTTAGGTTCTGTTTCCACTATTGCAACCCCAGATTTGCGTGATTTGCAGTGCACGATTTTTGATGCAATGTCATGCAAAAGTGTGAGAAAAGGTCGCACCGAAGTAGGAACAAAATAGTGCAAGAACCTTTTTGCGTCGCTGCGACTTGAGTCGCACGAATTAAAACAAGGATCATTGAATTACATGGGTTTTTGACTTGTCATGCGACTTCGCATGTGTCAAGTCGCACGGCAACTCACAGTAGTGGAGACAGAGCCTTAGAGCCTTGGAGTCTGACTTTGGGGACTGTTTTAATTGTGTAATTGCCTATCCTTACGTTATTGAAGTTAAAAGGTGTTGTTTTTCTTTTCAGTTTCGACAAATATAGTTTTGTTGATGTTGAGAAAAAAAAAGGGAACTTTTGCATTGTATAAGGACATTGCCTGTTACAAGACAAGGGAATGGATATTTGTGCAAATGGTTTTAATTTGTGTTTAGGCTGTATGAACAATGATTGGGGATTTAAAAATGTTTGATTTTCTTTTTTTTGGTTAAATACAATTTTAGCGCTGGGTTCACACACATGCAGTGCGAGTTTGAGCTCTGTTTTCACAGCTAATTGACAAAGTAGTTGTTCAGCACTTCATGTCAGTTTTTGATCAGGATCAGGTCAGGATTGCATATCAGGTCAGGATTTTATACTGTTCACAACTGAATGACATGTGCGATTCAGAAGCGTTCCCATAGAAGTCAATGGCCCTGAATTCGCACGTAAGCCGGACCGCACTGCCTAGAAAACGCACACCTTTTTGGGCAGTGCGGAGTGCGAATGCACTGCAGGTGTGTAAGCCAGCCTCATCCAAGGGAGTTATGTATTCCAGGCGATGCGCTAGAGGAATTGTGGTTGGTAAAGAAAGAGGAAGTAACTTAAGGCTTGTGTAATCCTATGCACTAGGGAAAAATATATATATATATAAAAAAAAAGTAATGGTAAAAGGTGCTTAAAAGATGTTCAAAGGGCAAATATGGAAAACATTTCTAAATGAAGAATAAATGGAGTGGGCAAATGGATGTGAATAAAAGGAGAAAGTGGTTGTATTGTGTTTAATGAATGCACAAGGTATTATTTGATTAGTAAAGTATCTTAAGTGTTGGTTTAAAATGTACACAAAGAGATGGTTGTCTCATATTGTGTTTTCTTGTTCAGGGAGTAGAAGTTATTAGGCCCATGTTCCTGATAATATATATTTCTCTAAAAGTTTGGGTTAAGTAACCAGGATATACAAAATAAATTGCTGCATATATTGAGTCCATGAGGTACTAAAATATGATGGGAAAGTTTGTTTGAATAACAGTCAGAGTGACTATTCTGGATATATTTACCTTTTGAATTCCCAGAGTTTCAATCATGAAGTTTTAATGATGTAATGAAGTTTATCCATCAATGTTTTGTTTGTTGCTGATGATCAGATATATTTAAAAAGTTAGGAGGCTGACTTCTGAGTCAGAATATGTGTTTGGGTAAAGTGTTCTGTTCTGAGTTCCTCGGGTCCACTTGGGCCCCGAGGATAGAAGAAACTAAAGTTGTTTAAATTTTATTGAAGTCCTGCTGTAATACTGGATTTGAAAAAATGTTTAGTTTAAACATATTGAATCTACATAATGAAGACTGTTGCTGAGAAACATTTTATATTTCTGCATGCTTTACTTATGTTTGAGTTAATGAGGAATATTATTTTTAATACCTCCAATGGTTAAGGCCTTAATTGATCAGGTAGATTCTGTGATTATTGATGTTGGATGAGGAATATCCGCCCCAGCCAGCCAGAAGAAATGCCAATCCCATTCCTACCCTTATACCCCATTCATACCCTGCCCTATACCCTATCTGGATGAAGAGATGACTACAGCTTTTACATGGAAATCTTCGTTGTTCATCTTTGTTGTTCAAATGCCATGGGAGATGCTGAGATGAGTAAAGGCGGACACCTGCTGGAAAATATTCCTGGAATGACACCTTGAGGGTTAGCCATGACGCACGCCCAAGGTCTACGAAATTCCAGTGAGCATCACAAGGGAGTGATCCAGATACGCCAGCCCGAAGACCCAAGTCTAGCCCAATGCATCAGTTCCCGTCTGTCTGTGGATATCGAGTTCTGTCCTTACAAAGAGGCAGGGTTTTGGGGTAGAAGGATCTCTGTAAAATATGTGTAAACACAGAATCGAACCAAAAGTTTGGGGAAAAGTTTAGGAGAATGAGAATTATAATGTGGACATTTCTTTTTCCTTCCCTTTCATGAATTTATTGGACATTCAGAAGCCATACAAGAGATTTTTTTTTGTGCTTTTTTTTGGGACAATTTTTTATTTGGCCTAAAGGCTGTCATGCCCCTCCCACTTGCTTGTAAGGACTGTCACGCCCTCCCCCCTTTGTATTTCATGGACAATTGCTATGAAGCTGAGATTATCTGTTTATTGTTCTCTATTTTTATGAGAAAGTAGTCCAGGTGAATGTTGGGGGCTTCAGGGTTTGTGATTATCACGTTTGTGATAAAAGAGGGGATTGTAATAGAATGTATAAATATGTATAAATAATCAACTCCATTTTTAAGTAGAAATGAACTTTGACATACTTAGCTTAACTCATAGTTTGCATAGAGTCACACCCTGCTAGTCATTGTGGTTAAGCATGTAGTAGCCTGATTGTATAAGAAAAGTCCTTTGCTAAACTAAATTCAGCAGTATAATATAAGATAAGAATATACTGAGTTTGTATAATTTTTAGAAACGTATGTGTTAAGACATAGCCCCTCCTATCTTTCTTTTACATATAAGCCACTCTAAAAATCAATAAAGGCCAGAGATCTAATGAACACACTATCCGTTTCCATGTGTCATTTTGATTTCTCACGGATCCGGGGGTCACTGAAAATGATCTTGCATTTACCTGAAGTACACCTGGGTATTACCTGCTTCACGTAGAGTCAACAAATTGTCGTGCTGTGGGCCATGAAGCTCTGTCATATTCTTCAAGTGTGTGGATGGACCTGCTCTCCGGAAGGGGTCAAATAAAGGGGTGAGTGGGCTTGGTTCAGTAGATAGAGCATAGGCCTCTCTCTTACGGTACCAAAGCACCAGAGCGTCCCTGGTGAGGGGAGATAACATGGTGAGAGACCTATGAGTATGTTCAAAGCCCCATAGCAGGGCCCGAAGGTCCACCGGGGACAATTCCTGTTCTACGAGGGTAGCAGCTTTGACAAAGGGGCGGGGGAACCACTCCAGGATCCATGATAACACTGCTGAGGAATGATAAAGCTCAAAATCCGGCAGACCCATTCCACCTTTAGGGATGGTAGTGCATAAAAGTTTATGTTTCAACCTGGGGCGCTTCCCCTGCCATATGAAGCGTATAGCCGATGAACGTAGGGTGCAAAAAAATGCAGAAGGGAGGGAAATCGGGAGGGCTTGGAATAGGTACAATAATTTGGGGAGTATATCCATTTTTAGGGTGTTCATGCGCCCAAACCAAGAGAGCGGTCTGTCCATCCGAGCCTCAGATAGGCTTCTGATCTTAGTGAGCAGAGGGCCAAAATTCAGAATATAGATATCCGTCGAGCGTGACGGGATGGATGTACCTAAATATGAAATGGATGTCGCTTGCCATTGGAAGGAGACATTAGTCTTGAGGGAGGAAAGGGTATCTATATATATTTATACATATATATAGATATATAAATATATCTATATATACAAAGTGGCCTACCATAAGGGCAGAGCTTGTTGTCTCTTACTAATCATGTGTATCTTAATCACTCTATAACATAATGTTGCCGTGTCTTTTTCTGCCTGATTTAATGGCTGAATCACTTCTGACTAATTCAGCACAATGCTGTGCTTACATAAGTATTTTTTTTTTATTTCCTGGAAAGAGCAGGCCTATGATTAAAGTGAAATTATTTTTAACTAGACAGTTTACCACTCAAAAGACTTTATATATAAAACAATCATATATTTTAGAGTAATATCTTATGTTTCATTGACGCATTGAAAAATTTTGCATTTTTTTTCTTGCCCAGCGCACCCACATCTCAGCCAATTGCTATTTTGCAAACTGACATTTGCGAATAGCCCCAAATCCAGCATTTAAAGAAAAAAAAAAAAAAAAAGAGACCTCCAACATATTTTTTTTTCATTAATAGCAGAGCATGTAGTACAACAATTACAATTATCTGGGTTAAACGTTTTATTCAAAGCCAGCCTTGATCATATACACATGACAAACTAACAGAATGCATCTCAGGAAATTTGGAGTGTAGCCTCATAAAAAAATCATAAAAATTCATAGCAACGTACCATCATCCAGATTATTGTAGAGAACAGGAGGGGGTGGGGGCAAGGGAGTAGTTGCTGAAGCTAACGCTGTAGCGTTCCCGCCCATATGAATTAATGGACTATCTCGGTACTGATAGAAAACACTATACGTTGTAACGTAAAAAGGAATTTATTACAAGTAAAAACAGAACAAATATACAGTTAACATTTTAAAAGGGAAAAAAACAGATACTCAGGGTTCCCCCAAGGGATATCTGTGATTTGCAGATTATAGATTGGTCAGAGTCTCTACTAGTTTCGCGGTAAACCGCTTCCTCAGGAGAGCCAATCTATGGGACAAATAATACAATAAGAAACACAAAATATGGTTCAAAAATTTGTAGGATAACAGCATATAATACGTAAGTAGCAAACATAGCTCACCCAATGGATACATGGTCACGTGCGGACCCAAGCCGCCCAACTAGATTTTCCCCGCGGTGGACAAGGGGGATTGTGTGTAGATCTCTAGATAAAAGGCATAATGTTGGTGGAAAACCAAATACAGAATACATGGTAAGTTGTAGGGCAGGGGCAATTAAAAGAAAAAAGGGGGTAGGGAAAGGGGGGGGGGAAGGGAGAGGGAAGGGAGGGAGAGGAAGCGGGTAGAAAGAAAGGGGGGAAGGAAGGAAAGAAGGGAGGGGGCAGGGGGCAGAAGAGAAAGGGGGGAAGGATGAACACTTAGAGATGAGGAAAAGAAAGAAGAAGAGGGAAGGGTGGTGGGGGGAAGGGCCTGATGAGGGAAAACAGAAAGGGAAGGAGAGGGGGGGAGAGGGGGGGTTGGAAAGGGTAAAGAGGAAAGGAAAAGAGAGAGGGGAAGGATGAGAGGAAATACGGGGAGGGGAAGAAAAGGGGGGAGGGGAAGGAAGGAGGGAGTGCCCAAACCCTAAATAGTGGAAACATTAGGGCAAGGGGTTGGATAGGGTTATAACTTACCACAGCAGTTACATCAGGAAATGACTTAAGAGTCATGACCAGGAAGGTATATAGGCCCAGTACCACTGGTAACTAACCAGCAAGGGGTATGTACTTCAAGTATCCATATAGGTGGCCTCGGGTGCAGGGTAATGCATGAACTGAGGCAGGAGTAAATGTACCCATGAATTCCTTGGCTACTGGCCATGTCCTTCCTGTCAGTGCCCCACACGAAATACAGCCAATGGAGAGATCAGCCATGCTCATCCACGGGGCCGAAAGCCCGTTAAATGAGCTCCCCAACCAGGAGACGCCCGTGACGCCGCTGACGGCAGCGTCTGACATTACCGGGTCAGTTTCCCGGGCTACTGCGCATGTGTGTTCAAAACGAGCCGGTGGGCGGGAGCTCTAGGATCGGAGAGAGCAAGAAGGGGATGGGCTATAGGAGGACACCCCTACCAGGGGAAACACAAGTCCGCCGCTGAGGGGAGGCACAGGCATCCGGGGACCGCACAAGACACTCAAAGGGTTGCTAGATACAAAAATGGGGAACATAAAAAAATTTTTTACAGCATAGATAATACAGTAATTAGCAGGTGGGAGTGTGAATCCCACAATAATGATTACTATGTTGGTCGATATGAGGCATTGTCACACGATTGACGGCTGAAGGACAAGGGGTGACAGTGTCATTGTAGACACAAAACCCATAAGGCAGGGCAGAGCATGAGGTCGGGGCATCTACAGCAAATTCATCAGTAATAAAAATAGGCCGGGGTTTAGGGACAAGTTAGTCCATTCACCACGGGGGGACTTTGGACTAACCTGTCCCTAAACTTCCGACGCCACTCACTCCTCACACATGTAACCTTTTCCCGTATTTTTCACTTTCCATATTAAGTTTATTTAATTCACCCAAGTACTTGGGATGTGTTCGTAACACTCTAATCATTGTCCGGTTCACCTGCACTATCCCTTCCCTTCACCCTCACGGCATAATTGGGATGCCTATTTTTATTACTGATGAATTTGCTGTAGATGCCCCGACCTCATGCTCTGCCTTATGGGTTTTGTGTCCATTGGGTCCATGTATCCATTGGGTGAGCTATGTTTGCTACTTACGTATTATATGCTGTTATCCTACCAATTTTTGAACCATATTTTGTGTTTCTTATTGTATTATTTGTCTTATTGTATTATTTGTCCCATAGATTGGCTCTCCTGAGGAAGCGGTCTACCGCAAAACTAGTAGAGACTCTGACCAATTTATAATCTGCAAATCACAGATATCCTTTGGGGGAACCCTGAGTATCTGTTTTTTCCCTTTTAAAATGTTAACTGTATATTTGTTCTGTTTTTTACTTGTAATAAATTACTTTTTACATTACAATGTATATTGTTTTCTATCAGTACCGAGAGAGTCCATATGGGCAGGAACGCTATAGGGTTAGCTTCAGCAACTACTCCCTTGCCCCCACCCCCTCCTGTTCTCTAAAAGAATGCATCTGAAATTCTCTCTCATCATGGCTAAAAACAAAACCTGAAGTGGATGTTTTTTAAATGGGTACCACGTTATTAAAGCCAAGCAAAAACATTAAAGCCAAGAAAACATAAATGGCAGAAATATAATGTACAGAACATAGGAAGGGTGAATAACATAAAATAAGGGTGAATAATATAAAGGGTGAATAACATAAAATAAACAAATGTCATAAAATTCCAAATATAAGGCATAGAATCCAACACCAGCTTCTGTGAAATGGACGTGCATGCACACTCGTCACCACTGTGAAATTATAGAAAGGTCTGAAACAGCGTGGTTAAATCTGTAGCCAGATAGAACTATCAAACTCCCATTGATTCCCAGGTGCTAGTCATCAATCCAGACTGCTGAGATATGGGAAACTTTTGTGCCCTTTACAGAAGGTCAGCACCTCCGATGGTGATGGCAGGACCCACAATGATACCTCAGAGAAATGCAAATAACAGCGCCATAGTGCAGTATATTCCAAAAGTTAAAATCGTGATTTATTCAAAGGAAATGCACTCTCATGCAATAATGTCAAAACATGGCACAGCAAAATATTTCCAAAGACGATCGCGGCCTACGGCGTGCTTACGTCATGCACTTCTAGTCCCGTCTTACACGTTTCGTCATATTGTGACATCTTCAGAGGCGCCTCTCCAGCGGAGGTACTAACTTTCTGTAAAGGGCCCATAATAGTACCTGGGACCCAATCGGAGTTTGACAGTTCTATCTGGCTACAGATTTAACCATGCTATTAAAGACCTTTCTATAATTTGAGGGTCGTTATTCATTTATTTTCATGATTTTATTTAGCACTGCACCCTTCCTTTATTCTGTCTGTTATAGTTTGTAATCAGCTTTTTGGTGCTAGCTGCTTGTAGATTTATTGGTCTTATCCAAGCGCAGATATCTTTTGTATTTATAGAAATATAATGTATATCTAGACGCAGTTTTCATTCCACCAATGAACTTATAATATAAAGGACACGGATGGGAGTTTGTTCCTGCTGGGAGGCAGCCTGGCTTACCAGGATTTGGTTATAGTATCTGGGGCTAGGTGGTTTTGTAGGCCATGGATGAGACACGGGACACCATTGGAGTCTTGGAGAAGCAGTATACTCGATAGCACTCAGATAAGGAATTAATGTGACCACACTTTTGCCAAAAGTGAGGGCCCTTAGAAGGACCATGGTGCAGGGTTAAATAAACCACCTAGTCTTTACCAGAGCACCCCTATAAGGGGAGATCTGTTTTGCTGCTGACAACTCCCTGGTTGCAGCCCTCTGATTTACCCAAGCTGGCAGCTACTGGAGTACAGATATGCAGAAACAGTTTTGTGAAGGCTTCATCCTGGTTAGACAAAACACTAGTGCAAAATGTTGGTAGGGACTTTTAGATATGCACCCCAGGAAAGTATTTTTTCAACATCATAATTACATTTTCATATACAAACATTATTTTTATTACAAAATTATTAAGATCCACTTTTCACAGAATACAAAAAAAATTGGACTGCAAGATCTACATTGGAAATCCGGTCAACACATCCCAATATTCCACTTCTTAAGGACCAAGGACGTGTGTAGCGCCCACCCCAAAAGGTTGGGATGCTATTTAAATTTAGAGGGATGTCTGAGCCAGTAGTTGGGCTCAGACGGTTGAATTGCATTTAATTTTACCTCTGCTTCAGCTGTGGTTTTCCCAACAGTATTATTCCCTTATTGCCTGTAGGTGGCGTTACCACCTCAGGCACCTGTTGGAACACGGGCAAGCCATGGTGCATTGAGTGGCCCTTCTCGGCAACGGTACAGTGGGAGTGGTTGACCCACTGTGCCTGCTGGGAGGGGATACTTAAGGGGCAGACGCCATTGTTTGGGGTTCGTTCGTTCCCGCAGCCCTCCGGCGCGAGGCATGTGTGTGTGATCCTGGTCTCGGGGCCACGTTGGCCCGAGGCTGCATCGCTGCTTAGTAGGCCCAGCTAGTCTGGCTGGGGTCTATATTCGGAGAAGGGATCCCAAGCTGTCTGTCCAAATGGGGAGGAAGCTATCTTGGTGAAGGAGACCAGGGGAGGACCTGCCCTGAAGGAGACCGGCAAAGTGCTGCTGTCTCGGGTGAGGCCTGGTGACTTTGTCAAGGAGGGATCCACTATATTACAAGCCCTGCAGTTCGCTGGATTGGCTTAAAGGCCCTTTAAAGTGGTTGTAAACCCATATAACTTTTTTTTTCTTTCTAGCCCACCTGCAAGACAAAGCTATAATGAGCTAGTATGACTAGCATACTAGCTCATTATGTACCACTTACCTTAGATCGGGGCCCCCGAAGCCGTCCGTGTCCCTCTCTCCAGCCGCAGCCATCGCTGCGGCAATAGCCGGAGTGTTACTTCTGGGTATCGCCGCTCCAGCCAATCACAGCGCCGCTCCGGCGCTGTGATTGGCCGGAGCGGCGAAGACATCACTCCGCGCATGCACACGGGAGCCATCAAATTCGGCTAAGCCCAAGCATTGCTGGGACTTAGCCGAATTTGTGAATGGGATTAACCCCATGAATGCGCTGTTGTCTACGACGCGCATGCGCCGTAGACACGGAGCAATGTCATTCTTAGCAAATATCTCCTAAACCGTGTAGGTTTAGGAGATATATCTTGCACCTACAGGTAAGCCTTAATCTAGGCTTACCTGTAGGTGCAAGTTGCAAAAGTGGGTTTACAACCACTTTAACTGTACGGCTGGAAGTTTGGGACTTTGAAATCCTGTGGCAGAGGATTCCTGGACTATC
This sequence comes from Rana muscosa, assembly GCA_029206835.1. Classification (NCBI taxonomy): domain Eukaryota; kingdom Metazoa; phylum Chordata; class Amphibia; order Anura; family Ranidae; genus Rana; species Rana muscosa. The sequence goes on from CM055128.1 coordinate 96,189,302, forward strand.
CGTTTGCTCAACTTTAAAAGGTCTGTGGCAGAGACTTTGTACACTTCAAAAGGTCTGTGGCAGAGACCTACTTCATCTTGGGCAGTCTGTGGCAGAGATTGGCCTGTTGCTGGTTTGTGTGTCATCCCGGCTGCTAGGCCACGGGAGAGGGGACTATCCGGGTGACCAATACCCACTCTAACACTGAGAGTGGTGAGTGACTTTGAACTTATACCTACTACTTATACCTACTTTGAACTATACCTATTCCCCTACTCTACTATACCTTCTACTTCTCAAAGTTTATTGCATAAGAAAAAATAAAGCCTAACTGTTTGAGATTTTACATCGGTGTGGACATTGCATTGCTACAGACTTTCCTACCCGGACAATGCAGCTGAAGAGGTAACGTGCAAAACCCAAAATTAACAAGCGGCCCTCTAGGGGGTATTGCTACACGTGCTTTCATATAAATTCTCAAAATAACATAAATCTGCCAATAGAAGTAGACAAATAAATAGTAAACTAAAAACATCAATCCAATATGTAATATATTAATACTATTTTTTTTTTATTTAACATAACCTCCATGTCTCTCCCCTAGTTGAAAAGAAAAAAAATAGAGAGAAACAAAAGGAAACACATACACACATTCTCCCTGTATCACCACACTCTTACCTGAAATCAACCCTGCAACACAGATGTGGCACCTAGATGGGTAGTCAGGAACCTCCCGGCCTGAGGGGAACCTCAGAAGGCAGGATATGGGGATAAAAGGACCTAATAAATATAAAAGAATACATATAGCAGCTCAGATAAACTACCCAAAACACTGTCAAGCCAAAAGAATAAAAATTTAAAATGCCAAACTGAGATCATTACCCACCTGGAATAGTGGAAATGTGCAGACAAACCACCAATATAGGAAAGCTCAACAAGCATCCAGGGTTCCTTTAGCGCATCAAGAAGATGACTACCTTCCAAATTGTCTTAAGCATGAATAAAAAGTAATAAATAAGTATAAACCCCAAATTCATACCATGCCCACTGGGACAAATTTGGACTACAGGGGAAGCAAGTTTATTTCTCACCAACGTGGAGTATGCTTGGAGCTCAGGATGTCACATACCAGCGTGCAGCCAATACACCAGGGTCTGTCTATGGCCACCCCCCATCCTATATACCCCCTTGTGTTTCCCAAGGACCAGTCCCAAATCAATGTCATGGTGTAATAAAAAATATGATGTCATAAAAAAGACCCCCAAGGTGAGGAGGGTGGTCCGTTCCCCACATGTGCCAGACCAAGCGTACACAAAAGAACAGCGTCTTGCATTCCGGAAAAATGCTGGATATAATGCAACTGCTGGGCTGGACCCAAAATCACTGGAAATGGCGTCTTTCACACTTGTCTTGAATGGGTGTATGTTGTCAGATGCCAGAGACATATGCTGCCAATCAGTCCTCATTAGATAATTGTCTCCTTACAAGCACGGTGGTTGGACAGTGGTGGGGAGAAGTGTGCAAGCTGCTCAGCAACTACAGGATGGATTACCAAGGTACCAAGAACTATATGCACTTGATCGTATAAAAAGGGGAAACAATCAGCGCAAACAACCAAAAATAAGCTTATAAAATTGCAAGCTGAACACTATAGGAAATCACAAGCCTAAAAACGATATGTAAAACAGTGGGTAAGTGCAGCGCAAAAAGCAGAAATCATGATAAATGTTCGTTTAACAAAAGAGAGTCACCATATAAGTCCCAATAGTGAACAGGATCCCTTGTGAGTAAAGGTGAATACAAATCTTCTGATGGTAAGCGTGAGATAAAATCCTCCACCAAAAACACAGTTGCGCTTACCAGAAAAGGTGGACCTATCTGTTAGGAAAGGTCATGCAGGCATGTATCCACCAAGGGATGAAGAAATTAGCCAGAGTAACTGAAGGGCCTCCGATCCAGAGCTGACCTCCGGTGTCAGTGGTCTCTGCTGGGCGGTGTTGAGTGACAACACAATGAAACCCGAGTGAGCCAAAGAAAAAGATGAAGGCGACAATCTAAGTGTACTCTGTTTATTAAAGAAGAGGGGCATATAAAACTCAGCGCAAGGTGCGAGGGAATAAAAGCCAGAGATATCGCTGGATAATTCAAACCAGCAGAGAAATGGCAGCGGGTGACTTCCGTGCGTTAGCTCCTCCCCCGTACGCAGCGTTATGTCCAGGTAGGACTTCGTCAGCGAGGGTGGAGCCAAAGTGTCACCCGTCATACTAAATAACACACTGGTTGCCATGGGAACAGTGGCGAAGCTGGAAGTCAGAGGAACTTAGACGGCTGCCTTTCCTTATGGGAACACCAGCTGGTAGGAATGGACAAAGGGGTAAAAATGGCATGTAACGGCACCCCAAGTATGAGAGGGTTTGACTCAAAAGAGGAGGTGCATCCATATTCTGCTCATATTACTCTGAAAATACACCTGTGACCAGACCTAATTAACATGAGCTAACTAACTAATTCCTTTTAGCAGCCTGGCTGTCTCCTGAACTTCAATACACATTATCACAAGAATCCTTTCATACAATACAGGGTCAATTAGCCCAAGCCCCCATGAAAAGATCCTTAGAAGTTAGTCTGGATTCATTAACATTATAGCAGGCAGACAGGTGGCTGGGGGTGATGACATTAGCATCTTTCAATTAACATGTTGAGTTCAGAATCAAACAGTAAATAGTCTTTTACAGATATCCTGGGGAAAATTGTGGATAAATATTACTATCCCATTTTAAAGTAACCCAAGACATATTCTTAATGTCCATTATTTTCTTGCTCACCCTGTGCCCAAAAGAGACTCCCGTTACATGGCTCCCTCCTTGTGGGACATTCCGGCAGACCTGGCTTGATCCTTCCCTGGTCAACTTGGGGATGTTCGGAACTAGGAGGCCGGGTCGGCGTCTGTTTTCCGGGACAACCCATCTGCATTGCCATTTTGCTTACTGGGTCGGTAGCTGATGGTGAAGTTGTAGGGTTGCAGGGCTAAGCTTCACTGCAGCAACCTGCCATTGTCTCCTGAGACCCGGTTAAGCCAGACCAATGGGTTGTTGTCGTTGACTAATGAAAATTCCTGTCCGTACAAATAAGGGTTCAACTTTGTAAGGGCCCAGACCAGGGCCAAACAATCCACTGCCGCATAGCTCACTTCCCGGGGTAATAGCTTTCTGCTCAGGTATGCGACAGGGTGTTCTCCTCCATCCTCCCCGACTTGGCTCAGCACAGCCCCCAGTCCAAACATGGAAGCATCTGTGTGGACAAGGAAACGTTTGTTAGGTACTGGGGCAGCCAAGACCAGGGCATTTACAAGTGCTTGCTTGAGGGCTAGAAACGCGGCTTCACAAGCTGGAGACCACAGGACCTGCCTAGGTAAATTCTTTTTCGTCAGGTCCGTCAGGGGCTTGGCTATAGCACTATAATCAGGGACAAAACTTCGGTAATACCCTGCAGTCCACAAGAAGGCTAATACCTGGGTCTTAGTACGGGGTTTGGGCCAGTTAGCTACTGCCTCTACTTTGGCTGGCTCTGGTCTCTGGTTCCCACACCCTACTCTGTGTCCCAGGTACTGCACCTCCGCCATACCTAGATGGCACTTGTCTGGTTTCAAGGTCACGCCTGCGGCCCGAATCTTGTCCAGAACCACCCCTACGTGAACCAGGTGCTCCTCCCAAGACCCACTGTAGATCGCAATGTCATCCAGGTACGCACATGCAAAATCCTGGAAGCCATCGATGAGCCTATCCACCATACGTTGGAAGGTAGCCGGGTAATTTTTCATCCCAAATGGCATGACCTCCTTAGACTGGTACAGGCCAAACGGGGTAACAAATGCCGACTTGGGGATAGCATCCTCGGCCAGGGGAATCTGCCAATAACCTTTACACAGGTCTATTGTAGGTAAATAACGTCCCCTTGCTATACGATCCAGTAGTTTGTCTACCCTGGGCATCGGGTAGGCGTCAGTGGTGGTCTTCTTATTGAGTCGCCTGTAGTCCGCGCAGAACCGGGTAGTTCCGTCTTTCTTAGGCACCAGGACTACAGGTGAGGCCCAAGGGCTGTCAGAGGGCTCAATGACTCCTAACTGAATCACCTCCTTTATCTCCTTTCGCATTCCTTCTCTGACTGCTTCAGGGATACAGAAGGGGGCCTGTCGAAGGGGTGCTTGTCCAGGGGTCTCTACTTTATGCACAGCCAGTGTCGTATAGCCCGGTTTTTGGGAGAAAGTCACCTGTTTCTCCCACAGAAGCCGCTTAGCCCCTTCTTTGTGGGGCTTAACCGGTCCCCTAGCTGTACAAGGCTAAGGTCAGTCTGGGGGTCTCTCTCTAGTAAGTCAGGGAGGGGTAAACTTTCTCAGTCATCCGCAGCAGGGGCACATACTGCAGCAACATCCTCCTGCCGTTCCTGATATTCCTTCAGCATGTTCACATGAAAGGTTTGCTAGATTCTTTCATCTGCACAGCTGGCAATAACATAGGTAGTATCACATACCTGGACTACTACTTTATACGGGCCCTGCCAAGATGCCTGCATCTTGTCGGTCTTCACAGGCTTGAGCACTAAGACCTTCTGCCCAACCTGGAAGATACGCTGTCGGGCCCCCCGGTCGTACCATCTCTTCTGTCTCCCCTGGGGTGCCTGGAGATTCTCCCTTACCATCAGAGACAGTTGCTCCATGCGGTCCCTGAGTTCCAGAGCATAGGGCACTATGGGGGTCCCTTCCTGCTCTGTCTCTCCCTCCCAGTGTCCTCTAATGAGATCGAGGGGTCCACGGACCCTTCTCCCATAGAGTAACTCAAAGGGAGGGGACCCGTAGATTCCTGGGGTACCTCTCTGTACGCAAATAACAGGTGAGGCAGGAATCTCTCCCAGTCTTTGCAAGTGTCCGAAAAGGTCCTCAGCTTTTGCTTGAGGGTCCCGTTATAGCGCTCGCAGAGACCATTAGTCTGGGGGTGGTAAGGTGAGCTCAGCAAAGGCTTAATATTGCACACCTTCCACAACTGCTGGGTGAGCACAGCGGTAAACTGGGTTCCCTTGTCAGAGAGAATCTCCTTAGGGAACCCCACTCTAGTAAATATCTTAACCAGGGCATCAGCTACTGTCTCTGCTTCAATGTTGGACATAGCTACTGCCTCTGGGTAACGGGTGGCACAGTCCACCACGGTGAGAATATACTTCTTCCCGGATGGACTAGTCCTGGCCAAGGGACACACAATGTCAACGGCTATGCGGTAAAAGGGCTCCCCAATAATAGGCATGGACATAAGTCTGGCCTTAGGAGGGTGGTCCCCCCGCTTACCTACCCGTTGACATGTGTCACACGTTTTGCAGTATTGTCGCACATCCTGGTTAAAATTGGGCGAGAAGAAATTCTGTGTAATCCTATGGGCTGTGCGACGGGACCCTAGATGTCCTGCTAGTGGTATATCATGCCCGATTTGTAGAATCTCCAGCTGGTATTTCTTAGGTACCACCAGCTGTCGTTTCTGCGAAGGGGCCTTACTTCTCTGGGATGGCTTAGGGATCCTATGCAGTCTATCCCCCACCCATTCACAAAGCTCCCCATCTATTCCCCTTTCCTGAGTATCTGCATTAGCCCTATTATTCTGTAAGGTCGGGTCCTCCTGGGTTTCCCTCCCGAATGCCTCTGGGGTATCCCAGCCTAGGGGCGCCTGATCTATGGTACATGTCGGGGAAGATAGTCTCACCTGGGTCTCAGCAGCAAGCGGGCCGGTTCCAGCATCACGGGTCTGGGCATGGGTAGTCACTGGGTTGGCTTCAGCGGGTCCCATCGGGGCGTAAGCAGAAACAAGGGGGGCCAAATCATTCCCCAGTAGTACATCCACTGGCAAATTCTTCATCACCCCCACATTCACGTGTCCTGAACCAACCCCCCAATCCAGGTGAGCATGGGCAATGGGTAGCCGGAAGACGGTGCCTTAAACTACTCTTACGGCTACAGTGTCTCCGGTGTGCTGGCTCGCTGGGATGAGGTTCTTCTGTAGTAGGGTCATGGTGGCACCAGTATCACGTAGACCATTGGCTACCTTTCCATTAACCCAGACAGTCTGCCTGTGTTGCTGCCTGTTGTCCCGGTTAGCTGCTTGTACTGGATCAGCCTCATGCAGGACACCCCAATGTTCTTCCTCCTCAACGCAGTGGGCCGCAGGCATGGATGTGTGGGGGTTCCCTCCTGCTGGCTTTCTCCACGACTGGGACTGCCTGGCTGGATTCAATGGACAGTCTGGCTTTTTGTGCCCTAGCTGTTTATACCCGAAACACCTGATGGGTTGTGAGTAGTCCTGGGAATTAAACCTGGGCTGCTGATAAGTGACCTCTGGAGGTGGTGCTGTAGGGCGGTACGACTGTGGTTGGTAGGCAGCAGCTAGAGGGGGTGCCGCTGACCGATAATCCACCCAAGCTGTTGTCTTGACCACAGGGTTATCCAGTTTGCGGGCGTCTGTGTATTCGTCTGCCAGGCGAGCTGCTTCAGGCAAGGTGAAAGGTTTTCGGTCCCGGACCCACTCTCTAACGTCTGGGGACAGCTTGTCAAAGAAGTGCTCCAGCAGGAACACCTGCAGCACCTCTTCCCCGGATACTGCTTGGCATCCAGCGACCCAGTGGGATGCCGTGTGGTGTATATGAGTCTCCAGTCTGCTTGCTCTTCTCTCGGAACTGCCTCCGGTCTGCCTCCGGTGTGACGGCATACCTGGGCAAAAGTGCTTCTTTTACCAGTCCATACTTCATAATATCCTCGTCTGGGATAGCCCTGAACGCTTCACTGGCCCGGCCGGACAATTTCCCAGACAAAATGGTAACCCATTCCACTGTGGGCACCCGGTGTAGGGCACATTACCGTTCAAAGTCGGCAAGGTACCCATTAATCTCCCCTTCTGTTTCGCTGAAATTTTTAAAAGCAGCAAAATGTACCTTTCTCCTTTCAGTTGGTGCTGCTGTGACTTCTGCTACCGCAGCACCTCTTTGCTGTAGCAAATTTGCCTCCACAGCCAATATAACTTGGCTTATGATCTCTGCTGGAGGGTTAGGACCATAATGTACCAGTCTTATGTTAACAGCCCGATCAAAACTTGCCTCTTCGGGTGTCCTGTCTGTTACGCTGGGCCTTTCAGTTATGTTGGGTCTTTCGGCTCCATCCATTTTGACTAGTTCTGCACTGCAATAATGTCCCTCTTCTTACAGTTGTTGGCCGGTCTGCCCCGGTTCTCCAGTAAGTCCTTGAGGGTAGAGCGCTTTAGCCGTTCATACTGTGCTTCCATTGTCCTGTGTCCTCTTGTAGCTGTCCTTCTAGGCTGTGGGAATCATCCCGCTGCTTGCCACCAATGTAATGGCACCCCAAGTATGAGAGGGTTTAACGCCGTTTAGGACATTCCCTTTCCGAGCACCCAGGCAGCTACTGACACTCCAGTCAGGCGAACAAGATCCATAAGAATAATTCTCCCCAAATAAGGAGACAAAGCTCTGTCTTGAGGTTTCAAGCAGGACTGACAATCTTTATTGAAAAAAACACAAGTTTTATACACAGTCAAAAGAGGAGGTGCATCCATATTCTGCTCATATTACTCTGAAAATACACCTGTGACCAGAGCTAATCAACATGAGCTAACTAACTAATTCCTTTTAGCAGCCTGGCTGTCTCCTGAACTTCAATACACATTATCACATGAATCCTTTCATACAATACAGGGTAAGAGGCCAGACTCTCTCACCTGGCTGCTTTTATAATCTCTCCTCCCAGCCTGGCTCCACCCCAGGCCCTATCACAGAACTCTATATTAAGCTGTGCACTACAAGTCTGCCTTGCTGATCAACGTGTTTGTTAAGCATTGTGTGTTTGGGTTCCTGCCTGTTGTGTGCTATGTCTGTCTCTGTGTTATGATATTGGATTGTTCCCAACTATCCCTGTCTGCTAGTGACCTTGACCTTCGGCTTGTCCTTCGTTTATCCGTGTCTTCTTGTTGCCCTGACCTTGGCTTTCCCCTCACTATTCTTGTATCCTGTGCTGCTGCTTCCCCTCTATCTTCTTTACCCTATGGAGCGTGAGCTAGGGGACTCTGGGGGCCGCGACCTGGACCCAGCTGCAGCGTAGGCCATCCTCACCACTAGAGGCTCTGGTGAAAACCTGCTGGATCTTAGACTCCACGCCCTGGGGAATCTTGGGCTCTAGCTCCCTGTGGATCCCTGTTGTGCTCCACTGGTCCCACTTTCCACAACCACCCAGTGTCCCATCCGTAGCACTCAGCCATAGGGTTCACTACCTTGTGGTGCACTCCTGACCCTGATCTGTCATCTGGCCACAGTTGACCTGACACAATTAGCCCAAGCCCCCATTAAAAGATCCTTAGAAGTTAGTCTGGATTCATTAATATTACAACAGGCAGACAGGTGGCTGGGGGTGATGACATTAGCATCTTTCAATTAACATGTTGAGTCCAGAATCAAGCAAACAGTAAATAGTATTTTACAGATATCCTGGAGAATATTGTGGATAAATATTACTGTCCCATTTTAACCACTTGACAACTGGGCACTTAAACCCCCTTCCTAACCAGACAAATTTTCAGCTTTCGGTGCTCTCACATTTTGAATGACAATTACTCAGTCATACAACACTGTACCCATATGAAATTTTTGTCCTTTTTTTCACACAAATAGAGCTTTCTTTTGGTGATATTTAATCACTGTTGGGTTTTTTATTTTTTGCGCTATAAGAGAAAAAAGACTGAAAATTTTGTAAAAAAATGAATTTTTCTTTGTTTCCGTTATAAAATTTTGCAAATTAGTATTTTTTCTTCATAAATTTTGGCCAAAATTTATACTGCTACATATCTTTGGTAAAAATAAGTACAATTGGTGTATATTATTTGGTCTTTGTGAAAGTTATAGAGTCCACAAGCTATGGTGCCAATATCTGAAAATTGATCACACCTGAAGTACTGACGGCCTATCTCATTTCTTGAGACCCTAACATGCCAGAAAAGTACAAATACCCCCCAAATGACCCCTTTTTGGAAAGAAGACATTCCAAGGTATTTAGAAAGAGTCATTGTGAGTTTTTTGAAGTTGTCATTTTTTCCCACAATTCTTTAAAAAAATCAAGATTTTTTTTTCTTTTTTTTTTTTTTTAACAAAATTGTCATATTAGCAGGTTATTTCTCACACACAGCATATGCATACCACAAATTACACCCCAAAACACATTCTGCTATTCCTCCCGAGTATGGCGATACCACATGTGTGAGACTTTTACACAGCGTGGCCACATACAGAGGCCCGACATGCAGGGAGCACCTTCAGGCGTTCTGGAGCACCCAGGCCAATTCTGACATTTCTCTCCTACATGTAAAAATCATCATTTGTTTGCTAGAAAATTACATAGAACCCCAAAACATTATATATGTTTTTTTAGCAAAGACCTTAAAGAATATAATGGTGGTCATTGCAACTTTTTATCTTGCACGGTATTTGCGCAGAAATTTTTCTAACGCGTTTTTTACGGAAAAAAACAGTTTTGTGCTTAAAAGAAAAAAAAAACAGTAAAGTTAGCCGAATGTTTTTGCATAATGTGAAAGATGAAGTTACGCCGAGTAAATAGATACCTAACATGTCACCCTTCAAAATTGCACACGCTCGTGGAATGGCGCCAAACTTCGCTACTTAAAAATCCCCATAGGCAACGCTTTAAATATTTTTACTGGTTACATGTTTTGAGTTACAGAGGAGGTCTAGGGCCAAAATTATTGCTCTCGCTCTAACGTTCGCAACGATACCTCACATGTGTGGTTTGAACACCGTTTTCATATGTGGGCGGGGCTTACGTATGCGTTCACTTCTGCATGCGAGCTCGCGGGGGCAGGGACGCTTTAAAAAAAAAATATATATTTTATTGTTCATTTTACTTTATTTATTTTAGTTTGACATGTTTTTCCGCCCCAAATTTTTTTTGATCACTTTTATTCCTATTACAAGGAATGTAAACATCCCTTGTAATAGGAATATGGCATGTCAGGTCCTCTTTACAGTGAGATATGGGGTCAATAAGACCCCACATCTCACCTCTAGGCTGGGAAGCCTGAAAAAAAAAAAAAAAAAAAAACAATCTTGGCTTTGATCGTAGCGGTGAGTCGGTAGAAGCACCGGAGGGCAGCGGGAGGGGGGGCATCGCCTCTCACCTTCCGTAAGAGCGATCAAGCGGTGAAACAGCCAGCCGCTATGATCGTTCTTATGGTGCAGGGAATCGCCAGCTGAAAAAGCGAATATCTGAATGATGCCTGTAGCTGCTCCCATCATTCAGATATCCCCCCACAAAGTCAAGGACGTCATATGACGGCCGGCGGGCGGGAAGTGGTTATTGCGGAGTATTGCCGGGTATTGAGCAGTATTGCTGGGTATTGAGGAGTATTGCAGGGTATTGAGGAGTATTGCAGGGTATTGCGGAGTATTGCCGGGTATTGCGGAGTATTGCCGAGTATTGCCGGGTATTGCAGAGTATTGCCGGGTATTGCGGAGTATTGCCGGGTATTGCGGAGTATTGCAGGGTATTGCGGAGTATTGCAGGGTATTGTGGAGTATTGCCGGGTATTGCCGGGTATTGCAGAGTATTGCCGGGTATTGTGGAGTATTGCCGGGTATTGTGGAGTATTGCCGGGTATTGAGGGGTATTGCAGGGTATTGAGGAGTATTGCAGGGTATTGAGGAGTATTGCGGAGTATGGCAGGGTATTGCGGAATATGGCAGAGTATTGCACAGTATGGCAGGGTATTGCAGGGTATTGCACAGTATGGGCAGGGTATTGCAGAGTATTGGCAGGGTATTGCAGAGTATTGCACAGGGTATTGCAGAGTATTGCACAGGGTATTGCACAGGGTATTGCACAGGGTATTGCAGAGTATTGCACAGGGTATTGCAGAGTATTGCACAGGGTATTGCAGAGTATTGCACAGGGTATTGCACAGGGTATTGCAGAGTATTGCACAGGGTATTGCAGAGTTTTGGCAGGGTGTATTGCAGAGTATTGGCAGGGTGTATTGCAGAGTATTGGCAGGGTATTGCACAGGGATGGCTGAGCAGGGATGGATGGATGGCTGGATCTGTGACTGCAATTGTCACAGATCCAGCCCACAGCGCTGCTGCCTTGATCTGCTCCCTCCCCTCTCCTCTCACATTGTACCGATCGGTACAGAGAGGGGAGGGAGGAACCGGCGTCATCACATGACGCCGGTCTGTTTACAAGTGATCGCTCCGTCATTTGACGGAGCGATCACGTGGTAAACGGCCGCGATTAGCGGCCATCTACCGTGATCCGTGATGCGCCGGGTCTTCCAGGGGGCGCGCGGGAGCAAGATTCTGTGAGGACGTCCCTGGGACGTCCACTCAGGATAACTCGACCGCGCTGTGGACGTCTTTTGTACATGGCGCGGTCGGCAAGTGGTTAAAGTAATCCAAGACATATTCTTAATGTCCATTATTTTCTTGCTCACCCTGTGCCCAAAAGTGACTCCCGTTACATGGCATATAGAGCAAATAACTGCACAAAAGTCCCCATTATAAATAAAATGAATAAAAACCGGACATTTAAAAAATACCCACGGCCATCTCTGTACATATACAAATTTTGTTGAACGAACATTTATCATGATTTCTGCTTTTTGCGCTGCACTTACCCACTGTTTCACATATGCACTTGATCCCCTGGGGAATTTCATAAAGATTTTAAAAGAGAAGCAATACTTCTTTTAGAGTGAGCCTGCCTGTTGCTTTGTCTTACATTATGAAGGTCCTGAACAAAAAGAGTTGTAATGGAGCTAATTTACTAATAGTTTTGTGTATTGGCAAAAATCATAAGACTGCATACAACCAAAAACAGCAAACATCAGGAATACTACTATTTATTTACTAAATAAAAAGCAAAAAGTACAAATTCAGCTCTGATTCCATGAAAAAAATTGATGTTACCAATAAGCATTCACCTGCATATATGCTGTTTAAGGTCAATTTCAATGACTAAAAGCATACTTTGACATTTATACCGCATACTGATATAACTGTTGCTAGGATGGCAGATTTTCATTTGGAAATAAACCTTAGACTAGTTTTTAAGAAACAGTGCTGCCTTATTGTAACATTCAGTTGGTAGTAACAAATGCAAATGTCAGACATATTACTGTCAAATCTTAAAAAGTAAATATGGTATATATTAAAAAAAGATGTTTGAATATTTGCCAATAGCTTAAAGCAGTATAAAACCCAAAATCAAACATTTATTATACCGTATATTACAGTTCACCAGTTGTTAAATGTGTTAGCTGCATTTGATTTTTTGTAGTTTTTTTTTTCCTTTTTCACCTACCGTATATACTCGAGTATAAGCCGACCCGAATAAAAGCCGAGGCACCTAATTTTACCACAAAAAACTGGGAAAACGTATTGACTCGAGTATAAGTCTAGGGTGTCCATCCGCATGCCTCACTGTGCCTCACTGTGTCCATGTGCATGCCTCACTGTGTCCATGCCTCACTGTGTCCATGTGCATGCCTCACTGTGTCCATGTGCATGCCTCACTGTGCCCCTGCCTCACTGTGCCCATGCCTCACTATGTCCATGACTGACGTTTGCTCAACCTTTGAGCTGGTGTTCCATCAGATTAGGTGACCTGTCAGATTTGGTAAAGGAAGTGACGTTCCGTCACGGCCATCTTGGTACACCCCGCACTCGGCCACACTAAGCCTACAGTCAGAAGACGGCAAGTGGACATCTTTTTACACCCACCGAAGTCTTGCATTTCACACTTTTTTACACATACACTGATCTTATTAAGTGAAATACAGTATTTAGAAGTCTGTGTTTTGATGTTGAATTTTAAAAGCAGCGGCAAGCCTTCTGATCTCACAGGTTTTCTAATCTGACAGAACACCGCTGTTTTTAAAATTCAACATCAAAACAGTCTGACGGATTTCAAAATTCAGTATTTCACTATATAAGCTTAGTTTACTGGTAAAAATAAGTGTCAAATGCAAGACATCGGTGGGTGTAAAAAGATGTCTGCTTGACTCCTTCTGACTGTAGGCTTAGTGTGGCCGAGTGCGGGGTGTACCAAGATGGCTGTGTTGGAATGTCACTTCCATTACAAAATCTGACAGGTCGCCTAATCTAAGGGGAACATCGGCTCTGAGTGTCAATAAAACACAGAGTGCAACTCGGCCCCCCACTCACCTGTGATTGCCAATAATAACTCCTTCTGCTGTGTTCAAGCCAATGAGAAGGGAGAGAGCCGAGAGAGCCTCTGCACATCACTGGATTGAGATTGGCTCAGGTAAGTACAGTATAAGGGGGGCTGGGGGGGGGAGCTGCATACTGAAGGTTCTTTTTAAATGATGAATGCAGAGAATGCATTAAGGTAAAACATCTTCAGCCGTTAGAACAACTTTAGAATACCAGGAGATCAGCTATACAAGCTGTAAAATCCAACTGAAGTCACAGAAACAAATATTAAATCTGAGTGGTTCGTACTAAATACTGGCATTTTTACATTTCTTAAGCGGAGGTCAGTCATAATTTTTTTTTAATCAGCAGCTACAAATACTGCAGCTGCTGACTTTTAAAATATGGACACTTACCTGTCCAGCACGCCCGCGATGTCGGCACCTGGTCATCGGATGCTGTCGCCGCCATCTTCGGTAAGGAAATCAGGAAATAAAGCCTTGCAGCTTCACTTCCCGGTTCCCTACTGCGCATGCGCGAGTCGCGCTACGCAATCGAAATGGTCCCTTCTGTCTTCTGGGACCCGTGTGTCTCCCAGAAGACAGCGTGTGTACGGGGCATGAGGGTACGTGAACTTGGCCTTTTGGCTGTCTCTACACATGCATATTTTTCATGTGACCACTTATAAATATCATTTGAAATCTCCAATATTTTCCCTCTTTATAGCCTTTTACAAATGTGTGTGATTTGGCTCTCTTTTTCCCCGGCGGGTTTGGCAGTTTTCTCGTCGGAAAAACTGCGAGGGGAGCATACACACGGCCGGGATTCCTGCCCAAAAGCTCTCCTCGCAGTTTTCTGGTCGGAAAACCTGGTCGTGTGTCTTCCAGAAGACAGCGTGTGTACGGGGCATGAGGGTACCATGAGAAGAACTGCAGGGATTCTGGAAATTCTTAGAATAAGACTTCTGGAAGTCCTGCAAAAATTCTGACAGACTTTTTCCTGTCGGAAAGCCCGGTCGTGTGTACGGGGCATAAGAATACTACCAGGACTTTCAATGGTACTTTTAGAATCTCATCTAGGACTTCCAAAACTCCTACTCTCAGAATTCCTGCCAGAACTTCCAAAGGTACTTGCAGAATCCCTACCAGGACATTCAATGGTACTCTCAATACTCTCCGAATTCTTGCCAGGACTTCCAGAACTCTATGCCTGCTGAGACTTCCAATGTAACTGGCATAATCTCTGCCAGGGCTTTCACAGTTCCCAGTGATGACACTGGTTGTGCCCTCTGAGCAATACAGTATTTAAGCTCCAGCCATTGAAGTGACTGGTGCTGTGTTTTATCGCCAGCTACCTGAGAGCTAAGGAGCTATAATAATTGCCAGCCAGTTGCCTGTTTGTTGCCAACTCAGATTGACTTGGCTACTCTCTTGCTTGCTGCCTACCTCAAGCCGTGCCTGGATCTGACAACTTTTTTATCCTCAGTCCTGTGAACAGCCCTGTGGGCCACAATTTGATTTCAGTATGCAGCAAACTAAACTGGGATCACTAGGGTTCCTCGCCCGTCTTTACAACCAGGAGCTCAGTTGAAGACCAACTGCCACGTACTGTAGATCCCGCACCTTGGATGAGTCCACGTCACCTGTCAGAATGCAACATTCTGCTGTTATGTTTGATAAATATGTATGAAAAAAAAATGTTTTTTTTAGTAAAATTAATAAACACAATTTTAACTTTTTAATGGCTGTTACCCTAACAGGCTTGATGGCACTTGTTTGTTTCTTTTTCTGCATTTACTCATGAATGGCATAGGAATGAGGACTGGGTTTGCAGTTATCATGAGTTCAAGGCCATTTGTAGCCCCACAATTTATGTGCAGATTTGCCTCAGAGAATTTGGTGCCTGGGCCTTTTTCTGACATTCTTTGTTTACAAGTAAAATTCTGTATTTTTTGCTAGAAAATTATTTATAACCCCCAAACATTATATAATTTTTTTGGCAGTGGTGCTAGAAAATAAAATGGCGGTTGTTGCAATTTTGTATGTCACACAGTTTTTTTGTAGCGTTTTTTCAAATGCAATTTTTTGGCAAAAAATACACTTTAATGAATTAAAAAAACAAAACACAAAAAAAAGCCAATTATTTAGTAAAATATGAAAGATGATGTTATTCAGAGTAAATAGATACCTAACATGTCATGCTTTAAAATTGCGTGCACTCATGGAATCATGCCAAACTATGGTACTTAAAAATCTCCCTAGGCAACGCTTTAAAATTTCCAACAGGTTACTAGTTTTGCAGCGATACCTTACATGTGTAGTGCAAACACCGTTTACATACTGTATGTGGACGTGACCTATGTATGTGTTCACCACTGTGCACGAGCACGCGGGGATGGGAGCCCTTTAAAAATCTAAAAATGTATTTGTTTTATTACATCTTTTTAATTTTTACACTGTCCCTGATTTTTTTTATCACTTTTATTGCTGTTTCCATCCCTTGCGATAATACAGAAAGACAGGTCCTCTTTATGGAGATATCTGGGGTCTACAAGACAAATCTCTCCTCTACCCTTCAAGCAAAAGATCCCCCAAAAAATGTTTTTGATCTATTGCTTAAAAAAAATGGCCTTGTTTTCATGGGACTGAAACCGGAAGTGACGTCTTGACGTCGCTTCGGTACTCCTAGGCTGTAGAAATGAGTGGAAGCCATCTATCATTTGCTCATCTCTGTGTCGGCTCAGTACCGATCGCCTAGGTAAGCCCGGGAGCCACCGGAAAGCGGCGGGGGGGGGGGGAAATGTGTCAAAAGTGTCCGATCTGTCCGCCGCAATATCCCGATAAAAATCGCTGATCACCGCCATTACTAGGAAAAAAAAATGCCATAAATCTATAAATAATATAAATATTTTGCGCAAACCAATCAATATACGCTTATTGCGATTTTTTTTAACAAAAATATGTAGAAGAATAAATATCGGCCTACTCTGAGGAAATGTATTTATTTTATTTTTTTAAATTGGGATATTTATTATAGCAAAAAGTACAAAATTGTTTTTTTTTTCAAAATTGTCGTTCTTCTTTTGTTTATAGTGCAAAAAATAAAAACCGCAGAGGTGATCAAATACCACCAAAAGAAAGCTATATTTGTGGGAAAAAAGGGCGTCTATTTTGTTTGGGTATAGCGTCATACGACCGCGCAATTGTCAGTTAAAGCATCACAGTGCCGTATCGCAAAAAAATGGCCTGGTCATTGAGCAGCCAAATCTTCCGGGGCTGACTTGGTAAACCATAATGCACTCTATGGCAGGCTTAGAAGTGACAATAAGGGGGCTTTTGGTTAAGCCAGCCCCTCACTATAAGAGGGGGGTACAAAGTAGCCTTGGTGTTAGTGAATTGAAAACCGTTATATGGAAAGCATAAGGAAAGCTAACAAACTGCTTAGGGAGAGATTAGTGTCAGTTTTTAACTGTACAATAATTGTGAATGCTAGCTCTTTGGATAATCAACGCCTATTTTTCTTATTGTTGGGGGGGTTTTTTTGCTCATTTATTTTAATTTGTGGTCAGTGGTCTCATTTAGCTGCTGTCCTGTCCAAAGAAATTTTATCCATGGATTTCCTGAGGTTGAAATGGTTATATCGGGATGATGCCTGTACCTGCAGACATCATCCCGGTATCAAAATTTGAAACTGGCATTTCCCTTTATGACAGAAGTGATTTGAGTGGCTAATTAGCCACTCGATCACTTTTAGGGGTGCGGAAGGGGGTCCCCCCTCCCGCCGCCACCGCCTTTCCCGGGCTCTGCTGTTCACCAGCACTACACAGAGAGAGGGACTGACAATTTTTCTCCCTCTCTGTGATCTCAGAAACCAGAAACGACGAGGGTTTTATCACTTCCTGTTTCGGCTCTTTGTTTACCTAGCTGTTAGCATCCAGTAAAGTAACAGATCAGACTAAACTGTGTCTGATCGGCTGCATTGGAGGCCAGAGGAGAAATTTGGGGTCTAATAAACCCCAGAATTCTCCAACAAGAGGACTTTTCACGGCCCATGCTGTCACAAGAGATGTTGTTCATCCCTTGTGATAGTTATAAAGTTAATACAAACAAAAAACAAACAAACTATCATCCCTTGTGATAGTTATAAAGTTAATACAAACAAAAAATAAAGAGACAGTGTGAAAAAAAAAGTTTTGGATGAAATAATAATAAAAACATTTTTTAAACGGCCCATTTCCCTGTGCTTACGCGCAAATGTGAACACATATGTAAGTCCCGCACACATGTGTAAACGATAATCACACCACACTTCTGAGGTATTGTCGCCAATGTCAGAGTGAGAACAATAACTCTAGCACCGGACCTCCTGTGTATCTCTAAACTGGTAACCTGTAAAGGCATTTAAAGTGTTGTCTATGGAGAATTTTAACTACCGTAGTTTGGCGCCATTCCGTGGGTGGACACAATTAGAACCTACTTCCTATTTAATATTGTTCTATTGCTGGCCAATCTGCAGTCTCTTATATTCTTGGAGTAAAACACCTGCTTGTAATTTTCCCTAATTAAAAATGTCCTGCTGCTGACCAGTTTTCACCGTTGTATCACCTGCAGCCTTTTAATTCCTAATGAGAGTTTGGTAGGAATTGGCCGGTGGCAGAATAGTTTTACATCAGCAAGAACAGGGACAGCCACAGCAAACTACTAGACAATTTTCAACTGCCAGTCAAAGCGGACCTATTACCATTTGGTAAAAAAAAATGCGTATCACTGCCAAAGCTACCTGAAAAAAAGCCTTTCCTGACAGACTCCATGACAGACTACGTGTGGGTTAACCCCGCCTCCTCTCCAATGCTATCGGACCCCATACCCATAAGTTTTAGCTTACCGCTACGATATCCAAGTCAGGATGGTTTTCCCTGCTCCCGGTACCATGCTGTGCGGTGCAACCCAGGGCCCAGCTACGAGCGGGCGAGTGGTTTTGGGCTTATGATACCCCTGTGGTGGAAGGGAGGTGGCCCTTGTGTACCTTGACGGGATGTCGGGCAGAAGTGCCTTCGGCTGGCAAGGTCTGAAAACTTCCTTCTGTTTTGTCCAATCATGGCAGACGTTAATGTGTGTTTAGTTTTGTTTCCCCTGTTTTTGCCTTGGTTCTCTGCCTTCCTCGGCCCGTGGAACGCTTCTGCGTTCCGGGACGCCATGTCTCTTCCGGGTTCCCAGCCAGTCCGCGTCTGCGCATGTGGAGCCTCGGCTTGGTTTTGTGCGTGCGCGATGTGGCGGGTAGGTCCGAGGCCGCAGAGGTGCAGTATGGCTGGCCCCCTCGGAGCAGGCGCGCGATGGAGGTAGGCCGTGACGTCATCCCGGCGGGGAATTTAAACCGCGGTGAGCCCCTGATAGGTGGGATACCTGTGGGCTCTTAGCGACAGCTTCCCAGAGCTAAGCACCACTCTAGGGCAAGGTAAGATCCTCATCTTGTTCCTCCTTATCTCCCTTCCTCTCAAAGGTGAAGAGTAAAAAAAAAAAAATTATTTTAACAAAATGTTTAATTTGATTTTCTGATGCTTAGCCCGTGTGATGCGTGTTCTCCCGGTGCTGTCTGTTTATGGTCGATCGTTCAGCAACCATGGACAAGTCTCCGCCTTTGTGTGGCCAGCCCTCTCGCACAAGGTATGTGCAGTTGAGGGGAGGGGGGTGGTTGGCATGATGTTTTATTGGAAGGCACTAAATTGCTATCCTGGTTCCCCCTCTCCCCCGTCTCTGTCTTGTATTTTTTCCTTACAGCCCTGCTAGATCGGATCATCAATCACGGGCCTTAACGGACAGAGACCTTGCCAGGCCGCATCAATATTCTTCTTCTAGGTCCAGACGTGACTCTCCGTCTGGGACCCACCATCAGATGGGATTTTCCCGTTCCTCCTCAAAACATGGGAGATGTTCAAATTCCTCCTCCAGTCACCGCTACCACCGGCATGATAGCCACTCTGACCGCAGAGCCTACTGGGGATGTGGGACCCGAGTCCCGGAGGGCAAATCACTATGTGACCCCTGTTATGCCCGGGCGGTTGGGAAAAAAGAGACGGAAAAGCAAAACATAGAGTCTCTTGTCAAGCGTGTGGTGCAACAGTCCATTAAAGAGTTAGACACCTCCCACACGCGGAGCTAGGCCAACCACTCTGTCTGGCTCCCTGGCTGACGAGGCTCAGGAGGATCCCGGCCAATCCCAGCCCTATGATGCCTCCCATGATTTCTCGCAGAGCGAGATGGAGGGAGATGAGTTCACTGTGGGCTTTGACTATTCCTTGGTCTCCCCACTAATTAAGGTGGTCAAGGAGACCCTAAAAATGGAGGATATATCTGCTCCCCCAGAGAAGCAAAGGAAATTCTTCAAACAATTGGGGAAAGAGCGCTCCAACTTTCCACTCCTTCCTGAACTGAACTGAAAGGACATTTTTGAGGAAGAATGGAGCAAGGGAGACAAGAAAGTCTCTATGTTAAACAAGACCTCCAGACTATACCCCTTCAAGGCCGATGAAATAAAGCATCTGGAAAATGCTCCCCTTGTTGATGCAGCAGTGATGCGTCTAGCCAAGCATGTTACGCTTCCGTTAGAGGATACAGTATCCTTCAAGGACGGCCTTGAGCGGAAAATAGATCAAGACCTCAAAAGGATCTATGGTTTGGCCGGAATGGCCTGCAAACCAGCCCTGGCTCTTGCAGTTACTTTTGAGGCTATGGAAGCTTGGATAGAAAATGTGGACTCTGTTCTCAGAGGAGTTTCAGAGGAGCTGGCCCAGGACTCAGCAGTTCAAGAACTGAAGCTGGCAGTCGCCTTTTTGGGGAAGGCCTTGATCGTCCTTATTCGCCTGTTGGCCCGATCTATGCTGTCCTCGGTCACGGCCAAACGGGCCTTGTTTTTGCGCCCCTGGCTTGCTGACCCAGCGTCCAAACGGGCCTGGTGTAAAATCCCCTTTGAGGGGCCCTCTTTATTTGCTAACAGGCTTGACAGTGCTATATCTAAGACCACAGGTGGGAAGTCGGGGTTCCTTCCCCAAGACATGCGTCTGTTCAATCAGAGGAAGCCTCAGCGTAGACGCAGTACCGAGTGCTCAAGGGAAGCACGCTCCTACAGGCCCGGACGGGATTTCAGGAAAAATTGGAGCAGAGGACAGGCACCCTTTCAGAAGTCCGCCAAGAGACAGGCACCCGATGGTCATGAACCAGCTAAGTCTTTTTGAGATTGGGCCCGCCCAGGTGGGTTGGGTAGGGGCTCGTCTGCTTCTCTTCTGGCACGTCTGGGCGACCTCGATCTCAGACTACTGGACCATCAAGACTGTCTCCACAGGCCACACATGGTCCTTCACCAGTATTCCTCCCTGCAGATCGATTCCCACCCTACTGCCACGGTCAGAAGGAAAGAGACAAGTTCTGCTCTCATATGTAAACTCACTGAAAGATCAAGGAGCGGTGGTGCCTGTCCCAAAAAACGAAGAGTTCCAGGGGGTGTACTCCCCCCTCTTCCTAGTCCAGAAAAAGAACGGCTCTTGGCGCCCGGTGATAGATCTAACCGTCTTAAACAAATTCATAAAACACGAAAAGTCCAAAATGGAGACCCTCTCTACCATCCAGGAAATAGTTCAACCAGGCGACTGGTTAATTTCGATCGACTTAAAGGATGCTTATTTCCATGTACCAGTGGCAGAGGGATTCCGCAGATATCTCCGCTTCCAGGTCGGACAAGAGCACCTCCAGTTCAAATGCCTTCCGTTCAGACTGACGACCTCTCAATGAGTCTTTTCAAAAGTCCTTCTGGCTGTAGTGTCCCTTATCAGAACCTGAGGGGTGCGACTGTACCATTACCTCGACGATCTTCTGTTACTTTCCCAGGACAGGCAGCAGTTGCTAGCTCACAGGGAACGAGTTACTTCCACTCTGACCGAGTTCGGATGATTCCTAAACTTGGAGAAAAGTCATTTAGAGCCAGTGCAGTGCCTGGTCTATCTAGGAGCCCAGTTCAATACTGTGGAGAATACCATCTGACCTTCCAGAGGAGAAAATCCCGGTCCTTCAGGAGAGAGTCTCCCTAGCCCTAGGCTCCTCACGCCTAAGGGCCTCACAGTGCCTAAACATTGTTGGCACGATGGTGGCCACAACCCCCATGGTCAAGTGGGCAATGTGGAGGCTACGTCCCTTTCAAGCAGGGCTTATTCGGCAATGGAGGTCAGGGGACATCAATCAATTAATTCATGTAACTACGTAAATGAGGAACAGTCTCTTTTGGTGGCTTCAACGCAAAAACCTGCTCACATGCCACTCTCTTGCTCCCATTCATTGGGTGACTGTCACGTCCGACGCCAGCAATACTGGTTGGGGAGCTCACTGCGGGTCAGAACTTGCACAGGGCAAATGGGATGTCCGTCTCCACAATCCGGGTTCGAACGTCCTGGAACTTCGTGCAGCATGGTATGCCCTTCGGTCCTTCTCTCACCTCCTGAAAGGGAAGTCTGTATTACTGAGATTGGACAACACCACAGCAGTATCCTACGTGAAAAGGCAAGGGGGCACCCGGAGTTTCACCCTGCTATAGGAAGTCAAACCCATCATGTCTTGGGCCCAGAAGAATCTGATCAATATCTCAGCAGTCTTCATTCCCGGGACTCAGAACATCCAAGCAGATTTCCTGTCCCGCAGGCAGTTGGACAACAACGAATGGTCCCTGCATGCACAGACGTTCGAGTGGATCCTATCTCTGGGAGTCGACCCCGAAGTGAATTTGTTTGCATCCCCCTGCAACTTAAAAATCAGGAAGTACTATACTCAAGGCCGTTGCAGTCAAGCCTTCGGTTTGGATGCACTGACAGACCAGTGGAACTTCAACAGGGCATATGCCTTCCCTCCACTCCCGATCATACTCAAATTTCTATAGAGGCTCCAGATGGAAGCAGTCGAGGTGGTGACGATAGCACCTTACTGGCCGAGCAGGCCATGGTTTCCCCTCCTGAACCAGATGAGCTTTCGGGATCCGTTGCCTCTCCCTCTCAGGTCGGACCTTCTTTCTCAGGGGGCGACCTTGCACCCTTGTCCAGCGATACTGGGACTGATGGTCTGGTTCTTGAGAGGGAAAGGCTAGAGTCTCTCGGGTGCACCTCAAGAGTAATTTCCACCCTCATGAGTTCAAGAAAGCCAAGTACAAATAGAGTCTATAGCAGAATATGGGCCAAGTTTGTTAACTTATCTACCTCTGCAGGCAAATCATGTAGAAACCCTGGAATCCAAGATATCCTCAGCTTCCTCCAGTCCAGCCTAGATCTTTCTTTATCTATCAGCTCCCTTAGGGTTCAAGTCTTAGCTTTGTCAGCCTTCTCCGGAACATCATGGGCAGTTCACCCACTAATACGGCAGTTCTTTCGTGGGGCATCGAGACTAAGGCCACAAAGGAAACCAAGGTTCCCCAAATGGGATCTTCCCCTTGTTCTTGACTCACTGTCTGCCCTCAGTAACACGGATCTTACTCCTCTTTCTATTAAGGACTTTTCGACAAAACTGGCTTTCCTAGTGGCCATCCCCAGAGTCCACAGAGGTTCATCCCCTGGAGGTGGGCGAAATACTGAATGAGTACCTATGAGTTATATCATCTTTCAGACGTTCCGCTCATCTGTTCATATTACACTCCAGCAGTAACAGAGGAAAATGTGCTTCTTCTAGAACAATAGCGGTCTGGATCGTCCAATCCATTCAACAGGCTTACAGGGCAAAGGGCTTGGCTCCTCCAGAGGCAGTGACAGCACATTCCATTAGAGGCATGGCAGCCTCATGGGCGGCAGCTCGACACGTGGCTCCTGATGTCATATGCAAAGCAGCCTCGTGGTCCTCGATCAATACTTTCATGTCACATTATTGTATAGAACCTGCTTCCCTTTCCTCTGTAAACTTTGGTTTGAGAATCCTGTCGGTTGACGGGAAAGATTAAATATTTTTTGTCCAGCATTCCCTCCTGTATGGCCTGGCTAGTTATTTCCCACACGTAGTCTGCCATGGAGTCTGTCAGGAAAACCGAAAATGTATTATCAAATACTTTCCGTAATTTTCATTTCCTGATAGACTCCATGGCAGACGGAGTTCCCAACCATGAGTTTAAAAGTTGATATAAAAGTCGGCTAGTTACGGAGCACAGTCCATAGTGGTAAGCTCAAACTTATGGGTATGGGGTCCTATAGAATTGGAGAGGAGGCGGGGTTAACCCACATGTAGTCTGCCATGGAGTTTATCAGGAAAGGAAAATTACGGTAAGTATTTGATAATAAATTTTCAGTTTTACTTAAAATGAAAAATTACTCTGGGGTGCTGATGCCATATGCCAAGCTTACTGTAAAAATTCTCGCAGGTGCTGCCCTTGAAAATTGAATAGTTCTACCACACCAACCTTGGCTTTAGGGTATCCCTGTGCATGTTTTTTAAAGAATTTGTGTGTTTTTAAAATTGTCATTGAATCTGTATGAAAAGACTCTCCCCGCTGAATGATATTTGTAATATGTCGGTAGCTTTGGTACATGTCCCCTATTGTAACTTTTGCTTGACAGTTTTGTCTTTTAGGCCTCATTCACACAGGCTCTGAGGCCCAAACACTGTGAATTGGCTATTTATTTATGCGGCTGGAGCCACTAGGTGCAACCTGCAGACAGCCTATGGTAGTCTATGGGGAAAAAGACACTGTACGAACACTGCAACTTAATTTGACCCAGGTACCGGTGAGAAGCCCTGAACGCACACTGTAGCAGTCTAAATTACTGGACCCTTGAGGAAACTCAGGCAATTTTTTTTCTTTCTTCCTATTTCAAAAACCTTGAATCTGACACCTGTCAGTGGTACCCCCTGGGTAGATGATTCATAGGTTGAGACGCTCTGCGCCAGAGCCCACAGGATTGATTATAACTGATAGGTATTTGACATCCAAGTATGGATTTGAAGAAGTATCATCTTAATGTAAAACTAAAAGCAAAACCTTTTTTTTTTTTGTTAATGGAGGGTTATAACTCCTGTCATTATTTTGTATGCCCTCTGTGTCCCATTAAAAAGATTTCCCTTCACTTCCTGTTCTATAGTCAGTGGCGGTGCATCCGTAGTGGGCGCAGGAGCGCCGCCCCCTCTTTCCTGCACCTGTCACTCAACAATAGATAGATTCATGCATTGCATGAATCTATCTATTGTCGCCGCTGCCGCCCACTATTCAGGTGTCTGGCCCCCTGTTGAGCGCCGGCCATCTGAATAACAGCGGTGGGTGTGTTTTGGAAGCGCCTGATTAGAGCCGTCGGCTCTAATAGGCTTCCCGATTACAGCCTGTGGGCTGTAATCGGCTTCCAAATGGTTAACCAGAGGGCGCACAGGCTGTGCGTTCCCTGGTTAAACAGTGCTGTGTTAGGGAATCGCTTCCTTAACGGGGGGAAACTGGCTGCATTTGGGGGGAAACTGGCTGCATTTGGGGGAAAACTTGCTGAATTTGGGGGGGAACGGGCTGCATTTGGGGACAAACTGGCTGTATTTGGGGACAAACTGGCTGCATTTGAGGGGAAACTGGCTGCATTTGAGGGGGCAAACCGGTGGCGTTTGATGGGCACAGTGGCTGCATTTAATGGGCACAGTGGTGACAATTGATGGTTGTTTTTTTTTCAGTTTGTTTGCGCCCCCCCCCCTCCAAAAAAATTTTGAGCATCAGCAGCCACTGCCTATAGTAAAAATAGCAAGGCAAGTGTAGCGGGGTCCTAAATTTAGGGGAAGTGTTTGAGTGGTAGTTATGCTCAAACACCCCAATTGTCAGGATTCTATCAACCATTTTTGTCCGCAGGGAGAGTATCAGTGTACAGTTCCCTGCGGCCTGCAGGTGGCGCTGCCATGGTAGGCCAGGGTTGAACCGCTGATACAGTGCTGTGCCTTGTGTGTCCCCTCTCAGCAGCCATACAGTGGGTGTGGTGGGCCTGCTGTGCATGCTGGGAGAGGATATAAAAGGGGCAGACGCTGCCTGTTCGGGGTTCTGTCGTGGTCAGGGGTCCTACCCCAGGGAGTGTGTTCCTGTCCGCCCTGGGCACCTTTGGCCCAGGGGCGGAGGTCGTGAATCAGTCCCAGGCACCTTTAGCCCTGGGACTGCAGCAAAGGCCTTGGGCCCAGCACCTTCGGCTGGAGCCTATCAAGGATTGAGAAATCTCAGCCTTGCGAGGAGACCCGCATCTTAGACGAGGAGGCCGGGGGAGGAACCGTTCCGAGGGACTGGTGAGAAGTCAGAGTGAAGGAAGGGGCCCGGTAACTCTCTGGAGGGATGTCTTCTCCTTAACCACTTCCCGCCCAGTCAATAGCAGATTGACGTCCGGGAAGTGGTTCTGTTATCCACCCTGGACGTCATATGACATCCTGCGGGATAACAGCCGCCGCGCGCCCGGGGGGCGCGCATCGCGGCGATCGGTGGAGCGGTGGGTCAGTCTGACCCACCGCTACACTGATCTCGGTAAGAAGCCTCCGTCGGAGGCTTTTTACCACGTGATCAGCCGTGTCGAATCACGGCTGATCACAATGTAAACAGGAAGAGCCGTTGATCGGCTCTTCCTCACTCGCGTCTGACAGACGCGAGTAGAGGAGAGCCGATCGGCGGCTTTCCTGACAGGGGGGGTTCACGCTGATTGTTTATCAGCGCAGCCCCCCCTCGGATACCCACAGTAGACCACCAGGGAAGCCCCCCAGGACCACCAGGGAAGCCCCAATCATGTGGATGGCCCCCATGGCCATCCACATATAGTAAAAAGAAATAAATAAAATAAAAACATTAAAAAAAATATGCCAATCAGTGCCCACAAATGGGCACTGACTGGCACTTTCACAATGTGTGGTGGCTGGCATTGCTGGGCACCAGTGCCACCAATGCCACCTACTAGTGTCCATCAGTGCCACCTATCAGTGCCCATCCGTGCCCATCCGTGCCAATCTGTGCCCACCTATCAGTGCCCGTCCATGCCACCTATCAGTGCCACCCATAAGTGCCCATCAGTGCCGCCCATGAGTGCCCATCAGTGCCGCCTATGAGTGCCAATCAGTGCCGCCTATGAGTGCCAATCAGTGCTGCCTATGAGTGCCAATCAATGCCACCTATGAGTGCCCATCAGTGCCGCATACCAGTGCCACATATCAGTGCCCATCAGTGCCGCCTATCAGTGCCCATCATCAGTGCCCATCAGTGCCACCTCATCAGTGACACCTCATTGGTGCCACCTCATCGGTGCCCATCAGTGTCGCCTCATCAGTGCCCTTCAGTGCCACCTTATCAGTGCCCGTCATTGAAGTAGAAAAGGTACTTGTTTACAAAAAAAATTAACAGAAACAAAGAAAAACTTAGTTTTTTTTAAAAAAAATCACTCTTTTTTTATTTGTTGTGCAAAAAATAAAAATCGCAGAGGCGATCAAATACCACCGAAAGAAAGCTCTATTTGTGGGAACAAAATGATAAAAAAATTGTTTGGGTACAGTGTAGCATGACCGCGCAATTGTCATTCAAATTGCGACAGTGCTGAAAGCTCAAAATTGGCTTGGGCAGGAAGCTGTATAAGTGCATGGTATTGAAGTGGTTAACAGAGGTCAAGCTTTAAAAAGAGACCAAGTTCACCAGGTCTGTGGCAGAGAGCGAGTTCACCAGGTCTGTGGCAGAGACCGAGTTCACCAAGTCTGTGGCAGAGACTGCGGTTGAGTGAGAGCACCATTCTGGCTGCTAGTCCCTATCTAGGGAGACTATCCAAATGGGCTAAGTCTGCTTGAGAAGCCAAGCAGTGAAGTGTATATACGTTTGTGCCTGGACCTCTCCCACACCTTATGCCGTCCTGTTCTTTCTCCAACCTTTCCTATCAGAGGCTGTTATCTAAGAGAAATAAACTCTACGTTGGAGTTACGGCTGGTGTGGACATTGAAGTCATTGGGGCAAATAGAGACTTATCTTTATTAACTATAGGAGGTGAGAACCATTCTCTGGAGGATTCTGGCTTTCTGGCTGTGGAGACCCACCAATAGTGATGAGCCGAACACCCCCGGGTTCGGTTCGCACCAGAACCCGCGAACGGACCGAAAGTTCGCATGAACATTAGAACCCTATTAAGTACAATGGATGCGAACGTTCGGATTCTAAAGTGCTAATTATAACGACTATTATCCATGTTATTGTCCGAAACAGAGTTTGGGAACCCGGCTTCTGCACCAGGGGACATGTATCAATGCAAAAAGAAGTTTTAAAAACGGACGTTTTCCGGGAGCAGTCATTTTAATGATGCATAAAGTGAAAAAAAAAAGTCAAATATTCCTTTAAATATTGTACCTGGGGGTGTCTAAAGTATGCCTGTGAAGTGCCACGTGTTTCCCGTGTTTAGAACTGTCCCTGCACAAAATAACATTTCTAAAGGGAAAAAAGTCATTTAAAACTGCTTGCGGCTTTAATGCAATGTCTGGTCCCGGTAATATGGATGAAAATCTTTAGGAAAAATGGCATAGCTACCCCATCAACCCCCCCCCCCCTACCCCAGCCCATTACCAGCCCCTTTGGGTCTTGTATGGATATTAAGGGGAACCCCGCACACAAAATAAAAAAGGACCTATATACTCTGAACAGCCGTATACAGGCGGTGCATACAAGACAGGGACTGTAGGTTTGTTCTTATGTAGAATCTGTTTATAATTTTGAACAGCTGCATTGTTTAAGTGGAGCTCCATGGCAAATTCCTTTTTTTTAGCTTTTTGTAAAACATAGGGAACGGTTATCACCCCTGTCACATTTTTTTTGCTGTCTGTGCCCCTGTTCAGAACATTTCACCTCACTTTGCGTCCCAATGACAACTGTTTTTGAAATGTGGTGTTTTTATTGAAACAAGGATTGGTGATAAAGCATCAGTAGAGAGGAGACACCTTTCTCCCATATTAATTCTTAAAGGAGAGAATTTTCCTTCCAAGGGGTAGATTTCCTCTCACTTCCTGTTGTCTTCTTCCGTTTGCAAGTAGTAGTAGTTTGTAAGTTGGATGTTTGAAAGTAGGGACCTTCCGTATATACTCTGCAGAAATTGGCCCCTTAGGTGTTGGTGTTGGCACAACACTGAAAGCACTCACAGTTATTCTTGGTGGGTGCTGGAACGCCCTGCTGTCAAGTATAATATCAGGAATTGTAATAACATATAATTGTTGATCAGTGGTAGTAAAAATTGGGCCTTTGATGGTGGTGCTGGTGCCACAACACTGTAAGGCCTGACAGTTACTCTTGGTGGGCGCAGCAATGGTCCCTGCTGTGAATTATTAGATCAATAATTATAATTGCATGCCCCTGTTGAACAGGGGCTGAAAAATTGGGCCTTAGGCACTGGTGGCACAACACTGCAACCCCTCACAGATACTGTACTTGGAGCACAGCAATGAGGCCTGTTGCAAAGTATTGCATCAAAAATTTTAATTACACGCCCCTGTTAAACAGGGGCTGAAAAATTGGGCCTTAGCCACTGGTGGCGTCACCCATAAACCAAAATGATCTTCCAAGCTATCATCGTTAATCGTATCATTGAGGAGGAGGAGGAGGATAGCCAGTCAACATAACAGCACAGGCACTCAGCATCAGCATCAGTCTTGAAGGGATGTGACATTTTAAAATCAATTAGTCTGTTATATCAGCATCTGGTGTGTGGTAGCTGGTGGTGATCCAAGACTGGTTCATCTTGATGAAAGTCAGTCGATCAACCGAGTCGGTGGACAGGCGCACCCTGTGATCCGTGACAAATCCTCCAGCAGCACTGAATGTGCGTTCTGAAAGAACGCTGGATGCAGGACAGGCCAGTAGCTCAATTGCATACTGTGCAAGCTCTGGCCAGTGATCCATCCTCAAGACCCAGTAAGCCAGAGGATTTTTGGTGGGGAAGGTGTCCAAGTCTGACCTTGCCCCTAGGTATTCCTGGACCATGTATATCAGACGCTGGCGATGGTTGCTGGAACCGATCATACTTTGGGGCTGCGGACTAAAGAATTGTCTGAACGCATCGGTCAGACGGCCACCTTCCCCACCGCTCCTTCTTTGACTGCCCGAAGCCTCAGCAACTCGTTGTCCAGGACAAGGAGTTTGTAACCTCACAGTCTCTGGGAACGCGTTGCACAGACCTTTCTGCAAGGCCTCCCGGAGTTGTCTCATCCTCTGCTCCCTCTGCGACGGTACGATAAGGTCCGCAACCTTACCCTTGTACCGTGGATCAAGGAGAGTGGCCAGCCAGTAATGGTCCCTCTCCTTGATCCGAAGAATACGAGGATCCTTCCGCAGACTTTGCAGGATCAGGGAGGCCATGCAGCGTAGGTTAGCTGAGGCATTCAGTCCGGAGTCCTCTGGGTCACTAAGGACGACATGATCCGCAGCCACCTCCTCCCAGCCACGTACAAGTCCACGTGTTTCTTGGGACTGTAAATCATCCCTAAAAGACTGCTGCTGATGATGCTGAGTGCCAGCCTCCACCTCCATGCTGACACAATCCTCCTCCTCCTCCTCCTCCTCCTCCTCCTCTTCCTGTGCGATGGGTGGGACAGAAGGAACACTGTCTGGGTAAAGGGGGCCTTGAGAGGCAAGGAAGTCCTCCTCTTCCTGCCTCTGTTCTGCCTCAAGTGCCCTGTCCATTATTCCACGCAGCGTGTGCTCCAACAGGTAGACAAGAGGTACAGTGTCACTGATGCATGCACTGTCACTGCTCACCATCCTCGTGGCCTCCTCAAATGGTGCCAGGACAGTGCATGCATCCCTGATCATGCCCCACTGGCGTGGTGAAAAAAACCCAAGCTCCCCTGACCCTGTCCTGGTGCCGTAGTCGCACAGGTACTCATTGATGGCCCTCTGCTGCGTGTGCAGCCGCTGCAGCATGGCCAACGTTGAGTTCCACCTGGTGGGCATGTCACATATAAGGCGGTTCTTGGGCAGGTTCAACTCCTTTTGAAGCTCAGCCAGGCGAGCACTGGCATTATAAGATCTGCGGAAATGCACACAGACTTTCCTGGCCTGCCTCAGGACATCCTGTAAGCCCGGGTACCTGCCCAAGAACCGCTGCACCACCAGGTTAAGGACGTGAGCCATACAGGGCACATGGGTCAGTTGTCCCTGTCGGAGGGCGGAGAGGAGGTTGGTGCCATTGTCGCAAACCACCATTCCTGGCTTAAGCTGGCGTGGCGTCAACCACCTCTCGGCCTGCCCCTGCAGAGCAGACAGGACCTCTGCCCCAGTGTGGCTCCTGTCTCCCAAACACACCAGCGCAAGCACGGCATGGCATCTTTTTGCCTGCGTACTTGCGTAGCCCCTTGAACGCCTACGGAGCACCGCTGGTTCCGAGGACACACCACAGGAAGAGGCCATGGAGGAAGAAGAAGAGGAGGGGGTGGAGGAGAGAGGTGTGTCACAACCAGTAGTAGCATTTTGGAGGCGTGGCGGTGGAACAACCTCCAACACTACTGCACCTTGTCCTGCATCCTTCCCAGCTGCCAAAAGAGTGACCCAATGGGCCGTGAAAGAAAGGTAATGTCCCTGTCCATGCCTGCTGGACCATGAGTCAGCGGTAATATGCACCTTACCGCTGACCGCCCTGTCCAGCGAGGCCAAGACATTGCCTTCCACATGCCTGTAGAGAGCCGGAATAGCCTTCCGTGCGAAAAAGTGGCGTTTGGGAACCTGCCACTGAGGAACCGCACATTGTACAAACTCACGGAAGGGGGCCGAGTCTACCAACTGAAAAGGCAGCAGTTGAAGCGCTAGCAATTTAGCCAAGCTAGCATTCAACCGCTGGGCATGTGGATGGCTGGGAGTGAACTTCTTTTGACGGTCCAGCAGCTGGGGCAGGGAAATTTGCCTGCTAGAATCGGACGTCGGTGTACTGCTAGCAGAGTGCCCGCAAGTACTTGGCTGTGACACACCTAATTCTACACCTTCATTCCTCTCAGAGCAGGTTTCAGAGAGGACTGAAGGTATACTGGGGTTGGAGATCCCAGCTGATGCGGTGCAAGAAGAGGTCAGCTTTGTTCTTTGGTGTGGGTCTTTAAGGTAGGCTTGCCAACGAGCTGCATGGCAGGTCAACATATGTCTGATCAAGCATGTGGTGCCCAAGCGGCTGATGTTTTGGCCACGCGATATACGCTTGAGACATATGTTGCAAACAGCAGCTGTGCGATCTGATGCACTCGCCTCAAAAAAGGCGCACACCAAAGAACTTTTTGAATGACGGGCAGAGGCAGCGCCCTGCACAGGCGGAGCTCTGCGGTGTGATTCCGTTGGTGTGCTGCCCATACGCTGGCCACTCAAGGGCATCCTGCCTCGTTGGAGATGTGCCTCCTCCTCATCCTCCTCCTCCTCCTCCTCCTCTCTCCTATTAGGCACCCACGTGGAGTCAGTGACCTCATCATCCCCTCCCTCCTCATCACTGGAGCCAATCTGGCAGTATGCTGCAGCTGCTGGAGCATGACTGCCAGATTGGTGTCCTTCTTGAGCATCCCCTCTCTCTGCTCTCACGCTGCTGCCTTCCTCTAGCTGGGTATCATCATCAGATGCTTCCAAACGCTGGGCATCCTCCTGGAGCATGTACCCAACACTGTGCTCAAACAGTTCGGGGGACTCCTCAGGAGGAGGGCATGGTGGGTCTAGGGAAGGATTGACTAATGAAGATAATGATACCAGAGAAGAGGACGCTTTGGCAGCTGCTTTGCCAGTACCCTGAGCCTGGGTGAGAGAGGATGAGGCATGATGTGGCTCAACATGTCCAGCTGCCGAAAACAAGGACAAGCGTGTCCCATGGCCATGTGCTGATGACAATGCACCGCGTACACGACCAGCACTGTTGCCCCCAGACACAGAGCCTGCTTGCCCTCTTTTTTTGCTTCCTGACTGTCTGCCTCTCCTTGGTTGCCTTCCAGACATTTTAATGGATGGCCTGCAGGGAGATGGGAAAAACAGCAATAAGGGCTACCTTCAGGTGTATATTGTGCAGGAGGCTTAGCAACAATGACACTGACACTGTCCCCTGCCTATCCTTCTCTGTCCCTAAACACAAGGATTGAAAATATGGTTCAGCAAAAAAGTTTTAGAACAGAATAGCACACTGACACTTTCCCTCACTGTCCTACTCTGTCCCTCCCTACAAACAAGATTTAGCACAGAATAGCACACTGATAATTTCTACGAGTGTCCTTCTCTGTCCCTAAACTCAAGGATTGAAAATATGGTTCAGCAAAATAGTTTTAGAACAGAATAGCACACTGACACTTTCCCTCACTGTACCTCTCTGTCCCTCAACTCAAGGATTGAAAATATGGAACAGCAAATTTGTTTTAGAACAGAATAGCACACTGTCAGTTTCACTCACTGTACCTCTCTGTCCCTCAACTCAAGGATTGAAAATATGGAACAGCAAAATTGGTTTAGAACAGAATAGCACACTGTCAGTTTCACTCACTGTACCTCTCTGTCCCTCAACTCAAGGATTGAAAATATGGTTCAGCAAAATAGTTTTAGAACAGAATAGCACACTGACACTTTCCCTCACTGTCCTACTCTGTCCCTCCCTACAAACAAGATTTAGCACAGAATAGCACACTGATAATTTCTACGAGTGTTCTTCTCTGTCCCTCAACTCAAGGATTGAAAATATGGAACAGCAAAATTGGTTTAGAACAGAATAGCACACTGTCAGTTTCACTCACTGTACCTCTCTGTCCCTCAACTCAAGGATTGAAAATATGGAACAGCAAAATTGGTTTAGAACAGAATAGCACACTGTCAGTTTCACTCACTGTACCTCTCTGTCCCTCAACTCAAGGATTGAAAATATGGAACAGCAAAATTGGTTTAGAACAGAATAGCACACTGTCAGTTTCACTCACTGTACCTCTCTGTCCCTCAACTCAAGGATTGAAAATATGGAACAGCAAAATTGGTTTAGAACAGAATAGCACACTGTCAGTTTCACTCACTGTACCTCTCTGTCCCTCAACTCAAGGATTGAAAATATGGAACAGCAAAATTGGTTTAGAACAGAATAGCACACTGTCAGTTTCACTCACTGTACCTCTCTGTCCCTCAACTCAAGGATTGAAAATATGGTTCAGCAAAATAGTTTTAGAACAGAATAGCACACTGACACTTTCCCTCACTGTCCTACTCTGTCCCTCCCTACAAACAAGATTTAGCACAGAATAGCACACTGATAATTTCTACGAGTGTCCTTCTCTGTCCCTAAACTCAAGGATTGAAAATATGGAACAGCAAAATTGGTTTAGAACAGAATAGCACACTGTCAGTTTCACTCACTGTACCTCTCTATCCCTCAACTCAAGGATTGAAAATATGGTTCAGCAAAATAGTTTTAGAACAGAATAGCACACTGACACTTTCCCTCACTGTACCTCTCTGTCCCTACAAACAAGGATTAGCACAGAATAGCACACTGTCACTGACACTCTCCCTACCTATCCTTATTTGTCCCTAAACACAAGGAATCCAGGAATAGTAAAGGAAAAATAATGACACTGTCCCTGCCTATGCTTCTCTTTCCCTGCTCCGGAACACACTACACAAGGCCGCCGCGCTGGCGGCCTTTTATAGTGTGGGGCGTGTACTAAACCCCATCAGCAATAATTGGCCACAGGCATCCTGCCTGTGGCCAATCATTGCTCTCCTCGCTGCCGGCGCTGTGATTGGCCAAGCATGCGGGGTCACAGTGCATGCTTTGCCAATCACAGCGCCTGGATGACACTGCGATGGCGTAGTGCATTGTGGGCCGTTCGCGTCACTCGAATTTGGCGCGAACGGCCCAAATCGTTCGATCTTCGTCGAACGATCGAACAGCCGATGTTCGAGTCGAACGTATGTTCGACTCGAACACGAAGCTCATCCCTACCCACCAACAACACAGCTCAACCTCTTCACATAGGAGGGTACAGGCTTGTGGCGTGGTGTGCCCTCTCTTCCTGCGAGGAGCCGAACAAGGCAGGTAAAGAGAGGGTTGGTGTCGCTACACAAGGTTCACACTTCTGCGACTTCCCAGGGCGACTTCGACACAACTTGCATACTACTTCTTTAACCACTTCAATACCATGCACTTATACAGCTTCCTGCCCAAGCCAATTTTGAGCTTTCAGCGCTGTCGCAATTTGAATGACAATTGCGCGGTCATGCTACACTGTACCCAAACAAATTTTTTATCATTTTGTTCCCACAAATAGAGCTCTCTTTCGGTGGTATTTGATCGCCTCTGCGATTTTTATTTTTTGTGCAACAAATAAAAAAATAGCAAAAATTTTTAAAAAAACTATGTTTTTCTTTGTTTCTGTTATTTTTTTTGTAAATAAGCACCTTTTCTACTTCAATGACGGGCACTGATAAGGAGGCACTGAAGGGCACTGATAAGGCGACACTGATGGGCACCGATGAGGTGGCACCAATGAGGTGGCACTGATGAGGTGGCACTGATGATGGGCACTGATAGGCGGCACTGATGGGCACTGATATGTGGCACTGGTATGCGGCACTGATGGGCACTCATAGGCGGCACTGATTGGCACTCATAGGCGGCACTGATTGGCACTCATAGGCGGCACTGATTGTCACTCATAGGTGGCACTAATGGGCACTTTTAGGTGGCACTGATGGGCACTTATGGGTGGCACTGATAGGTGGCACAGACGGGCACTGATAGATGGGCACTTATGGGCACAGATGGGGACGGATGGGCACTGATAGGTGGCACTGATGGACACTAGTAGGTGGCACTGATGGACACTAGTAGGTGACACTGGTGACACTGCTGCCTAGCAATGCCAGCCACCACACATTTGTTTCTTGACATGATCGTGCCAGTCAGTGCCCATGTGTGGGCACTGATTGGCATATATTTTTTATATATATATATATTTTACTACATGTGGATGGCCATGGGGGCCATCCACATACTTAGGGCTTCCCTGGTGGTCCTTGGGGGCTTCCCTGGTGGTCCAGTCTGTCAGACGCGAGTGAGGAAGAGCCGATCAACGGCTCTTCCTGTTTACTTCCTGATCAGCCGTGATTCGACACGGCTGATCAGATGGTAAAAAGCCTCCGACGGAGGCTTTTTACCGAGATCAGTGTAGCGGTGGGTCAGACTGACCCACCGCTCCACCGATCGCCGCGATGCGCGCCCCCCCGGGCGCGCGGCGGCTGTTATCCCGCAGGACGTCATATGACGTCCAGTGTGGATAACAGAACCACTTCCCGGACGTCAATTTGCTATTGACTGGGCGGGAAGTGGTTAAAATAAGTCAATGCAAGTTGTGCCAAAGTAGGGTTGCCACCTAATCCCTTTAAAACCAAACACATTAATTACACAGGTTCTGTGGCTGATTACGGTGGAAATTAAACTCACTTGGTGCCTTATCTGCATTAAATTAGCCTCAGAACCTGTGTAATTCATATGTGTTCGGGTTTAAAGGGATGAGGTGGCAACCCTATGCCGAAGTCGCTCCTATTAGAGAGGTTCCATTTCACTTAATGGGGTGTGTAATGTGCTCTCAAAGTTGGAGCGCATGACGCATACCCCCCAACTTTCTGAGATGGGAATGAGGGACACCTATTAGCAAAAGTATGTCGGCATAGGACGCACACAACCCCTGCCCTGCCACGCCTCCTTAAAGGAGAATTGTACAAAAAAAAACTTGATAGGTTACACCCACAGGTGCTTTTTTACCACTACTGTTCCTTTATATTGGCTTTTGGAATTTACAAATGCAGCAATTCAGAAATTAGATGAGAGGTTTAGCACTGGAAAACACTTTTTGAAAGATAAACAGTGCATTGTATATACAACTATATAGATCAGGCCAAATGATGGACAAATGAGGTAATAAAGAGGGACAGAGGGACTTTGTTCCGAATGGGGGACAGTCCCTCGAAATCAGGGGCAGTTGGAAGCTATGGATGTCGCACCAGTGTGCCTAAGTGAGAGGAGATCCCTGATGCACCGCTGTGGAACTAAACTCTCTCAATCAGTATAAAATAAAATAAAATCCTTATGCTACATTAGTAAATAGATAGGACAGTATATTATGTTTACTTTTTACATAGTAGGTGAGGTTGAAAAAAGACACAAGTCCATCAAGTCCAACCTATGTGTGTGATTATATGCCAGTAAACTTGTTTTTAACTTTTATTTAACATTTCTTCAGTTGCTTCCTGATTTCTGGCCTAGGCCAAAATTATGGGAGGAGTTATGCAACATTCACAGTGTGCAGTGAAATCAGAGTAGGCAATTTCAGTTGACCTGTACAACTGTACAAGACTAAAGATGAGGCTGGAACTCAGCTTTAACACATTTAAATTATACTATGGTTTAAAACTAAACATAAATATATACTGCAATGTGGGCGTTGACCAGTTTCTTTCCTCACACCCTGCCATCAAGTGAAGACGCTGCAGCTCCGTCAGACAAATATCCCTGTTGTCACCCTTGTGTCAGCTGCTTTCACTAGAACAGAAGATTGTTTGCTGTGATGTCAACATTGCTCCTGGCTTTTTCAATTGACATAAGATCTTGCCTAATCCTGCCTAGTTCTACCAACAGATTTATACTTATCCACGCCTATCCTCACCGATCTTCAAAAGTAATATTTGGATATGTAGTATCACCTCTTCCTATGCTCGCCTCCAGGACTTCTCCTGAGCTTCTCCCATCCTTTGGAGAAGCCTATCCTGCTTCTTACTAATACACTGTGTTTTTACTTTCTCTATCAGCTCATCCCCCACAGTTATTGCCTTTTGTATCACTTGACCCTCCCTCTTAGATTGTAAGCTTCAACGAGCAGGACCCTCTGATTCCTCTTGTACCAAATTGTATTGTAACTAATATCTGCCTTCATTTTGTAAAGGGCTCTGCAAACTGTTGGCGCTATATAAATCCTGAATAATAATAATAATAGTACAGGCAACAAGATGGCAGAGCTCAGGAAGATGACGTCCTAGTTCTGCCTAAGCCCACCCAGCATCAGCTTCTGAAATCTGGTACAGGAGTGTGCAAGGTAATAACACTGGTAAAAACAATGGCTTTATATGGAGTCTCCCCCACCGCTCATCACCTGGCAAATACCATCCCTACACTGAAGCATGGTGGTGGCAGCATCATGCTGCGGGCATGTTTTTCAGCGGTAGGAACTGGGAGACTAGTCAGGATTGAGGGAAAGATGAATGCAGCAATGTACAAAGACAGCTTTGATGAAAACCTACTCCAGAGTGCTCTGGACCTCATACTGGGGAAAAGGCTCATCCTCCAACAGGACAACGACAATAAGCATACAGCCAAGCTAACAAAGGCGTGGCTACAGGACAACTCTGTGAATGTCCTTGAGTGGCTCAGACTTAACCCTGATTTAACATCTCTGGAGAGATTTGAAAATGGCTGTGCATCAACGCTCCCCATCCAACCTGATGGAGCTTAAGAGGTCCTGCAAAGAAGAATGGGAGAAACTGCCCACAAATAGGTGCCCAGGCTTGTAGCATCATGCTCAAAAAGACTTGAGGCTGTAGTCGGTGTCAAAGGTGCTTCAACAAAGTATTGAGCAAAGGCTGTGAATACTTATGTACATGGGATTTATTTCGTTTTTTATTTTTAATAAATTTGCAAAGATTTCAAACAAACTTCTTGCAAGTTTTCATTATGGTGTATTGTTTGTAGAACTTTAAGGTAAATAAATAATTTAATCATTGTGAAATAAGGCTGTAACATAACAAAATGTAGAAAAAGTGAATGCACTGTGTATACTTTCCGGATGCACTGTAAGTGGAGATTAGGGTTAGACATTTAAAGTGGTTTTAAACCCTTACAACACACTTTTTGCTAAAGGTAAGCCTATAATAAGGCTTACCTGTAGCTACCCTGGATATCTCCTAAACCTCATCGGCACATGCGCACTGAAGCAATGGCACGTACGTGCATACAGTACTAGCTCATTATGCCTTTGTCTTGCAGGTGTTAGTTTTTTTTCGTTTTTTCAAAAGTGGGTTTACTACCACTTTAACATATACATGATATTTTATGATATGAGCTGTAATTGTTTTACACATGTTTTTGCAGACAGTAATAATCTCCCTCCCCTAAAATAGTGTAGCGGGTATGTACTATTTAAAGGCAGCACTGGGTGGTAGTATGACCCTGATGCACTGATTGGTAGAGTAGGGCTGTGTTTTCATTCGTGTGTAGACATTGGTGGTGTTTAGTTCCCTGCGGCCCAGTAGGTGGCGTTGTCGCTTTGGGCCGGGGTTGAACCACCACTGCAGCTGTACTGTGGGGCGGGGAACCCGCTGTGCTTGCTGGGAGAGGGTATAAAGGGGGCAGACATCTTCACCACGAGGTCCGGGTCCCAGGCACCTTTAGCCTGAGGGCTGCTGTCCGTGGTCGGTGTTCAGGCGCCCTTGGCCTGTACACGTGGGGTTCATGTTCCATCCCAGACACCTTCAGTCTGGGGTGAGGTAATCAACCGGAGGCCTGGGGCCCAGTACCTTCCACTGAGTCCCGCGAGGGAGGGATTGTCCTAAGGTGCCCCAGGTGTCGGGTGCCTGAATCCAGGGCATAAGGGACCAGAGGGGGGATCCTCCTGAAGAGCTGGTGCAGCATATTGCCAGTGCCGGGTGGACCTCTGGAGACCGTCTGGATGGATGTCTTTCCCAAACAGGGGCCAATTCATCAGGGAAGGTGATTCATGTTCTATGACCGGTGGCAGCGGTCCATCTAATCAACCCAGGTCAGTGGCAGAGACCTGCTCTTAGGCCTGTGGCAGGGGCCTCAACAGTTCACCCGGTCGGTGGCAGTAACCAATCTCACGGTCGGTAGCAGAGACTGTGCGCCAAGCCTATTTGCACTAAAAGGAATAGGAGAGTTCACTGTGCCTGGACCTGCTCGTATCCACACCCTGTCTCTTCATTTAAAAGTTCAACTGATGCTGTTCACTTGTCAAGAAGAATAAAAAAGTGTTGGACTTTTTATGGTGTGGGGCTCTATTACTGACAGTTAAACTTCAAGGAGAAGCAGAGGCTCCATCCAGAACACAGACCCGAAGGTAAAATAAGTGTTGGCTTTCACCTCTGCACATTAGAGGACATATGCCGTAGTGAACCTCATCCTCCTCCCGCATACCCCTAGACAAGCAAACCGTTTTATTTACAAAGGGGACGGGGGGTGAGGCCGCTACAATAGTATTTGAAATGCATCGAAAATATCGCACACTCCATTTTGGACATTCCAATCAAATATTATGTCATGTTATTTGGGTTTGTGGGATAATGGAGATGTATTCTCAAGCAATAGGATTCAGCAGTTTTTTTCTTCAAATATTCTGTTCTTAAACTTATTTAATAATATATATCTTGAGTTTCCTTATGTGAGTTTCACTCTCC
This sequence comes from Rana muscosa, assembly GCA_029206835.1. Classification (NCBI taxonomy): domain Eukaryota; kingdom Metazoa; phylum Chordata; class Amphibia; order Anura; family Ranidae; genus Rana; species Rana muscosa. Next base: position 96,228,968 of record CM055128.1, read on the forward strand.
GGGCCCCGGCTACTACTGAGTGGGGAGCGGAGGAAGATCACTCCACCAGGAAAGGCAAGGAGATAAGCAGGCAGGTGGCTGGCCAAGGCAGAAGAACATGCAAGCGGAGCTGAATAGGCATGCGCCCAAAACTGAAGAAATATTCCCTCCGCTCCGACCAGCACATGATTATCAGAAAGGGGCACAGATAATGGAAAAAAATACACCCCCCTAAGCTAGTAGAAGCGGCGGAGCGGGGGTGTGTAATTCAGAATTTTTATTTTTAA